>OX458964.1:19162447-19777592 GCA_949774945.1 Hoplodrina ambigua
TGTGGTGATTTTAATATTAATATTTTAGAAAATAACTCAAATAGCAGTAGATTTATTAGTCTTTTCAATCATTCAATTTGTCAAATGTGTTTCTAGAACCTACACGAATAACTTCGACTACTGCTACATGTATTGATAATGTTTTTTGTTGCTGCGACTACTTAGATAAAGGCATAGTAAATTATCTTCCTTCGGATCACAGTGGACTAACCGTCACTTTCGAGTGCAACACACCATTACAAAAAGTGCAGATACAATCGAGACCAATAACATCTAGTAATTTAAATAAATTTAATAACATTTTAATTAGTAATATTTTGTATGAAGAATTCTGTTCAGTAGTGCATACAGAGTTTAATAATATTTTTAAGAAAAAATCCATAACTATTTGCCCTAAGTTTTTATTTAGCGACTCGGCGACTAAAGGTAAAACTAAGGAAAAGCAGGTATAGACTTTTTGAGCTGTATGGCCTTAAGCCTTACATAAATACTGAAACTTTTAATAAGCATGTTGCTACCTATTCAAATTTTTTTTAAAATGCGTGTAAAGCAGCTAAATCCTTGTGCATTAGCAACAAAGTTAAATAGGCAGAAAATAAAATAAAAACAGTTTGGAAAATCATCAATAACGAAACAAATAGGAACAAAAGACATAATACTGATTACACTCTTGAGACTGCCCAAGGTGTCATAAGCAGTAATATCGATGTTGCTCAGGAATTTGCAGAATTCTTTACTAGTATTCCAATTAAAACTACTGAAATCTTAGGATTCCTAACCCTTACTTACTATTGACTTACTAAGAGTGAATGTTACAGCCTGTCCTAATGAATTTAAATTTAAACACATTAACCCTGTGGTCGTTTTAAAGGCTTTTAAACAGCTTAAGATCAGGGCTACCGAAGATCTGTGGGACATGTCTACTAATGTCTGTAAATCTATTATTGAGACAATAGCACCCTATTTAGCTTTAATATTTAATCTGTGCGTAGACCAAGGGATATTCCCGGATTTAATGAAGTACAGCAAAGTTATACCGCTCTTCAAATCCGGAGATAGCAAGGACACCAATAATTACAGACCTGTTTCGGTTTTGCCGGTTTTCAGCAAGGTGTTTGAAAAAGTGATGCTCAATCAAATGCTCAATCATTTTAACTGTAACAACATCCTACACGATCAACAATATGGTTTCACCAGAGGACGTTGTACTACTGACGCCGGTGTTACTTTAATTAAGCACATCTTTAATGCATGGGAGGACTCACAGGATGCTGTTGGCATTTTTTTGCGACCTCTCTAAAGCGTTCGATTGCGTGAATCACGAAACACTGCTCCTAAAGCTTGAGCATTACGGTCTCGTTGATCTAGCACTTAACTTAGTAAAATCGTATTTGAATGATAGACTACAGCAAGTTCAAATAAACGGTGTAAATTCATCAACCTTAAAAGTAAAGATGGGCGTTCCGCAGGGTTTAATATTGGGTCCGTTCCCTTTTTAGTATATATAAATGATTTACCTCATTTACTAGAAAACCAACCACAAATGGTGTTATTTGCTGATGATACTTCACTCATTTTTAGAGTAAATAGACAAGCACAGCACCTTGACGACGTAAATAACGCTATGCTTAAGGTTCACAATTGGTTTACTGTTAATAATTTAGTGTTAAATGAGAAAAAAACGAAATGTATAAGATTCGCTTTACCTAATGTTAGAAGGAGTAAATGTAACGTCATATTGAACAAGGACATGCTAGAATTCGTTGAGAAGACAGTTTTTCTAGGGCTACGGGGATTACGCTCGACTCAAAGCTGCAGTGGAGTCCCCACTTAACATCTCTTGCAGGGCGGTTAAGTTCAGCCGCTTACGCTGTCAGAAAAATTAGACAATTAACAGACGTGGATACCGCGAGACTAGTTTATTTTAGTTATTTTCATAGCATCATGTCTTACGGTATTTTGCTTTGGGGACGAGCTGCAGATATAAATTCTATCTTTGTTCTGCAAAAGAGGGCTGTCAGAGCCATCTATAATCTTGGCAGACGCGAGTCTCTAAGGGAATTGTTTAAAAAAATTAACATCATGACGGTACCTTGTCAATATATATATGAAAACATTATGCATGTTCGAAAAAATCTTCATCTTTTTAAGAAAATTAGTGATAGACATGATTTTAATACTAGAAATAGGAACAAATTAGATTAACCAAGTTTCAGATTGTCGAAAGTAAACACTTCTTTTATGGGGTACTGTGTAAAATGCTATAATAAAATACCAGTCGATATTCTCCAACTAAATGAGAGAAAATTTAAGACATGCATAAAACGCACACTATGTAGTCGAGCATATTATTTATTTATTTATTTATTTTTAAGGAAAGCTTACAGACTAATAACAATTATAAATATCTTTTATAAATAAGGACAATTGCTAATGACAAGCTTCCACATATAAATGTCCATTTAGTAACATGCCATTTGCGTTGGTCGTTGGTGACTCTAATTAATTAAATGGTTACAAAAATTAACTACTTTCTATATCAAGTCGTGCAACATCAAAAATAGAATTGAAAAATTATAAGCTAGATGATTATATCACGGACAAAAATGCTTGGCTAAATGCTCGTCCTGCTCCACAGCCACTCGGGCTCACTAAATAGGATTGTTTTTTAAGAGAATGATGTTTCTTACCCTTTTTTTATGTCGACCTGGGGGCCAACCACAAGCTCTTAAAACAATATTATTATAATATTACTTTGACTTTTCGTACCATGACGTCCTTAAAATAAGCTTATAATAAGGTTAAAGTAATGATATTTTCTTAGCAGTTTTGGTGACGTCACCCCTAAAAGTTCATTCATTTTCCTACCACGACGTGACTTTTGACAGCCAGCAATATTGTTTTAATGTCAAATTTAGCATTCATAAAAAAGTTCCTCGGACTCGACGGAAGTATTATTGTCTTGCAAATTTATCATATTTAAATGTAGTTTTTTGGAGTGCAGTGCGTTGCACGTAACGAATTTTATTCGCATGTTGCGCGGCCATCGCGGCTGACCGGAGAAACTTAGTTCCAAACAACTCAACCAGTCAATGAAATGCTGGTTTTCCATTGTGGTTTTTTTAGTTCATGCTGTTGACTACATGCACGAGGTCAGCGTCCTGCAGATATTCGGTCCAATTTCAAGGAGGACAAGATCAGCAGTGGTAAACTGATGCTGTTCCAGTCGCTTGAAAAGCTGTACCAGATGCCGTCTCGCCGCAGAGATGGAAATGAGAAGAGCCTTCAGGATGTCATTGACATGTTGAAGAGGACAGACCCCGATGACGTGCAATAATTCGTGGCAAGAAATCTCAGTAAACTGCCCCGTCACGTTATATCACATCGACGTTATATATACGCTTCTAAAGGACATTACTACATTGAAAGTGGAGATAACCAAGGTGCAATCCAGAATAGAGGTTTCAGAAGAATCCAATGCTGAACTACGTACGAAAAAAGCTGCACATTCTGCTGGGTCCTGCTGTGTCTACGTCGCAGCTGTAAGTTTCACGTCTACAATGCTCCACGAAGGTTGAGGAAGTCGTGGAGTCTATCAGAGTGAAGATCAATTGGACTCTAGAGGGTTGAAAAGTTGGAATTGCGCCACGACATCAACTATAGATCGTTCGTGGTTTTGAGGATAAGAAGAGGATTTTTGGCCGAGTGTCGTATACCGGCGTTTCCGAGGTCGATTACGTAGCACCTCGCAGCGAAACACGAAGCCGATGAGACGTGTATACGACGTGCTTGCTTGAAGCTAGTTTATATTAAATACGTATTTTACATTTACTCAGAAGTTTAATTTTTTCACTGCTTCAAGGGGTAGTAGACCTAAGTATTTGAAATTAATATCAGCTTGATACCTCCACGCGTTCTGAGAAAAAGGGTATTGATAGACGGACAGACAGACTAACGGACAACAAAATAATCCTATAAGGGATAAATAAAATGTGTTTATTTACGTAAACTTGCCGATTGAATTATATTTCTAGTGATTTTAGTTTACGGGTATTGGAAATAAGCAAAAGTAAATAGAGACCAATAAGTTTAAACAAAAATATAAAATTTCTTTAATCACTTACTAATAATAATATACGCGAGTATACAATTGTTAAGTTATATTATAAATATGACACTTGCAATAGGGTTAACATATCTGTAAAACCATTAAACAATGAAGATGTGATTCGGGAAGCCTAATCACAGCCACAAAACAATGCGAGCGAACAGCCACGTAGTACCAACAACGCTCTGCAGCAGGGTTTGGTTACTTGTGAAACTCTTGTACAGCGGCTGTGGGGAAGACGGCATTTAAGATCCTGAAACAAAATAAGTTTTATTTTTGTTTATAATCTAAAGAGTGTATTACTAAACGCTGATAGACTGAACACTGACAAGACTTTACTTCGACGGGTCTCTTCGCCGACGGGTCTCGTCGCCGACAGGGCTAACACACACACATAGCACATGTTTTTCCTAAGGGGTAGGCAAAAACCAAAGAACGCCACCTCCTACCTACATTCATACATCTCGTCATACAAGCACGCCGGTAAGGAGTACTGCGCACCTGACCTTTCTGAAGAACCTTACCAATAATGTCAGTGTAGGTCTTCCTAGAGCGATCCTTCCCTGCGTTGCCACTCACCTCTGCCATAAAAATACCTTTTGTCTTCGTTTTTCACTCCTCCTCTCAACATGGCCGAACCATATAGGCATAGCCTTTTTTATCTTTGTTTTATATTATAAGTAACAATAAATTATGCTTAACTACTTATGTTTTCTTACTAGTTCCACCTGAACACCTGGCATATCCCTGGCCAATATCTTCTCCCAGTATTTGAAGACATTGTTTTTTCCATATTTGTCATAGCGATTGTTGGCAGTAGTTGTTGATCGGTTGGAATTTAAAATTTCCCAGAGTATCTCTAGCTGTCGCCAGGATTAACTCTTAACTAGATTAACTCTTCGGCTGCAAAATTAATAATAAAACATTTATAACTGAGTCTGAAAACATATTGTTTCGAACTATCATAATCAAAACATTATTTACAGATAAATATTTCCTTGTTATAAACTTATTTACTGAGTTACCGTGTTTAACCTTACCTTAATTCCATGATGATTTTGCATCCAACTGACTACAAAATGCTAGTGAGACACACATCTTAAGTAACTAAGATAAAATAAAATAAGTTTAACCACAAAAAAATCAATTTTAAAATTTTTGACTTTTAAATTCCGTTCGCGTTAGACAGCTGACATTGCTGACAAGAACAGAATCTGTTCCGATTCTTATTGTCATAATTTAGTCGCAACCTCTTTTTTATTTTATTTTATTTTTTATTAAAAAGCAAAATCTTTTAATACTTGGGTTAATTTTATGAAAATTACTCGTTACAATTAGATCCTAATACAAAGTACTAATGTTTTTAAAAAATAAATAATAATAATTTTCTCAAGATCATACTTCATAGTAGGAATTCGGACCGATGTGTGAAAGGGACAGCGTTATACAGTTCATATAGCGTTGTTTCTTTTCTACTATTGCAAGCAATAGACAAATCTTAGAAATAGTTCGTTCTTTCCCAGCACTTTAGCAGGAATAAAACAACATTGCAAGTTGAAGTTCATGGTACGAATATGAGTAATGTTATTATAAGCTTGAAACAAAACGTTATCGAAATAAGAATGTTTTGTAAAAGATTGTGGTAAGGCCCCTGAATAACTTTCACTGTTATCAGTACGATTACTTTTTATTTTATTTTTTTACATATCACAGTCATCCAACGAATAAGTACACTGAAAGTGTTAGTATTGCATAATTTAATATCATTTATTTCAATTTTGTAAATGTGAGTACCATGGAGCATTTTTTATTTATTAAGTTACTATGTGTTTTGACTTAATAAGTATGGCAGTTGAGAGCTTGTCATGCTCACTCAAATGTCTCGCTGATGTTGGCGCGTGTGTTGGATCATTTGGCTCCCTCCATAATGGTTGAGCTAGGTGGTGCTGATCCATGCGTCATGCTCGTGAACGAGTGCTGTCAGTTGGGATTGGTCATCTCTTAACTGCTATGGCTTTAATTTTTTATATATATATTTTTTTTACTACTATTTTATATTCATCTTCATTGTGATCACATATAGAATCGACAAGAATAATGTAACCAGGATTTTGTAATAACCTAATTTAAAAGAGTGCCGTGGAGTTTCTTGCTCGTTCTTCTCTATAGAGGCCTACCTCCGTTTTGGAACGAGCAACTAGCTTCAACTTTCGGACTAACTGACCGACTCTGACAATTCAAAAGTGCCTGTAAATGGTCTAATTGAAATAAATGTTTTGACTTTGACTTAATAATTACATGAAGGTAAGCGATAATTTCAAGAAATTACATAAATTATTGAAAAATTACTACGGGTTATAACAACGTGGACAAGTTCGAGAGGTGCTTGAAAAAGTGGCTTGGACATTAAATTCGTGTGTTTTAATTAACCCAGTACTCTAAAGGTAGTATTTATAGTAATAATTTAAACTATAAAAAGGTTAGTACTGCACAAATTATTATTTTACTTAGCCAAAATCTCCTGTGTCATTGAGCGAATAAAGGTTAACTTTAGTCATTTTTATGATCTTATAGTTCAGAACCGAGTTAATTACTGTTAATCGTTTACTGATTTGTTTAAAGTAACTTTTAGAATTAATTGTTTTAAAGTTTTTCCGTAATTGCTCATTTTATATTTCGACAAGTAGATTGAAGTAAGTAGGTAATAGTTACAATTAAAATAACATTGTGTTAAGTCATTATTATATAGACCTTGTTATTGCAGTTAGGAGTAGAATAAAATTCATTGTGATTTAGTTTATTTTCCAAACTGACACGCTCAATTTATAGGTAAACTAGCTGACCCGTGCCCACTTCGTTGGGCGGTAACCATTTTCTTGTGATGAAATTATGAGTGTGGTTCGGTTAGTACTGAGTGCTATGATTTATTTCCTACCTAAAGACGCTGCGCACGTTCAGCGCTAGATTCCCGAGCAAGGGCCTGCGATGTTCTCGCGCTCTGGCTAGCGAGCCTCTGCGAGCGCTCAGCGCTAGACTCCCTATCCCTTGTTGCAGAGACATGCTGCCTTAAATCACTGAGACGCTGCGCACGTTCAGCGCTAGATTCTCGAGCACGGGCCTGCGATGTTCTCCAGCTTTGGTTAGCAAGCCGCTGTGAACGCTCGGAGCTAGATTCCCTAGCGCGTGCTTGCATTTTCTCTATTCCTCGAGAGGCGCTGATGATTTTCAAGAGCAGACTCTTCCGTACGGCGTACTCGAGCTGCTCTGGGATGTCTGACGGGAAAGTTGTGATTTCCTTTTAGGCATGATAAACAATCGCTAAAACTGTCCGATATTCCAAAAAACAGAAATACCATGGGTAAATGGATAAAACGTCCGTACAAAGCATGTTCTTATGTGATTCGTGAATGGACGGCGGCATTTTGCGATTTAGTAATTTTCAACCGACTTCAAAAAGGAGGAGGTTCTCAATTCGACGCGTATGTTTTTTTTTTTTTTTTTTTTTTTTTTTTTGTGTGTTTGTTCAACGATTACTCCGCCAATTACGAATCGATTTGGATGATTCTTTTTTTGTTTGAAAGAGTATAGTCGTGAATAGGTCCCATAGGAATATTGTCATGATCTGATGATGAACTTTGGAGATATGGAACGGAACTCCTTGTAAAATCACAGCAGAACCGCCATAACAAGAAAAATTGCTTTGTTTATACGTCGATGACTGACTAAAGGAAGTGGGGAGGGGGTACGTCACCCCCCTCCTACCACTTTCCAAAATTAAATATATCGTGTGTGGTATTGTTTGAAAGGGCTTTATGTAAGGATTTCAAACATTAACAAACAAGCACTAAAAAGTGAAAAATAAAAAGCTTTTTTACAAAAAAATATCACCGCCTTCAAAAATCACAAAGTTATTTTTTATTTTGTGATTTTTATATTACCTATCTTCGAAACGATTTAACCAATTGGCATACTGTTTTGGGCAAATCGTATCTCTATGATGATAATAATATTATTTTCGATAAGGTTTAATATTTTGTTGTTTAAAAAATCGTCCAAAGGTAAGTACGTCGAAAATATAAAAGAGAGAAATATGTTAAATGGACGAAGATTTTGTCGGTATGTCAGAAGTACTGTGAGGTGAAATTATGAAAGGGATGAAGTTATTTTGTTCTGTTTGAATGTATATTCGTGTTTTCTTTTATATATTTTTACTTTTATCTGTCTTCTGTGTCTTTAATTATTTTAATTGGTTATTTAACCGTTTTAATTAAAGTAAAATAAATAAATAAATGGTGTCGCGAACTTTTTTGTAGAACTATTAAAGGCGGACCAGGCTGCCATACATTGTTTTCAATTATATACAACTGTTAAGGCAGCGCATGCAAATAACTTTGTAGCTTTCTACCAGTGAAGAATTTTTAAAATCGGTTCATTACTTCCGGAGATTACCCCCTACAAACAAACTTACAAACAAATTTTACCTCTTTATAATATTAGTATAGATATATAAATATAATATATATATATATATATATATTATATATTATATATTATTATTATATTATATCTATATATATATATATATATATATAAGTATAGATTATAAACTTAAACAGTATTTGATCATATTGTTATAAATTCCAGGATTTATCAATCGTCTCGGCCACGATGTCCACAAAAAGTGACAAGGCCGATATGGAAGTAGCAAGGGAAATAGCAGAACTTACTAAGAAATGCAGTAGCTACAAAGGTCGTATCACATTTTTTCTGGATTTTTAAAGTCACTAGATAGTTCATCGATTACATCAAAGGACATTAGCGAAATTGAAATGCGTATAGGTAAGCTCGAATTATTGTATGCTAGTTATGACGAGACGCAAACGAGGCTCGAATGTATCTCAGATTGTGTAACCCAATTGTTAGAGAGGGACGAATTTGAGTCTAGATACTATAAAATCCTCTGTCAGGCACAGGAAATAATAGCTAGTCATAAAAAACCTCTAGTACCTAGTGAGTGCTGTTCTCATAGTGGTACCAATAGAAACAACAAGCCCGTCAAATTACCTACCATACAGCTGCCTAAGTTCGATGGCTCGTATGAAAATTGGCTCGAGTTTCGTGACACGTTTGATGGTCTAATACACTCAAATAAAAGTATAGATATTATCAATAAATATCATTACCTGAGAGCGTCTTTGGAAGGTTCCGCTGCTGTAGTAATTAACTCCCTGTGCGACAAACTATGACATAGCTTGGCAATTGTTGTGTGACCGCTACGATAATAAACGGTTATTAGTCCATAATCACGTTTCGGCGTTGTTTAACATCGAGCCAGTAACACGAGAATCGTCAAGTCACTTGAAACGCTTAATGGATCAATTTAACAAGAATTTCCGTGCATTGGAGTCCTTAGGAAAGCCTGTGAAGCACTGGGATACGCTTCTCATTCACATCATGTCACACGAGTTAGACACCAAGACACTACGTGAATGGGAAGAGTACAAAGGTCGGATCACCAAGGATCATACCATTTCACTTCAACATTTCATTGAATTCATGAAGATTAGCACTGACCTCATTGAATCTATAGAATGTCATACGTCACAGAACACCACACAACGTAACACAAGTACTAAATCGTCCAAACATAAAACTATGGTTTCATTAGACAAAACAACAACAAACAAACAACAAAACAACAAATAACAATAACAATAACAACAAACAACAATCGTTGGTTCTAATAACAATGCAGCCAGCTCGAATTCAGGGAAGTGTCCTAAATGCAGCGAAGATCACAAACTGAATAACTGTCCGCAGTTTTAAGCTTTAACTGAACATTGGTTAAAAGATTATGAAATGTTAATTAACTTTGAGAACTATAATGTGAGTAGTTGTTTTAACCGCAAATCAGTGCTGCGTGGTGGTTAACTAATCTTAATTAAAAATAGTATCAAATCTAAAC
Source organism: Hoplodrina ambigua (assembly GCA_949774945.1). NCBI lineage: Eukaryota > Metazoa > Arthropoda > Insecta > Lepidoptera > Noctuidae > Hoplodrina > Hoplodrina ambigua. Next base: position 19,172,521 of record OX458964.1, read on the forward strand.
CCCGTAAAGACATAGTTGAACTGTCAATTGAACATATTATTGAATTGTCCAGTGTTGAGCTAGCATGTTATAGTGTGCGTTTACAGACCCCCAAATTATCAGAATTAGAGATGCGCCGAATAGTGGTTTCACCGAATAACCGAATACCGAATAGTATTCGGTTCAATCTTTACCGAACCGGATATTCGGCCGAATTATTCGGTTTACCATTTCATTGCATTCCCGCGTAAACAGGTTCAAACGCGCTCGCTGCCTGTCGCTGCTGGCTAGTTGCGAGCGAGCCGTACCTCGCCGCCCGCCACCCGCGCATATACCCCGCTGTCACTTTGCTTTAAAACATTGCACGAGTAAGTTGTAAATAAATTAAAATATTAACTTTACGTGTTTGCAATATGAGTGGGCGTAAAAGATCACGTGCTTGGGACTTTTTTGATGAAATGCAAGATGATAAAACGAAAAGCCATAAGAGAAAGTGCATTTGAAGGCAAGGGGTGTTTTATACATACATTGCAGTTAGCAATTAAAGCGGTATTAGAGGTTGAAAACGTAAATGATGCTTTGATCTCCGCTCGAAGAATAGTAACACACTTCAACCACTCCAGCACGGCGCAACAAAAACTGAAAGATATCCAGAAAGAACTTCATCTAGCTGAGCATCAGCTTGTACAGGACATTACAACTAGGTGGAACAGCACCTATTATATGTTGGAAAGAATCGTTGAACAAAAACGTGCGATTTCGCTTTACATTGCTGACAATTCTGGCTCAGTTAACATTCGAAATTGTACTGAAAGACAGTGGCAGATTCTCAAAGAATGTTTAATTCTATTAAAACCTTTTGAAGAAATCACCAAAATTACAAGTTCTACATTTTCTACAATTTCAGAAGTGATTCCCCACAGTAACACTTTGATCAAATATTTAACAAAGCCCGAAATTTCAGTAATATGTTCAAATATACCAGAAATGGTACAAAAACTACTAGAAGAAGTTCAGAGTCGTTTTAAAAATTTGGAAGAAGACAAATACTACTGCCTTTCCACATTGTTGGATTCCCGTTTTAGAACGAGATTTTTTGCCCAAGAAAATTATGAACTGGTAAGAAGAAAGCTTTTTCTAGAAGCGATTCAAAGAAGCGACCCTGATGCTGAAAGCTCAAGCGAAGATGAAGCTACAAAGTCAAACAGAGGAAGACCTCCACAAAATGTTTCAAATTTTTTAGAGGAATCTCATGTGACATTTTGGAATTGTTATGAAGAACTTGCCTCGACGAATCCTGTTTTTTCAGAAGATCCTAAAAGCCCAATCGCCGTGGAATTGGACAGTTATGAAGCTGAAAGTTTACTACCAAGAAACCAGAGCCCTTTTGATTGGTGGGCAAAGTATAAGTCAAAATATGCACATTTAGCTAATTTAGCTAGAGTGTTTCTATGTGTTCCTGGTAGTAGTGTGTACAGTGAACGATTATTTTCGGAAGCAGGGAACCTGTATGAAGAAAAACGCAATAGACTCTTGCCGGAGAGGGCCGAGAGCTTGGTGTTTCTGCACCATAACTTAATAAATTATAAATATTAGAATATGTATGTTCCTTTTTGTGTATGTTCTATTTTATTTGTGACCTCTATTATGTATATATTTCTTATTTTATATTCTTAGTTATTATTTTATAAGGTATCTCTATTACAGTGTCTATTGATTAATATTTTAATTTATAATAATTTGCCACGTAAATGTGTTCGTTTAAAATTTAAAATGTTGATCTGAGTTTGAAAAATAAAAGTTTATATTAATATAAATTAAAAAAGTATGAATATCATGTTAATTTTTTAAGTTTAGAAATAAATAGTAAAATGAATATAGAGCTAGGGCTTAAAAATAAACGTTAAATTAAGTTTTAAAATGAATGTTAACTATAGATCAAGAAATAAATATGTGGACTTAAGACGTTAAAATAAATGTTGATTTCAAGTTTGATTGCTTTCATTCAGGTATTAGCTTTTTAACACATTCTTCACAAGTTTTATTTAACTTATAATAAACATATCTTACATAAGAAGCTTGTCTTTCAGTTCTATTCCATGTCATGTAGCCAGGAAAATAGAAATACTCAAACCGAATATATTAAGCACTAAAACCGAATAATTCGGCCGAATACAAATAGTGGCAAAAATGCCAAATACGCCAAATACCGAATACCAAACGAATATTCGGCGCATCTCTAATCAGAATTATTCTATATTTGAGACTATAATGGAAGATGTTTTGACTAAACTTGCTGCTGGTAATAAATCAGTAATAATCTGTGGTGATTTTAAAATTAATATTTTAGAAAATAATTCAAATAGCACTAGATTCATTAGTCTCTTTAAATCATTAAATTTGTCAAATGTGTTTTTAACACCAATACGAATAACTTCGACTACTGCTACATGTATTAACAATGTTTTTTGCAGCTGCAACTACTTAGATAAAGCTATAGTAAATTATCTTCCGTCTGATCACAGCGGACTAACCACTACTTTTGAGTACAACACACCAATACAAAAAGTGCAGATTCAGTCTAGACCAATAACATCTGGTAATTTAAATAAATTAAATAGCACTTTGATAAGTACGTTATGTGTTCAGCAGGCCTAGCCAAATTACAAACGCTTCGTATCTAATCTCTTTCTACGATCGATAACGCTTCGGCGTAAGCGATTGTAGAAAGCGCTAAGTCGGTAGCCAAGATGAAATGATTGAGTCGATCGCTCGTTCTACGACGTTGTTCGAAAAAACTTATACTTTAGTCTATGGTGAGCGATCCTACAGACGTCAAACCTACGTCAAAATCACAGTTGTGTTTATATTGCGCGGGCGGAACTTTGTTTTTGAATTTTTTAACTTAGATAAAACTATAAAGTGTCAAATAGTGAAATAACATAATGTGTGTTTCTTTTAATAATTAGTTTATTATATTAAAACAGTGCGAAATGTCATTTTAAATACCTGTGACTCGAAATGATAAAGATCTTGCTTATCAATGAAGAATACCTTTTATGAAGTGAATATTTTTAATAGGATGGAATCTAGATCTCGAGCAAGCCCGAAACAGTTCGCAGCTTTAATAGAATTCATTTAAAGGTGCGTAAATTACAAATTATTTCGTAAATATGTTCCTTTACTATTTGAATTTCTATCACACTCAGAGCACGTCTTGAAATTGAGACTAGTTGAAACATAAACAATGACGTGGACCCGTCGTAAACGTAAACACGTACTTATAAAAACAAAGAAATCAATTGTATGGCTTAATCACTAGACCCTTTGGATATCTAAAATATTTGTGTCACCAATATTGGTGACACCAACAATGCGCTGATTATTTGTAATAAAAGTCCAAAATTATTTTTTTAAACAAATCACTTCTCGTTATCGCCACAGCTGACTAAAGAGACGCCATTTTTTTAGCGTTTTCTCTTGGGTCTTCGTGATCGCTCGGCTAGCGTTCAAAAACTACGAAAACGTTTCGTTAGCGCTTGTCAAAAGTGTAACTTGGCTAGCATTTGTACGGAATGTAGCGATTAACGTCGTAGAAAGGATCAAATTTCAATCTATCATTACGAACGCTATGTTAAATTGTAAACTTGTCTACGAATTATCTATTCGCTTGTTCTGACCACGTGATTTAGCGTTGAGGTAGTTTAATTCCCATACATTATCATTGTTTTCTACAAGCGTTAACGATTGTAGATTGTCAACTTGGCTAGGCCTGCAGGGCCTTAATATGAATAACGGTAATATCCTGTATGAAGAATTCTTTTCAATTGTGGATACAGAGTTTAATAATATTTTCAAGAAAAAAACTAAAACTTTTAGCCCTAAGTTTTTATTCAGTGACTGGGCGACTAAAGGTATCAGGAGAAGTTGGGAAAGACTTTTTGAGTTGTATGGCCTTAAGCCTTATAAAAACACTGATACATTTAATAAGTAAGTTGCTAATTACTCTAATTTTTTTTTAAATGCGTATAAAGCAGCAAAGTCCTTATACATTAACAACAAGGTTAAATCAGCAGAAAATAAAATAAAAACTGTTTGGAAAATAATCAACAATTAAACAAATAGAAACAAAAGACATAATACTGATTACACTCTGGAGACTTCCCAAGGTCTCATAAGCAGCAATATCGATGATGCTCAGGAATTTGGAATATTCTTTACCGATATTCCAATTAAAACTACTGAAATGTTAGATTCCTCGCCCTCATTTGCTATTATTTATTTATTATTGACTTACTAAGAGCGAATGTTTCAGCCTGCCCTAGGAAATTTAAATTTAAACATATAAACCCTGTGGTTGTTATAAAGGCTTCCAAACAACTCAAGATCAAGGCTACTGAAGACCTGTGGGGTATGTCTACTAATGTTTGCAAATCTATAATTGAGACAATAGCACCCTATTTAGCCTTAATATTCAATTTGTGTATAGACCAAGGGATATTCCCGACTTTAATGAAGTATAGCAAGGTTATACTGCTCTTTAAATCCGGAGATAGCAAGAACACCAATCATAGGCTATTCTGCTACTGCTGGAAAATAGTTTTATATTATTTGTTATTGCATTAAATGCAAACCATTTTAATATTTCCTGGAGATCTGTCGTATATACGGAGAAAATCAATATTAAAGTTTGAATTGAAAAATTATTTGCCAAAACGCAATTTTTGACAGATGACGTCACACATAAGTGATGCTCAATCAAATGCTTCATCATTTTAACTGTAACAAGATCCTACACGAACAACAGTATGGTTTCACCAGAGGACGTTGTACTACTGACGCCGGTGTAACTTTAATTAAGAACCTGTATCTTGGAAATCAGTGCTCTTCCAATGAACATATCAAGGACTCTTACTTGGATAAGGAGTGACTAAGAATCATCAGTACTTAAAAAGTAAGACCACAATTAGGTCATGTGAAAGACAGAAAACAGAGAAAACAAAAATACAATTGACAAAATATTGCAAATGGTTATAGTTTAATTTACAGCTTGACGTGTTTGAGAGATATGATAAGTGTTGTTATGTTGTGTAAGATGGAGGAGTATTGTGAAGTGTAGTGTAGTATAGTTTAATTTACAGCTTGACGTGTTTGAGAGATATGATAAGTGTTGTTATGTTGTGTAAGATGGAGGAGTATTGTGAAGTGTAGTGTAGTGTATATTGTGTAGTGTAATGTAACAAATTACGAGTAGTTATTTCTGGACAAGTAGTAGTTCTTTGGTATTAGCATAGTCCAGGTCAATGAGCCAATTTGTAACAGTAGTTTTACATTTGTGTTTGGTAAGGGGATACGTGTCGAGGATTATATTAATCTTATTGTAAAGATGGGCACCAAGAAAAGGGAAGAATCTCTGAGCAAACTTAGTGCGGCACGCTCTAGACACACAAACAGTATGTTTCCTCCGCTTCTGTAGGAATTCTAAGGGGTAGTACTTTATGGAACAATGCAATCTGAGGACTGTTTGTAGTATAAAAAGTTGCCTCACCGTCAATACCTCACAGGTTTGATAAAGGCTGGTTGTGGGATGGAAGAATGGTAAAAACAGACTTACTTTAAGGAGTGCTCTTTGAGCACGCTCGAGTTTGATTAAGACTGTCTTACACACACCACCCCAACTAGTAATACAGTACGTCAACAGTGACTGGCATAAAGCAGAATGAGTCATTATTAGGAGGAAGCGCTCTCGTCTGGATCCTGGGAAGGATCCAGACGAGAGCGCTAAATTACAAATATAGGTCAATGGGGAAACTAATAGGGGTCGATAACGTAAAAGGAAATTTGAGGTTAAGTTATCGCTTCCAGCAGTGGAGCTAGGTTTTAGATTAAGAATGATGTTATTAATCTCACTTTCATCAGTTGGCAGTAGAGCAAAAGAGTTATTGCAGGTAGAATAAAAAGGTGATAAAGGGTCAAGCCTAGGTCCTTGGGATAACTGTTTTTCAGCCAGTGTTTTCCTTACATTTGCAAAGAATTCATTTATATTATTAACGGAGAGTTGGGGATTGTTAGGACAAACTAGTTCAGAAGCAATCTCATTCTGCCGTTTAGTATTGGTTACAGTTTTAACGACGTCCCATATTTTTTTAAAATTATTACCCGCCTTAGTAAATTCATTCCTTTCATATTCACGTCTTACCCTGTGTAGCAATTCATTACAACAATTCCTGTACCTTAAGTAGGTTAATTTAAGAGTTGCGTTATCAGGAGATTTTTTTGAGGTAAGATGAAGACTATCTCTATTCCTTACGCATCTCAAGAGTCCCGGAGTGATCCTCGGATTTAGTATACGTTTAGGTCTTGATATTGAGATTACACATTACACATAAATGTATACCTTTTTTAATGAAAATAGCTACACCTTCATTTTGTGTATAGTTTCTAGTTGTACTGTAATAATCGAAACCGTCAAGTACAGGAGGATTGGAAACACTAAGCAGCCAGCACTCCGTCAATACTATCAGGTTCCAGTCAACATTCGATTGAGCCAAGAGGGCAAGCATTCCATCCATATTACAATTTAAGCTCCTGATGTTCTGGACAATTACCTTAGATGATTTTCCAGCTGTTGGTATAAGTGTTGAGCATTGGTCTATAGTACATGTAGACGTATTAGCTACGGAAATTGAGTCGATGTCTGTATTTGAAAATCGGGTAAAATAATCATAAGTTTAAGAGCGCTTACGGGAGAAAAATCGGTTACAACAGTAAATACATATCGGACAAGGGTGATTACGCTAATAATGAAGGTGAGGGCATGTACACGTTACATCAAATATAATATGAAATATATTAATATTATTTTGTGGCATATCGATATAATTATAACATTCTTCGGGACTGTAAACAAAGGACTCGCCTGTGGTTATTTTCTCAAGATCATTTTAGACATTACTTATGGTAGCCATTTAGAGAGAATAAATATTAATAAAATTAGTACTACTAAAATATTATCTATTATCTATTATTTATTATTTATTATTTATTATTTATTATTTATTATTTATTATTTATTATTTATTATTTATTATTTATTATTTATTATTTATTATTTATTATTTATTATTTATTATTTATTATTTATTATTTATTATTTATTATTTATTATTTATTATTTATTATTTATTATTTATTATTTATTATTTATTATTTATTATTTATTATTTATTATTTATTATTTATTATTTATTATTTATTATTTATTATTTATTATTTATTATTTATTATTTATTATTTATTATTTATTATTTATTATTTATTATTTATTATTTATTATTTATTATTTATTATTTATTATTTATTATTTATTATTTATTATTTATTATTTATTATTTATTATTTATTATTTATTATTTATTATTTATTATTTATTATTTATTATTTATTATCTATTATCTATTATCTATTATCTATTATCTATTATCTATTATTTATTATTTATTATTTATTATTTATTATTTATTATTTATTATTTATTATTTATTATTTGAAAATCGGGTAAAATAATCATAAGTTTAAGAGCGCTTACGGGAGAAAAATCGGTTACAACAGTAAATACATATCGGACAAGGGTGATTACGCTAATAATGAAGGTGAGGGCATGTACACGTTACATCAAATATAATATGAAATATATTAATATTATTTTGTGGCATATCGATATAATTATAACATTCTTCGGGACTGTAAACAAAGGACTCGCCTGTGGTTATTTTCTCAAGATCATTTTAGACATTACTTATGGTAGCCATTTAGAGAGAATAAATATTAATAAAATTAGTACTACTAAAATATTATCTATTATCTATTATTTATTATTTATTATTTATTATTTATTATTTATTATTTATTATTTATTATTTATTATTTATTATTTATTATTTATTATTTATTATTTATTATTTATTATTTATTATTTATTATTTATTATTTATTATTTATTATTTATTATTTATTATTTATTATTTATTATTTATTATTTATTATTTATTATTTATTATTTATTATTTATTATTTATTATTTATTATTTATTATTTATTATTTATTATTTATTATTTATTATTTATTATTTATTATTTATTATTTATTATTTATTATTTATTATTTATTATTTATTATTTATTATTTATTATTTATTATTTATTATTTATTATTTATTATTTATTATTTATTATTTATTATTTATTATTTATTATTTATTATTTATTATTTATTATTTATTATTTATTATTTATTATTTATTATCTATTATCTATTATCTATTATCTATTATCTATTATCTATTATTTATTATTTATTATTTATTATTTATTATTTATTATTTATTATTTATTATTTATTATTTATTATTTATTATTTATTATTTATTATTTATTATTTATTATTTATTATTTATTATTTATTATTTATTATTTATTATTTATTATTTATTATTTATTATTTATTATTTATTATTTATTATTTATTATTTATTATTTATTATTTATTATTTATTATTTATTATTTATTATTTATTATTTATTATTTATTATTTATTATTTATTATTTATTATTTATTATTTATTATTTATTATTTATTATTTATTATTTATTATTTATTATTTATTATTTATTATTTATTATTTATTATTTATTATTTATTATTTATTATTTATTATTTATTATTTATTATTTATTATTTATTATTTATTATTTATTATTTATTATTTATTATTTATTATTTATTATTTATTATTTATTATTTATTATTTATTATTTATTATTTATTATTTATTATTTATTATTTATTATTTATTATTTATTATTTATTATTTATTATTTATTATTTATTATTTATTATTTATTATTTATTATTTATTATTTATTATTTATTATTTATTATTTATTATTTATTATTTATTATTTATTATTTATTATTTATTATTTATTATTTATTATTTATTATTTATTATTTATTATTTATTATTTATTATTTATTATTTATTATTTATTATTTATTATTTATTATTTATTATTTATTATTTATTATTTATTATTTATTATTTATTATTTATTATTTATTATTTATTATCTATTATTTATTATTTATTAACATAACATCACGCCTGTTCATGTTTGTGTTTTTTTATGTATGTTTTTAGTCCCATGTAATAGAGGGCGAGCCTATTGCCATTAACCGGGCACAAATCCAGACTCCGAGGCTGCTACTGAGAAATTCCTGATGGAAAAACCCAATAACACTTTGCCCGACCTGGGAATCGAACCCAAGACCTCATGCAAAGCAGTCGCGCTTTGCGACCACTAGACCAACGAGGCAGACAAACGTTAAAAACGTCAACGTTATTATTTATTATATATTATATTATATTATATATTATATTATATTATATATTATATTATTATTATTTATTATTATTATTATAAAGAGGTAACATTAGTTTGTAAGTTTGTTTGTAGGGGGTAATCTCCGGAAGTAATGAACCGATTTTAAAAATTCTTTCACTGGTAGAAAGCTACATTATTCGTGAGTGCTATAGGCTATAAATTATAAAGACATCATGCATATTAGCCGAACTATCTCAATTTTTGTATAGCCAGGCGGAAAAAAAATTCTCTTACAACAAAGTTATTTGCATGCGCTGCCTTAACAGTTCTGCCCTGATAACAAAGAATGCAGTAATCGACATTTTTGAGATTTTCACTTTTTTCTAGCAATGGCATCCCAAGAGGTTCATGTACATGAAAAAAATATGTTTTCATAAAAAAATTCACTCGAAGTAAGTTTTTTATGTAATGATTTTCGCCGTACTTGCATAAAAACTGCTTCAATGATAAGAAAAAACGCAGTATTAAACATGACCTAAGAAAGAATGCAGCACTTGCAAGAATACCCTAAAACAGAATGCAGTAATATCCACTACTATATTATTTTGTTTTAAATTCAGTAGAGAAATTGCTAAATTAAAACGCAGTACTCCACATTACTGCATTTAAAGCAAGCCTTTAGGCATGCGAAGTCGTAGCAGTGCGATCCATTGCCGCGTTTTGTCTTAGTAAATCAGTTCGGCGACGTCATTCGGTGGAGTACTCAATTGGAGGAGTTTACTCAATACTTTATTTGCAATCCACGATGTAAAAACTTAGGTCGTAGCTAAGAGACTAAAGAAACCTTAACCTGAAAATGCACCTATATAAGTCTTTGAGAACATACTTAAGTACACTTTAACTTAGTTCCGAGCGTATAATAATGGCAATAATTACTAAAAAATAATGCAGTAATCGACTTGTGCTAAGACATAATGCAGTAATACGCGCAAGTGCTGCATTTAGTTTTAGTATCCGTTGACTCGGAAACGACTTGATACTAAACCGAAACGCAGTAATACGTATTATAATTGCATTTATTAGTAAATTAAATAAAGGAAAATTATCTTGTAAAAGCATGATTTTTTTCCGAATTTTTAGATATATACTATGACCAAATAAATACGAACATCTTGCTCAGATGATATGAAATATGTTTTTTGCGTTTATCTCGTAACCGCCATTTTGCGATTACTGCATTCTTAGTTATGACGGCAGAGTTGTATATAATTGAAAACAATGTATGGCAGCCTGGTCCGCCTTTAATAGTTCTATAAAAAAGTCCGCGACACCATCTTTCTATCTTTTATATTTTAGCAGATAATAGGTTGGGGAAAAAGTTTCTTCGCATTTTTTAAGAAAATTCAAAACATTTTTTTTATATTTTATTTACATTTAACTAAAGCGATAACTTTTTGCCATCTTGTAGGTCATGGGATATGATGGACATGATCCCATTCCTATAAAAAATTTGGGACTTATGATCAAAATACCGCGATAAGTGGTTTTGGCAGTTCCCTCGTGATGTTAACCTGACACTGCCTAAAGAATTCTGAAGAGACCGAAACAGGTGGAAATCTGAAGGTGCAAGGTCAGGACTATACGGCGGATGCATAAACACCTCCCATCCAAACTCTCTTAATTTTTACTGAGTGGCTAAAGATGTGTGAGGTCTAGCGTTATCATGACGAAAAACCACACCCCTTCTGTTGAATAATTCCGGCCGCTTTCTCTCAACTTCTTGCTTTAATCTCATCAGTTGTTCGCAGTAGAGTTCAGAATCGATGGTCCTGCCTGGTTGTAATAGCTCATAATGAATAATGCCCTTCCAATCCCACCACACACACAGCATCACCTTGTTGCGAGTTAACCCGGGTTTCGCCACAGTCTGTGAAACCTGACCGGCCTTTGACCACGACCTTTTTCGCACGTTCTTGTCGTACGTGATCCACTTTTCATCACCAGTTATCAACTTCTTCAAAAATGGTTCGGTTTCATTACGTCGTAATAAAGAATCACAAATGAGTACACGGTTCATTAGGTTTCTTTCAGTGACCTTGTGAGGTACCCAAATATCGAGCTTTTTTGTGTACCCAGTTTTTTTCAAATGCGCCAAAACTGTTTTGTGGTCAATTCCCAGTTCTTCAGCTACGTCGTAACTACTGACATGCCGATCTTGCTCCACTTTTTCAAAAATGGCATCCATTTTATCCGTGATAGGGCGACCAGAGCGACGTGCATCTTTGACATCAAAATTTCCGGATTGAAAACGCTTAAACCAAATTTGTGCTACTGTCACAGACACTGCACTAGGTGCATAAACATCGCAAATTTTTTTCGCGGCTTGCGTTGCATTTTTACTTTTTTTGTAGTAAAATTTTAAAATGTATCGAATTTCTTCATTTGATTCACTCATCTTGACAGAACGAAAAACAAATGAAAATCACACATTTTTCTAATTTGAGTTTAGAATTATGTTCTTTATAATTTAAACTTTCAATGATACCAAAACCAGGCAGATACAAATAGTATAGCAAAAGAGATTTTATTACAACTTCATACATACTATAATGCGAAAAGACTTTTTCCCCAACCTAATATATTAGCTTTTATGTGTTGAAAAAAGTATTTTTCGACGTACTTACCTTTGGACGATTTTTTAAACAACAAAATATTAAACCTTATCGAAAAAAATATTATTATCATCATAGAGATACGATTTGCCCAAAACAGTATGTCAATTGGTTAAATCGTTTCGAAGATAGGTAATATAAAATTACTAAATTGCAAAATTCCGCCGTCCATTCACGAATAACATAAGAACATGCTTTGTACGGACGTTTTATCCATTTACCCATGGTATTTCTGTCTTTTGGAATATCGGACAGTTTTAGCGATTGTTTATCATGCCTAAAAGGAAATCACAACTTTCCCATCAGACATCCCAGAGCAGCTCGAGTACGCCGTACGGAAGAGTCTGCTCTTGAAAATCATCAGCGCCTCTCGAGGAATAGAGTAAATGCAAGCACGCGCTAGGGAATCTAGCTCCGAGCGTTCACAGCGGCTTGCTAACCAAAGCTGGAGAACATCGCAGGCCCGTGCTCGGGAATCTAGCGCTGAACGTGCGCAGCGTCTCAGTGATTTAAGGCAGCATGTCTCTGCAACAAGGGATAGGGAGTCTAGCGCTGAGCGCTCGCAGAGGCTCGCTAGCCAGAGCGCGAGAACATCGCAGGCCCTTGCTCGGGAATCTAGCGCTGAACGTGCGCAGCGTCTTTAGGTAGGAAATAAATCATAGCACTCAGTACTAACCGAACCACACTCATAATTTCATCACAAGAAAATGGTTACCGTCCAACGAAGTGGGCACGGGTCAGCTAGTTAGCAAATAACTTTGATTATACATAATAAGGTGTAGCATGCTTTTAGCTAGTCAGATATTAGGTATTGGTGGGTTAGTGCTGAGATCATGGAGTTATTTTTCGTGATAGTGATAGACATAATTTTAATACTATAAATAAGGACAAATTAAATCAACCAAGTTTCAGATTGGCAAAAGTACACACTTCTTTTATGGGGTACTGTGTAAAATTTTATAATAAAATACCACTCGATATTCTCCAACTAAACAAGAGAAAATTTAAAACTTGCATTAAACACACACTATGTAGTCGAGCATATTATAAGTTAGATGATTATATCACGGACAAAAATGCTTGGCTAAGTGCTAGTCCTGCTCCACAGCTACTCGGGCTCACAAATTAGAATTGATTTTTTGAGAGAATGATGTTCCTTACCCCTTTTTTGTCGACCTGTATAACTTGTACAGTTATCAGTACGATTACCTTTTCTTTTTTTACATATAACAGTCATCTAACGTATACGGACACTGAAAGTGTTAGTATTGTATAATTTAATATCATTTATTTCAATTTTGTAAATGTGAGTACCATGGAGCGTTTTATTTTATTTACTGAGTTACTATGTGCTTTTACTAATGAGCATGGCAGTTGAGAGCTTGTCATGCTCACTCAAATGTCTCGCTGATGGTGGCGCGTGTGTTGGATTATTTGGTTCCCTCCGTGATGGTTGAGCTAGGTGGTGCTGATCCATGCGTCATGCTCGTGAACGAGTGCTGTCAGTTGGGATTGGTCATCTCTTAACTGCTATGGCTTACATCTTTATTTTTATTATTTTTTACTACGGTTTTATATTCATCTTCATTTTGATCACATGTAGAATCATGAAGAATTATGTAACCAGGATTTTGTAAAAACCTAATTTAAAAGAGTGCCGTGGAGTTTCTTGCTCGTTCTTCTCCATAGAGGCATACCTCCGTTTTGGAACGAGCAACTAGCTTCAACTTTCGGACTAACTGACCGACTCCTTGACAATTCAAAAGTGCCTGTAAATGGTCTAATTGAAGTAAATGTTATGAAAATAGATGTTAAATTCACAGCAGCTGAGGTTGATAAAATTAGGAGCATAGAAGAAATTGAAACGGCAACAGACAACCTCACAAAAGCTATAGATCAAGCATGCACGGAATCAATACCAACTAAAAAGGTGAAAGACGAATTTACCTTGCCGTGGTGGTCCGAGAGAATCGCCGAGATGAAGAAGATTGTCGCTACCCTGAAGCGTAGAATCCGCAGTGCCACCAAAGTCCGGAAGTCGAAGGTCACAGAAGAGTACCTGAAAAAGATAGAAGAGTATGAGTTAGAAGAGGCCAAAGCTCAGATCGAGAGTTAGGGAAGGAATTCTGTGAGAAGCAGGATAGGGAGGGGGTGTGGGAGGGAATTTACAGGGTGTTGGCGCCTACTAAAAATCGTGTAGCAATAATGCGTCTAATTAACATCAAAGTCAAAGTCAAAGTCAAAGTCAAATCATTTATTTCAATTAGGCCAATAAGGCACTTTTGAACGTCAAACACAAAAAACAAAATAGAATGAATCTAGTTGCCCCTTCCAAAAGGTAGTTTTGTATGGAGAAGAATGGGCAAGAAACTCCATACGTACTCTTTTAAAATCAATGTTTACAACATTTGTTTACAGAATCATACACGACATGGCACGTGAAAGCAATGTATGTACCCTATAAAAAAAAAAATAATTAATCATAATAATTAAAAGGCACAAATTAAGAATTTAAAAGTTAAAATATGTTCAAATATACACATGTTTTGCATCCAATGTGTGACGATATGAATTAATGTCACCGTACAACTTACTTGTCTTTTAAACTCCATACTGTTAACACCTTATTAAATTTTCAATTAGCTTACATTGAGTATCCTGTGTTTAAGTTCACTGGTATATCCCTCATAGTCCCCCACGTGGTCCTTCGAGCCGGATAGAGGATTATATAAAATAAATCGGCGGATTATCAAGATTTGGATATAATTATCACGCACGCACGTGCACTGGAGGTTATCTGCCGGTGAATTGGATGGACTTCAAGCGAGCTATTTACGGTGTACAGCGTTTATAATTTACCTAATATCATCACCCCAACACTCAGGTAGTATAAGTATATAGGCATTTTCAAAGGTCAGTACTATTTTATTGCATTGTGTTCGATTAAAACCATTAGGTACTTGTTACATTGTGTCTTAGTATTTATTCAAACAGCAAAGTTAAGTTTAAAATCATACTTTAATACAGTATAGTTGGCTTGTTTGCTACATTAATTAAACTTACATTATATAAAGCTGTAACTAAGTCGCTTATCTACTAAATAGTGATGTTAATTGTTAGCAAGTATCTTAACATAATAATCATCATCAAACATTGATACAAATAATTTGAGTGTTAGATATTAGGACAAGTCATTGTTAAACATTATTAGCTTTTAGAATCATTTATGTAGTCAAATTACAATTTCCCAACACTCTTTGAAGGTGGTACTTGGTTGACTTCACACCCGCCTCCCAGAGTCCACCAAAATGGGGGGTGTAGGCAGGTATAAAATGGAACCTGATTCCGTCATTCTCTGCACTTTCACCCAAGGACGAACTGTTACATTTTAAAAAGTTGGAAAGATCGTTGTACGCGCCGACAAATGAGGTACCGTTATCTGAAAAGATATCTACGGGTTTACCTCTCCGAGCAATAAATCGGTACAAAGCCTGCAAGTAACTATTGCTAGTTAAATCGCCAACGAGCTCCAAATGAATGGCCTTGGTTGTGAAGCAAATAAAAATAGCAACGTACACCTTTACTAACCTACATCCACGACCTTGACGATCGAGTCGTTGTACAAAATAATAAGTTGTATCTTTATTATTTACAGTAGTTTACGTTGATACAGTTAGTAGTTACAATATTGAGTTTGTGTTGTTTACAATAGCTGTAACAAGCATAAAGTTAGGCGTGTATTCACATTACATTGTTCGTTTTTTATAATAATTGTATTCCTATCAATTTCAGGTTGACAACACTCGTCTCCCAGTATGTCTGAGGAAAGAGATTTAATTAAAAAGCGAGGCAGCTTCAAGGGTCGTCTAACTGCTTTCGTCAACTTTCTGGACTCGCTCAAGGACAAAGAGTTATTAAGGTGTGATGTGTCTGAACTGCAGTTGCGCATGGGCAAGATCGAGTCGTTGTACGAACAATATGATGAGGTACAGTTACGTCTGGAGTGCATTGTAGATGACCTTAAATTACAATACTCTGAGCGATCTGAATTCGAGTCTCTTTATTATAAATCCTTATCCAGAGCACAAAATATTCTTAGTGATTTTAATAAAGATAATAAATCGATGGAAAGCTGTAAAAGTACACATGCTAGCATGCATCAGCCGGTTAAGTTGCCAACGATTCAGTTACCGAAGTTTAGCGGATTGTATTGTAATTGGCTTGAATTCCACGACACCTTTACTAGCCTAATTCATAATAACGATGACATAGACGCAATTAATAAGTTTCATTACTTGAGAGCATCACTTGAGGGAACAGCTGCAGTGGTAATCAAATCTATTGAGTTTTCTGCAAATAATTATTCTGTGGCATGGAAGTTATTGTGTGATCGATTTGATAATAAAGGGTTATTAGTACAGAATCATGTATTCGCATTATTCAATATCGAATCGATTTCAAAGGAATCTTCTGTAGCACTAAAGGGTTTAATCGATCAGTTAAATAAAGATTTGCGAGCATTAGAATCATTATGGGAGCCCGTTAAATACTGGGACACAAGTAGGTTAAAATTGGGGTTTCCAGATCAGATAAGATCTGGAAACCCGCAATTTTCACTCATTCATCATTTCATTCATCATCTGGTAGCATAATAATGTTTTCTGAGTCCGCAATTTTCGCTCATATATTCAATTTTATATTATTCACTATTTATATCAGATTAGATCCTAAAACCCACAGTTTTCACCATTCATTAATTGTGAGTATAATACAAATCTAGTGTCTATATAAGTTACTGCACCCTACCTTCTCCTTTAGGAATTACAGGCGTGAAGATAATGTTGATCTGGGTTAGGTAGATGAAGTTTAGATATTGGAATTAGAGATGTATACCTACATCAACTACTACAGTTCTTTTATCTCACGAAGCGAAGTGAATTATTTGACTTTCAACCTTACCGTCATAGACTATGAAATTCGAGCAACAGCCGGTTTACTCTATTTGGTACGATAGCCTAAATAGATTCTGATCTGCATTACATTCCAAATGGATAATGATTCAAGTATAAAACTGTCTGATTGGTCTTAGGGGTCTCACAAGTCTTTTATTAAAGAAAACTAAAAATAATGATAATTTGACAATTTATTTGTGTTCTACATTACTACTATTGTACAATTTATATGAAACAAATTTCATTTCCTTTCAGTATCTCGTAGCAATCAAAATCAGATTTCACTGAGTGAGACATTATAGATAATATCAATAAATATAGTTGTTTATTTATGAGATAAATTTAAAAATTGAACCTCACTGTAATGTTCATAGTGGAACGGCTGCGGTGCACGACACCTCTATAATATGTACACAAATTTAACTCATTTTAAGTGCAATGTGGCAACGTATACATAATTCATCTAATAGGGTAAATATAATCCGACTCGGAGCACAATGCAATAGCGCATATTCTAATAGAGTAATGGTTTCAGACAGTTATTAATATAATATATTCCTTTCACAGCATTCAAATAAAAACATTGAGGAAAATGTATAGCATGTTGCATCCAGGGATCATCGTAAATCTCCCAATCTTCTATAACACCTCCACATGAGAAACACGCTGCTTTATCATTTACACTATTTCCACAATAAAAAACTCCAGCTTCAGCCATTTCCATCACCAACCTTCTCCTTGAATTAGCCGTTGCCCAATAATGTCTAAACGAAATCTCACGCATTTTATACGCATTATACATTTCATAACGAGGGCTATATTTATTTTGAGACATGTTCTCACTCACTATATAGTTCTTCATACAGATAATTGTAAAGGTGAAATGATATCATACTGCGGTAGGCAGCAATTTATAATGATTAACATTTGAGGGGATTGGTAGGGATAGAGGATTTGAAAATTAAACAAGCGAATATTTATTTCAAAAATTTATTATCTATACACCATTTATTTAAACATATTACATTTTTTAAAGCACATATTTTATCATGATAAATACAACTATACACATCATGAGAATGTTCATATTTATTGTACAAGCTTAATAAATTAGGACAACCTTCATCTTCTAAATTATTAATATTATTATTATTATTCAAAATATTTTTTAGCCACAACACTTTTTCTAAACCTTTGGTGTAAACACTTTTATCTCTTAAAATCATCAGAATTTGATTGTAGATAATCAAATTCTGATGATTTGAGTAGGGCACAAATCCGTCTCTCCAGTATATCCTTCTATTACGTTCAATCCAACTGACTTGTCGTTTTTCAGGTTTCGTTAAATCGTAAAATGGAAATGGGGGCTTAATTAAGAACACCTGAATTTTTTTATTTAACAATACAGCTAATTCTTTAATTATAAATTCATTTGTTTCTGTTTTAAAATCTTGAACATCGACAATGGCTGTCATGATAATCTGCGCACTATGTTACTTAAAGGTTTATATTCCACAAGTCGATCGTCAATAATTAAACAATATCCAGTTGTGTTATCTGGTATTGGTGCTGAACAGTCAATCTTCAACCGTACATCTACGGGGCCTGTTTTCAAACTATCGTTTTGTCTTGAACAGTCTATAATAAAGAGAGGGGCCTTCTCCTTTAAATCAACCAAATTAAGCAAGGGGCCTGCAGGACAATTGTAATACGACTGACGAAATTTCACGTACATTTCATATAATATATTGTATTTGTTCTCAGAAAAAATTAAGCTTAGAGGCTCGTAAGGATAATACTGTGAATTCAAAAATAGTGTTACGTTAGTAACCCCACAATGATCAAACAGAGAACTGTCTTTGGTTTTATTATTTTTTCTGTTGGTTTGCAAGCAAAAAATTACATATCGAGGTTTCTCTAATTGCGATGCAGTCTTAACTGACCAAGAATGTTTTGTAGTTTTAGGGAGCAAAGGATACTCATATAAATCCCAATTTCGAAACGCTATTTGAATAGGTTTATCTCTCTCCAAGTGTTTTAGTAGTGTCAGTCGTTCACGGTCTGACACTTTTATATGTGGTACACGCCATTGCAATCTTTGTATGTCTATTTGAAAATGCGCAATATCATCAGTTGCTATGATACTGTTTAAGTTAGAGTTACTTCTGTTCAAAATAAGTTCATGTTTACAATTTATCACAATTTTATTGTAATCCTCTGCAAATCCTAAAATCTTATTAAGAGGTACAATAGCACTAAAATGACCATCACTTTTGAATCCATCTAGGTTCCAACCCCACAAAGCAGCAACTTTATTTTCTCCATCATTCATTGAAACGTATGACTTTATTGTCGACGTTATTCCAGAATTTTTAATGCGATCTATTTCAATGCCATTTATTTCGTATCGGATATCTTGAAACAAAAACATAACAGGGTTGTTACTGAACGTAATATTTTTCTTAATCGGTTTTCCATCTTTGTCGAAGAACTTTGCTTGACCCTCGACGTAAATTGAACTGGCTGATGGTAACACGTATATGTCTTGTTGGTGTATGGGAATTCTGATTTCATCGTTTTCTCTAAAGCTGTTTGTACGAGCTACGCTGTACATTGACCTTTGTAATAGTTTGTACGTCATACTCAATAATGCACATCGATATTGTTTAGCTGTGCATTTCTCTAACATAGCATTTAAGCGGAATAATTGTACAATAATATTCAGTGGCAATAAATCCATCAAGGGAATCGTTCGTCTACTCATTTACATAACATAACAAAACATAACATAACATAACATACCTAACAAGGTTACATAACATTTTCACTGTTGGGCATTACAACCCCAACATTTGGTCCTTCGAGCAATTTAGTGTCGTGTGATTCTTTTCTTTTACGGTTGCGAATCGGTTGGACTGGTCTCTCACAAGCGAGTCGCCCCAGGAACCAATTGAGAAGGCGCACATCGTATAAGGAAAAGGGTGCACAATACCAAGAACCAGAAGTGAGGAAAAGCAGCCTACTTCTCAAAACGTCAAATTGTCGGTGAGTTGGCAACATGACGTCATCAGTAAACGCTTACGAGAATCAGCGCGAACTCTACGAAAACATCCAGAAAGTCGGCATCAATATCAAAAAGGATGGCTGGGACAGGAAGAACTTGGATTACTTCAAACGGCGGATGCAAATGCTGGAACAGTTATGGGGTGAATTCCAGTTCAACCATGATCGTCTATCAACAGAAGTAAGTGCGGGCCATGCTTATTTTACAAGCGATTTATATAACGCAGCATTGAAGTCTTATAAAGAAGTCAAGGAGTTAATTCTCCAACAAAATCAAGAACTGTCGACGCACAAACGCCCCACAGGGGGACGGGCAGTGCAAACAACACCGTTCGAAAGTACCTCGGGTCAAGCAAGTACGTCGAGCAAGAAATTACAAGAACAACAAGAGAGCGAGGACGAGGAAGAAAACAGTAACGCACCTGAAAACAGCAACAGGGATCAATCGCCTCCTCGGCAACAACAAAGCCCTAACAAGAGGGACACGGGGTCCAACAGTAAATTGGATGACCTCTTTCGCAAACAATCGGCGAACTTCAAGGCCTTCATGAGAGCTGTCACCAACATTCATGTAGACTTTATAACAGAAAAATGGGAATTCCAGGATGCGTTGCAAACATTACAAACTCGTTGGGCTGCTATTGACAGTCTCCAGTGGGAAATTGAATATGAACTCAACGGGGACATAAACACAGTGTACCAAGAGCGCCTTTCAAGATTCGAAAACCAATACATCGATCTAAAGAAGGCATTAAACACTAAGATGTGGTCCGGAGCCTATCGCGAAAAAACGACACCAAAGTTGGAGATACCAGTATTTTACGGAAAATTTGGTCAATGGATACCCTTCAAAGACCTTTTTACAGAAGCCATCCACAACAACACATCCTTGTCCAATGCGCAGAAGATGCAATTTCTGAAAAGCAAGGTCCAAGGAGAAGCTGAAAGGTTGATCCAGCACTTACAAATAAGCTCGGATAACTATCTAGTGTGTTGGGAAATTCTCAATAATCGATACAACAACAAAAAGCTTATATTCACAGCGCATATCAACATGATCTTCAATCTACCTACGATGCAACAACAGTCATTAGCACTAATCAAGAAAATACATGACGTCACTATAGAATGTTTGCACGCTATCAAGAATTTAGGAGTGGATGTCGGGACCTGGGATCCGCTACTAGTGCACATCTTGACACAAAAACTGGATGCGGAGACATACTCAGATTACATTGAATCACTGAAGAACTCGCGAGAACTACCTGTATTAAAGGAGTTCTTAAACTATCTAGAGGCGAAGTTTACTTCAATGGAATCGTCACAGCGCAGCTATCAGAAGACAACTTCTGCAACAAACCAGAGTCAAGAGGCATCCCATCACAAGAAACACAGCTATCATAACAACAAGAATCAAGCGGCTAGTAACAACAAGGTTACGAAATCGTACCATGCGACAACGTTTATTTGTCCACTCTGCAACGACGAGCATGGCCTATATTTTGTGCAAAGTTTTTAGAAATGTCGAACGACGAAAAACTTATCACAATCAACAAATTGCAAGTCTGCGTTAATTGCCTGTACAGCCATAAGGGCAAAAAATGTACGTCTAACAACCGCTGTCGCAAGTGCAAAGCTAAGCACAATACATTAATGCACGAAGCTGCATCAAAAAACATTGAACAAAACCAGCCTAATTCATCATCTAATGCGTCTCAAAAGAATAAAGAAGCTTCGGAGATTCTATTAGCGACCGCCATGGTGAAGGTAGAAGGAGCTGATGGAACTCAGTACAACATGCGAGCTCTTATAGATCAAGGATCACAGACATCACTAATAACAGAACGAGCAGCTCAACGCCTTGGGATTAAACGCCAGAAATGTAAAGGAGTTGTCTTCGGAATTGGAGAAAAAGAGAGCAATTGCAAGGGTATGATGACAATTTCATGCAGCTCTGTCTTCAGCGACTTCACGTTCAGAAAATCAGTATACATAATGACAAACTTAATCAAGAATCTACCAAATAAAACTTTTACAAAACCGTCATGGCCTCAAATACAAAATATCAATTTGGCGGATCCAGAATTCAACAGCAGCCGACCAGTAGATCTGCTATTTGGAGCAGACGTTTACTCCCAGATCATGCTAGGAGGAATGATCAAAGGCGATGACGTCACACAGCCCATCGCACAACAAACACACTTAGGCTGGCTACTTTGCGGACACGTCAAAACTACAAAATTACACTGTAACGTAGTATTGAATAATCTGGAGGACATGAAACAGTTTTGGGATTCCGAAGACATTAAAGACCGAGCTGATTTCTCAGTGGAAGATCAGAAATGCACTGAGTACTACACTAAGACCACACAACGGTTAGAAAATGGAAGATACGAAGTGAGACTTCCAATGATAAACAACTGGGAATGTAAGCTGGGCTCTTCCAAACAAATGGCCATTGCCCAATTCAAAACATTAGAACGAAGATTAGAAAAACAACAACATTTAGCAAAAGCCTATAAAGAATTTATAGCAGAGTACATTGACTTAGGTCACATGCAACAATCAACATGTAAGAAGACACTCGAATGCTACTTGCCGCACCACGGCATCGAACGCGCCGAGTCAACAACAACCAAGTACAGGGTCGTGTTTAATGCATCCGCAAAAACAACTACCGGTTGGAGCTTAAACGATCTTATGTCCAAGGGCCCAAACCTACAACAAGATTTACAAACAATATTAATACAGTGGAGGCAATACAAGTATGCTTACACAGCTGATATTGAAAAGATGTACAGGCAAATTTTAGTGGCCCACTGTGACCAAAGCCTACAACAGATTGTATGGCGAGAATCGCCGGAACAACCTCTACGTTCATATCAGCTCGCCACTGTAACTTACGGGACAAAAGCAGCGCCGTTCTTGGCCATAATGACTCTACGGAGACTGGCGGAGGATGAGCGTCAGAATTTCCCGGAAGCTTCAAAGGTCGTGAAGGAGTCATTTTACGTCGATGATCTCGTTCATGGATCGCATACCATTGAACAGGGACGGAAGCTTATTTCGGACCTAAAACAATTACTCAAGAGTGGAAGTTTCAACCTAAGAAAATGGTCATCAAACGAACCGGCACTCTTGGAAAATACACAACAGAACAATGAAAACACTGTCTATAACTTCAAGACAGATCAAACATCCAAAACATTGGGCCTATGCTGGAATTCGATAGAGGACAAATTTACATTCCAATGCTCGATATCCAGCGACAGCAAGAAACATACAAAACGCAGCTTATTAGCTGAAATATCAAAATTATTTGATCCACTTGGCTGGCTAGCCCCCTTATCAACAAAATTAAAATTATTGTTTCAAAAAGTATGGGAGGTCAAATTACAATGGGACGAGAAAGTTCCTGACAACATACACAGAGAATGGTGCAAAATACAGGCGGACATAAGGACGATAAACTTATGTGAAGTACCAAGATGGCTCAGATGTGACGGGAGACAAGCTATAGAACTACATGGCTTCAGTGACGCGTCCCTAGATGCCTATGCGGGTGTTATTTACGCACGAGTTCACCCTTCAACAGATGTTATACTCGTCGCTGCAAAGTCCAAAATTGTACCACACAGAAAAACAACAACATTGCCCAAACTGGAATTAAATGGAGCACACCTACTATGCAAATTAATGCAAAAAGTTAAGGAATCCTTACATCAACATGATATCCGAGTCTATGGCTGGACCGATTCTATGGTGGTCCTGGGTTGGATACAAGGTGACCCGTCACGGTGGAAAACATATGTAGAAAATCGAGTCCAAAAAATCAACACTGTAATACCTCGTTCGTGTTGGGATTACGTAAAGTCAAGTGAAAATCCCGCTGACGCCGCAAGCAGAGGCCAGTACGCCGGTAAATTGAAGGAAAATAAACTGTGGTGGCAAGGTCCCACCTGGCTATCAGTCTTTGAAACAAAGACCCATGTCAAACAGGCCTATACGTCAGACCAAGAGGTGAAAACAACGGCAACGAAGCAAGTCAACGCTGCCCAAACGAACACAGAAACCATCAACATTATCGAGCAATTATTGCAAAAACATAGCTCCATCAATCATGTCATTCGAATAGTCGCATGGATACGCAGAGCATTGAACTCAACAAGGAGAACATTGGACTCGAAACAGCGCCAATTTCCAAGTTACCTTACGTTGCAAGAGTTGAACAGTGCAACTAAGGCAATTGTGAAACAAACACAACAAAAGGTATTTGAAACGGATATGAGTCATTTACGTAAACACGGCAGAGTGCCATCAAATAGCAAGCTACTACCGTTTAATCCGTACATTGATCAAGAAGGCTTGTTAAGAGTCGGGGGAAGATTGAACAACGCCACGCTAGCTGAAGAGATGAAACACCCAATGATCATCCCTCACGACAGCTACCTAACGCATTTGCTTATCAATCAAGCTCACCAAATGACGTTCCACGGCGGACCGCGACTCACTCTGTCGCATCTTCGCCAAAGATACTGGATCATCGGTGGCGTGCGAGTCACGAAAATGCAAGTTAGAAAATGCGTAACGTGCCGAAAAATCAGTCCAACCAAACAACAACAAATCATGGGTGAACTGCCGACCGCAAGAATAAACCCTGCCCCGCCATTCTACCATACAGGAGTGGACTACACGGGATTCGTCGACGTCAAGATGAATAAAGGAAGAGGGGCTAAAACCACTAAGGGTTACATAGCCATCTTCGTTTGCATGGTAACAAAGGCAGTGCATATTGAGTTGGTCTCTGATCTGTCAAGCTCGGCATTTCTGGCAGCCCTTAACAGAATGGCAGCAAGGAGAGGTGCACCTCGCCATATGTACAGCGATAATGGCACGAACTTTGTCGGTGCCAATCGACTGCTCATGGAACAATACGGGGAAATAGAGAACACCTACAGGACCGAACTGCTACAGAAGGAAGTCGCCGAGATGTTCATACAATGGCACTTTAACGCTCCTGCTTGGCCCTCGGCGGGAGGATTGTGGGAACGAGCCGTAAGAAGCTTGAAACACCATTTAAAACGAGTGGTGGGTGAGCAAAAGTTAACATTCGAGGAGTTCACTACAATCTTAACAAAACTAGAAGCATGTCTAAACTCCAGACCTCTGTGCGCATTGAGTGAAAATGTGGAAGACCTAGACTGTCTGACGCCAGGACACTTTCTAACAGGGAGATCAGGGTTGACTGTCATCGAAACAAGAGAAGACGCCCGAACAAGATGGGAACTTACTAGAAAAATATACACAGAAATCTGGAAGAAGTGGAAACACGAGTACCTGTGCCAACTATTAGCAAGAACAAAATGGCAGAAGCCTCAGAACAACGTGAAGATTGGTGACATGGTGGTTGTTCATGATGACCAGCGGCCCGCAGGAAAATGGTTAATGGGCAGAGTAACAGATCTTCACCCAGGAAACGACGGATATGTTCGTGTCGTGACCCTGAGAACAAGAAATGGTTCTATAAAGAGACCCATAACAAAGCTATCTATTTTGCCAATAGACAGTAAGGAAACCTCTATTCCACAAAACACCGAAAATGAACATAAAAGGCAAGCTACTATCGAGACCACAACAAAACGTCAGCAAAATTCCAAGACAGGCAAAGTCAACTTGATCGGATTAGTAATGACCCTACTATACCTACTGAGCCCAGCAAGAGCGACAACAAACTTAACTAACTTTATCGAATTGCAACAAGGCCTATATTTCGATAAAGCCGCCAACATGAAATTGATTCGCGATGAGTGGAAGATAGTTGTCTACTACGATGTCAAACCTTACTGGCAGGGCACAGCAATATTTACCAAATTCAACGATCACCTGGGAAACATATGTTCCAACCTAAAACACAAGACTCAATGTGACGTTATTTCATTGCAATTACATCACGCGTTCGCTGAACTCGAACACTACAACCGTATGTTGCTGAATCCGCAAGGTCGGGTGAATATGAGAAGCAAACGCGGCCTTATCAACGGTGTCGGTTCAATCGCACGTTCCCTGTTCGGAGTATTGGATGACCAATTCGCTGAACAATATCAACGGGATATAGAACTCATCAAACAAAATGAGAAACATCTGGCCCTTTTGTCAAAAAATCAGACAACTATAATAGAAGCCGAATACAACATACTAAGAAGATCGGAAGAAACAATCGCAAAACAACACAAATTATTCAATCAACATCTGCTTAGCCTAGACAAGCTAACGAGCAACATTCAGCAAGAAATTGAATCACAAGAACTAGCAATTGAGTTTGTGATGACTGCCATTTCTGCAAACAGTTTTCTAGAGCATCTAAGAAACGTTCAAGAGGTTCTTTTGGATACCGTAACCAACATTTACAACGGCAAGATGAACTTACACCTCATTGCGCCAGAACAATTACGGGACGAATTAAACGTCATATCCGGTCAGCTCTTGAAGGATGTGGCACTTCCCATCACCAACATTCAAGATAATTTTTTTCGCTTATATGACCTTTTACAAGTAAAGGCAAAAATGACAGAGAGATATCTGATCATTGAGATACGGGTGCCGTTAATCAGTAGAGAAAACTACGAAGTTTATCACGTCATTCCTGTCCCAAAAAAGAATGGCGTTGACATGGTCACCCTACTGCCCATAGCGGAACTGATAGCAATCAACATACAGAAGGATTCATACCTACCGATGACTGGAACCGACCTGCATCAATGCTTGCACTACGACAGTACAACTCTACTGTGCCCCATGAGGTCACCAATATACCACATGCAGTCTGACGAGAGTCTCTGCAAGAAAGGAGCAGACACGTCTGGCTGCAAAACAAAACATGAGAGCTGTCAAAACACGTGGTTGGAACTTAACTCCATAAACAGCTACCTATACTTTTGTTGTGACGTTTGCAAAACACGCATTATATGCGGGAATCAAGTTTCAACTGCGTTACTTAATACCGCAGGGGTAATGACACTGGGTAGCGACTGCACTATCAATAGTGAGACGTTTACTGTACATTCCCAAAGGCAACTGAAGGATATAATACATGCCCAGGTTGACGAACTCACGCTGGAAATCCCTCCAATTAATCGGATCATCAACCTATCGGTGCCGGTTTTGAAATATGAACCCGGAAATGAGACGGTAATGGACCAAAACTCATTACTGCTAGAGCTGGGAGAACAGATAGAACAGTTAAAGGCCGCAGCCGCAGAAGACATTATGTCTGAGCAGGCAACATACCACGATGTCCACCAATATGTTGCCATATACGTATTAGCAACAGCAGCAGCAGCAGCAAGCGCAGCATATGGTTACCTCCGACTCCGCAAATATTGCACGAGCCACGAGAAACCTGAGGCACCACCTGTTCCTAATCCAGCGCCCCGAAGAAGATCGACTGCAAGCATCGTGGACAACACAGCTGTATTTGACGTCACAGACGACAACAGCGCAGTGCACCTATCGAGTGCACGTACACTCAACAAAGCATCGTCGCCTATTGCGCGTTGTGATTCGATTGTTGAAGATTTGAATTAGATTATTTTCTTTTACAGCTTATCTCTCTTTGTAACACTTTATTTTCATAACATTTTTATTTTTTGTTGTTCATTGTTACCTTTTGTGAGTGGGCAATATGTACGAGCTACGCTGTACATTGACCTTTGTAATAGTTTGTACGTCATACTCAATAATGCACATCGATATTGTTTAGCTGTGCATTTCTCTAACATAGCATTTAAGCGGAATAATTGTACAATAATATTCAGTGGCAATAAATCCATCAAGGGAATCGTTCGTCTACTCATTTACATAACATAACAAAACATAACATAACATAACATACCTAACAAGGTTACATAACATTTTCACTGTTGGGCATTACAACCCCAACACTGTTAGTGTAGGGATTGTATGTGTGGACTTCATAGCTTTCAATCGAACTATCGAAGTGAGGTAATTCAGTAATTTGTAGTATATTCATACTTTAAAACCTAGAGCTTTAAGAAAGGCTTTATTTGCTTCACTCAATTTCTTCACTTTTTTCTTACGTCTATGCACCTTAATGGTCTTAGATGGAATAAGACGTTTGATTTTCACAGGAGGGTTTTTATAATAAACTATCATTTTGTTTTTCTTAAATGAAGGCGTAATTGAATATGTTCTTCACCAAAGTTAATACAGTTACCAAGTTGATCAACAATCTTAATAGATATAGATGAAATTATATTTTTGTTCACTGGGAAGTAAATAACGTTCTGGGGTATTTCTGTGTACTGACTTGAAGCAGTATCAGATATGAATTCATGAATAAAATGAGTCGGTAATCCGTTGTAATATGAACCGTGCACAAGATCACATTCGATTCTGATTACAGCTGGTATACTGCTGTTATTAACGGGCACATTTGGTCTTGTTTTTAATACTGAAAAGTATAGTAAACCGCACTCGTATTGATAAGAATAGTAAACCGCACTCGTATTGATCAGATAAATGAAGAGGTGGTTGAAAATACGAGACCAGTTCTGATTTATTTCCAGAGATGGTAACCGTAGTAGACATGCTTGCATACTGAACTCTTTTAAATGAGCCTGTTCATTTTATTTCTTGATTATACCAAAAATTCTTTAAGAAATTTAAACATAGATGTCCACAGTTGAAGGGGTGATCACGTTGTATATTTTCATAATTATATTGAATGTTAGAACCTACATATTTTATAAATTCCTTTGGAGGTTTAAGATTTCCATAATTATCGAAATACTCAACATAATCATTATATTTTGCATAGGCTACCCAATGAGAACCAGTATTTTTAGAACTATCTAAATTAATAACTCCACATTTTTTTTTTATATGGATATTTAGGGAGCTCATCTCTCATAAAGACACCTCTAAAATAAGGAATTCTATTTCCATACTTTAAAATGTCAAAGTTAGTTAAGGCCCGTTTGGGTAGCCGATATCTTAGTTTTTTGCTTTTGATACGAAAATTCCAAGGCCGCTTTTATGTGGTTTAAGGTGTAGTCCTTTCCCGATACATAGAGCTTCCATTTTTTCATTGTGTCTTCTCGATTCCTCATACAGCTTTTTAGCCATTTTGAATTCATTTATGGTTTTGGCAATACCAGCTGCACCGCCTGCTAACGCTCCCACCGCTGATAATCCCGCAAAAATAGGAATCAGAGGTAGTACTCCCCCAGTTTTTGGAATAGGAATAACACGAGGGAGCTTAATCGATGAATCATCAGCTAATTCTCGGGTAGCAGCAATAGCTAATTCTATAGCCATTTTCTTGCTCTTAGGTTTTAATTTTTTTATGTGTCTTTTTGCTTTTGTAATAACAGTTTTTAATTTACTTTTTAATCCTTTTCCAGATGTAACTTTTGGAAAACGTTTTTTGCTCAAACCAGAACCAGTTTTAATTTTTGTCAACATAGCCTTCCTTACTAACCGTGCCGCGAGTCTTTCGCCTATACTAGCATCGGTAGCAACCTCTCGCTCTTTCGCCATTTTCAACAAAATTAAATCAGCCTTATGTCGATCTTTCAAGTTTGATGACTTGTGATGTGCAATATCGTGATCTTTGCAATATTCGTCCAACTTATTTACACCGTTATCTCCTTGTGCAAGCCTTTTTATTAATTTAGTGCCAGGACCACAGTAATTATATCCTGGTAAGTGTAATTCAAATGGTAAATTATTAATAAGCCAATTGAGTAGACTACTCTCTCCGAAACACATTATAAGACTGATGATTCCGGTTTGAATACTTTAATAAATAGTTATCGATTCGAGTTTGTTGCTAATATTATTTATAATATTACATTCGATTTATCAATCCAACTGCTTTCAGCTGAAGACAAACCTAACCATTTTACTAAAACTCTGTTACCTTTTCTTCTAAGAACTTTCTCAACTAAATATAGTGTAGGAGTGTAACCTTTTTCAAATGTTCCTTTGTATTTACTGATACGCACATAATCACCTACTTTGTACTTGCTTTTTAAATTATATTTTTTTTGCAACTTTAAATACCGTTCTAATATCATTTTTTCATTAATATTGTCCACATTATCAGGGATTTCATTAATAGTGCGATGGTGAGTGTGATTGTATTTGTAAATAACGTCATTTAGGGTATTATTTATCCAATTGTAATTGCCTTTTAAACTAAATTCCTTATAAACTTTAGATTTTAATGTCCTGATGAATCGTTCAACTATTGAAGCCTTTTTTGTTGAGAAGGTTGAATAATGGTTAATATTATATGATTTCATAAGCTTCTGAAATTTGTTATTATAAAATTCTGCTCCATTATCCGTTTGCAGATTTTTAGGAACACGCCCTTTATCCAACAAAGTTTTGAAAGAGTTACACACATCTTCTTTGGTTTTACTTCTCATAGGAAAGGCCCAAGCATATTTCGAAAATGTATCAATAACGGCAAGAATATATCTGTAATTTTTATTTTCTTTTGAAATTGATTGCATATCAATTAAGTCTGCTTGCCACAAGTCATCTATATCTTTCATGATAACATGTCTTCGTGGATAGTTCACCCTCGCATTTTTATGAATTTCGTTTACCACGTCAGCTTTGCTCATGTTCACAATTCAGTATACTTGTCTTGAACTCAGCTATTATACTGAATAAAAAGCATATTATTGTGACTATTTATTATTTAATTATGTTAGCTTCTTTTAATTCTTCGATTATTGATAAAATTTCATTATCATGGTTAGTATTACCAGCATCTCGGGAAGCAATTAATAGTTTCAATCTGTCAACCAGTTCGTTAGGATCATCCCAATATACCAAGTCAGTGTTATTTTTGTATTTCTTTAGCGTTGGTAAGCTTCCTCCAAATTTAGTGATAATATTATTGTTTAACGATTCAGAAAACAATGGTCTAATTATTTCACGATATTTTATACCTTTATCACCTCTAATTTGTCCATTAGGATTGAAATCTCTCATATGTGCATTTGTATAATGCAACATATCTTTATAGACAAGTTTATCTTTGCTCGATATTAGTTTCAAATCAGGTTTTCTTCGAAGTAAGAGTTCTTTTAAACCAGGGGTTAAATTGTAGCTTTTGTCACCAACTTTAATTAAAATGACATTATCATCATTCACACTATCTATTTTAGAAAATGAAACTATTGAATTACCCATTAGTAATTTTTTGTTTGCACTCCTTATCCCAAATGGTATATTTACCCCATCATAAATATCATGGATATCACAGCCCTCTAATGATATTTCTAAATCTTCCAGTAATTCTGTCTGGGGAGACTTTTTAACGATCTGCACTGAATTCAGTTCTGAATCGCTGCATTCTTCAAACTTTGTAGATGAGCTAGTATTAATGTCATTGAATTCCATGTCTTCAAAATTAGAGTGTGTATTTTCTAATTTTTTTATTTTTTCTATTGTTTTGCTCGAATCGACTAGGGTTTTAAGGGGATCTGTGACAGGTTTTAACATTTTATCAAGTGACAAATTCATTGAGTGTTCCTGGTTTTTCATTTGTTTTATTTTATTCTTTATAGAGTCTACGGACTTCACTAATTCTATTTTAATATTTTTCTCCATTTTATACCTATTATAACAACTGTGTTCAGCTAAAGAACAAATTATACTGAATTTGATTTTGCATGTAAATTACTTATATGTGCGCATAAACAGTCACTCAAAATTAAAAAACATATCAAGATTCTGTCTGTACCTTCCATTGTTTAAAGACGAGTCTTTGCAAATACTAATAAAGTTATATGGCTCGCTCCAAACTGTATTACAAATATTCTTGAATTGATTCCAGGACATATCAGAACTAACATGCTCTTCATAAATATGTTTCAAGTTTACATCGTCTTGCTTAAATATTATGAGAAAGTTTGTATTATCACGCAGCAACTGTTTCGGAATTTTAGAGTATGTTTGACATAAATAAAAGCAATCAATATGTTTATGTCTACCCATAGAGAAGTAATTACGAATGTTTATTTGATTTTCACATGCCACATCATCGAAAATAAATACAGAATTAGTTAGTGCTTCATCCGGGGCTATGACTTCTTTATTATCATTAAATTCATGAAACTTAACTTGATGCACTCTCTTTATAACTTCTCGCAAGAAGTTGTATTTTGGTTGAAAATTAGTTTTCGAGTACAGGTAAAGATTTTGAAATTTTAGACCATTCTCATGTAACAATAAACTAAGCACGACGTTTGTTTTTCCACAATTCGAGGGACCACATATAATACAACGAATCGTATTTGGTAACAGAATGCTATGCCTAATGTGGTTATCAGAGTCACCAAGATTTATATGATTAATATTAAGTGATGTGTGTTGTTTGATCAACTTCATTTTAACTATTAATTCAATTTCATCCAAACATAGATATATAAAGCATAAGTATAATAAAAACAAATAATTTAGATTGGTTTAAAGTTGTCATGTGAAATTTAAAGCGAACGTATTATTCGGTATACCTACAGTGCTTATCCATTTCATGTTTATACCTGATGTAAATAATAATAATAATATTAATAAGTTAGTATGGTATTTATATTCATAATCAGTGGTGGATTAATAAAATGCAGAACACTGTAAGGCCGTAACAAGAATAAAAAATCATGCATTAGTTATAAATGTTTTATTCACGTATTACTTACATATTCAAATACGAAAATCAACACTACCACTCACTAAATTAACAATCTTTGTTTATAATTATAATAACAAAGATTATAATAACATTACAATTTGTTCATATAAACATATTTATATTTATACATTAGTTCTCAAAATAAAGTTTCACAGTGACCCCAAGGTAAAGTTTCAATTTGGTTCGTGAGTATTTGTCTCTTATCATCATTTCTGTTTAATACTACTTTATGAATTTCTTGAGAGTACAGTACATGCTTGAGTGATTTAATTATATTCATTTTACATTTGAAATTGACATTATTTGTTAAAGCTTTACTATAGTGGGATAATTTTAATCGATTAGTAACAGCTTTAGATATTCCTTTTGCTTTTGTGATGCGAGTTTTTGAAGTGATTATACAATATAGTTTAGCTCTTAGTCCTACAAATTCGCTTATGATGTCACCCCCGAGTTCATCTTTAAATAGTCCTGGAATTTTAGTATTTACTCTCGGCATGCTGTAACAATTATCAGTCTGAAAATTACTTGTATCAAATTTTGTGACATCATTTTTTATGTCTTCGTAAATATCCTCTGTATTTATAAAATAAAGAAGGCTGTCTGTGTCTGTATAACACAGTCTTGCGCGAGTTTCATATTTATTTTTAATAAAGTTGTAGTGAAATTTATATAAATGTTCCTTTGCTAATTCTAGAACTGTAAACCCAATGTAAATAGGGCGATCTAAAATATTTTTTTCAGGAGCTAATTGAATAGCAACAAAATTTTCAGAAAAGATTGCAATACTTTTCAAATTTGGTTTTGCAATTAACTTTTCTGCACCGTGGTGCTTGTTAGTTTTATTATTATAATCATCCCACATAGTAACTAATTTGACATTAACCTGTTTACGTCTATTTTCAATAGTTTTCCCAAATATAGCATTATTGAGGAGTTTAAAAAAGTCTTTCTCAAATAGGGTTGTTGAAGCTTGACGCAATGTAGTATTCAAGTCAATATATTTTTGTAAATAATTTTCTTGTCTAAAAGTTAAAACACGGTGAATTTTTTTCAAAATCATTCCGTTTAATAAACATGCCTTTAAATTAATGTAATGTATTACGTATTTGAATTTAAAAAAATAAATAAAATAAAAATAAAGTATAAATTAGCAATTAATTTAGGTGTTCTGCCTCCGGGAGGTGTGAACCTCTCGGTTGCAAAAGGTAAATCACTATGCGTATTATGTAAACTCTCAGGATATATTAAATCAACTTCTAAAATATATCCATATTCAGAATCATCTGATATTGATAACACATTTATTGTTTTAATCTCATCGTTTGTCAAAAATCGGAAATCTGAAATAGGCATTTTCTTTGTCATTGCGTAACCATATAAATTGTTACAGTCAGGATAAACCAAATACGTTGATTTTTGAATAATAATAATAATAATAATAATAATAATTTATTTATTTGTTAACATAGGTAAAAAACAATTCAGGTCTATTTTCAATGAACAGAGCGCTATGTTATGCCTGGAGGCGTACAAATATGGGTGCTATTGTTGTTGACAATTTCAAATTAGAATTTTCATTAACAAAAAAAAATAATTACAGTACAATTAAGATGTCAATTCAATTACAAAGTGAAATCAATTAAATTTCAATACAATTATCATGTCAAAGAATTAAAGTGTCAAAAAAGCTTTTTTACAAAAAAAATATGACCGCCTTCAAAAACTACAAAATAAAAAATAACTTTAGCTTGAAAGTCGGCGGCTTTGGTTTTGTTTCTTGTTATGTAGGTATTGCCACCGACTTCCAAGCTAAAGTTATTTTTTATTTTGTAGTTTTTGAAGGCGGTCATATTTTTTTGTAAAAAAGCTTTTTATTTTTCACTTTTTAGTGCTTGTGTGTTAATGTTTGAAATCCTTACATAAAGCCCTTCCAAACAATACCTCACACGATATATT
Organism: Hoplodrina ambigua; assembly: GCA_949774945.1. Taxonomy (NCBI): domain Eukaryota; kingdom Metazoa; phylum Arthropoda; class Insecta; order Lepidoptera; family Noctuidae; genus Hoplodrina; species Hoplodrina ambigua. Next base: position 19,207,258 of record OX458964.1, read on the forward strand.
TAATTTTGGAAAGTGGTAGGAGGGGGGTTGACGTACCCCCTCCCTACTTCCTTCAGTCAGTCATCGACTACACGTATAAACAAAGCAATTTCTCTTGTTACGGCGGTTCTGCTGTGATTTTTTAAGGAGTTCCGTTCCATATCTCCAAAGTTCATCATCAGATCATGACAATATTCCTATGGGACCATCCAAATCGATTCATAATTGGCGGAGTAATCGTAGAACATATATACAAAAAAAAAAAAAAACATACGCGTCGAATTGAGAACCTCCTCCTTTTTGAAGTCGGTTGAAAATGATATAATGTCAAAACAATCAAAATGTCCAAGTAACATTATGTCACAATAAATAAAATATCAGAATTGTTATATATATTGACAAGATGTAATGCTATAAAAATTCGTCATTTAAGTATTCGTCAATAGTGTAATAACATTTATCAATTAAGAACAATTTAATTTTTTTCTTAAATTGTTTAAAATTCAATTTTTTTATGACGTCTGGAATTTTATTATAAATGCGCGGTGCCATTCCCAGTACACTTTTTTTTAATAATGCAGTTTTACATTTATAATTACGCAAAGAATTTTTGTACTGACTACGAATTGGAACATTTCGTGCCATTGTAACTTTTTCAAAAAGGTTAGGATTTGTTTTGACGAATATACTAATTTCTAATATGTATAATGAAGGTAGCGTGAGTATATTTAAAGATTTAAAGTACGGTGCACAGCTGTCGTCAGTTTTCAGACCACACATGGCTCTAATGCACCTTTTTTGTGCCTTGAATATTAATTCCCTATCCGTGGAGTTACCCCAAAAAATAATTCCGTATCTTAGAAGTGAGGCAACTAGACCATGATAGGCAACAAGTAACGCATCTATATTTACTTTTCTAGTCAATTGAAAAAGTGCATAGGCAGATTTATTTATTCTTTTACAAAGCTGTTCTATGTGAGGTTTCCAATTAAGGTTATTATCAATATGAATACCTAAAAATACACTTACTTTTGCTTCTTCTATTTGAGTGCCATTATAATTAACTAAAATTTTTGGAGCTTCAATTCTCTGGTGGAAATGCATTACTTTAATTTTCTTAAGGTTAATTATTAAATTATTCATATTAAGCCAATTAATTATGTCAGTAAGAGTATTATTAATGTCAGATTGATAAGTATTTAAGTCTTTACATTCTACTATGGCGGTACTATCATCAGCAAACAAAATCATTTCTTGTTGTGTCACTTTTGGCAAATCATTTATGTAAATGAGAAATAAAAGTGGCCCAAGCACGCTACCTTGAGGCACTCCATACTTTATACTTCTGAACTTTGACACATAAGTTCGTTCTGTTTTGGTTTTTGCGCAAACTCTTGTGATCTCAGTACATTGCAATCTATGACTTAGGTATGATTCCAGTAATTTTAAAATGTTACCTCTGATGCCATAACTATTTAATTTGTTTAATAGGATTTTGTGATCTACATAATCAAAAGCTTTAGTCATGTCTGTGTAAATAGCGCAGATGGGAGTTTTTCTATCAACAGCAGACATAACAATATTTAAAAAATCGAAAATAGCCATGTTTATTGTTCTATTTTTACGGAAACCGTTTTGTTCTTTGCATAAAATGTTGTATTTAGTAAGATATTGGTACAGTGAGTTATAAATAACTTTTTCAAAAATTTTGGAAAAAATCGGAATTTTGGCTATTGGCCGGTAATTTTTTATATTCTTTTTGTCTTCCTTTTTATGAAGCGGTTTTATTATGCTTTTTTTCAATTCAGCGGGATAGACGCCTTCGGTAATACCTATATTCATAATATGTGCTAAGACAGGTGCTATAAGCTCAATTACGCATTTGATCACTTTTGTGGATATACCGTCAATACCTACAGTACTAGTATTTTTAAGTGTTTTTGTGGCTAAAATAATATCAGATTTTAGAACAGGCTGCATAAACATTGATTGCATTGTCAAATGATCTAACTTATTATTAATTTTAATGTCATTTGTTATGTTATTCTCAATGTCATCTATAAAGTAGTCGTTAAATTCATTTGCTATGTCAGTCGGGTTTGTGTAAGTCAAATTATCTGTTTTTATCGTCAGTATCTGTTCTTTTGGTAAGTTAATTTTGGAACGATTGATTATCTGCCATGTGGCTTGGGATTTATTTTGCGAGTTGTTTATAAAATGATTATTTTGTGCCTTCTGGGTTAGTCTAACAATTTTTTTGTACCGTGTAGTATATTTTTCAATTCTCGTTTAGCTTTTTTTGTTGGGTGTAGTCTGTAATTCCACAATAGCTGTCTCTGTCTTTTACTACATGTTTTAATGCCATGAGAAATCCACTGAACCTGTTTCTTTGTTTTTATAGTTATTATTCTATCTGGAAAACAGAGATTGTAAAACAACAAAAAAGTATCTAGAAAGATCTTATAGGCTACATCAACATCATCACTTTCGTAAACTTCTTTGAAAGATAAGTTTTGTATACATAATTTAAATTTATCAAGATTCTCTTTGATGTAACTTTTTTTTTACCGTTTTCCAAAATTGTAGGCGACACGTTTTATTAACAGGTATTTTAAGTATTTGTGATGTGTGATCTGATAACATGAGATCAATAATTTCCGCTTTCCATCCTTTACTTAGATTATGGGCAAAGTTATCAATACAAGTGTTACTATGAGGCCTAGTAGGCTGGTTTAGAGCTAGTGTTAAGTTATAGTTAAGTAGGAAGTGTTCCAAGTCTAGAGTAATCTTATTTCTAAACAGTATATTAATGTTAAGATCACCACATAAAACAATTGTTTTATTCAATAATAAACTAACTTTTTTTAATACAATGTCAAGATTTTCATAAAATGTCAAGTAATTATATTTTGGGACTCTATATACACATATAACAATAATTGAATAGGTTAATAATTCTATAGCACATATTTCAAATACACCTGATACAGAATGTTTAGCAACATCTGGCAGTTCCTTGTACTGGTGACCCTGTCTTACAAGGATACAAGTTCCTCCCCGATTTGTACTTCGTGAAAAGAAAGCGGCTAAGTGAAAATTCGGAATGTACAGTAAACTCTCATGTCCAGATGTTATGAAATGTTCTGTCAAACAGATTACATCTATAGTCGTCCCTTGATTTTCTAGGTTTTCTAATTGAACAGTTAACAAATCTGATTTGTTTAACAATCCAGCAATGTTTTGATGCATTACACTAATACGACTGAAGAAAAAACTGTCCCGTGTCCTCTGATTCAGTTATCGTCTTCATTTGGTTGTCAGGTTGTTGGTGAAAGTCAGTGTTTAATATATTTATGTCAATAATCATTTTGAAAATGTCCTTAAAAATCGATTGCATTCCAAAGTAATTTATTACACCAGTGTGTTTATTGAACATAGTGTCGTCATACTTTAAGTTCATGTTGCTGTCTAGAAAATATGCGTGTTCATGAGTGACAGTATCTAGGTATAATAAATTATTAAATGTTTCCACTCTTGAGTTGTATAGGTAGTTGCTTGTGAAGAATTTGAACGTCGGAGTGCAAATAATTATATTAGTGTTCGAGACTTCTTGCAACGTTTGCCTGATTAATAAAATGCTCTCAAAATAATTATTTGTTATTTTAAAGTCTTCCTCACCTATAAATATAATGCAGAAATCCTGTAGAGTGAACTCAGACAACTTTTCTTTGATACCTTTTAACAGGAGGCCCATAGTTCCGTGAGGCGTGATGTAATGGCAAAGTTCATATTTCTCTAAAGTATTTTCTGCAATATGAAGCAATTTATTTTTGTTATCTGTGCTTAGTATGTAAATTTTATTACGCTTCAATTGATTTTTGTCTGCTTTATTAGTGCATTGGTTTATTGGTGGTGTAGGTATAAAGCTTTCGTTCACCTTTTTAAGATTTTGGCATTGTGTTTCTACTGAAGCTTTATTATATTTACTAAGATTTGTATCTGTTTGTGTATGTTTATGATTTTTACCCCGATTTTTTGCCTTTTTTGTGCTAGGTGATTTCAATTTAGTTGGACTGTACGTAACTTTTTTGTACAGCTCATTTTGTTTGCTCAAATTTACGTTCATTGTTTTGAGATTATTATTTTCTATAGTCAATTCTTTAATTTCTAGGTGAGCGCTTTGCAGGTCAAGTGTAAGTTTGGTTATTTGATCTCGCAGTTTCTTGATGTCATCATCATCATCGTCGGACATCTCCGGTACACTAGTGAATGTCTCATTCAACGTTGCATGCATTGTATCAACCTCACTTTCGTTCAACATTGAATCCGATTTAGTCCTAGTACGGCGGATAGTAATATTTTGTAGGAAATTCATATTTAATACAGTCAATTTAATTTAGTTTTACAGATATATATGTAAACATAATTATAAGTCCCGGGATCTGATTATAACGGAACGTTATCAGTGTTGGCACCAAAAGCCTTGTGTCCAAGTTGAGTTATTGTCCAACAGTGTGATTTCTGAACGAATTTTTAACTGTCATTAACCAATGAGCTGGTTCACGATTGGTCAATGTCCTTTGTTTACATATAAAATTTTGCTAATTTTAAATTCACAACTGTAATCAGTAGACGATTTTTGCAAATTTCTTTGATGTAAAGGTTAATTTCGTTCAGACGTTATTTCTTTTATCTTAGTCTGTATGAATATTAAAACGCTAACCTGGTTTTGCGATGTTGTTGGTTAATAATCCTTATTCACTGCCAAAAAAACGTACTTGCACTGTCACTGCTATATTTGATGAGTTTAAAGGTTTTGATTATGGATAACACTGTCGCTTGATAAGTGAATATCGCTGAATGCAGTTATGTATTTTATTTGTGTCTAATAGCACTAAAACAAATTATTTTATATTATTGTTGTAAGGAGCGATGTTGACTTAAGCGGATTCCGTTCCGTTTCGAAAAGCATCATAATTCGGTAAATATTTTTTATTAGCTTGAGCATGGCGAAGAGAACATTGTGCTAAGCCTCCACGTATTCCCTTTTCCAAAAATTCATACATTTCCAAACTATGAATTAATTCTAATTTAACGCCTGTGTACAGTAGCATCGCATCCCAGCTTAAACTAGGTGCAGTAATGTAATACGCTGGATCAAGTTGATAATGATCCAGACAAGTCTGTCTAAATTTTTCGACTACATCGGAAAGAAGTAATACGTCGGTCTTTAAATATAAATCTGTATATTCTCCAAGTGATTTAATATTAAATGACTGCCAAATAGATTTAGCGTGAACGTATTCATCATCACTAATATGTTGACAATTCAAACTATTATAGAAACAATCTTTCGATGGAAGACGAGTCTCGTTATATTTTGAGTATGCATCAATATAATCATAGGGATAAATTTCTTTTTGTCGCAACAACTTTAACTGATTATAACTAGTATCTGGGAATTCTTCTGATAAATTAACAAAGTCGGTTTCATTCAAATTATTTACTAATGTGCTTAAACTTGAATTAAGAAATTGATAAGAATCTATGAACTTAACTTGAACAGGCCTTGATTTTAATGCATTTGTAGTATGGAGTACTTTTGTGAAAGACATATACCTTTCTTTGGTTTTTGGTATAATTTTGAAAGCACCTTCATACTTCGATAATTCTTTTATAAATAGGTGAGAGTCATAGCCGGATAGGTTATGAAAAATAACAGGCACGAAAGGGCAAACTCTTAACATTAAATTACAATGAGAGTGTGCTGCTCCTCGGTATTGTGATGTAATGTGATCATGATCCATTACTTTATCGTCAAAGAGCAAATAATTACAGATATGACATGTAGTGGCATTTTTGTAATCCTTTTTTTGGTCCTTAGTTAAAGGTGCCATAGGTATTTTATTTAATAAGATACTGTGAATGTACTCCAAATCTCTTATTAAATATTTTATAAATACTTCTACACAATCAGCTCCTCAGTAAGTAACATACTTATTCAGTCCCGTATTGTGTGAACAACAAATGTAGTAACCAAAACATGAAGGTTCGTGAATCTTATAGGTACGAGTATTTTCAGTTACATTTATGTTGCAGTTTAGTAAAAGACTCTCAAAATCGGCGTAAATTACGAAATTAATTTTTTGTTTTCTTTCGAAGTTCTTAAATTGAAGAATACTATTTTTTTCAGGTAACATTGTCAAAATCTTAGGACACTTATTATGAGCGCTAAATCTCGTTTCACTCGTGAAAACTTGTAAGCATGTCTCACATAGGTACATTTTACCTTTATGTTTACTTATTTGACGTTTGATCAATCTCAATAGATTTTTTATTAAGCAATAATGCCCGTTATCTTTCTGTTCAAAGTACAATAAATTTACATGATGGTTTTTTCTTAAACTTGTCACGTATAAAGGACCAGTGACCATGTTTTTATTATCTAATCCATATATATTAATACTTATGTGGGGATTTAAATTTTCAAAAATTTTAATATCTTTACATGATGGAGGTAATGATATTCCATCAATGTTTAAAACTTTTGAAAAATGTGGGTATGAACTTGTTCTGCAAACATTCATTTGGGTGGGATATAATGCTGCGACAATACTCCATAAAAAGCAGTTGTTATCGCTGTTTTTAATATTTAAACAACTTCTAGTTTTTTTTATTACTTGCGGCAAATCTACATAGGTGCCGCCTCGCAAAGGAGAGTATTTGTTAATGTTAATTTCTAGATGACTTATAAAGACACAAGACCAGCCAGATTCACGATGTTGGAACTCTGAGAGCTTTCTGTCAAATGTATTTATTGCTTTCAAATATAATTCATTAATATCTGTGTTATTATAAACAATTTCATATTTTGTGTTAAATGATTTAAGCTGTTGCTCATCAGATTTTGGAAGAATGAAATAAGCAAAAAGCTCAAAGTTTAATTTAACACAATTATGTTTGATCACACAATCGTTAATTAGTCTTATGACCTTATGCTGATTATCCATTAGGAATTCCTCAGGTATTAGGTATTCCATTGATGGATTCAGTTTGTAACTTATTATTCTCTTTTTAAAAGCCGTGGCTATTATATCAATATTTTCAATTTCAGTTTTTAGTATGCAATTAGATTTATGCAAATTCGTTCTCAAATGATACTGATATTCTATTTTAGGTATTTCAATGTGACATTTTTGACATATTATTATTTCATCGTTATTTGTTCCGATTCCGGGTCTAGATGTAACTGTAAGAAAGAAAGAAAAAAAAAAAAAAAAAAACAATGAACATTAAATTAAATTTGATGTAATATGAATTACTATTAAAACTTAATTGCTAAAACCGATTACATGATTGATTAAAAAAAAATATATGCATAAACATCTAAGTACAGCAATAGTGTATATTAATAATGTAATCACGATCTGCGTAATATTCGTTACATAATTTTACTATTAATAGATTCGATAAAACTTGAGATATAAAGATAATATCTAATTATTATTATTATAAAAGAGTAATACAAAAAGTGATTAAGTGAATTGAATAGGCATGTACCTACTTTTTTAATTAAGTACTATTTCAATAATAGTTACTTACAAATGTTGGTGGGCACTTAACATACTCTTTTCGAGTAGCCATAATAAAATTTGATAAATGTTGCCAAGCATCTGTATGGTCATATGTTTGATTTTTAAGCGTGACAATTGCTTGGCGCCACCTATTCATTGGCGGGACTTTCTCTATTTCATCGCACCGGTATATTTTTAAATCAATATAGTGAGTTCCCGGCTTGTTTTCATGGGTTTGGCGCGAATGGCCGTTAGCAAGGCGTCGTGTTATATATGAAGTTAACAGTGTTTTACCAGTAACTACAGGGACCCCGTTCTCGTCGTCCTCGCTATCGGTTCCAAACAGATCGTATACCGTGCACTTCTTCGGGGTGATGGGTTTGATATGTGGGTTCTTTGAAGCTGATGAACGGGGCGGCGGTGGCGCCGACGACGACGGCCCTGGCATCGGACTTGCTCTCGATCCGACCCCGTCGTGTGAGTTGATGCGTGCTTCCTTTTTCGCCCGTCGTGCTTCTTTTTCGGAACTTGAGGTTCCTCGTCGACATCGGAGGGAAATAGGGTCTCAGCGATTTCATGCGACCTGAAATGGAGTGAAACAAATACATAAGTAACTATTAATACAATCAAATAATTATTCAAGCGCACATCCCACTGACATGTCGGGTAGGTACACCACTCTAATTAATTATTATCGTCTATCTACATGTAATATTGAAATACATCTTTCTATAATACTGGAACATAGCCATCATAGAAATAATACTCTATTAAACCACAGTACTATATCGCGATAGATTAACTGTACAACATGAATAGAAGAGCAGATTTATTATATTAGGAATCACTTGGAGCTTAGCCGTTGCTGTAACTACTTACAATATATTGCTACTACTGCTATATTAAAAATAAGTTAGTGAACTACTTACATTTTCCTTATTGCAGGTGGATTCTTGATAAGTAGGTACTTGATGTTAATCTTGAGCTCCTAGTAGCTGAAGTGTTGCTCCTAATTCACTCTCCAGGGTTTAAATAGCCGGGATCCGCGTGAGATTTTTCCAAATATGTAATGTAATGTAATGCATACATGACGCTAAAATCCTGACTCAGGAATTCTTTACGAGACAAATCTTTTGCTATCATAACCAAGTCTACAAATCTCAACCTTATATTATGATATCTAAAGTTTACATTAATATTTGACTAGGTAGAGTAACCACAGTCCAAGTTTTACATACTAGTTAAATACCGCGACTTCGTTTATATAATATTTATTTTATTACAGCATTACATTATTATTATTAATTTATTCTATACTGATATAACACAGTAAGAGATTTACCCGACTGCATCAAACGAAAGACGGTGACGTTACCGGTGAACATTACCTTTCTTTTAGGTGAGTTAAAGATTATAAGTTTGAAAAATAAATTAGTAATAGCAGGCAAAACTAGGTGTAACAGTAGTATGTCGATATCGCAATTTTGTTTTGATTCATCTCCTTAAACAGAATTAGAACTTACATTGCAAATTACACATACTACTTACGTGCGATGGTTTTGCTTGTCGAATCGTCTCAATAAAATGTATGAAAAAATTACAGTGAACAAACATACAGTAGTATTTATTTTATCAATATATATTTATAGTAAACAATGAAATGTTTGGCGCCGCTATGTCTTGAGGTTTAAATTTCACTATGCCATTTTTGTCACTGTAATTTTAACCTACTGTCGGGGAACAATCTAACAAAAATGTACGAATTTGAACTCTATAGAATTATATATAAATTGGAAAAAATATATTAAAATCGATCATTCAATTTCTGCTCCTGCTGAGTCCTGACTTGCTAAAAACGGTATCATTCTGTAATGTCGGTAAGTGTTAATATATAAATAATATAAATATTTAACAGTATTTTATCTAACAATTTAAATATTACATTGTTTGTATCAATCGTTTTATATCATACATATAAAACGTATAAATTGATTGTCTATTGTAGCGACTCAAACATACATAATAGGTCCTTGACATGAGAGTTTTCGAATCAAACGTATATTTGTATACCACAACACGACTGTAATTGCTTTCTGTATTTTTATTTTAAGGACTCCGAAAACGACCTTTTCAACTTCGTCCCTATGAATACTGTGCCAGGACAGTATAACGAAAAACAACTGAATCTGGAGGGCCCCAGCAGCAAACAGCTCAAGAGATGTTCAACAGCTGCATTCACCTGTGTCAAAAAACTTACGCGTGGTGCTAAAGTGATCAGGATCGAAGTCTATGATGTAGAAAATTTTCCTGATTCCATAAGTTCGCTATGTAATTGTGATGCCGAATTGTGCGTGCTTCGCATTTTAGTGCTCAACCACTCAACATCTGTTTAGCGTCTTCACACTGCACGGCTACAAAATGCCGAAACGTAGGAATTCTAGAACATTTGAAGAAGATATTAACCGTTATAAAAATAAAATTAGGAAGTTGGAACGAAAAGTTCGCGAACGACAAAATATTAGTGCTTTGGAAAGTGTATCAGACTTGGAAGAATCTGTTATTTTACACGACGAGAATATTGGAGCAGGTATGTACTTACATTCTCTATTTAAAGTGATAACTATTTTCTCGTCTGTCTACGTATCTACGTACTGAATTTATTTAAAATGCAATCGGAACAGTCACTGGGACTGTTTCAACGCATTGAAATACGGTTGGCGTTCCTTCCGCTGGGGATTGTAACCTAACCTAATGTATAAATATGCCTAATTTTCAAACCATAAAAGTTTCGAAATTAACGGCAGTTGGCCATGGAGTTTTTTAAGGCCGTGTTTCAAGTGATTGTCTGTTGCAAGTTATTTAACTTACGTATTAAAATTATCATATCTATGATAATTTTCAGACACTCCTACACTACGACCAGATGATTGGTTATTAGACTGGCCTGAGGATGAAAAGCTTCAGAGCTCGAATAAAACCTGTGAACCTAAGCCAGGCCCTAGTACGGCCATAGATGTGCCCCCTGAAGAGACTTTTGCTCGTGATACCAACATTCCTGATCTGGATACAGAAATTTTAGAAATCTTAGGCGATGATCCTACCAATACTGACAAATACGGACCAGAAATACACAACGAACTTGTAAATCGTTTATTACATACTGCTATAAACGGTCTAAATAAAGAAACTCGCAAAACTTTGATCTCAAAGTATTTGTTACCTAAAAACTGTGTCCAACTTGACGCTCCTAAACTAAACCCGGAAATTAAGGCGGCACTTACTGATAGCGCAATTAAGCGCGATAAGGGCATAGAAAACAAACAAAAACAAATGTCTTGTGCAATAGCTTGTCTAGCCGATATTACAAATTCTCAATTAAACTCTAAAACTTTAAACAATGATGTGTTACAAAAATTAATGGATACAAGCAAAATCTTATGTGATTTACAACATGCAGATTCAATCACACGTAGAAATTTCATCATATTCGCCCTCAAAAATGATTTAAAGGAGCATCTTAAAGTCACCAAGATCGACACATTTCTGTTCGGCGAAAATTTAACTGAGACCTTGAGATCAGCAAAGGCAGTGAACAAATCAGGGATCGAACTGAAAGCCGAATCCAACAGCAAGACTGTGATTACTAATTATAAAGGACCGGCATCGAGAGCTTTAAACCGCAGGGCTCCCCCCCAGGCGCGCAGGCCGCCTGCGGGGTCGGCGCCGCCAGCATCGAGGAGCCGCGAGCCTGCCACGTCGCGCGCTCAGTTTCCTCCGCCGCAGACGTACGTGCACTCATCACAGTCGCCGCTACTAGATACAGTTAAGTACGCAGGCCGCTTATCTAAATTCTATCAACAGTGGGCTGCAATTACGAAGGATCGCACTATACTATCTTGGATAAAAGGTTACAAGATACCATTCACATCACCCGTTGTACAACACACACTCCCTGCTAAATCAACTTACTCGGCTAACGAAAGACCGCATTATTTAGAAGCTATCAATAACCTGCTTAAAATAGGAGCCATATCAGAATGCCTTCCATGTAAAGATCAATTTATTTCAAGTATTTTTCTGGTTCCAAAACCAAATGGCAAAAAACGTTTTATTTAAATCTAAAAAATCTTAATAAATTCATTCAAACGGATCACTTTAAACTGGAGGATTTAAGAACAGCATTAAAAATTGTAACGTATAATTGTCAAATGGCGTCAATTGATCTTAAAGATGCGTATTTTTTATTTAAAATACATAAAGAATATCGAAAATTTCTGAGATTCTTTTTTGAAGATAAATTATTCGAATTTAATGTCTTGCCATTTGGGCTAAGTACTGCCCCATATGTTTTCACAAAAATATGTAAACCTATAACTAAATTATTGTGCTTTGCTGGTTTTTTGTCCACTGTCTATTTAGATGATTGGTTTTTGGTTGGATATTCCCGTCTGGAATGTTTAACTAACATAGATTTAACTAAAACATTATTAATTTCACTTGGTTTCATTATTAATAAAGAAAAAAGCGTATTTTTGCCTTCGACGAAATGCAAATTCCTAGGTATGATTATAGATTCGCACAAGTTTCAGGTTAACTTGCGAACAGATAAAAGATTACGAATTAAAACACAACTTGAAATATTTTCAAAACTAAAGCGTTGTAAAATTAGATCGTTTGCTCAGCTATTAGGCTTATTAGTTTCTTCTTGCCCAGCCATAGAATACGGATGGCTGCACACTAAAGAAATGGAGAGATGTAAATATCTCAACCTAAAAGGCCATGATGATTACAACAAAATTATGAATTTACCTGAATCACTTGAAATCGACTTCCAATTGTGGCTAAATAAAATAGAACATTCAGTCCACCGAATAAGAATTGATGTTTACCAAGTTGAGATATTTTCTGACGCCTCAACTACGGGGTGGGGGGCCGCCTGTGAAGGAAAGTCTGCAAGCGGGCAGTGGTCAAACTCTGAACGAAAGCAGCACATAAATTATTTAGAGCTGCTTGCCGCTTTCATTGCTTTAAAAGTTTTTGCTACAAGCCTTTTTAATTGCCAAATATTACTACGTGTTGACAATTCTACAGCAGTTGCGTATATAAATAAAATGGGAGGCATACAATACCCTCACCTCACAAAAATAACTCGTGACATTTGGAACTGGTGCGAAACCAAAAAGATTTTCGTTTATGCTTCGTACATTAAATCTAGTGATAATAAAATTGCCGATTATGAATCACGAAGAACGCACCCGGACATAGAATGGGAGCTGTCTGATTGGGCCTTTGACAGTCTCACCCGCACTTTCGGTCAGCCAAAAATCGATTTGTTCGCAAGTCGCATCAATAACAAATGTGCTACGTACATATCCTGGCACCGAGACCCAGACGCATTCGCGATAGACTCTTTTACAGTTTCATGGTCAAATTATGATTTTTATGCATTCCCGCCATTTTCTGTTATACTTAAAACTCTTCGAAAAATAATAACAGACAAGGCACGGGGTATCGTAGTCGTACCTTTTTGGTCATCACAGCCATGGTACCCCGTGTTTAGATCCCTTCTTATTTCGGAAACTTTAACATTTTCACCTAAAAGCCACCCCATTTTGTCTCATTCCAGCTCCAGGAGGATTCACGACTCGATTACCCTGGTGGCAGGCATATTATCCGGGACGCATTTTCAAGAAGAAAATTACCAGAATCATCCCTAGACATAATGTTAGCATCATTAGCACCTAACTCCATAAAGCAATATGACGTTTACTTAAAGAAATGGTGGGACTTCTGTAAAAATAATTCGGTCAACGTCTATGATGCGTCTGTACCCACAATAATTAAGTTTTTAACCCAACTCTTTAATGACGGTTGCCAGTACGGTACACTCAATTCGTGCAGATCCGCTCTTTCGCTGGTCTTGAGCCCAGTAATAGTTAGTGACGATAGTGTAAAAAGATTTCTCAAAGGAGTTTTTCGACTAAAACCACCAAGACCCAAATATAATGTTACCTGGGACACCAATCTAGTTTTAGATGTGTTAAGTTCTTGGCATCCTAATGAGGAATTAACCTTGGTTAAGCTCACAAATAAAACCATAACATTACTGGCTCTCTCCTCAGCACACAGAGTTCAAACCCTATCAAAGATAAAAGTTAGTAACGTTCAAAAGCTTCCTCAGCGTATTACAATTAAAATCCCCGATATGCTTAAAACTTCTAGACCAGGATTTTAACAACCGATTATTAATTTACCCTACTTTTTAGAAAAACCAGCTATTTGCCCAGCCACTGCATTATTGTCATATATAGAACGCACGTCACTATTAAGAACATGTGATGAATTATTTGTTGCAATTAGGAAACCTCACAAACCAGTAGGAACACAAACGCTGAGCCGCTGGATAAAGCAAACTCTCAGTGAGTGTGGGGTCGACACGAGCGTGTTCAGTGCACACAGCACGAGACATGCAGCATCGTCGCGTGCGCACTCACTGGGCGTCAGCCTAGACACTATCCGTAAAACAGCAGGATGGAGTAGAAATTCTACAACATTTTCAAAATTTTATCAAAGGGTCATTATTGATGACGATTATACTACCTTAGCAGAGTCAATACTAACCAATAATCATGATTAATCGATTATATACAGTAAGAGCTTCGCACAAAGCACATTTTTCTTCGTACATTGATACTTACGTGATTGTATACAACTAGCTATGATAGCTATTATAAAAATAATTATTCTTTAGTTAGTTACATTATTTTATGATTTACTTAACATTTAAAGGAACCTCCCAATAATTGTTAAATGTAGAAGTACAAAGTTGTTTTCTCTGATTATTGTTTGTACCAAAATAAATAATAATTAAAATATTTAGACTTATTTGCAAATTCATTGATGATATTCCCAATACTCTCAAAGTCTACATGTGTTAATTACTAATCTCGAGGACGAGGCGCGAGTATAATTATGATAGAACTTCACGTACAGGTAAGTTCGTTTAATCATTAACAGCAAGTACAAATAATGAGATCTCTAACAACTTAGTTTTCGATTAATGGATAATGCACATGGCATGACATGGTGTCTTTTAACCATCACTTTGTGTAATTCATTCCCACAATAGTTCATTTTGTGATGTTGACTGACTGGTAGGTAGGATGGCCAGTCACACAGGACAACTTTACTTTATACCAGCCTTGTTTGTAGGGCTGGCTAAAAAGTAAAGTACTGCCTTTACATACTCAACTTACATCTATATAGATATGGCTTTTTAATGTCACAGAGGAAATCAAGGTGGGACAGAACTAGTCAGGTAAATGGAGACTTGGAGTTTATACAAACCCATTATTAACAATTTTAAAATGATAAGTTCCCAACTTTAAAAATGCCACAAAACATTCACCCAGCCCCAGGTGGACTTGCTAATTAGGAATTATCATCAGAGTAATCGTCGAACTGTCCATCGGACTCATATTCTACTGGTGGATTAATATACCTTTCGTATTTCACAATATCCGCCATTGACGCTACATGCGCGTCTATTGGACAAAAATTACCTTCTTCCATTTTCTTTATCACGAACGATAGCCAGAAGGGACGAGGTGGAGTATAAGAAGCTACAAAAGGCTTGTCCAATTGAGGGACCCAGTTGTCGTCAGAATCCGAATCATCAGGAGAACTGTGCCTGGTATCTGCCATATCTGGAAATATAATGATGATGTTACAAAATATGTAGATAGAGGCATTGTTATACAATAGGTATAGTATATACAATTTCCATCGGGACATCCAACTACTGACATTGTTAGTGCATTAACCTGCTGTCAAATCACTCTCTGATTTAACTGTGGGTTGATGCGCTCATAAAATGCCAATATGCAAATTGAATTTCTTATCTGCTATGAGATTTCATTGCTGCATTTTTCTGGTATAAAGTTTGATGATGAATTTACGTATGAATGTACCCATAAATATTATGAAATTTAAAAAAAATCTATTACAAAACAAAACAATGGTTTTTACAGGAATATTGTTGAGCTTGAGGTTGAAGCCTTTTTTTTTTTTTTTTACCGATGGGAAATCATCAAATGACTTCCCCCGCCCTAAGTGTCAGACTTTTACTGACTAAAACCCATCCATGTTCCTTCTTGTGCCCTTTGCGTTCCGGGGGGCGCGGTATCTCTTTCGAACAACCCGCAGCCCCGGCAGGCATCGGCCCTTAGTGGCCCCTTCAATTGTTTGCTGACATCTCTTTGAGGCGCGCGTGGAACACGAACGCGCCGTCGACACGGTCTGTCGTTATCAACGAACGGACGGTGAGCTACCCATTGCTCACCGCCCACAGACCCGCGTCTACGGTGGCCGGGAGTCGTCTCGCGGCTCCCGACGCCCGGAGCGTCTCCCGCGGCGGCTGGGGCGTGAGGTGGTTGAGGTTGAAGCCTTGCGGTTCTGTTATGTAAATAGGAACTAACCTCGTACTTCCACACTTGCTTTTGATCCTGAAGCATTAAGCTCTTTATCATCACTGGGAAGTAGGCATTCGGGCTTACTATCTTCGCTGTCCATTTCAACCTTCCTGAAAATTGATTTTATAAGTCTGTTTAGTACTGTCACCTACAAAGCGTTGTAAATCATTTTTTTTATTATACACCCTGAAATGTAAACCGTTGCAAAAACGCGGCAGAACGATTCGCCCTCAGTAGTACTAATGGAACGTAGAGTTAAACTTAAAAAATAAAAATATTTTTATTTTAAAATATTAAAAAAAAAAAAATCATAAACTCGAAAGCGTGAGTAACAATAGTTACACTGTCACGCACACAAACGCAACATAGCCAACGAAATGACGTATGTCCTAACGTAGGTATCATTCAAAACTCATGCGCTACCGACAAAGTAAAAAGCAATAAATCATAAATGTTCAGAGAAAAATAAGCTCTCGTGCCTTGTGATACGGTATAAACTAGAGCGCGTAGCTTACACTCTCTTCATTCGCCGCCACAGATCAAAAAATGCCGCGCCGTGCCGCGCAGTGTCGCGCACTCGACGCTCAGTTGTAATGCGGACGTTGTACTTGTAGGTTAAATAAGTGAAAAATGGATTGAAATTACGATTTTTCTAATTTTGAGTGAGACCCATTATTAAAACTAAAAGAATTTATTTAAAAGTGCTCGTTTGTGTGTGGAATGTAGTGGCTTACACTTCGAACACTTGCTTCGATACCGCGAAGTGTAGGTAAGTACTTTGTGAATAGTGAAAATTCAGAAATAGGTTAGGTGATTAAAATCATTGTAAATAAGTTGATTCCAACTTTTTAAATACGACTAAAATACTTACTTTATTGTCTTTGTTTAACTTGTTTTTTTGTTTTCGTGTTCAGTAAGTAAAGTTGTAGGTAATAAAAAGTATTTTTGACAGTCTTAAGCCTGTAAAAGTATGAAGGGAGAATTGGAATAACTTTTTGGGTGTTGTGTTACATTAAATTAACTAAAGATCAGAAAATCAGCTGTTGATAAGCGCAAGGGTTAACGACCCAGTGTTCTGGCGCCCGCGCCGTCAGCCGCTCGGGTCTCGGCCGCTGCGTTTGACTAGGTGCTATTTGATTGCGTTCATTTTCGAGTTTCATTTTTCACAATTGTGAATCTGCCATTTTTATATTTTCATAGTAAAGATATTTACTAATCGATTGTACTACCAAAACAAAGTCATTTCGCTGCAGCTTTGCAACGGTTTACATTTCACGGTGTATACATATATTTTGTGGAGTAATGGAAATAAAATAATACCAGCCTAATATTGCTCCACCGCAATGCATAGCCCTCAATATGCAGAAGGAACAGGCTGAGATCACCACACTTACTCAAGGAGGATTGGCTATTACAGACTTATCTTAATAATAATAGCTTATGCCCGCGACTTCGTCCGAATAAATGACGATTTACTTCAAGGTTTATTTTTTTTTACGGGAACCCTAATTCTTTTTCTACAAGAAAAGTAGGCTAAGTTAACCCTTATTACGTCAGCTATCTACCAGTGAAAGTCCCAGTCTAAATCAGTTCAGCTTTTCCAGAGATTAGCCAGAACAAACAGATAGACAGACTGAAATTTTAAAAAACGTTATTTTGGTATATGTACAGTATATACCTACATTCATATGCATGTAGTATAAAGTGGTTATTTTAATATTACAAACAGACACTTTATTTGTATAGATACGTCCAGGTTTCGTCACAATGTTTCCATTCATCTGTGGCACTCCAGAAAGTATTCTCTACATTTAGAGCTTACATTGTTATGCTCACCTCACCTCAGCTCACCTTGTGTAAGATTGTTTTCAAAAAGATATGATTTCAGTATATGAAATAGGGGTGAAGAATAAAATACGGGAGCAAGTCTAAGATAAAAAATAAACTTAGAAAGCACCTATATCTGAATGGTATTGAATTTGCAACTTTACCTCTGTTTTTTGGAACACACCTAAGTAATTAATATATAATGATTCAATTTTTAGAGTAAGAATATATTTTCAACCACTAACTCATTAGTTACACAAAATATGAGTAGTACCTTCCATCTTCTCTGTTCAGAATATTTACTCTTAACTTTTTCTTCTTTAAGAAATATTCTTCGTCATCAGGTTCTTCGAAGTAATTTTGAGCAAAATCAAGTTCTTCCAAATAATCTATCTTTGTGAGGCCTTCATGTATGTTGTTGTTGTACAGATCCAGGGTCCTCAGACTAGCTATTTCATGTATCCGGAAGCATGCTCAGTCTATTATCATTTACATATAGTTTCACTAATTTAGTTAATTTATGTATATCGTCTGGCAGGTGCAGAAGCCTATTGAATGACAATATACATGTTTGTAGGTTCTTCAAATTATAGAATTCAATTGGCAAGCAGGTAAGATTATTCTGTGATAAATTGATCTCTTTCAACTTTTGATAAATGCCTATAGTAGTATTAATACGGTGCAGGCGTGCGTTGCTCAGATTCAGAATCTCCACCTCACGGCAATCCACCGCGCCAACCCATGCACATTGCGATTGTTTTAAATTGTTAGCCTTTTTCGTCTCAATCAATTCGTCTCCATTCATTTTGCTTTTTTGTAAATCACAAACTGAAGGTAAAGTGAATATTTTTATTGATATTTGATATTTAAATAAAAACGCATGAAAATCGGTCAAAAAGTTGTATAGGACCTCTTATATTTTTGGAAATCACGAACTGAGGGTCAAGTGTATACTCACAAACATTAATAAATAGCAACATTACAAATTACACATTTATAGATTGATTGATTTTTAAATAAAAACGCATGAAAATCCTTCAAAAACTTGTACCTATAGAAGTTGTAGAAACTCTGGTGTCCTCGGAGTTGTTTACAATACAAAATAGAAAATAATATAAGGAAACCTCAGCGATGTGAAGTTAGCCGAATTGTCAAAATCAACTGACAGATCCAACATGTCATGTCATTGTTCAACGTTCGACACAATCGTCGGTCACTTTTGCTCGGGACAGCTCCGCGGATGGGCGCATCAGTCACGTATCGTATAGAATTATTATTACTGTGTTGAATTGTTAATAAATGTGCTAGAAGACAGAAATCAATAATCGTTGTAGTGAACTTTTGGTTTAATCATTAAATTTTTTTTTTTTTTTTAAAGAAAATTGTTTCATTTGCTTTTATCAGAAGTGGGATAACTACCCACATTTGGTTTTAATTATCGCATTATTGATTTCTGGTGTATTTTGCTAATTGCTGTGCATTATCGTGTTGAGTTTCGCAATAATGGGAAAACGTAATCGTTCCCGTAGTCGTTCGCGCTCTAGGAGTCGCAAAGTATCGAAACGTCGGCATCGCAACCGTTCCACGTCCAGCCCACGACCTAGGACTAATTCAGGATTACGTGAGTCGTTACAAACAATCGTAGCCCGGTTAAATGCGTTAGAAGATAGGTCTTCAGTAGCTATGTCGTCTAATGTCGAAGTACCGTCATCAAATAACGATTCAACAGAAAAGATTGTGAAAGCGATTCATTCTTTAAAATACGGTGGTACACGTGTTTTTATGTGTCTAATTTTGACCCTAATATACACAATGTTGATGCCTGGTTTGACGAAGTAGATCAAGCGCAAATCTTAAATAAGTGGAATGATGCTGAATGTTTGTCGCGTATCGGTCATTGTCTTAAAGGCGATGCAAAGTCTTGGTTGGATGAGTGGGTTACGACTGACCGCTCTTGGAGTAGTTTTAAACGAGATTTTAAATCATTGTGCGTGAAAAAGATTGACGTGGCGAACATTCTTTTTGAGGTTATGAGTACCAATTCCGACAGTTTTGCTACGTATGCGGAGTATGTACGTCGGTCTTTACTACGGTTACAAATAGTGAAAGGTTTGAGTAATGATCTTATTAGTGCTATTATTATACGTGGTATCAATGAACCGAACATTAAAGCTGCAGCTACGAATGAGAATCTTAAGCCGTGCGAGTTAGTTAATTATTTTTCTTCTTTTGTAAAACCGGTTGAGATTAATCATGAAAAACGTCTAAATCGTGACTCGGCATGTAAGGAGGTTATGAAATCAAATGTTGCCAAACGTCCTGTCCAAAGGACTCCATTTAAATGTTTTTCATGTGGACAAACCGGACATAAACAAATTAATTGTAATGCTAAACAAAAATCATCAACTACTGGTACAAATGCGACTAACAGTGACGTGAAGTCGGGAACTAAAATTGTTTGCGCGTATTGTAAGAAAGCAGGGCACCATATCAATGATTGTTTCGCCAAACAACGTTCTGATAACAGAAAAAGCAAAGTAAATTTTTGTTCCCTACCCGCTATTAATAATTATAAAGATGTTTTAGTAGGGGTAATCCAAGGAATACCCATTGACATCCTGATTGATAGCGGCGCTTTAGATGTTTCACTTATTTCGTCTTCTGTGGTAAATCACTTGTCGTGTGCCACAAAGCCCATTTATCGAGAGTTAAAAGGTGTTGGAAATACTATCACTCGGGTGTTTTCATACGTGACACTTACTATTGAGTTTAAAGAAATTACACTTGAAGTCGATCTGTTGGTAGTACCCAGTGAAAATATGAATGCACCTATAATAATAGGTACAGACGTCCTTAATCGCGAGGGAGTAGTGTATATACGGACAAAGGATTACCAGCGTTTAACTTTTAGTGCTGCCCCTGCAAAAGTTTCGGCTATCGTATCGAATGAGCATCCTATCCAGACGTCGCTTGATGGCAACGATAAGAAGAAACTTATCGAAATATTAAATGAATTTTCTAAATTTATGATTACTGGAACTGCCACCTCAACCGTCTCCACCGGTAGCATGCACATTCGTTTGAACAGTGATGCGCCCGTGTATTATAGGCCGTACAAGTTATCTTTTAATGAGAAGTTGAGGGTACGTGAAATTATTAACGACCTTTTAGATAAAGGAATAATCCGTGAATCTGAATCTGCGTACGCAAGTCCTATACTTTTGATTAAAAAGAAAGACGGAACGGATCGAATGTGCGTTGATTTTCGTGCTTTAAATAGAATCACCGTTAAAGACAGGTACCCTCTACCATTGATCGAGGATCATATAGATCGATTAGGTAAGGGCAAATATTTTACAACCCTCGATATGGCATCAGGGTTTCATCGAATTCGTCTTGATAATGCGTCGATTCCCTTGACTGGCTTTGTTACGCCTGAAGGGC
This sequence comes from Hoplodrina ambigua, assembly GCA_949774945.1. Lineage (NCBI taxonomy): Eukaryota > Metazoa > Arthropoda > Insecta > Lepidoptera > Noctuidae > Hoplodrina > Hoplodrina ambigua. The sequence goes on from OX458964.1 coordinate 19,228,553, forward strand.
ATTATGAATATATGAAAATGCCCTTTGGACTTGCTAATGCGCCAGTTGTCTTTCAGCGCATTATTAGCAATACGCTACGTTCCTTCATTAACAACGGTACGGTGATGGTCTACATTGATGATGTATTATTGGTCAGTGATAGCGTTGATGAAGGGCTACAGATTTTGCGTGATGTTCTGCGTACGTTATCAGACGCTGGGTTTTCATTAAACATGAAAAAATGTTCATTTTTGGGTACTGAAATCATTTACCTAGGTCGAGTTATCAGTAACGGCAAAGTACGCCCTGCTCAATCTAAAATCACCGCGTTAATTATTAATTCTCCAGTGCCAGAAAATGTACGTCAAGTCAGACAATTTTTAGGATTAGCGAGATACTTTCGAAAGTACATAAAAGATTATGCTCTCAAAACGTCATGTATTGCGCGTTTAACTAAAAAGGATGTCGATTTTAAGTGGGGTGAAGAACAAGACCAAGCTCGCGCTGAGATTATTAAGTGTTTGACGAGTGAGCCTATTCTCGCTATCTTTGACCCTGATGCTAGCAGTCGAGGTTATGGCGCGGTATTGCTTCAGATAGGTATGGATGGTCGTAAATCGGTTATTGCTTATTACAGTCAAGTCACACATGGCCCAGAGGTGCGATACCATTCCTATGAGCTTGAAACTTTAGCGGTAGTCAAAGCTTTACGTCACTTCCGGCATTACCTTATAGGCATAGAGTAAGATAAAATGCGACGAGGTGGGCAAGCTCTTCGAAAGAGTCATTGCGGGCCGCCTCGTCGGGCACCTGTCTGGGATGGGGCCGGACCTTGCGGACAACCAGTTTGGTTTCCGCAGGGGGCGCTCTACGGTGGACGCCATCATGCGCGTGAGAGCTCTCACGACGGGGGATGCTGTGTCCCGGGGTGGGGTTGTGCTGGCGGTGTCGTTGGACATCGCCAACGCGTTTAACACCCTGCCCTGGACCTGCATTAGGGAGGCACTCCGGTATCACCGGGTGCCGAACTACCTCCGTCAAGTGGTCGGGGCCTATCTGACGGATAGAGCCGTGATCTACCCTGGTCGAACTGGAGAATGGAACCGGCGGGAGATGTCGTGCGGTGTTCCGCAGGGATCGGTGCTGGGGCCGCTCCTGTGGAACATCGGTTACGACTGGGTGCTGCGTACTGACCTCCCCGAGGGCGCCAGTGTTGTCTGCTACGCGGACGACACAATGGTCCTGGCGCAGGGGAGGTCGCACGAGGCGGCGGCCGACGTCATGACACGCGGGGTTGCGATAGTCGTAGAGAGGATCCGGCAATTGGGACTCGAGGTGGCTTTGCACAAGTCCGAGGTCATGTGCTTTCATGGGCCTCGGAACGCGCCACCGTTGGGATCCCAAATCACGGTGGGAGGGGTTCACATCGGCGTCGGGTCAACGATGAAGTACCTGGGACTCGTCCTCGACAGCCGGTGGAACTTCGTTGAGCATTTCCGACGTTTGGCTCCCAAGTTGGAACGGGCTGGGGCCGCCTTCAAGCGGCTCTTACCCAACCTGAGGGGTCCAAACGCCTCCTGCCGGAGGCTCTACGCGGGGGTCGTGCGGTCGATGGCCCTTTACGGGGCCCCGGTGTGGGCGCGGGGGTTGAGGCGACGTGCCGCCCACTACCTAAACGCGTCCCAACGGGTGATCGCCATAAGGGTCATCCGAGGATACCGCACGATCTCCGGTGAGGCGGCGAGCCTCCTTGCCGGATTGCCGCCGTGGGATCTGGAGGCGCTGGTCCTCGCGCGCCTGCACGAATGGCGCGTGGAGGTACTAGGCCGGGGGGAAACTCCGCTGCCGCGGCAAATCGCCGCTCAGCGGACAGACCTCCGGTTTGATCTCATGGTGACATGGAGAGAGCGACTGTCGCAACCCCGTGCAGGGCACGCCTCTATCGAGGCGGTAAGTCCCCTCTTTGAGGAGTGGCTTGAGCGGCGCCACGGCGCCCTCACCTTCCGCCTGACGCAGGTCCTCACCGGACACGGATGTTTCGGGAGGTTCCTGCACATCATCGGGCGGGAGGAAACGCCCGGGTGTCATCACTGCGAGGATCGCCCCGAGGACACGGTGGAGCATACCGTGGCGGTGTGCCCCGCTTGGGCGGAGCACCGCGACGTCCTCGTGGCGGCCATCGGCGGCGGCGAACTCTCGCGTTCGGCCCTGGTGCAAGCCATGGTCCGGAGCGAGAGGGAATGGGATGCAGTCGCCTCCTTCTGCGAAGCAGTAATGCTAGCGAAGGAGGAGGCGGGCCGCGTGAGGGAAAGAACCACCTCACGCCCCAGCCGCCGCGGGAGACGCTCCGGGCGTCGGGAGCCGCGAGACGACTCCCGGCCACCGTAGACGCGGGTCTGTGGGCGGTGAGCAATGGGTAGCTCACCGTCCGTTCGTTGATAACGACAGACCGTGTCGACGGCGCGTTCGTGTTCCACGCGCGCCTCAAAGAGATGTCAGCAAACAATTGGAGGGGCCACTAAGGGCCGATGCCTGCCGGGGCTGCGGGTTGTTCGAAAGAGATACCGCGCCCCCGGAACGCAAAGGGCACAAGAAGGAACATGGATGGGTTTTATTCAGTAAAAGTCTGACACTCCCTCCCGCCCCGCCCAGGGCGGGGGAAGTCATTTGATGATTTCCCATCGGTAAAAAAAAAAAAAAAAAAAAAGCATGTAGTTAAAAACATATTCATGGATGATATTTATAAATCGGTTAAAGAAATTGCTGTAAAAGTATCTAATAATATGTTGTAAATAAAACAATCTTTATTAAATGAGAAAGTGTTTTTATTTATTCAACCTTTCACATAAGCAGCCACATCAAATAGTTCTTTTACATCACGAAGCGACGTCATGTGACTTTTAAGTCTATGACGGTAAGGTTGAAAGTCAAATAATTCACTTCGCTTCGTGAGATAAAAGAACTGTTTAGTAGTTGATGTAGGTATACATCTCTAATTCCAATATCTAAACTTCATCTACCTAACCCAGATCAACATTATCTTCACGCCTGTAATTCCTAAAGGAGAAGGTAGGGTGCAGTAACTTATATAGACACTAGATTTGTATTATACTCACAATTAATGAATGGTGAAAACTGTGGGTTTTAGGATCTAATCTGATATAAATAGTGAATAATATAAAATTGAATTAATGAGCGAAAATTGCGGACTTAGAAAACATTATTATGCTACCAGATGATGAATGAAATGATGAATGAGTGAAAATTGCGGGTTTCCAGATCTTATCTGATCTGGAAACCCCAATTTTAACCTACTACCGGTGTCTTCGAGGTAACTGTTTATTATTTTGTTTTTTCCTTGGTCAGTTAGATAGAATATATTGCTTATTATTCGGTCATGTATGTTTCTCATTCCGTAGTTTGTTATTTTACCAGTTATGTAAGAAAACATATCATGTGATAAATCATGATTGCTATCAAAGAAGTATGCGTATTCGTTACTTTGTATATCTAAGTACAGGAGATTATTAAACATTTCTACTTTGAAATTGTATATTTGAGCTCCTGCTACATTGGTGGCGGCACAGATGATTATATTTGTATGATTTACTTTCTGCAGGGATGCCCTCTTCTTTTAGGATGCAGTAGTCGTTTGGGGTGAAGCCTTTTAACTTTAGTTCAATGTCGATTAGAAGATCTTTTGTGCTGCTGTTAGTCCTGATATAATGGCAATAGTGAAAGTAGTTTGAGTTAAACCTAAATTGTAACTTAAGCAACAATGAATTAATCCCTAACATTAATAAAAAAATGAAAGTACTACGTATCTATGAAGTGTTATGAAGTACAATTAATTTCGACACAGGTATTTTAATCATAAAACCTTTACAGCGCAATGTAACCACTCTTGTGATTTTATCCAAGCCAGTATGCTTTTCGGTAATAAGACCGTAAAGCCATCTTGCAGGTGGAAGATCATCTTCCATAACCAACACTACGTCACCCAAGTTCGGTTCTACGGTTTGATGTGCCCATTTGTTCCTTTGGTGAAATTGAACCAGATATTCTAGCGACCACCGACGCCCAGAAGTCCTGCACCATGCGTTGAGTCAACTGCCATCTTCTCAATGTGCTAATATTAGAATTTTCAAAAATAAGTTCGGGTACGAGAAGCAAAGGCTCGCCTACTAAGAAATGACCAGATGTTAATGGGCATGGATCTTCTGGATTTGTACTGATAGTGGAAATAGGGCTTGAGTTTAGACAGGCTTCTATCTGGGCAAGCACTCTTGTCAATTCCTCAAAAGTGAGAGTGCTTGTACCAACCACTCTTTTGAGATGGTGTTTGGTTGACTTCACTCCAGCCTCCCAAAGCCCTCCGAAGTTCGGGGAGTGAGGTGGAATGAAGCTCCAAGTTGTTCCGTTGGTCGCCAACCAATCGGCAATGTCAGTAGCTACACCGGACCTTTTGTGGTTGAGCAACGCCTTTAATTCTTTGTTAGCTCCGACAAAAGTAGTGCCATTATCGCTCCACATCTCACCGCAATGGCCTCTCCTCGCTATAAAGCCCTTAAAGGCAGCTATAAAGGCTTGGGATATCATATCACTGACGACTTCTAAATGTATGGCCCGAGTGGCCATGCACACGAACAAACATATGTAACCTTTGGTGGAGTGATAACCGCGACCCTTAGTAGGACGGATGCTAATAGGACCTGCATAGTCCACGCCACTTCTAAAGAAACGTCGGCCAGCATTAACCCTAACAGAGGGCAATGACCCCATTAAAGGATGTACAGACCGAGCGGAATGACGGATACAAATTACGCATTTGCGGACGTTTTGCCTGACTACACACTTCGCATTTATTATCCAATATTTGGATCGTATATAATTAAGAACTAACTGAGGCCCACCGTGTAACGTGCTCTCATGAGTGTCAGCTACCAGGAGGTGGATTAAACCAGACTTTCGAGGAAGAATTATTGGATGCTTCGAGTCTTCGTGAAGGTTCGCCATGTGTAACCTACCACCAACTCTCAAAATCTGTTCTTGATCCAAGTAACGATTGAGCGAGGTAAGTACCCCTTTTTTATTTATTTCTCCCTTTGTTTTTAAACTATCTAGCTCCGATTCTAAATTTTCCCCTTGAATTTCAGAATGAGTTAGATAATTATCGAATTTAGTAGTATAATTTTTATTTTTAAACTTTAAGAACCTTTTACAATAAGCTATTACTCTGGTCAGTTTTCTAAAAGATGAGTATTTTGAAATTATAGAATCCTCACTAGTTTCTTTTACTACTGTGTTGCATGTTACTACTGATTTTCTTTCCTCTAAGCTAGTTTCTTTAATTTCCCTTCTACTATAATTAATTTCTTTATTTTTCAGCTAATTAGGTCCCTGTGTCCACAATTCTAGGCCGGCGCACTCAGAAGGATTCACGCCGCGGGACGCGCAATCTGCAGGATTATCACTGGACTGGACGTGCGACCGCTGGTTGTTTTCAATAACGGTAAGTATTTCGGACACTCTGTTACCTACGAATGTCTTCCAGCGGCTAGGGTGGCTGCTCAAGCAGGCGAGCACCACTGTCGAGTCAGTCCAGGCATGTATTTTTTCTTTACAGATACCCAAGGTGTCGGAAACTTCACGCAGAAGTTTTGAGAGCAACAAGGCGCCACATAACTCCAAACGAGGTATGGGCACTTGTTTGACCGGAGCCAACTTGGTCTTAGCCGCAACAAGACTAACATGAACTCGACCACTAACTTAATACACCGAACATAGACAGCGGCTGCGTAAGCAACATTGAATGTGCAGAGAATCCGAGCAACTCTAGCAAGACGTCGAGTTTACTCGTGTGGACCCACCGTGGCAGACGGAAGTCCCTAAGATGGTAAAGGCTGTTTCTGTAATTCAGCCATTCCTTTAACAGGTGATCTGGAAGTGCATCGTCCCATTTAAATCCTGCTAACCATAAGCGTTGAATAAACACCTTAGCTGTTACTATCACTGGCGCTAGCGACATGAAAAGATTTAGCATTGTTGTCACGAGCACTATTTTTTTTCTATTTTTTTTTTTTGCTTTAGAATCTAAATAAATTCTAAGGTTCTAAATCTGGACTCCATAAAAGTTTTGAACTCATCAAATGTAGGTAAGTCATCATTAGGATTTGAACTAATCCTTAGTTCCCACAATTTACGTGACTCAGTATCTAATTTTTCGTAGCCCAAATATACAACAATTGCATCCCATGAGCTGACATCAATACCTAGACTGCGTAAACCATGAAAACAATCAACCGTTGTGTCTAACAGAGTTTTAACATTAGCCGACGATTCCTTAGTAATTGACGATTGATAGAAAAGCCGTGTAAGCATACAGTTAGCTAAAAACCTTTTATTCAAAAGTCTTTTATTTTCTCTTCACATTGGTTGGTTAAAATTGTTTGAAGTTACGTGGCTATATTTCACCATTGTAAGAGACTGGTGCCTGAAATAGGTGTTTGAAACAAAACCTGTGGTACAGGTCACCAGGGCCTCCCGAGCAGTACAAAATAGTTTAGCAATTTAGAAAAAAAATAAGAAACATGGCCAAAAATCAAGAAAGATACAAAAAATACTATAAAAAAATTAAATTAAATTAAAGATAAAAACATTACAAAGAAAACAAGAAATACTAAAGTAAAGATAAAAGCAGAGATGAGTTTTATGTGGTGTCATGTAGGGCGTGTAGGTGAATGAGTGATGAAAGGGTGTGCAAGAGCGAGTATGGGATGGGAATCAGTTCAGTTATGGGAGATAAGGGATGGGGGCAGATTATTTGATAACCGACAAAAGACTTTCAGTTTTTTCATAGTCAAAGGTTTTTCGGAATAGCTTGACCGCTTTTTTAAAGTTAGATTTTGTTTTGGGGTATATATTAAGGGTGACGTTTAGTTTATTGTATAAAAGCTGTCCAAGGAAGCAAAAGAATTTATGAGATAATGCCGAAGTGTCGTTTGCAAAAGTGACGATTTTTCCTTTGATGAGAGGAAGTTGGCAGAGGTCATTAATGTAAACGAGAAAGAGCGTTGGGACTATAACACTACCCTGAGTTACACCAAAATTGACAGATAGCTCGTCACTTAATCTATCATTAATTTTTACTCTTTGTTTTCTCCCAGTAAGGTAGCTCTTCAATAGCTTAAGAGGGGTTCCCCTTACTCCAAGCCGATCCAGTTTTATCAGAAGGTGAGGGATGAAGACTGTGTCAAACGCTTTCGCACGGTCAAGGAACAGCGTCAGACATTTTTTCCTATGATCCAGACTAACAACTATAGAGTCAACCAGCTCATGGACCGCATCATCAGTACTCCTACCGGCCCTGAAGCCAAATTACGAAGGAGAGAGCAGTTTGTTTGTCTCCAGAAACTTAATTAGTCGTTTGTTTATTAGGCGCTCCAAGACCTTGGAGAGGGATGGTAAAATGGAGATTGGTCGGTAGTTATTGACACTGTCTCTTCCCCCAGCCTTATAGATCAGTTTGATTAGTGCTATTTTAAATAACTCCGGAAACACCCCTGTAGAGACTGCTAGGTTACAGATATGAGATATGGGAGACGTAAGGAGATTAGAGTATCTCTTGATTATTTTGCCACTAATCATATCGATTCCCACTGCACATTTGTCCTTCAAGCCATTGATAAGAGTGAGAATCTCTTGATCATCAGCGGGGAGGATGGCCAGTGAATTTAGGGAAGTGTTTAATAGTTGATCATGGCAGCGAGAAGGAGTTCGTATTTGCGCGGAGATCTTGTTCGCTAGGTTTGCTCCTACATTTGCAAAAAACCTATTTGTGTTGTTTAAATCCATATCAAGGTTGTCAGTTGTCAGGAGGTAGGATGAGTGGTCAATCCTCTTGTCAGAACCGCTTATTCTTTTGATGACATCCCATAACTGTTTTTTGTTGCCTTTAGCATTATCAATCTCCTGTTTTGGTATTTCTTTTTAGCTCTTTTGAGTAAGGTGTTGCAATAGTTTCGGTAGCGTTTGTAAGTGATTTGAATAGTTTAATCAGCAGGATTTCGTTTTAGCTTCTTATATAAATTGTCACGATTACTCATACAACGTAGCAACACTTTGGTGATCCACGGTTTGGTAATCAACTTTCTTTTTTTAGTTTTAACTATTTTTGGTGTGTTTACGATTGCTGTAGACAGGTATGTTACGAGTAGCTCGGTGAGTATGATTGCATCTTGTGAATCGATAATAGGCTGGAAATTTATGCTTAGGATATCTTTATTTATTTATTTATTTATTTATTTATTTATTGGTTCACCAACAATTGTTTACACTGGTATTATGCTAAAGGTAACATGCAATAGAATATAATACAATAGTGTAACAATCACTTATAGGTAAACTCCGCATGCTTTAAGGATGAGTTGCATATGAGAGAAAAAAGAAAAAAAAAGCTAACTCAACCAAACTAGGTATTCTAAAATTATTATTGAAAACACGTGACTTCATGAGTGTCTAATCCAAATCGAGATGGTATCTATAAAGAATGGTTTTTAATTGGCTTAAAGAGTTACAGTGCAGATCGATTATGTCGCTACAACTATTGATAACCTTGCAAAATCTCGCGTAAGGAGAATTGGAGCCTAAAACCGTTCTTCTTTGCGGTGGACGCAGTGGAGTTATCTGGCTGCGATGAATTCTTGAAGGTGCACGGAAATTGAAAGCGCTCAGTATTTGTGGACAGTCAATCTTGTGAGCCATAACTTTGCACACAAACGTCGCGTCATTTAGACTTCGGCGTTTGTCTAGGGAGATCATTTTGAAATGTCTCAATCTATTGTTGTAAGAGCGTATTTTCTTAGCTTTGCCCCTAGAAAACGCCAGATGCCACAGAAAACGCTTTTGAACACGTTCTAGACGCAACGAATGTGCTGCATAGTGCGGTCGCCAAACCACACTACCATATTCCAACACGCTTCGGACCAAGCAATTGTAAAGCATTATTTTTGTCTTACAACTTCTAAACTGTTTCGTATTTCTTATGACAAAACCCAGCATTTTGGAAGACTTTTTTATAATACTTTCTACGTGTGGAATAAAAGTTAATTTCCTGTCAAATGTAACACCGAGGTCCCTTACTGTTTCCAATTCACCAACTTTATCACCTTTAATATAATAGCTATGTTCTACTAAAGTATGCTTTCTAGAAAATTTTACATGGTAGCATTTTCGTGCGTTAAGGTGCATTGCATTGTTATCGCACCATTGAACAAGCCTGTCCAGATCCCTCTGTAATTCATAAGCATCGTCTTTGTTTTTAACAATTTTAACAAATTTTAAATCATCGGCGTACATAAAGATATTTGAATGTAGAAAACAGTAAGGAATATCATTGATGAAGTAATTAAAAAGAACCGGACCCAAATGAGATCCTTGTGGCACGCCTGATGAGATATAACGCGATGTTGATTGAAATCCGTTCACCACTACAAAGAAAGACCGATCCACAAGATACGAACTCAACCATGAAAGCAATGATCCAGTGATGCCGTACGCTTGCAATTTTTTGATCAGTATGTTATGTGAGACTTTATCGAATGCCTTACTAAAATCTGTATATATGACATTTGCTTGGTAACCTGAATCAATTGCTTCTGCCAACAGCTCTGTAAACAGTACAAGATTAGTGCCTGTAGACCTCGATTCAACAAAACCATGTTGTGCTTCACTTAAGTACAGCTTTAGATGGTTTTGAATGTGCGGGCAGATGATAGACTCAAAAACTTTAGCAAGAGTCGAGAGAATTGATATTGGTCTTTAGTTAGACACTACATCATCCTCATCAAGATTTTCGTAATTTATTAAGCTACATGTTTCATTTAGGTAGTTGGGCCGCGATCTAGGTTTACAGCTAATGGCTACGCTTTCGTGGTCAGTAATGGAGGTTTCGAAAACAAAACATGAGATGTCCATACCAGTCTTCAACATCATGTGGTCTAGGCATGTTAGTCCATGCGTTGGCAGAGTGTGACCTGGGAGCAAGCCATAACTAGCTAGTAAGTTGAGGTAATCGTAAGATCGTTTATCAGTATTTGAGACTATGTTAATGTTTATATCACCACAAAGTATAATATTTTTAAAAGTTTTTAGGTTAGTGAGAGATATGTTTAGTTAATCGATAAATTTGGTAATGTTACTTTGGCTTGGAGGGCGATATAAACCTAGTATGCAGGTGTCTCGGTTGAGTTTTAGGATTAGACAGTTAGCGTCGGCAATTGCAGGTTCTTCCACAGTGACTTTAAGGTGTTTGTTGTAGTAAATCACAACTCCTTCGTTTTGGGTTGTATTTGAAGTTGTTGCTACGTGATAATAGTTGTCAATGGAAGGTATGTATTTTGAAGATGAAAGCCAGCATTCAGAGAGGACCAGTATATCCCAAGAGAGTTTGGATCTTTGGAGAAGGGTGACGAAAGAACAATGGCGAGAAAATTGTTGATGGAATTATTGAGCGTCTACATATGTCACTATGATACATACTGGCGAAATAATTTACTAAGTTTTATTAAATCAATCTTATTGCCTATTGAAGTCTGGCAAAAAAATCGTCATAATTGGAAACTTACTTGACTAGTTTAATGATGACAAAAAATAAGCCGAACTTTTAATGTTGCCATGTAACAAAAATCTTAGTCAAGTAATATGAAATGCTGCTTTACAGATTCCATTAATATACTTAAGAAATATATTTCTGCTTCAGAATATAAATGTGGAAACAAAAATAATTGTTGGTGCTACAAAAATAGCGGTCGTAATTAATACACAAATGAAATCGATGTACAATTCGAGCATGGCAATACCACCATAAATAAAAATCCATGACATCTGTTAACCGGCCTGACAGGTGACAGACACTAGACAGATTTGACATAACTTCAACAACTAGTTCGTTGCTTGCGCGCGCGTCTTGTTATTTTGTGTTATCCATCGATTAAATTATCCGTGATTTCTCACTTTATCGACTGCTTCTGCTTATGGACTCTGAGATTTACTGTTCCCTACGTCATTACTGCTTGCCTAAGGATTCTGATAACTTGCCTATACGACGACTTTCGGCCTGATACTTTGGATTTTGTTGTGTGTGCAGCGATTTGTTTACCACGATGGGAAGCCGTGTAATGCCTACACGCATCATGTGTGTCAACTGTAACATATGTGTTGCATTTCTATCAATGATATTATAAGTGTTAAATAGGTATTTTTCTGTTTCATTATCGATTAGCGTCTGTTGTTGACAAAACATAACCTCAAAACTTTTAAACTGGAATACCTTTAATTCTAGACTTCCTATAAAAGTATAGCGGAAGACAAAACTGTTCAGGCATTCAATCTCTACACTTTTAAATATTTTTCATCGGTAGACGCAAAAAAAAAATGTTAACAAAAATTTGTTAGGCAGTTCGCCATTGTTCTTTGGCATATTTCGGTTAATGCTACGAATATTTTGCGATAGGATATTGATAGTATTCTTATTAATTGTTATGTGTTTTCTTGCACTCTCTATGTCGCACGTTACGGTTTTAGCAACCTTAAATCTGTCCAGATCCAAATTTATTTCAATGTTTTGCATAATGTTAACAATTAGTTAATTTTAAGAGTAATGCAGGCACTAGTAGTGCCTATCGGAAGATATAGGTTTTTTATTTTATATAAACTTAGATCTGGAGCATAGATAGCTTTAAACAACACCGAACGACAAGAAGTGTAAGTGTAGTGTAAGGTTGAAGTGTTTACACGTGTAGTTCTGCTATGATAATAATGCGTTAAAGACTTAATATAAAATATTACGCTGAAAAAGGAACTAACGACTGCCTCGTTGGTCTAGTGGTCACAAGCGCGACTGCTGTGCATGAGGTCTTGGGTTCGATTCCCAGGTCGGGCAAAGTGTTATTGGGTTTTTCCATCAGGAATTTCTCAGTAGCAGCCTCGGAGTCTGGATTTGTGCCCGGTTGATGGCAATAGGCTCGCCCCCTATTACATGGGACTAAAAACATAACTGGCGAAATGTGGGTACACCTCTGCCTAACCCTTCGGGGATTGCAAGCGTGATGTTATGTTATGTTAAAAAGGAACTTAATATTATAGAAAAAAATATATAAAGACATGCAAAAATAGTAGTAGAAATCAGTGTTTAAAACTATCTATACTAGATTATCAGCTCTTGTAGATCAATTTCTTGGCCAATACAGACTGGTATAGAATTTTCTTCTTTCTTGACATAATAGGTTGGGGAAAAAGTTTCTTCGCATTTTTTAAGAAAATTCAAAACATTTTTTTTAATATTTTATTTACATTTAACTAAAGTATGTAGGCACCATTTTGCTCGATAACTTTTTGCCATCTTGTAGGTAGGGACATGATCCCATTGCTATAAAAAATTTGGGACTTATGATCAAAATACCGCGATAAGTGGTTTTGGCAGTCCTCTCGTGATGTTAACCTGACACTGCCTAAAAAATTCTGAAGAGACCGAAACAGGTGGAAATCTGAAGGTGCAAGGTCAGGACTATACGGCGGATGCATTAACACCTCCCAGCCAAACTCTCTTAATTTTTGCTGAGTGGCTAAAGATGTGTGAGGTCTAGCGTTTTCATGATGAAAAACCACACCTTTTCTGTTGATTAATTCCGGCCGCTTTCTCTCAAGTTCTTGCTTTAATCTTATCAGTTGTTCGCAGTAGAGTTCAGAATCGATGGTCCTGCCTGGTTGTAATAGCTCATAATGAATAATGCCCTTCCAATCCCACCACACACACAGTATCACCTTGTTGCGAGTTAACCCGGGTTTCGCCACTGTCTGTGAAGCCTGACCGGCCTTTGACCACGACCTTTTTCGCACGATCTTGTCGTACGTGATCCACTTTTCATCACCAGTTATCAGCTTCTTCAAAAATGGTTCGGTTTCATTACGTCATAATAAAGAATCACAAATGAGTAGACGGTTCATTAGGTTTCTTTCAGTGAGCTCGTGAGGTACCCAAATATCGAGCTTTTTAGTGTACCCAGTTTTTTTTAAATGCGCCAAAACTGTTTTGTGGTCAATTCCCAGTTATTCAGCTACGTCGTAACATGCCGATCTTGCTCCACTTTTTCAAAAATGGCATCCATTTTATCCTTAATAGGGCGACCAGAGCGACGTGCATCTTTGACATCAAAATTTCCGGATTGAAAACGGATAAACTAAATTTGTGCTACACTCACAGACACTGCACTAGGTCCATAAACATCGCAAATTTTTTTCGCCGCTTGTGTTGCATTTTTACCTTTTTTGTAATAAAATTTTAAAATGTATCGAATTTCTTCATTAGATTCACTCATCTTGACAGTACAAAAAACAAATGAAAATCACACATTTTTCTAATTTGAATTTAGAATTATGTTCTTTATAATTTAAACTTTCAATGATACCAAAACCAGCCAGATACAAATAGTATAGCCAAAGAGATTTTATTACAAGTTCATACATACTATAATGCGAAAAGACTTTTTCCCCAACCTAATATATCTTTCCATATGAAGTCCACGCTGCATGGAGCTTTTTATTCTTTACATTTACACGAGCAACGTAGAAAAGATGTCTAGCTTTAGAAGTTAGGGACTCAGCTACGTATACAGTGCAGGGTTCGCCGGGTAGATTAATGAGCTGTGAGTTCAATGGACCAAGGTTATTCGCGCGTCTGCTCTTATTAAATTTTTTATACTTAGAGACCAATAACTCTTTTCTGATGGTGCTAGTGAAGTCAACAACTACTGCCTCAGACTTGGAACGATATATGTTCCGGATCTCGGACTGGGGTATACCCTCATCAAGTTCTAGAGTCGAGCTAAGCTGTTGGAGGGTTTCGATCAGTACTTTCTTGTTTTCGTTTTCTTGCTTGGGTAAGTTACGGATTTCTATAGTTGATGAAAGCACATTTGATTCCAGGTAACTTAAGTTAAGTTCCAAATTAGCCACTCGTATCTTGTACTCAGTATTTTCCTGCTCTAAATTATTGATTTTAACTAAAAGTTCACGGTGTAACTGTTAAGGTTTCAACCGAATTCCGAATTTCTAGGTTTTGACTCGTTATGTTTATTAAATAAAAAATAAATAAAATAAAAAAATAAAATACATTTATTTCAGGTAATCATAACCCATATTATTCCATTGTTGTTGCTTAACAAAATATTTAAGTTGACTCATTTATACAAATTATAATAATTCATTTATCATAATAAAATTACCAAATAGAATAAAATAAAATAAAAATAAAATAAAATAAAATGCAGTTAATTGAAATAAAATTAGTCAAATAATAATTAAAATCAAATTAAATAAATTCAGTTCATTAAATAAAATTAAAATAAACTTATAATCACATGTCACTAAAAAATGAACATAACATAACATCACGCCTGAAATCCCCGAAGGGTTAGGCAGAGGTGTACCCATTAGTACACCCACATTTCGCCAGTTATGTTTTTAGTCCCATGTAATAAGGGGCGAGCCTATTGCCATCAACCGGGCACAAATCCAGACTCCGAGGCTGCTACTGAGAAATTTCTGATGAAAAAACCCAATAACACTGCCTGACCTGGGAATCGAACCCAAGACTTCATGCACAGCAGTCGCGCTTGCGACCACTAGACCAACGAGGCAGTCAAAAAATGAAATAAAATAAAATCAAATAAAATAAAATCAAAAATAAAATCAAATCAAAAATAAAATAAAATCAAAAATAAAATAAAATCAAATATCAAATTACAATAATCTCTTCATCCGACGTTGCGGATTGTGTCTTTCACAGCAATGCCGTATGTAGGGACAGTCCAGTCTATTGGCTATCATTGCGAGAGCGGCATTGGAGCTGGCTCGAACCGTGCACACCAAGGCAGCACCTCTTTTGCGCATGTTACTGTTAAAGCAATCGGTGTTCGCTGCTGCAAACATGCCTGATGCGCTACAGAAACGAGACAACCCCAAAACCGCCCTAAACGCATTGTTAAATTGGACACGAAGGGAACTAAAGGACTTTTGCGAATATTTTGCCCACAAGCTACACGTATACAAAAACGTGCAGTAGGCCCGGAAAAGAGTAATCTTCACATCTGTGGAACATCGAGCAAACCTGCGGGCCATGTTGGCTCTCCTTGATAGTGCCCTCCGTTTCCGTTCGATATCAGCATGGTCCCTGAGGTCGACGGTAACTATATGACCCAGATAAGTGAACTGGCTCACTCTCTCTCTAGAGGAATACCATTGAGTCGAACAGGTGGTAGGTTCTGTGGACATTTAGCGCCGGCTTCCTCAAAGACCATGTATTTACTTTTCGTCACATTATATTTTAGCCCGTGCACATCAGCGTACTCCTCACAAATACGCATTAGTTTTCTCAGACCACAGATCGACGCACTCAGCAACACCATATCATCTGCGTAGCTCAAATTGTTAACGCATACGCCATCAACATGACATCCTATATGTTGGCTACTGAGTGCGACGATCAGCGAGTCCATATATAAATTAAACAGCGTTGGTGAGGTTAGTCCACCTTGCCTCACGCCACAGTCAAGCTTGTACGACTCCGACATTGCCCCCGCCCATCTGACATTATTTATCTGGTGCGTGTACCAATACTTAAAGATGGATATAACTTCTTGGGGTAGTTTAATATCCTCAAGTTTCTTCCATAAGATCTCATACGACACCAGATCAAAGGCCTTCGATAAGTCGAGGAAACACGCATAAACTGGTGTCTTTCGTCTCGTATAGTATCTGACGGTGTGTTTTAAACATAATATAGCACTTTCGGTAGACAGTTTCGGTCTAAACCCAAACTGATTATCGTGTAGTTTTATATTTAAATGTATGTTAAGTAAGCCGTCCAGCACCTTAGCTATAACTGTCGCCAGGGAGAGAGGCCTATAGTTATTTTTATCCGCAAGGTCACCGGTCTTATTTTTTACAATAGGCACTACAATCGTATTTATGAGGTCCTGTGGCAAGTAGGAGTGACTCACACACAGCGAATAGAACATTGATAGAACTCTAGGCGCATGTAGTCCAGCGTACTGTAGATGTTCAATACTCAATCCGTCGTGACCCGGGGATTTACCCCTCGTCATCTCTTTAATGATTTTGGCTACCTGATTCGCATAAAATTGTACACGGCGATTTCACAGAAAAATTATGCCTAAAGATATCAGCAATGCCTTTATGATCACTTACTCCATCGATACTCACCGGAAGACAAGGACTCGGGTTTATTTTCTTGGTACTTTGCCAGAAACCACGAAAATTTCCTTTAGAATGTTTTTCAGCCAAAGCGTCCATTTTAATTTGTTCTTGATTATCTTGACACCACTTAAGTCGTGATTTGAATATTGTTCTGTATTTACACATTTCACTATACATGAAACCGCCTCTGGGCCTACCGCTCGCAACCCATTCACCAAAGGACTTCCTAGCATTACTATGGGCATCTCTAACGTGCTTATTCCAACCCACGATACGCGCCCCACGTCCACCTGCTTTTGTGCCTCCTCGACTTAGCAAAGACGCATCGCTAAGAGCGGCCACAATGTCTGAGTACAACCTGTCAAGAACACGGCGGTGGTCCGGATCATCAAAAAAATAATCAGCGCATTTTAAACATTCAGACGGAAAGTCAATACACCTAAGTCGCTTTTGACATTCTGCGGTAAATTTAGCAATCTGTTCCTCACTACGAGACCCCCATATAACACCCTTATGGTTAAGCGTATGTTTGTGAGGCAGCTTCAGTGTTATAAGATTTAGATTACATGTAATGATGAGAGGGAAATGGTCAGACCATAAAGTGTCATATTTAACATAAGCACTCATGATTGTTTGTTTTGCTGAATATGTCACTACACAGTGATCTAACCAACTACACGTGCCAGTTACATCACTAATAAAGGTATAGGTACCAGAATCAGCTCCCAATAATTCTACATCGACACATGTCCAACATTGCTCCTTACAGTAATTAGAAAGTTCACTATAAAACATCCCCGATAAGTCTGCATTAAAGTCACCTAACACAAAAACTGATTCAGTTCCATATTCTTCAATAATAGCACTTACCGAACTTAAACAGTCTATAAACTCCGGCAGGTTATCGCTAGAATTCGTAGGCATATATACACTCACCACAATCAGTGGACGATCACTTGTCGTTATCTTTATAGCACACATACGAGTATTGTCACACTGCAACACAGACACTTGATGGAACACGCTGTTTTTCCATAACAAAGCAACACCGCCATAAGGTCTCCCTACGAGTATACCAGCGGACGTGTCGACCGCCGATGTGCCCACATATCCGAAGCCACTGTCGATCGTGCTCAAATAAGGTATGTCGTCCGGTAGTAACCACGTTTCCTGCAGAGCTATCAGGTCACAGGTTCGACATAAGTCTCTGACACTGTCAACAGAACGCTTGATGTTCTTACAATTGAAGCTTGCGAACTGGTATTTGTCCATTAAATTCATTTGTCTGGGCGTTATTAAGCAACACTTTATTCGCATGTCTATATTTAAAACTATTGAAGCGTCTAAACACAATGCCCTGAGGCCATATATTTTCATCCAGATAGGAAGATAACTTGGATTCAGATACAAGGAATTTATAGGCCTTGTGATTTCTTTCTATCTTCATATTAATTTTCTCTAAGGACACCAAATCATTCGTCTTATTTTGTATGTATCGAATTATGTCATCTTCCGTCGTATCTCTGTGTATATTTGTGATAAATACCGGAACCATTCTATCCGTCGCCCTAAAGTTACGTTAAGAATCTTGCGCTTTGCCCGATTTTCCCACATAACGGTAGTTATTTGATTGTTTTTTACGATACGACACTGTTTGCCATCCTTCTTCATGTTTGTTTACATTTAACACAGTTTGTCGCTTATGATCTATGACAGTTAGCTGTGACGCGGGAAGCGTGGCCGCCACCACTGAGCGCTGGCACGACGGCGATACCTCTGCACTCTTCCCTCATGTATCATCGGCTTTGCTCGGCTCGCAACTCGGCACGACAGTAGTTCGTCGCTCGTTATCAGCTGACCGTTGCTGCTCACTTGAAAATTGATCGAGTTGTTTTTGATGTACCTGCATAATTTCTCGATATTGAGGTGATTTATTGGAGTTATAATTATGTTAATTGATTGATTCATTCAAAGATGAGTTATGCAGGTGTGAAAGACCTTCCGGACCACTATCTAATAAACAGGCACCCCGTTTCGTATTAACTTTGAAAGCAGATGTAGGTGGCAACGAATCAGTTCTCAACCGTAACACTGCAGCCTTTAACTCTTGTATGTGGTCTAATGTAGCATACGACGATTTTATTTCCTCAATAGTGGCTTGCATTCTTGAGAGATCTTTCATAAGCTTGGAGCAATCCAGGTGATCAAAGTCCAAAGGTGGCAGCCTGTCAAGTTGTCTTGCTACAAATACAGGTATTTCGTCCGGTTCCGCACTTTTAAATAGGTGTATGATATCTGCGAGGTCCCGCTCTTCTTTGCCTTTGCTTTTCCTTGTTATTTTTCGCAGGTCCGTTGATACAGAATCAAACAACAAAGCTTTTGACGTTTTTATTTCCTCGCTGGTATATGACGCGATACAAACTCGCACCAACGTCATTTCGTCAATAACCGACACTTTATTTTGCACATACGATAACAGTTCATCAATTACAATTTTACAATTACTGCATTTGATTGTATTCGTCATTTTCGTTTACTACTAATTCTCCGCTAACGACAATACGCGACACTCCGGTGTTAGTGCGCGCGCCCGACTGCATTAAAGCGTTATTTAATAGTTCATCTTCAAACTTGATTTCTTGTTGCGACCTGATTTCTTCAAGAAGGTATTTTATTTCCGACGAATACCCTGGGCTACTGTCGAGGTCATCCAACGTTCGTTTATAGCGCTTGGAAGCATTTATGCAACTTTCAACCTGATCATTTATTTTTGTAATTTTGTTTAGGGCTGAATCAGAATTATAGTATGTAGGGTAGGATGGGGACTCCAGTTGCGTTATAACGCCTGGTGCCGAGCGCTGTACAGCCATGACAGCAGCTTTTTAAATGCGAGCGCGCGACCCGTAGTAAGTAAAGTTAAAAATTCAATAAGTGACGCAGCCACTTGAGAGGTCACACTTGCAATTCTGAGTAAATCAATTCTCCAGTACCAGGAACTCAACAAGTAAGGAGGTGAAAACACTCGATGATAGATAATGTTTTGGCAGGGTTCAAGCTTGGCTGGTTGGTATCAACGATTCAGAAGAAATCTGCTTTCCGTCCACTATAAGATTATTTATTTATTTATTTAAACTTTATGCAACAAAAAAGTACAAAGGCGGACTTAATGCCTTAGGCATTCTCTACCAGTCAACCAAAGGTGGTGAAGAGATAACAAAGCAGGTGCAAAAAATTGTACATGAGGAAATAATCAGATAAGAAATTTTAAAATAATTGAAAACAAAATCTAAACAAGTACATAAACTCATATATACCATATGTATAATATATATATATATATATATATATATATAATATACATACTCATAAATACATACATACCTATTTTATAAAAAGAATAGAAAGGAATTTATGATAAAACTCTTGCTAATTGTTCTGAAGATAAATCCGCAACTTCCGCTTGAAAACATATCGACTGGTGGCTGTCCTGATATCAAGAGGAAGGGCATTCCAAAGAAGAATGGCCTGAATATGAAAGGAGGAATGAATGAAATCAGAAGTATGAGAAGGACAGTTGAGTAGAAGATTATTAGAAGAACGTAAACACTTAGCGTGAGTAGAACAAAGATATTGAAAATGGGAAATAAGATAAGAAGGGGAAGAGGGAGAGTTGAGAAGGGAGAAAAGAGTAGTTAACGCTCGCAAATTTCTTCTTTGCCGAATGGGCAGCCACTTTAGCTCTGCCCTGAAGCTAGATACATGATCATATTTTCTCAAATTAAAAATGTACCGAATGCAGTTGTTTAGCATCCTATCCAGCTTATCCAACCAGACCGCATTCAAGTCGAAGTAGCACACATCACCATAGACGATTACAGGGAAGATTAAAGTCTGCACAAGCATTGCTTTCGTCTTTACAGGCAAAAAGTTCCTCAGACGATACAAGGAACGCAAAGTCCCGTTGACTTTTTGACAAACACTGGAAACCTGACTTTGCCAGCTAAGCGTGGAATCAAGATACAAACCGAGATCTTTCACACAAGAGCTAATGGGGATGACAGTATTATTAAACATAATTGGAGGAAGAGAAGAAACCGTCACTCTGCTCATCATGCGTGAGCTTCCTATAACAATAGCCTGGCATTTTGTAGGGTTTACAGACACCCCAAATCTACCAGACCAATTGCTGATGGCATCCAGATCTCGGTTTATTTCCTGAATGGCCACTGATAAGTCATCAACCTGGGATGAGGCATACAGCTGAAGGTCATCAGCGTACAAATGATACGCACACTGAAGAGAAGAAGTAATAAAATTAATAAAAATTGAAAACAATAATGAATAATGATGATAAGATGACCTCGATCTATCCTTGTTTAATTGCATATAATTATCTGTCTCGTTAGCACTTCAAGATGAATGACACACACAGGTAAGTATTCGGTTTGTTCATTAATGTCGCCGTAGCTCATTAACCCATTCGTTGCTACCAACGTACCATTTGCGTTGATTGAGATTACTACGTCATGCCACCAATGTACCATATGCGTTGAGTGTAGTTTAAGACTTTTTTTGGCATTACACAAAAATGATAGAAATTTATTTAAATATTTGGCAACATTCACGGCTAGAAACATTTTTGAAATGTGGAAACACTGTTGGTTTTTGCTTCGGGCTGTCATTCTGGTTTTGATAAGGAAAAAACGGTTGGTGCTGTGAAGGTCTATTTTAAATTTGGAGTAACTAAAGTTTTATTGAGTGTTTATTGTGTATTTGTGAATTGGGAGAAAAAGGTAAGCAACATTCTTATTTTATCATTTGTTTTCCGCTGTTTCATCGTGTATTTTTAAAATAAAATCACAGGCACGAATAGGGTGCTTTAAAAACAGAACAACTGAAAAGATCGATTTCGAATTGAATTATCGTCAAAACGGCGGCACTATGGAAATGATATCCTAAATTCAATCCTGATGTGAACTTGATTCCATCAAGAGTAAGGGAGCAGATTTCTAATTTATATTCCTTCAAACAAAACTGTTCTCAGGTCAATCCATAGTTCATGCGGAAATTTTGTTTCTGCTTATACCTACTAACATTTTGATTAAATCTATTAGAAACAGATACTGGCTCTGTTTACCAGTCTATTTTGCATGGTTTTTTGATGGTCTTTGAATGTAAATCAGAAATCTTATTCAGAATTCTTTTCCAATGTATAAATACCAACCTACTTTTACCTGGTCTTTGTGTTTTAATACCTGTTGTACCTACTTTTTGAGTAGATGTACAGAAAATATTCGAATTAACTATCTGCTATTTTCTATTTGTTATAGGCCATTTTCAGAGAATTACGAAGAATATACAGAGGTATACTTACTGCTAGATCATTACATATCTACAATGGTAACCCTTCTGGGCGTGGATGATTACTTTAAGCGAGCAGACTTCTTTTTATACTGGCATCAAAATTTTAAATGGCCATGGCCATTGACGCATTTTGTAAAACGTAACTTATGTTTTGGTTGTGGGGACAGTACAAATTCGCATTCTCTGCAACATTTTATTTATACCAATGAAGACGATATGTTAAAAAAAATCTAAAAACCGTCTCCACAAGCGTGAGTATTTTAAATAGAGGTACCGATTTACATCATAAATAAACATACATTTTCGATTTTTGATAATTTTGACATTTTTCAGATTTGAAACCGTGACAACAGAACATAAAGCAAGTAAATCGTCTAAAAGATCAAAGCGTGCCAAATCACTTTTCTGTGGAGCAGAATATAATGTTTCTGAAAAATTACCTGAAGAATCGCTTGCCGAATTATTAGACGAATCCTGTACATCGATTAATCTTCAGGAAATCCAATCTGTATGTAAAGATAGGGATGATTCATATGTAATTTCAACTTCATCAGCTTGTCCACATTATTATAAACATACAATGTCTCTTCAAAGTCAGGAACCTTTAAATTGCTATTCAAATGTACAAATAGAACCCCAACCTTCCACTAGTAAACATGCACCTTTTGTATATTCTCCTCCAGCCAATGAAAACCTTTCCTATTTAAGAAGCGGTGTTAAAACTAGAGGAGGAATGAGACGAAATATAGGTATTAAAATACTTAAAAATCAAAGAGTAGTCTTACAGGATAATAAAGTAACACTAACTGATTTGGAAGAAAAAAGTGAGGGTAATGATGACATAATGGACGAAATGAGGAATATATTTGAAGGAGAAGATAAAGAAGAACAACCGAAAGCAAAATTACCCTCTGAAAAGGTTTTAACTGAAGATGACCTTATTAAGATGCTGGAATTGGAAGATGACGATTTAGAAGAAGAAAATAGTCAGGAAAATGTATCAGATAATTGCTGCAATTCTGACACGAGTGAAGACGTAACGCAATCGAATGAAGATGTGATGCAAGTGAGTGAAGATTATAATATTAATTCTAACGAAACTGTATGGCTCAGAGGTAGTTAAGTTGTGAGTTGACGAAAACCACAGATTTCACCTTAGTTCAGTATATTTGTAAAGTTACACGTAAGTTATGTTTGGATGCTAATCCGCGGTTATAGCGCTACGGCAGCTATTGGTCAACTAATTTAATAAGTATAAGTAATTATAAAAGTAAACTAAACGAGTAGCGTAAAGTAGGTTGCGGCGTTAGCAATTTGCTTGTACGTGAACCGTACATGCTCCCGAGGGAAAAGTGGGATGAGCATCCATTACAAAGCAAATAATTATCTAAGAAAAGTGCAAAGTAAATAATAAAAGTTAAATAGTAAACAAAAGTTAATGTGTAAAGTTATAAATGTAAAAGTATAGGTATAACACTCAACTTAAATCGTCAAAGTGAAATACTTTCTTCGGCTGTCTTGCTTCGCTGTAAACGGGCTCCGCCAGTTTTGAAAGAGAGTGTTTTGATGCCTTTCTTTGTTTTGCACCTTCGTTTGATGATATGATAGAGGGCAAGCACAGCGATTCCTCCCAACATCAAAGAAGTAACCGAATAGAGATAGATGTCGTGATTTGACATGTCGGATGCCTTCGGTAATATTTCCCTGTTTTTCTGGAATGTCAACTGCTGGTCTATTTTTCTTATTCAAATCCAAATCCAAATCCAAATCACTTTATTTGTAGATCATAGGTGAAAAAATACATAAATGCAGTTGTTAGTGCTCTTAAAATTATCGCTATGTCTTGCCGTCAGCGGCGTACAAATATTCTAATTTTAATTCTAAAATATTCTAATTACAATTACGAATTATTACTATGACAATCTCTAATTAATTAATATGTCAATTTTCAATTACTAATTATTACTATGTCAATTTTCAATTACTAATTATTACCATGTCAATTTCTAATTATATTAATATGTCAATTTTCAAATACTAATTATTACATACTATGTCAATTTCTTAATATGTCAATTTTCAATTATAATATTATGTCAATGTCAATTAAATACAAATAAATGGATTAAAATAACAATAAAATAATGAAATGTCAACAAATTAAAATACATCTTCTAAGAACTCATTGACTGTATAGTATGTTTTTGCGACTAATAAATTTAGAAGAGCCTTTTTGAAATGCTGTATGCTGCCAACATCTTTTATTGTAATGGGTAGCTTATTGTACAATTTGGGACCCATTCCCAAAAAGCTTTTCGAATAGAGCTTAGTTCTGTGTGGAATAGCACATATATCATTGCGTCGCTTTGATCTGAGCGTTTGGAACAAATGCAAGTTCAATCTAACGAATACTGCTGTCTCGTATATGTACATACATGGCAAAGTCAATAGTTTATATTTATTAAATAATGGTTTACAACTGTCAGTCGTTTTCAGCTTAAACATACTACGTATACACTTCTTCTGGGCTTTGAAAGCAAGTTCTTTATCAGTGGAGTTTCCCCAATATATTATTCCAAAGCGCAACAATGATGGAATATAAGCTTTGTATGCTATTAAAACTACAGCCTCGTTACATATTTTTGCAAGGTTATGAAGTGCATAGGAATACTGGTTTAGTTTTTTACATACGGTTTCTATATGACATTTCCAGTTTAGGTGACTATCCAAGTGAAGTCCCAGAAAACGGGCACTATCAGTTTCGAGTATTTTTTGATCGTTGTATTTTATATTTAAGTTTAGTTTTTTTGTCCTTTGTTGGAACATCATAATTTGTGTTTTTTCTAAGTTTATTTTGTGCAGGACGACCGCTCGTATTTTGAACATTAAGTGTTAGGTAGTGTATAGTGTAGCTATAAGTATGTATAATTAGTCACGTAAGAACCTGTTTTAATTGCTAGATTGATCGCGAACGCGCACTGCTCCCGACAGGTCGAAACCTGTACGAACCTGTCGGAACCTACAGGGAGTTAAGCGCAAACCCGAATTCCCGACAGGTCGAAACCTGTACGAACTTATCGGAGCCTGTATGTAAATAAGACGATTTGATTGGTGGATTGCTCCGCACCATTTAGTATAAGTATAGCGCCATTTGAACTCCGGCAATTAGTACGCAACAGTCCGTCCGGAACGAAACATCGCACAGAACAACACAGATCCAGTGGAATAGTCGACAGGGCAGAACGCACATTCCAGAACGGAACAGTCGACAGTGCAGAACGCACATTCCAGAACCAACACAATTACTACGCCACAGTCAGTCCGGAACGAAACATCGATCGACAGAACAGTGCAAAATTGTAAATAGTGAACAGATCATAAAATAAACAGTTCTTCAATAATAGTGATCAAGAGTTTTACTGAACCAATCTTCCTCCAACCCAGCGCATAGGTGCACATCGCACACATATTTTAAGTTTATTGTTATTTAGCCAATGGATAATGTTATGGATAGACTTATTTATTTCATTCTCATATGATTGAAGGTCACTACATGGTACAATAAGCGTACTATCATCGGCAAACAGGACATTATTTCTACAGCATTATTTCTATTATTTCTACAGCAGTTGGTGATCCTTGTTCGGTTATATTCAATTTGGCATTATTCCAGCCGTGGTCAAATATGTTGTTGATTGTTGAGTTTAAAGTAGGTATTTCGATCTCTGGTTCCATGTTGTAACTACTTCCCAGCTGATTGTGTGTAAATATTGTGGCGTCGTTTTTCTGCAGTAAGCATTTTGATTTCAAGGAAATCACTCCAGTCCCGTCAATGACCGCAGGCGTAACTTGACCGTTACATATGACGCGCATCAGCTGTTTTCCGCACAGTGTAAATAGCCACATGTTCGGTTTGTGCAGCTTTATCCAGGTTTCCTTGCATGTTACGTCTTTGAGGACGCATGATAAGGACTCTTGTTGGTTGAAGACTTGGGCCTCACATGGAGCGTACTTGTCGTGCATGTTGTAGACAGGATTACGTGAGACACATAGGAATTCGTCTTCTCCGTATGATGTACATTGCCGCATGTCTTGGTCTTCCATTGTTATGTAAGAGTTCTTTAAAAAGTTGATTGCGATGAAGCTTGAACTTGCTTGCACGAGTTTTAAACGTCCTTGTGTAAGGATCGGTGTTGGTATAACTCGGTATATTTTGTAGTCCTCATCGCTCAGCAAGGGGATGTGTATTTCAAATAGCATAAAGTTGTTTGTCATGCGAGCCTTCACGTGGATGAGGTCATAAATATTCTTCAAATCCCTTTGAATGTCCTTTACCGGTAACGACAATCCCTGTGGCAGCCTGCCTGATATTATGTTGAGCTGTTCGATCAGTTGGTTAGCGGGAAATAAATGTGTATCTAAATGTCCTCTATAAATGTTGGCGAGAGCATTTATCAACATTTCCACTGTTCGATTTAAATCACTAAAAATCAGAGTTGCCGTCATGGCTGCGGTATTTATGTCATTCATCGTGAATAGCATTTGCGCCCTGTTTACTATTTTTGTGATGTCGCTGCTAGTTTGGTTTATATAGGCGCACAATGTTTTGAATTGTTCATCCATAAAGGCAGTGTTTCTTTTTATAATGTTATTTTCAGCCTCTACAATCAGTGTTTGGTTTTTCATAAGTTGGAGTAGGTAGTCATCGTTTGATTGTAGGTTCTGTATGTCTTTTTCGTACTTTTCGGCAAAGTCTGCGTCAAGAACTCCAAAAAGAGTTCTTGATAGTTTCCCAACTCCATCAAAGTAACCTCGTTTTGGTCTTGAGTGTTGAGTGAGCAGCATAGAGTTGTAGTCGGTTAGGTGACTCAGTTCATGACGTAGGTGGCCGACAATTGTTTCACAAGGCGTGTAGTCATGTGATATTCTTTGGCATAGTTTATCTATTTGGTTCACTTAATCATTGATTCGATCAGTTGCTTGCCAGTATGACGTTAAGTTATAGTAAACCAATAGATTCCATTCGTCATGTATTAGTTGTATTGTCCCTGCTTCATCGAAGTAAATCGGATGATTGCTCGGTATAGGTGTAACCTTCCAGTTATTCGTCGTTGGCGCAGATTGTGCAATTCCCGTCATCGCTACTATGGATAGGAGAACAAGTGACAGCCAATTGTTTTTGTTTTTAGCTGTGCCTCCTAGTTTTTTGGTTTCCGGAGTAGGTGTCCTTTTCTCTTCCTCTTCGTTTACTCTTGTTTCTTCTAGTTTCAGCGGTAATGGCGAAAGCTTCGTTATTGGTCGTTTAAGTGAACCTTTTCCAGTTTGCAAGGTAACAACTCGTACTCGACCATCGGCGCCTGGATGTAGTTCCTGGACTCTTCCTAAAGCCCAGCGCCCAGGAGGTAAGTGTTCATCTTTTACTAGTACTAGGCTTCCTTGTTTCAGGTTTTCTTTTGGGTGCTGCCATTTGCTACGGGTTTGGAGTTGATGTAAATATTCGTTCGACCAGCGCTTCCAGATGTGCACGTTCATTTGTTCAACAAGCTTCCATCTGTTTCGTAGATCGTGCTCAGCAAAGTCTTGCTCTTCTTGTGGTAGTGACAGGAGGGAGCCGCCAATGAGGAAGTGGCCTGGCGTTAGATATTCCAGGTCTTCGACATCCTCTGTTAATGGGCACAGCGGACGAGAGTTTAGACAGGCTTCAATTTGATTAAGTAAAGTAGTGAATTGCTCGAAAGTAAGCTTCTGTTCCCCCAGTACTCGATGTAGGTGATATTTCATTGATTTGACGGCAGCCTCCCACAGGCCTCCAGCTGTTGGCCATAGTGGCGCGTCGAAATGCCACTCAATTTGTAAGCGGCTCATCTCATCGGTGAATTCAGAAGTCTTAAACGTATTGTTTTTTTCAAATCCCTGTTGAAGAAGTTTTGCTGCGCCCACAAAATTCGTGCCGTTGTCGGAGAATACGTGGCGGGGTGTACCCCTGCGGGCACACATCCTTTTGAATGCGGCGAGGAACGTTTGCGTAGTCAGGTCTGACACCAATTCCAAATGCACGGCTTTGGTCACCATGCATATGAATATTGCTATGTAAGCCTTGCAAGTTGTAACTCCTCTTCCTTTGTTGATTTTCACATCAACATGTCCGGTATAGTCTACCCCCGTGTTCGTGAACGGTCTTGATGGAGTGACACGCTCCTTTGGTAAGTCTGCCATCAGTTGGACGTTTCGGTTTGGTTTGAACCGATGACATCGGATGCATTGTCGAAGCCCCTTCTTGACTGTCCTGCTACCTCCAATGACCCAAAATTTCTGACGTAAATGAGCCAAAGTGAGCCGGGCGCCACCATGGAGAGTGTCACGATGAGCCTCTTGAATAATAAGCTCCGTTAATCTTCCTGTTGCCGGAAGAATAATAGGATGTTTAGCTTCGGGAGATAAAGTTGAGTAGCCTAGTCGCCCCTTCACGCGCAGTATTCCACTGTTGTCCAGAAATGGGGTTAACTTCAGCAAGTTGCTTTTTTTTGATATTGGTCGGTTTTTCTTTAAACATTCTATATCGTCGGCATAGTTTTCCTTTTGAACGTTCTTAATAACCAATTCTGTTGCTCCCATTATGTCTTGTGTTGTTAAGCACAAAACCTCCTTTTTATTACCGCAGTCGGTTAAGTTATTGGTTGCGTTTAGTGCGCGTTTTTGCTTACGAATATTGCTGAGTCGTAGAATCCATCCAAGCACTCGTATTACGCGTTTATAATTACTGTTTTTATTCAGTAATGTGTCAATTATTTCACATTTCTTGTATGTGACAGCGCAGCAGTTTATTTCTCGCAACTCAGTGTTTGTTGTGTAGGTCAAGCGATCGTCTTGATGGTTTTGTAACGTATTTGTTTGTAACCATTCTGGCCCATTCCACCAAAGTTTAAAATCGAGAAGTTGTAATGGTGTTAAACCTCGAGTTGCACAGTCAGCAGGATTTTCTTCTGATTTCACATAGTCCCAGCAGTTTGCCGAGATAATGCTGTTTATTTGTTTCACTCTGTTAGCTACATATTTGTCCCATCTGTTTATATCGCCCTGGAGCCAGGCTAAAACGACCTTGGAGTCGGTCCAGCATCTTATGTGTAGGTTTTTCGTGTAGAGAGTGTTTCGCACCTTTTCTAGCAGTTTAGCTAGTAAAACGGCCCCGCAAAGTTCCATTCTAGGTACTGTTATCTTATTGCTGATTGGTGCAACCTTTGTTTTTGCCGTAATTAGCGTAGTCTTGTATTCGCCGGTTTGATTTTTAACTCGGCTATAAATGACACAT
Source organism: Hoplodrina ambigua (assembly GCA_949774945.1). Taxonomy (NCBI): domain Eukaryota; kingdom Metazoa; phylum Arthropoda; class Insecta; order Lepidoptera; family Noctuidae; genus Hoplodrina; species Hoplodrina ambigua. Next base: position 19,257,480 of record OX458964.1, read on the forward strand.
GCATAAGCTTTTTCGCTTGCGTCGCAAAACCCATATATCTCTAGGTTGTTTTCTTGACATTGCAGCCATCGTGGTATGGAAAGTTTGTTAAGCACTGGGATATCTTTTCTCATAGTTTCCCATTCCGTTGTGAGATCTTCGGATAAACGTTCATCCCAGTTGATTTTGCTTATCCAGATTTTTTGGAACAGGAGTTTGGTTTTTATTGTAAGTGGCGATAGTAGTCCAAGTGGGTCGTACAGTTTGCTAATTTCGCTCAGTAGTACGCGTTTTGTCAGCTTTTTCTTGAGCGGTAGATCCCATTGGTATGTGAAGCTATCGTTGTCTTGATTCCACCTCATGCCCAACATTTTTGAGTTTGTTGTTTCTTCTGGGCTAAAGTCTATGTTCGTATTCTGGCTCTTTTGATCATCTCGCAAGTCCTCCAAGATAGTTGGTTCGTTCGTCTTCCATTTTCTCAAGTTAAATCCTCCTTTTTTTAGCAACTCAATTAGTTGTGTTACCAGTGTTTTCGATGCAGCAATAGTATCTTGCCCGTAAACCAAATCATCCATGTAGAAGTAGTTTTTTAGGACGTTTCCTGCTTCTGTGCAGATGACTTGTTAAAGTACGATGACCCCTGCGTTTTATTCTTGTAGTTGTTATTTCGGTTTTCTGACCCTTTATGCGGCTGCTTTTCCGTTTTCCATGGTTTGCTAGATGATGATAATTTTTGACTATTTCCTTGCAGAGCTTCCAGTGACATGAATTTTGATTCCAAAAACTTGATAAACTCTTCTAGGTCGGGAAACTCCCGGGGATGTTTGACCTCCTTTATATATTCGTTATATGTAACGCTATCTAGTTTTTGAACCAATAGGTGAACCACGATCGGGTCCCAATTGGTGGTGTCTAGCCCGATGTTTTTCAGCCCGTTCAAGCATTCCATCATGATGTCGTGAAGTTTCCGTATGCTTGCAGCGGTTGGTTGCTGAATACTAGGTTGATTCAGAAGCGTGTTCATGTATGAGGTGAATAACAGCCGTTTGTTGTCGTAGCGGTGGGCCAGCATCTCCCAGCAAGATGCGTAGTTCTCAGCACTGATGCCAAGATGCTGAACCAGTTTCTCCGCCTCACCTTTGAGTTTTGTTTTTAAGTGCTGCATTTTTTGTGCCTTTGAAAGTGTCGGATTGTTGTGTACGCTTTCAAGATAGAGGTCTCTAAAACTCATCCACTGGTTATAGTTGCCATGAAAATCCGGTATTTGTATGTTTGGCGTAGATTTCTCATAATGCGCATTTTTCCATATGTTGTTTTGAAGTTGCCTTTTCAGGTCATCATAGTGGTTTTCCGCTGTATTATATTTTAGTTGGTAAGTTGAGTCGTCATCTTGTAAAATATAGTCTAACTCCCAATTTGCTTTTTCTATGTGCTCCCATTTCGTTTTCAGGGTGCTTAACTTGTCTTCCAATTCCCATTTTTCCATTGGTGTTGCCAATGCTATGGTGATCTTCTCCACAGTGCGTTCGAATGCTCTAAAGTTACAGTATTGTTGACGCAAAAGATCTTGTTGTTTCTCCGTCGACTCGCTTGTTCCCCGAGGAGGTATGTGGAATTGGATATCGTCGAAAGTAAATTTCGATTGCCCCTTCCCTTGGTTAGGCGTCGCAGGTGGTTGCTCCGTCTTACTAGTAGACGGAGGTGGCAATTCAGACTTACGTTTCAACATGTCTTGCAGCACTTCTTCATACATCTTCTTCGTACTGTTGAAAATGTCGTCATTGAAGTATTGAAGGTCTGTCGCTCCAGACTCTTCCAGCAGTTGGTGGTTATGAACAAACCTCTCCCAGTTTTTGTTCAACCGAGAAAGACGCTCCTCCAGGTATGCCAAGTTCTTCCTGGTGGCACTGTCCTTCTTGTAGTTTGTGCAGATGAGTTTTAAGTCTCTGAAAGTAGTTTCCTGATGACTTATCAGTTCTGCCAAGCTCTGAACCATTTTTGTTAGTTATTGGGTTGACCGTTGGTGGAGTAAAGTTGTATCACCACAGGTACTAGTTCACCCAAGTTGCGAAGTTTTCGCCGATAGTTCAGCTGTAGCAGCAGACGTGATCTCTGCTAGCTCGTAAGTTACAGGCACTCAGTGTAGATCACCCTCCTTTACGCTATGTGCAACGTCTCAATGCTACTGGTGAGACCCGCTTGTGGGAGGCCAATAGCACCGATTTGCTAACGTAACTGGGATATACCACGCTAAGCACTCTGCTGATGAGGAGACACGACGACTCACGAGATGATATGCCGTGTCATCCGGCTCGAAGGACCACTTTTTATGTATGGCTCAGAGGTAGTTAAGTTGTGAGTTGACGAAAACCACAGATTTCACCTTAGTTCAGTATATTTGTAAAGTTACACGTAAGTTATGTATGGATGCTAATCCGCGGTTATAGCGCTACGGCAGCTATTGGTCAACTAATTTAATAAGTATAAGTAATTATAAAAGTAAACTAAACGAGTAGCGTAAAGTAGGTTGCGGCGTTAGCAATTTGCCTGTACGTGAACCGTACAGAAACATCACAATAACTAATGATGAATGGAAAACTGAACGTGATCCTTCTATAGTACCTACTTCCCGAAACTAATGAACCATACGACTATTTCAAATTGATTGCGACTGATGAGTTTTTTACAATGTTAGTCACAAAGATTAACAATTACGCGTCTAAGTTATTATTGAATATACTGGATCCTAAAAGCAGACTGAGACTATGGAAAGACGTAACTGTTCCAGAAATTAAAAAAAAAATTGGCATTTTACATGAGCAGAAACAGATTTTTGTTAATTATGAGATCATTAAATTTTGAAGAAGACTTGTCCGATAATATGCTGTCGAAAATAAATAGTTTTATTCACTATTTTAACCAGCGAATGGAAGAAATTTATTACCCGTCTACAAATCTGGCCATAGATGAATCAATGGTTTTGTTTCGTGGTCGTATAATATTCCGTCAATATCTCAAAGGCAAAAAGCATCCCTACGGTATAAAACTTTATATCCTAACCGACGAATATGGAGTAGTTATGAAGGCTATTGTATATGCGCTTCTGATACTTTAGTGGGAGGTGCCAATCACACTGAAAAAGTTGTTTTGAATTTACTATCTAATTACAAGGGATATTCCGTTTATATGGATAATTTTTATAATTCAGTGAATCTTGCACAGAAATTATTGACTCATAAAACATATTGTTCGGGTACTTTACGTGTCAATAGAAAAAAACAACCCAAAAGAAGTCGTACAAAGGAAATTAAAACGTGGCGAATCCATAGCAAAATTCAATAGTTGTGGTATTTGTGTTTTGAAATGGAAAGACCGGCGGGATGTTCTAATGATTTCATCACAATATGGATCTGACATGACTAGCGTTACGAATCGTCGCGGTGAAACTGTTTCCAAACCTGAAGTTATAGTAAAATACAATACATACATGGGTGGTATAGACCACCAGGATCAAATGCTGGCATACTACTCATGTGAGCACAAGACTATACGGTGGTATAAGAAGTTAGGGGTGCACGTGTTCCAGCAAATGTTGTATAATTCGTACACGCTGCACAACATTTTTACGCGAAAGAAAAGTTTCTATGATTATAGACTTGAAATCATAATGAAATTGTTAAATGCGGATGTAGATGACACAACGCGAGGTTCAGTTCCAAAATATCAAGTGCACGTTCTTCAACAATGTTCTCGTAAAAATGATGGCACCACAAGAAAAATTTTACGACGTCGGTGTAGGCAGTGCTGGATTTTAAAAAAAGTCAGAAAAGACACTTCATATTTCTGCCGCGATTGTCCCGAACAATATAGGTTTTGTATAAAAGATTGTTTTAAAGAGTATCACAACTACATTTTTTTTTTCTAGTTTGGTTTTGTGTCCCACTGCTGGGCAAAAGATTCTTTTTGTTTTGTTTTCTTTTTCTCTAATCTATCGATTATCTATCTATATCATATCATAGAATCTATCCACTAAAATATTATTTACTTACCTGCAATCCATTAAAATCGTTGATTCTGCATGACTCTGAGTGACTTTTATTTTTGATAGATCTTTTTGACATTAGTATATTTTCATGGAATTAATGTAACTTAATACTAATAATAATACTTAATACTTACTTTACTTGGCAATAGGCTCGCCCCCTATTTCATGGGACCTAGACATACCGGCGAACTGTGGGAGTTCATTGGTACACCTCTGCCTAACCCTTCGGGGAATACAGGCGCGATGATGGTATGTTAATGTAACTTATTGTAATACATTGTTTTTTTTAAAGAGTATGTATGGAGTTTCTTTCCTGTTCTTCTCCATACGAAACTACCTCTTGGAATGGGCAAAGAGATTCAATATTATTAATTTTTTCATGTAATTGACGTTCAAAAGTGCCTATTAATGGTCTAATTTAAATAAATGATTTGACTTTGACTTGACCTTTGGAAATTCGTCCCGACGTTCTTCATGCATAAACGGCTGGACGAATTGAGATGAAATTTGGCACACATATAACATGTAAAATATAATGCGGCCGCTTAGCGGATGGCCAAGGGCACTTGTTAGAAACTATCAAATAATTGTATTCTGTCAGCGTCGGCATTATGCGTTCACAACATGTTTTCCTGTAAATGGTTCGACAGTGCAAACGTACGGTAACAAACACATACACAATGTTTCGCATTTATAATATTAGTAGGAGTAGTAGGAAATATTAACACTAGAGTGCACGCGCCCATAAATACTCCTTAAGCGCACGCGCGGGCTACAGGTGTAGGCCACTTATAGGTCAATTATGTCTCTGAATACGGCAAAAAAATTAGTAAAACAGCATATAATTACTAAGCAAGAGTTTTATCATAAATATCCTTTCTATTCTTATTATAAAATATGTATGTATGATACTCATATTATATATGGTATATATGAGTTTATGTACTTGTGTACGATTAAACTTGTTTAGATATTTGTTTTCAATTATTTTAAAATTTCTTATCTGATTATTTCCTCATGTACAATTTTTTGCACCTGCTTTGATATCTCTTCACCACCTTTGGTTGACTGGTAGAGAATGCCTTAGGCATTAAATCCGCCTTTGTACTTTTTTTGTTGCATAAAGTTTAAATAAATAAAAAAAATACAAACAACTGGGTAGGTATTTTTGGCGTATTTATAAGTTAATCACATTTCTATCTACAGTTTAATTAAAAAATACTTACTGGTTTTATTTACACTGATTGAATATCTACACTAATTTGAATTTAATTTTACACTTACATTAATCTCAAAATCTGTTCAAAATGGGATCCATTTACGGCCACGAATGCCTCCGTACATTTTTTTAAATTGTTTCGCACTCTAGGAAGCACAAAACAGTGTCATTTTCAGGTCTCTAAACGCACTACGATTTGGCACTGGTTGTCCAGGAAATAACTCTGCGTACATACTTCGAGCCTCGTTCAGGTACCCGACGCGGCGTAAACCCGAACCATTTCGGTCCACTGTACGTTTGTGTACGACATAAGCTACACCTACCTAACCAAACTAAACTACACACTTGCGCGCGAAAACTACACAAATAAGCGGTGGCGCGCGGGCGGCGCGGGCGCGAGCGCTGCGCGTGAGCAAGCGTGACGTGACATACGATCGACCACGAGGCTGCGGACAGACTGAGGGGCGTGGAGTGTAGACGGTGTGGGGGGATCGAGCACCGTCGCGCGCGCGGCTTGCGGATTGTTTGATCTAGCGCTGTGTTTCCCGCGCGTATACGGTGAAATAGTTTTGAGGAAAAATAAAGACTTTACTTTAAAAAAATAATGTTTTTTTTTTTCATTCAAATTTTGTCAAATACAAATTCATTTATTGGTGTGATTTTCGGTACATTTTACATGAGTCTTAATATTAAATCATAAGTTCCTCAAAAATGTACCTTAAAGGTGTACACTCATTCACATAATTAGAAATTATTATATAAAAAAAAGAAGAGAGAATAATCAACATATTTAAATAAAACAATTACAACAAAACACAACATAACTTAATAAATGAAAAAAAAAAGAGATACAATGTCAAAATTAAATAATATCAATGTGAAATAACTTACAACTCATCATTAAGGAATTCGTCAATAGTATAGTAACATTTTTCCAATAATAGATGTCTTAATTTATTTTTAAATTTAATAATATTTAAGTCCTTAACTCCATTAAATATTTTTGGGGCCATGCAAAGTATGCTTTTGTGCATCAAGGCGGTCTTTGATGGTCGAACGCATAATTCATGTCTATATTCTTGTCTAATCATTTTATAGCGATGTTCAGATGCTTTTTTGAATAGATGCATGTTGTTTTTAACAAATAAAGCAGTCTCAAATATGTATAAACAAGGTAGAGTCATTATTTTTAACAATGCAAAATAAGGTTTGCAGCTATCTGTTATTTTTATACCGGTGATCGCTCTAATGCATCTTTTTTGCGATTTGAACACCATGACCCTATTGCAAGAGTTACCCCAAAACATGACTCCGTAGCGTAGTATAGAATCGACATATCTATAGTACGCAGTGACTGCCGCTTCTTGATTGACTACTTTCTTTAGTTTATACAAAGCAAAAGCAAAATTACTAATTTTTTAAATTAATATTGAAGTATGTTGTTTCCAATTTAGTTGATTGTCGATTGTTAAGCCTAAAAATTTGGTATTTGCAACTTCTTCAATTTTTTCATTATTAAAGCTTACATTTAGTTCCGAATTAGCTACTCTTTGACGAAAGTTCATAATTTTTGTTTTCTTCAAATTTATAATTTAGGCGCTTTGCACACGGAGCAACTTTTGCAGCAACTGGCAACTGGCAACTTTCTGGCAACTCGCTGTTTACATGTAATTCAATTGGACTGCGCACACAGAGCAACTCAAGTTGCGAGTTGCGGCAATCGTCAACAGTTTCCAGTTGCGGCAACTAGCAACTAAATAAGTTGCTAGTTGTTTAGTTGCTAGTTGCCGCAACTAGCAACTGTCAAATATTCGATTTCACACCCTCCCTCCCTCGCCCTGTGCCCGGCATAGTGTTGCCATTAACTTAGTGGTTTTTCCCACTATGTAAACACTTCTTTTTGGGGTAATGTGTTAAATTCTATAATAAAATACTTCTTGATATTCCCCAACTAAATGAGAGAAAATTTAAACCATGCATAAAACGCACACTATCTAATCAAGCATTATTAGAAGTTAGATGATTATATCACGGACAAAAATGCTTGGCTAAATGCTAGTCCTGCTCCACAGCCACTCGGGCTCACTAAATAGGATTGTTTTTTAAGAGAATGATGTTTCTTACCCTCTTTTTTGTCAACCTGAATAACTTGTACCGTTATCAGTACGATTACTTTTTCTTTTTTTACATACCATAGTAATCTAACGGATAAGTACACTGAAAGTGTTAGTATTGTAAATTTATTTCAATTTTGTTTTTGAAAACCATCAACCTAAAACTTGCCCACTAAAAAATCTACAAGCCACCAGATACAAATTCTGACCACCAGAAGGTAGTCCCAATCTACCAGATCTAGTGGTAATACCGCTAAGTTTGCAACACTCGGCTAAAAAGTTGCTTACAAATTGCCAAAAAGTTGCGGCAACCGGCAACTTTATGGCAACTAGCAACTTTTACAGGAAACTTTAAAAAAGTTGCCAGTTGCGTCAACTTAAGTTGCTCCGTGTGCAAAGCGCCTAAGTTGTTGTGCTCTAACCAGTTAACGGCTTGTTGCAATGCATTGATTATGTCGATTCAAAGTCTTTATTATTTTTGTCAAGTTTAACAATGATAGTACTGTCGTCGGCAAACAATGTCATAGGATGGGGTATATGCTGGGGAAAGTCACTTATATAACTAATAAATAGTAAAGGCCCTAGCACACTGCCTTGGGGCACGCCATAAGTTATTATTCGTTCCTTAGATTTGTATTTTATAACGGTTTTATTTAATTTACCGATCCGACTTATTTCTGTATATTGTGTTCTATTTTTTAAGTAAGAATTTATGAGTGATAGAACATTTCCCCTTATTCCGTACGCATTTAACTTGCCCAACAGTATATCATGGTTGACCAAGTCAAATGCCTTGGTCATATCCATGTATACTGCTGTTATTGGGACTCTTTAATTCATGGTAGCTATGATAACATTAAGAAAGTCATAAATTGCCATATTTATTGAATGATCTTTTCTAAATCCTTTTTGTTCTTTCACTAGTATATTATGTTTGTTAAGGTATCTGTCTATGGACCTATAGATCCATTTTTCAAATATCTTGGATATTACTGGAATAAGAGCTATTGGCCTGTAATTTTTTATGTCTTTCTCATCGTCTTTTTTAAATAAAGGTTTTATAACAGTAGGTTTAAGCTTATCAGGGTAGGTTCCAGATTCAATACTTAAATTAATTATAAAGCTGAGAGGATTTAATATTATTTCAGAAACGTACTGTAAAACTTTTGTTGAAATATCGTCGTATCCTACACTATTTTTATTCTTTAATTCTTTTATAATTCTATTTACTTCATCCGATATGGTAGGGGCTAAAAACATTGACTGTGCAGAAAAAAATATTTTACTACCAGTGGTCAGTTGTGTCGAAGCAGTTGAAAGTTGTTCTGCTTGACTTATGAAATAGTCATTAAAGGTATTTGCTATGTCTTTGGGTGTAGTGAATGTAACTCCGTCACAATTTATTTCTTTTATATACTCTGGTGGAGAGTTGTTTCTATTTCCATTTATTATTTGCCATGTCATTTTTGATTTGTTATGAGCTGTCTTGATTTTATAATTATTCTTTGCCAATTGTGTCAATTTTATAATTTTCCTAAGTCTGTTTGAATAGTTGTTAAGTTTCGTCACATTTTTCTTAGATGGGTTTAATCTACGGTGCCACAGCAACTGTCTTTTTATTCTGCTACACCGTTTTATACCAGGTGTTAGCCAATTTGGCTTGTTTATTAATTTTCTTTTTTTGTACGTAATCGGAAAGCATAAATTATAAAACAATTGGAATAGTTCTAAAAAATTGTTGTATGCTATGTTAGGGTCCTTAGTCAAGTATACGTCAGAAAAAGAAATTGATTTTAAACAGTCTTTGAATTTCATCAAGTTTTCATTACTATAGTCACGCACTATTATATTCCAACTTTTGATTAAGCATCTCTTTTTTACTGGAACCTTTAAAGTTTGTGCGGTGTGATCCGACATATGTAGATCGAGGACATTATGAGTACATTTTCGTGCAATATTATGTGCAAAATTATCAATACACGTATTGCTTTGTAATCTAGTTGGTTGATTAATTTGTAAACATAGATTATACTTCAATAGGAAACTAGTAAATTCCAGAGATACATTATCTTGTTTTAAAATATTAATGTTAAAATCACCACATAAAATTACGTTCTTGTTCCTGTGTTAACAGTATTTTGATAATATGATGTTTAATTTTGAGTAAAAAACCTCTAAATTGTTTAACCTTGGTACTCTATATATGCAAATAATTATTGTGCTGTGTGGTATTAGTTCAATTGCACAAACTTCGACAACGCCTTCAATTGACAATTTACTGACATTCGTGAGTTCTTTGTATTGAAGACCGAATTTTACCAAAATACAGGCTCCTCCTCTTTTCGTACTTCTTGTATAGTAAGCGGCTAATTTATAATTAGGTATTAAAAGAAGCTCTTCGTGTCCTCGCTCCATAAAGTGTTCCGTAACACAAATAATGTCTATACTGTTTCTTTGTTCGGCTAGTTCTTGCAGGTGTAGCGTTAGTTGATCCGCTTTGTTGATGAGTCCCGCGATGTTTTGATGCATAATAGTCAGGTAATTATAGAAAAAACGTGCCTGAATGCTTAATTTCTGGGGTAGAACAACTAAATGTTGACATATTATTTTTAGTATCGATTTCAGTAATGGTCCTCTGGAGGTTAGTGAAGACATTCTTCATTCCTATTTCATTTATGTGTCCTTGTTGCGCAAAAAACATTGGGTATCCACATGTTAATTCTGCATTAGAGTCTAGTATAAAGGCATATTTGTGGGTTAAGTTGTCTAGATACAGGATATAATGAGGAATATAATGTCGAGATAGTTTCCAGTCCGTATGAAGTCCATCTCTCCTATCATAATGATACAATGGTCATCTTTATTAAACTCTTTTGTTTTGTTATCGATGCCTTGTAGCATTTGTTGTATATCACCGCCTGGATATAGATAGTGGCAGTAATCATACTTATAGAAAGTGTCCCCAATAAAATTAATTAATGCATTCCTTTTATTATTGCTAATTATACATACATTTTTCTTTGGTTTGTAGTATAATTAGTCTAGTCTAGTCTCTTAAAAACAATTTAAGAGACTATTTTTATCAACTTGCAAGTTCGTCTTTAATTGTGTCTCATATTGTGTTGATTTGTCAGCAATCTGCGCGGGCAAATAGTTAGTTTTCATTTTGTCAGTTTTGGGTGTTATCTGGGAGCTGTTATTTGTGGTTGTTTTGTTTCTCCTTAGTTATTGGAGATGTACTGTTGTCGTTAACTATATCGGTTGTTTTTTTTTATAAATATTTTTCTTCTTAGTTAATTCGTCGATAGTATTTTTAAGTTGAGTATTCTCTATGTTTAAACTCTCCACTTCTGCGTGTGCTGCCTCTAATCCTAATGTCAATTCCTTAATTTTGTTTTTTAGTTGGTTAATTTCATCGCAATGTTCTTTGTCTGACATATCCGGCAAAATATTGGTAGTCCTACAATTTAAGTCGGTAGTTATGTTTAAATCCTCATTCGTATCCGAATGTCTGCGCTGACGCTGACGTCGCTGAGTAATATTTCCGAAGAAGTTCATTGTTTATAACTAAAAATTGACAAATTTACAATTTTTATCTGTTACAAAAAGTGATCCGGCAGCCAGTGGGATTTAAACGCACGACTGTCGACTGCGTGGGTTATCTCGCCAATTGAGCAGTTACTTTAACGATGAAATTGGTGATTGTTTTAAGCGAGAAAGATTTTTGAATAATAAAAAGTAGTTATATATGAGTCATGCGAATGGAATTTTTTTCTTCGCACTCAAGTGATTCAATTTTTAATTGCAGATTATTTTATAAGTTTTGTTCACTAATTATGCACTGTTCGTTACTTATTTTGCACTGCTGCTTTAGTGTCCAATTCGCTCAAATTGTTTGTTGATAAATGTGTCATTTGGGTCTCGTCCTCGACAGCCGGTGGAGCTTCAAGGAGCATTTCCGACGTCTGGCTCCGCGATTGGACAGGGCTGGGGCTGCTTTTTGGCGGCTCCTGCCCAACCTCGGGGGACCAGGCGCCTCCTGCCGGAGGCTTTACGCCGGAGTCGTGCGGTCCATGGCCCTCTACGGGGCCCCTGTGTGGGCCCCTACCATCAGGCGGCGGCCACCAGCCAAGTTGGTGGCATGCCAGAGGGTCATGGCCATCCGGATGATCCGGGGATATCGCACGGTCTCCGGCGAAGCGGCAAGCCTCCTTGCCGGATTGCCGCCGTGGGATCTGGAGGCAACAGTCCTCCAGCGCGTCTACAAGTGGCGTGTGGACGCGCAGCGCCGGGGCGAAACCCCGCTGCCACGGCAAATCGCGGCACTGCGGAGTGAGCTCCGGTGCGATCTCATGGCGGAATGGGAGATGCGACTGTCGCAACCCAAGTTCGGGCACGCCGCAATCGCGGCGATAAGACCCCTCTTTGAGGAGTGGCTGGAGAGGCGCTACGGCGTCCTCACCTACCGCCTGACGCAGGTCCTCACCGGACACGGAGGTTCCTGTGTCGGATAGGGCGGGAGGAAACGCCCGGGTGTCACCACTGTGTGGATCGCCCGGAGGACACGGTGGAGCATACGGTGCAGGACTGCCCCGCTTGGGCAGAGCACCGCCGTGTCCTCACGGAGGCGATAGGCGGCGGCGACCTCTCGCGTCCGGACCTGGTTCAGGCCATGCTCCGGGGCGAGAGGGAATGGGATGCAGTCACCTCCTTCTGCGAAACAGTAATGCTAGCGAAGGAGGAGGCGGGCCGCGTGAGGGAGAGAACCACCTCACGCCCCAGCCGCCGCGGGAGACGCCCAGGGCGTCGGACGTCGCGAGGCGACATCCGGCCACCGTAGGCGCGGGCTTGCGGACGGCGAGTAATGGGTAGCTCGCCGTCCGATCAAGGACCAAGCCCGGGTCGACGGCGCGTTCTGTTCGCGCGCGCCTCAAAGAGCTGTCAGCACAGGGACGGGCCCCCAACGGGGCCAACGCCTGCCGGGGTTGCGGAACGTCTTAACAGGATACCGTGGCCCCGGAACGTAAAGGGCAACAGAAGGAACAGGGTGGTTTTTTAGTCAGTAAAAGTCTGACAGTCCCTTCCGCCCCACCCAGGGCGGAAGGAGTCATTTGATGATTTTTACCACCTAAAAAAAAAAAAAAAGGCTAGATACAGCGCCATCTAGCGTCATTGAATTTACGTTCTATAAGTGAAACTAAACTACTAGTTTCAAGGATAACGGTGTTTACATTAACAGTCTGTATAAAGCTACAGTTTTTTTTTAATAATGAAATCAATTGAATACATCAGACGAAAAATTAATGTCAATAAACAAAAACCGGTAATTTTTTACGAGTGTTTAGAACACATTTGACTTTAGACAGAATCGGGCATAGATTTCCCGTCACAACACTTTATCTCTAATTATTCTAAGTCTAAACTACTGCTAAATCTTAAAAGTCTTAAACACTTGAAATTTGCACAAAGTTGGACTTTAAAATTCACTGAGAAATCTTCAAGTCTACTAAATAATAAACACTGGGATTGTAAGTCACAGTTTTGTCTGCCGAACCTCGCCAAACACGTCGCTGCTGCAAGTACGTTGTCGTCACTGCTGGTACTACTGCGAGTGTGTCGTCACGGTCTGTGACGACACTCTTGATGACGTTACTGATGTCTCGTCGCTCTAAGGGCAGTGTTGACGCCGTTGCCGTATGAAATGAGCGTTGATACTGGTGGCGCTCCCTGGCGAAGCCGGCTGCAAGCCTCGTTGCTGCGCTGCTGAACACCGCTGATCATTACACACCGGGGATTTTACAGGCACTTCGGGGCGATCCACCACTGGTTTCTATGCCTCACCAGACGTCACAAAAATGTCACTTCACTTGTCGACACGATTTCACTTCTCGCGATCCGACTCGATAGGACCAAAAAGCTTTTTTACAAAAAAATATGACCGCCTTCAAAAACTACAAAATAAAAAATAACTTTAGCTTGAAAGTCGGCGGCTTTGGTTTTGTTTCTTGATATGTAGGTATTGCCACCGACTTCCAAGCTAAAGTTATTTTTTATTTTGTAGTTTTTGAAGGCGGTCATATTTTTTTTGTAAAAAAGCTTTTTATTTTTCACTTTTTAGTGCTCGTGTGTTAATGTTTGAAATCCTTACATAAAGCCCCTTCAAACAATACCTCACACGATCTATTTAATTTTGGAAAGTGGTAGGAGGGGGGTTGACGTGCCCCCTCCCCACTTCCTTCAGTCAGTCATCGACTACACTTATAAACAAAGCAACTTTTCTTGTTACGGCGGTTCTGCTGTGATTTTTTAAGGAGTTCCGTTCCATATCTCCAAAGTTCATCATCAGATCATGACAATATTCCTATGGGACCTATTCCAAACTATACTCTTTCAAACGAAAAAAGAACCTTAAAAATATGATTCATAATTGGCGGAGTAATCGTAGAACAAATATACAAAAAAAAAAAAAAAAAAAAAAAAAAAAACATACGCGTCGAATTGAGAACCTCCTCCTTTTTGAAGTCGGTTGAAAATGTTCGGCACTCGACAACTTCCCGAAGATATTAAATAAAACAAGATATTAAATAAAACAATCTGTTTCCGAAGCAAGTACAAAAAATATATTTTATTTAATCACTATGTAATCTGAGCGGAGAATCTCGACACCGCGATTCAGAAATATGGTCAAATTGTACAACGTCATCTATCGAGCTTAGGGGAAAACTCGCGATCAAACAGCTAAGTAGGGCGCAATAGTTTCGATGATAGCCCTACTAACTTTTACCGACATTCCCCAAAGATCTTCTGTTGATTTAATTTTAAGATCTTTAAAAGTTTTTACGACAGCCTGGGGATTTGTATGTTGAAATCTAAATTCCAAAGGGCAAGCCTTAACATTCTTTTTAAGTAAGGCATCAGAAAGCGCGGGGGAGGAATTTAAAAGCCTCAGTAGTTTGAAGGGGAATATTAGCAAAAAATGTTTCAAATTCCTGGGCTACTTCCATATCTGAATTAATAGGGCCACGTGCAGTCTCTAAATTAAATTCAGTAATACGCTGTTTTATCCTACCTGTTTCATTATTTATTATTAAGCCAAGTAGTTTTTATTTTATCATCTGCTAATTTTATTTTATTACTAATTCAAAGAGCTTTTGCTATTTTGCACACATTTTTAAAAAGTTTTGAATAGTTGGAAACATACTTAGGTTAGGTTAGGTTAGGTTAGCTGGGCTGTTTCCGCACTTAGCCTCTTTATTGGGCCATTGTATTATCGACCAAAGTTCCGCATGCTCACCTTTAAGGCGATTATCGCATAGCACCGCTCTCGACTCGGTCACCGTATGCATGCGTTTTGACCAATACGAAGCGAATTTTAGTTGTGTTCATCGTAATACAATGACGTGTGGAAGCGGACACTCACACTAGTGTGCGGGCGCACATTAGTAACCTGTTTCCCTCGTTTTGTTAAATGTTTTTTCAATGGTCACAAATTCTAATTGTCGTTTCGGTTTCAAACTATGATATTATGGCCCGCGTGAGCTCTTTTATAAATCATTGTTGACAAGAAGTTATTTCGTACTTATTATAATATTATGTTTGATTTAGAAAATGTATTTTTGGTATTATTTAATAAGTACCTTCCACAAAAAAATATATTTCGTACTAAGATAACATGTAAACAACTACTAGTGACTCGCCCCAGCTTTGCACGGGTGCTACAAATCACTGAAACGTTCAGCTTTTCTCTAATATAATATATATACCTATACACCTAAATTTCTATGAACTCTGTATATTAGTAAAATTCTACGAAAATCAGTACTGCAGTTTTTGAGACGTGGCGCGGCGCGGCGGCGCGGCGGGCCGCGGTGTACTGTTTTATTATAATTATGTAAGGATAAGAATTTTATCCGCTTGAAAATTCTATTTTTAAAGAGCATTCTATACTGGAGAATTGTAAACAGAAATTAACTAATAAAATCCACATTTTTAGTTTATATTAACTCGATAAAAAACTGTTTAGAATTTTTTTATTAACACGCTTTCATTAGTTTCATCTGTAACTAACTCTGTTATAAAATATTGGAAATCCTACCTCTATGGATAGTAAAGTGCTTATTTAGTTTTTTTTTTTAATTATTGTATATTTTAGGTAGTTATTAAATATTTTCATCACATGTATAGAGTAGGTAAGAGATTGTTGCTTTAAAGTTACTCTTAGTGTGAAATATGCACTGGTTGCTTTTGGGTTCTTTATAATTCACTTAGGATTTGCCTATTTTTTCAGAAAAAAAAACAACAATTTAAATTATACATTATTTTATTTTTATGCAGCTTTTCAAGATTGTCCAAAAAACATCATAGATATATATTGAAAAAATTACATAGAAAGAAAGAAAAACTGTTTATTTACACAAAAATGACGCACATTATATAAGAAAACATGTAAGAAAAAGCAAAATAAAAACAGGTTGGTATTAAGTCTAAAAAACTAAAAGCAAAAAAAATACAAATAAGAAATATGCGTCACTACCGCGCGAAATAGCATTAATAGCATAGCATTTCACATAATTGTCTTGTCAGGTAATCAGCCTAGCAGGTAGTTCATATTTATAGGTAAAAATAAATAATACAACAATTTATTACCTAACTAGGTATTAACATAAGAAATATATATTTTTAAAAACTAGGTAGATACATATCTTTTATTAATTATTACACACACGTTATTTTAATATACCACATAATATTATACATTACACTTACTTTATTACATTATTTATCAAATACTAGCTGTCTCGCGCGGTTTCACGCGTCTTTATAGTTATTGCTCCGTGATGAGCGTGATATTTACGTGTTACAGAAATGCGTGGCTTATTCCCATAACATACTATACTGAGTCCTGGTGTTTCTTTGACTCATCCATTTTTTTTTTTATATTTAGTTTTTTATCTAGTTTATATTGTTATTTATTGATGTTCTGTTAAGCCAAGTGCCTTACATTTCTAGTTGTTTGTCACAGTTGCCTATGTCTAATCGTTATCATCAGAGTACTGAAGGCCTAATCCTTCTTGGCTTCAGTAAGATAACAGAATATTCAGAATGTTTATGTAACTTTGAAGTTTACCTTATGTGAACAGATTTTGTTCAAAAGAAAGTTATTCCAATAAAGGAAAGGTTGTAGAAGCTATATATAAGTAAGCTGCGACGTTTTAATACTTAAGCATATAAAGGCACCACTCTGCCTGACTTACTGGCTATAAGCCGCTGAAATATTAATAAAGTACTCTGTCATTTTTAACAAAAGAAGTTAAAGGGTTCTTTAACTTCTGCAGAGAATATGCTAGTTGGATTAACTTATGTGGAATTAGAATAACAGGAACTGTTATTACTAGGTTTACAAAACTTGTTAAATCAGCCGCTGAAAAACTTAAATGATTAAAATTCACATTCTTTTTTTGAAAAGAAAACATGTTTATTACCTGCCTCACCATTGCATAAATGTTTAGAAAATATTATACAAATTATATGGGATGTGCATTTGAAGAGAGAGGATTCTTATAGAGAATAACAACCCTAATTTAAAAGGAATCATAGAGGGTGTCTTTACAAGTTGTAGGTTTCTTTACTTGTCCTCTAAGTTCAAAATATTTATTTAGCTGGAAGTTTTAACCAGTTAATAATTGTTTGGGTGGAACTGAATTATGTATAATAAACAAACTACATGCATTAAAAAGGGAAGAGCAAATCCTTCCAGTTTGCTCTCTCCTAGCAGGAATGATAAAAGAGGACCTAACACTAATAATGAAAATACTATAAGTAGAAGTTTAAACTAGATAATAAAGGCCCCTCTATATCTGTTCATCATAGCTTTTTGAAAGACAGCATAATAAAAATAAAAACTTTTACATCGGAATACAAAACAAAATGTATAACATTAATATAGAACCACCACCACCATACCTTCTGGCAGAGGGTGTGCTCAAAAAACTGTGCACAAGTGAAAGGATCCTATAGTAGTAGGAATGTAGTTACTAGGGGCTGTTCGCTCTTAAAGGTAAAACTGCCACTAAAGCATTTAACATAAATTTTTATGAAATGTGTTCTCACTAGAGCATCCATAGAGATGGCAGCTGTGAGAAGACTTAACAGAGAAGGGCATTTGGAAGGTACCTACTGTTTTAAATTCGTTTCCAAAATGTTTCTTGTAAAGAAACAAGATGGATGGCATGTGCCCTACATGCGACCTCAGGGGACTCAACAGATATGTAGCAACCAAGCATTTTTATTTAATATTTATCTTGACAGTATTGCAGATTTGAGATTATATAAAAATTGGATGGCAAAAATAGACTTCCGACAAGTGCATTGCCAATTCCTCATATGAGAATGCTACCGTTGTTTAATAAGGGCATGTTAAAACAACTGTTTCAATTAACAGCTCTACTTTCTGGCCTGTCTATTGTCTCCCAAACTTTCCACTCTGTCTTACTGGATTGCAGAGATCTTACTTGCTCGGCATGTAAGAGCGTAAGATTACCAAGACGATTATATCCTGATCAGTCAGGATAAAAACAGGTTACAGAATTAGGTCTCGGAGACCTTAAACATTGAGGGTCTTGGTTGGTATGCCAATTTCCCAAAATCCATGCACAGTACCCTGTCAAAAACTCAAATATCTAAGTCTGTCATGGAACAAGGCTGTAGCCCTACCACGGAAGGTGGCAAAAATAAATTCCTTTCTAGTAAGAATTCTAGAGAGGGAACATTGTACTCTTAGGCAGAGTCAATGCTTACTAGGACTACTGAATTTTTAAAACTTGACGAGCCGAGAGTGCTTACATTGTCAATAAATAGTGAGGTTCCTAAGAGGGTCCAATCACCTCAGACGATCTTAAAAGATAAGATGGCCTATCGGATAAGCGCCTGCAAAAAGAGGCGTGAATGAGTGAGCCTTGAGTACGAATCTCACTCCAACTATAGACTTTTCGGAAAACATCATCCTCTGTTTGTGCAGCGAGAGTTACGCTGGTGGCTGAGCGCCATAAACCACAGTTCAGTAGTCCTGCACCAAAATGAGGTTATACACTTTTTGACCACAGGCGCTGCGGATGCAGGCTGAGGCAATCATCTTAACAAAAAGTATATGACAGGCAGGTAGACAATGTACCGTAATAGAACTGTTTGCAGTGTACGGTGTCATCGAGATCGTCGTCAAGGGTTCCGACAAGATGAGCACATCAGTACAGTTAGACAACATGTCTTGTGTAGTGGCTTGCATCCGGAACGAGGACGGGACACGATCCTTATCCCTGCTGACTCAAGCTGACAACTAAGCTTGTGGAACGAACTGACTACCTGCACGTCATGCTATCGGCGGCGAACCTCTCGGGGAGGTACCACGGCTTAGCCGACCGCCAATCTAGGAATTGATCAGTGCCGGAATGGCATTTGTTGCCCCCGGCCTCGGGGGCCGTATTCAGAATTTGGGGCGGATTAAACGTGAACTCATTTGATTCAAGGCAGAGCGCAATCGTAAACTATGCAACATGAGACTCCAGAGATGAGTTAGCAATTTTGTTTACGACGCCTTCAGTCTACCATGGAAATTCGAGTTGGCTTGGGTACCACCATCGAATCTTATTCCATGACTGCTGCGCTATTTCAACACGGCAACCGGGACTTATGTCGTAATAGTATCGCACTGGTTACAGTGTCTTTGGCTAGCAGATCTAAGGCCGCGGGCTTTATCGGAACCAGTACCAATATGGTAGCTATTCAACAACCTGATAATCAGGAAACCTCCTCAAAGGCAGAAGTGACAACTTCTAGCATTGAAAAGGGGGGGGGGGGGTGTCGAATAGCTCAGATGGTATTCCGAAGGAAGAGGTCTCCAAATTATCAACTTACAAAACTCCAATTGGTTATAGGATTGAATTGTGTGTAAAACAATATCAGCCCTAATTTGTCCCAGAGCAATGGTCTGCTCGGTTTTAACCAAGTTGTGTGTTACTGACAAACATGCTTATAGGTCTGGACTCCTACATAATCTACACACACAGTAGGTAACAGTAGCAGGTGCAGCAATATCTTAGAATTAATTTGTACAGCAGATCCTAAAAGTCCCATCTTAGTTAAACAACCTGAAAAGAAAACACTATCTGAATTCAAATTCATTCTTCAACTGGATGAAGAAAACTTCAGAATAAGGAATCTGTCTTTATTTGACATGTTTTATAGAACTGAATTAATCTTATTACTAGGTTTCAGGTGGAAGAATCTGTGATCTTTTTAAGAGTTATTTAAAACCTTATTATTATTGAGAACAACAGGCATGCGGTGACATTGTCGCCATAATTTAGTTTCAACCAAATTCTGGACAATCTGGATGGTTTTTGAAACAACATCCTGTTGACAATGTATGTTCATTTAGACATTTTAACAAAATTAATTAGGTTACAGAAATCAGACTAGCCTGTTTATATCAATCTTGGGCAAAATTAGACCAGACTCTCATAGCTGGCTGAATAAAGAATGTCTTTAAACAAGCTGGAACAGATGCCCCACTAAGCAGTGTGAGATTAGCAGTGGCGTCAAGAAGCTTATTAGAAAACAGACCGTATGGAGAAATTTTAAAGCAAGCTAATTTGGAAAAGTTCTGAGACTTTCAGGAAGTTCTATTGTCGCATATTCGAGAAAACTACTTGTAAGGACAGTGGTGACTATCTCTCAAATAACTGTATAATTCTACAGAGTTTTAAATTGTAGTAAGTATGTGGAACATAATTATTTTACTTCATAATTAATGAAGATATGCTTGCACTACAATATTCTGTAGTTGTGTCTTGTTGTGTTATGTCTTATAAGAATAGCCACCGCATTTGGTATACTCTAGTTGAGTTTTGATCTCATGAGATGACCTCTTTTTTATATTTGATAAAAAAATAATAATTTGGTTATTTGAGACATTTAAAATAATAGTTGGTTTTCTGTTATTTTTTATGATAAGTTTTATTAAGTTGCCAAAGTTGGTAATTGTCATAGTAAAAATTGACTAATAGGATTTACTTATTTTCACATAGCATTCATAATACCTGTGGCTACCCATTACAGGTTTTTTCACCAGCAGATAACAAACAGGTCTTCAACAATGGCGTGTGTTTTGGAAACACATATGATATGACTGTTTTGCATTAAAACAAAACAGATATTATGTGTGTGGAAAAACACACGGCATTGGAGCAAGGTGCTTGCTGGTGGTTGATAGAAGACTATGAGTTGACATTGACAGGGGCGCTGACAGTTAAGGAATACTGCCGCGCTCTGCTGAGAGTGAAAGAGACAGGTAGCATAGAAAAGGACAGGTAAGATGAAATTGCGTGATCTTAGACATGTATATGGCATGTCTTAGGCTTAATTTATCGGACGCATCTTCAACAATGCCGTGTGTTTTTCCACACACATAATATCTGTTTTGTTTTAATGCAAAACAGTCATATTATATCGAAAATATTCGAAAAGTGCATGTTTAAAAGGTTAATTGACTTCTGTAATAAATTTAATATTATAAAGAAGGAACAATTTGGCTTCCAAAAAAATAAATCCACAACGTTAGCTATCTACAGTCTTATTAAAACGGTATTAACGAATATTAATCATAATCATTATACTACGGGGTTGTTCTTTGATTTATCTAAGGCCTTTGATCTAGTTTCTCATGACTTATTACTACAGAAATTGGAGGCAATTGGCATTGGAGGCATCACACTCCAATGGATATCGTCTTATCTAAATAATAGACAACAACGCGTTACTATGACTGCCTCGTTGGTCTAGTGGTCGCAAACGCGACTGCTGTGCATGAGGTCTTGGGTTCGATTCCCAGGTCGGGCAAAGTGTTATTGGGTTTTTCCATTAGGAATTTCTCAGTAGCAGCCTCGGAGTCTGGATTTGTGCCCGGTTGATGGCAATAGGCTCGCCCCCTATTACATGGGACTAAAAAACATAACTGGCGAAATGTGGGTGTACTAATGGGTACACCTCTGCCTAACCCTTCGGGGATTGCAGGCGTGATGTTATGTTATGTAACGCGTTACCATTACAAGAATGGATAGTAATAACGATATGACATCGCACTTTTCAGAAATCAAATTGAACAAATATGGCGTTCCACAGGGAAGTATACTAGGCCCTATTTTATTCCTATTGTACATTAATTCTATTATTAATATAACTAATCATAAATGGATATTATTCGCTGATGACATATCAATTATTGTGACATTTGACAAAAAAAATAATACAATTAATGACCACGAGACTGAAATTAATAACGTGATTGATAGACTGATTGAATGGCTAAATCAAAATAACTTATGTATAAATTTAAAAAAGTCCGTTTATATGCAATTTAATAAATCAAATGCAAAATACAATATTAAAATGAATATACATAAAATTCACGAAGTAACACAAACCAAATTTCTAGGCGTAACTTTGGATCAAGACATCAACTGGAAAGCACATGTTGATACAGTTTCCAAACGAATTAATAAGTTTGTATATGCACTTAAACAGATCAGAAACATAACAAACATCAAAACGGCAATAACAACATATCATGCATATGTTGAATCAGTGCTACGTTATGGCTTGATTATGTGGGGTAATAGCACTGATCAAAATAGAGCATTTGTCGCACAAAAAAAATGCATTAGAGCAATATATGGGCTTAAACCCGATGAATCTTGTAGGCCGATATTCAAAAAACTTGATTTGTTACCGTTGCCGTCTCTCTATATATTAGAAATTTGCATGTTTGTGCGGAGGCACATGGAGCTGTTCACTAAAACAAGTGATGTTAGTTCTCGAAGCCGTCGCGACCCCTATAGGCTAGCGTTAGATGTTCTGCCCAGGCTTGCAAAATATAACAAAAACTGCATGTCCATGTGTGTCCGAGTATATAACAAGATACCAGATGAATTAAAAGCATTGAATACAACATTATTTAAAATAAAATTACACAAATGGCTGTCTGCTAATAGCTTTTACAGTGTCAGGGAGTTCCTAGAGCATAAAATCCGATGATGATAGTAGCTGTATTGAATTGTTATGTATGTAAAATTTGCACGCTTATATTTATGAAGCAAAACATGTATGTTCTACAATTGCATTTACCTTACCATCCTGTATACCATGTTTTATGCAAATAAATGATATTATTATTATTATTAAATAATTGTAATCGATAGTAAATATCGATATTTTACTAATCCGCCGACGAAAATGACCAGAGACGCTGCAATGCAATAGCTATAATCCGGTCGTAATACTAAGCTAATAATACAGTCTCATATAACTGATTAAGCGCGAAGGGTTCAAATAAAATAGAAAAAAAACACATCATATAGAAAACATGAAGGAATTATAATCTGAAAGAGCATATTTTACCAACAGACATTATTGTGGTTAGGTCATAGGTTAGTAACCCCATACATAACTATAAAGCGTTTTTAGCGTTTATCTTTTTAGTTATGTAAATTAATTATTTATAAATCGATTACCAAAATATTTTATATGGTCACACCGAGACGGATCTATCTGTCAAATCAATGTGTCAATCGATTAAATTGTTTCGTGCCGTTAGTTTTGCGTTGAGTTGAATTTATTCCTCCGTATTTACTTCTGTTCGTTTCAATTTGAAGCTGACGAGTTGAGCGTTAAGTTCCTCCAGTGTATTTGTTTTGAGATATTGGACTCCTGTTTAAGTGATAAGTGAGCAAATTGACTCTATTTAGTTTAAGTGAGATTTGGACTTTTTTTCCTCCTAAAAAATGTCTACACCTGGTAGAGTCCTGGCGAACCGCCCTCACTCTCGCCGGTGTGTCAATTGCTCCCTCCGTTTGGCGCCTAATCTTCGTAGACGTCAAATCAAAGAATTAGATGAACCAATGCTTATCCTTCTGAGATCCGGGGTAACACCTATACCGGTAAGTTTATAATGTATCATTTACGCGATTTATATAATCATTTAGCATGTCTATGTTTGCTCAATCAAGTGGTCATCGTCAACTTTAAATCTCTATTATTTCCACTCTAACAGAAATCAACATCCAGCAAAACAGCTACCTAAGACTTGTATTCAGGCAGTAAACCTTCAATTGGTTTTAAAACAGTTTTATTATAAGTGTGCTATAAAGCTTTGCATTTACCATTACTTTTCTTAGTGTGTCCTAAGTTTATTAAGCCATTATGCACACAATACAGTGGACCCCGGTAATCCGGCCCCTGTCTTATCCGCCGACCCCCTGTAATTCGACATCCCTGTTGAATGTAGGAACACAAACATTATTTTGATTACATATATGTACATTTTTTTATTCACAATTATTTTCATATGTAAAGCTTTATTTTTTGTAAGTTATATAGTATTTATATAACTTACAAAATGTAAAAGTATTTATCTCAGAGCTATCCTCCAGCTTTTAATTGTTCCCTTGTAATCATAATGACAAACAAAGTCAAAGTAAAAACATTAATTTCAATTAGACAATTTACAGGCACTTTTGAATTATCAAGAAAGCGGACGCCATCATGCGCGTGAGAGCTCTCACGACGGGGGATGCTGTGTCCCGGGGTGGGGTTGTGCTGGCGGTGTCGTTGGACATCGCCAACGCGTTTAACACCCTGCCCTGGACCTGCATTAGGGAGGCACTCCGGTATCACCGGGTGCCGAACTACCTCCGTCAATTGGTCGGGGCCTATCTGACGGATAGAGCCGTGATCTACCCTGGTCGAACTGGAGAATGGAACCGGCGAGAGATGTCGTGCGGTGTTCCGCAGGGATCGGTGCTGGGGCCGCTCCTGTGGAACATCGGTTACGACTGGGTGCTGCGTGCTGACCTCCCCGAGGGCGCCAGTGTTGTCTGCTACGCGGACGACACACTGGTCCTGGCGCAGGGGAGGTCGCACGAGGCGGCGGCCGACGTCATGACACGCGGGGTTGCAATAGTCGTAGAGAGGATCCGGCAATTGGGACTCGAGGTGGCTTTGCACAAGTCCGAGGTCATGTGCTTTCATGGGCCTCGGAACGCGCCACCGTCGGGATCCCAAATCACGGTGGGAGGGGTTCACATCGGCGTCGGGTCGACGATGAAGTACCTGGGATTCGTCCTCGACAGCCGGTGGAACTTCGTTGAGCATTTCCGACGTTTGGCTCCCAAGTTGGAACGGGCTGGGGCCGCCTTCAAGCGGCTCTCACCCAACCTGAGGGGTCCAAACGCACGTCCAAACGCCGGAGGCTCTACGCGGGGGTCGTGCGGTCGATGGCCCTTTATGGGGCCCCGGTGTGGGCGCGGGGGTTGAGGCGACGTGCCGCCCACTACCTAAACGCGTCCCAACGGGTGATCGCCATAAGGGTAATCCGAGGATACCGCACGATCTCCGGTGAGGCGGCGAGCCTCCTTGCCGGATTGCCGCCGTGGGATCTGGAGGCGCTGGTCCTCGCGCGCCTGCACGAGTGGCGCGTGGAGGTACTAGCCCGGGGGGAAACTCCGCTGCCGCGGCAAATCGCCGCTCAGCGGACAGATCTCCGGCTTGATCTCATGGCGACATGGAGAGAGCGACTGTCGCAACCCCGTGCAGGGCACGCCTCTATCGAGGCGGTAAGTCCCCTCTTTGAGGAGTGGCTTGAGTGGCGCCACGGCACCCTCACCTTCCGCCTGACGCAGGTCCTGACCGGACACGGATGTTTCGGGAGGTTCCTGCACATCATCGGGCGGGAGGAAACGCCCGGGTGTCACCACTGCGAGGATCGCCCCGAGAACACGGTGGAGCATACCGTGGCGGTGTGCCCCGCTTGGGCGGAGCACCGCGACGTCCTCGTGGCGGCCATCGGCGGCGGCGAACTCTCGCGTCCGGCCCTGGTGGAAGCCATGGTCCGGAGCGAGAGGGAATGGGATGCAGTCGCCTCCTTCTGCGAAGCAGTAATGCTAGCGAAGGAGGAGGCGGGACGGGAGAGGCGTAGACTCTCTCGTCCCAGCAGCCGCCGCGGGAGACGCTCCGGGCGTCGGGAGCCGCGAGACGACTCCCGGCCACCGTAGACGCGGGTCTGTGGGCGGTGAGCAATGGGTAGCTCACCGTCCGTTCGTTGAATAACGACAGACCGTGTCGACGGCGCGTTCGCGTTCCACGCGCGCCTCAAAGAGATGTCAGCAAACAATTGAAGGGGCCACTAAGGGCCGATGCCTGCCGGGGCTGCGGGTTGTTCGAAAGAGATACCGCGCCCCCGGAACGCAAAGGGCTCAAGAAGGAACATGGATGGGTTTTAGTCAGTAAAAGTCTGACACTCCCCCCCGCCCCGCCCAGGGCGGGGGAAGTCATTTGCTGATTTCCCATCGGTAAAAAAAAAAAGCTATCATCAGAATGATACAAAGCGGTATACGCGGTGGTTTGTGCATGTGTTCCCATCGGCATGCTAGAGCTAATCACAAGTACATGCCTGAACCGTCCATCACAACCTGAGAGATTCATAGTATACTTAGATTGTAATAATCTTTACGGTTTTAGCATGTGTCAGTATTTACCATACTCTAGTTTCAGATTTTTAGGTGATAACGAATTAGCTAATTTTGATGTTACCGCTATAGAAGATAACGCAAAATGGGGCTTCATAATAGAAGTCGATCTATTGTATCCCGAAAATTTACATGATCATCATAATGACTTACCATTTTGTCCTGAAAAATGTGTACCCCCGGGAGGTAAAACCAAGAAACTCATAGCAAATTTGTATAATAAGTACAACTATGTGATTAATTACGTTCATTAAAAAAATTGTTTGGAACATGGTTTAATTTTACGTAAAATTCATAGAGCTATTACTTTTAGACAGGCTCCATATTTAAAACAATACATAGAGATAAATACTCAATTAAGACAAAAAGCAAAAAGTTCCTTCGAACAAGACTTTTTTAAGTTATTAAATAACAGTGTTTTTGGAAAGACATTAGAAAATACTGAAAATAGAGTAACCGTGCAATTAGTTAATCAATGGTGCGATCAGTCCAATCGAACTAAGAAATTTATATCCGCTGAGAAACTAGCCAACCCCTATTTCCACAGTGCATCTATGATAAAATAGATGCACTGTGGAAATAGGGGTTGGCTAAAATAATTTGATCAGGTTTCATTTGTATTGCAACTAAGTTTTCAGATAAATGAAAACTTAGTTGCAATACAAATGAAACCTGATCAAATTATTTTAGATAAGCCTATCTACGTAGGTTTCACTGTGTTGGAACTTTCAAAAGCACACATGTATGTGGGATCAGGCGGTGAAAAAATACGATGAACTCAGTAGATATTCTTTAATTAGGTAAAGCAACAAAAAATAAACTTAAAACCAGCAAAAAGACATCCTTCTCACGCACGTCGTCCAAATCTCACTCCGCCATCCTCCTTTCTTTTTTCTCTTCCCTCTCACTCGCACCTTCACGTTCCATTTCCTACATTCTTACTTCACTTACGTTACATTATCCTTGCGTTCCATGTCCGCACATCCTACATTCGGCCGTCCTGCACTCATATCTGCCCTCAGATATACCTCCTTTTTATACACCATACATGCATACACTAACTTACAATCTTAACTTAACCAACATAGTTTTATTTTTAAACAATAAAAATAACAATGTCCTAATAAAAGAGTCTATGACAACAACATGGTAGTTGAAACACATAACTTAGTAGTCGCAAGAATACTGAGCAGTATTATTACCCACGCCATCATACACACACAACATCAAACATTCAATCATCCTTACCTGGCCACCTCTTCATATTGTCTGCAGAACTGGATGTCTTCTTTGGCCCTTCAGTGGTGTCATACACCTTCTGAACCTCATATCTATCATTTCTTTTAACTTTGGTAATCCTATACGGTCCCAAATACTTAGGTTTAACTTTAAGTCCTGGGCCAAACTGAGTTCGCTTGATGGCAACTAAGTCATCCAACTTATAGGTGGAACTAGGTTTCCTCTTTTCATTAAATGTTTTCTTATTTTCATCCTGTACCTTCTGAATCTGCTGCTTAGCCTTTAATCTTAAATTTTCTCTATCTTCGTCATATGTATCAATAATTTCTTGCTGCAAAAGATTCATGACATCTACATCTTCTTTACATCTCATCTTTGTACCAGTGAGTAACTGAAATGGTGAAGTATCTATTGATCTTTGGTAAGTACTGTTTAGTGCTCGCTGGACCCGCCCAACATGTCTATACCACTGTGATTGGTCTTCTATACATAGCTTGGTTAGCATTGGGATCAAGATGCGATGAATTCTCTCCACTTGTCCGTTTCCTCGAGGCACACCTGTTGTAATCTTGACATGCTGAATAAATTCTTCTTTACAGTACTCACCAAAATCTCCACTAGTAAATGCGGTACCTCTGTCCGTTATGATTCTGGTTGGGTTACCAAAGGTTTGTTGGTGAGTCCTCAACTTGTTTAGTACTTCTTCACTTGATGTGGACTTGGTAGGGAATAACCATGTAAACTTGGTAAATGCATCTATTATTGTGAGTATATAGTTATACTGCTTCCTTGTTACCGTAAATGGTCCTATATGATCCAAGTGTAAAGTATGCAACGGAATTGCTTCTTTATCTATAGAATTCAGGTAACCCTCTTGCTTCCCTTCTTTCCGCGTCGCTAATAAGCAGGGTATACAGCTAAGAACTACTTCTTCAATTCTTTTATCTAAGTTTTTGATATAGTAATCTCTTCCTATTGCTTCTTTCATTTTTCTTATAGAAAAGTGACCATTTTGATGAACCTTCTTTATAATTTCTTTTTCCATCATCCTTGGAACTACTAATCGCTTTTCTTCACCTTTGTATAGTATTCCATTGTCAATCCAGAAGTCATTATATTGTCCCTCTTTCAATATCAGCTGTCTAATAGCATTGAGTTCTTCGTCTGATTCCTGACCATGTCTTATTTCTTCCTGAAGGCTGACCACCGCAGCCACATAAGGGTTTCTACTAAGAGCGTCGGCATGTTGCATTCTACTACCTACTCGGTGCTCAATGTCATAATCATACTCACTCAGCATAAACGCCCATCTGGCTACCTTTGGTGTCAAGTCTTTCTTCTTCAATGTTTGTTCAAAAGCTTTACAATCTGTGACAATCTTGAAACGTATTCCATATAAATAATGTCTGAACTTCTTTACAGCTTCCACTACTGCAAGTGCCTCCAGTTCATAGCTTGAGTATTTGCTTTCAACCTCAGACGTCTTATGACTCATGTAGTGCACAGGATGTAACTCACCATCTGAATGTAATTGCAGTAGTATCGCAGCCAAAGCATGACATGATGCATCCGTGTGTAATTCTGTTGGTAAATTGGGGTTGTATATTTTCAATACAGGATCACTGGTCAGCTTTTGCTTCAATGTATTGAAAGCACATCTTTGCTCTTCTTCAAATATAAATGGGACATCCTTCCTTAGCAAGTTTGATAATGGTCTTGCAATCTTGGCATAATCTTTGATGTATTTTCTGAAATAAGATGATAAACCTATAAAACTCATGACTTGTTTAATAGTTTTAGGTTCAGGATACCTTACCACTGCTTGAACTTTTTCTGGGCTTGGCCTAACCTCCCCATCCTTGATCAAATGACCTAAATATTCTATCTCACGACTAATTAGTTTCGCCTTTTTCCAATTTATCACAAGCCCATTCTGTGCAGCTACTGCTAAAACTTGACCAAGTCTTTCCAGAGCTTGACTCTCACAATCTGCTATGATAATAATATCATCAACAAAGATAACCATGATGCCACTTGCTATCAACTCTCTGAAAATAATAGTAACAAATCTCATAAAATATTTAGGCGAGATAGACAACCCAAAAGGAGCACGTAAAAATTCGAACTGTCCATGATGAGTTACAAAAGAAGTATAGGGTACGGATTCTTCACTTATTTTAAGATGAAAAAATCCATTTTTGAGATCTAAAACGCTGAATACCTTGGCGTCCCTCAACTTATCAATTAAGTCATCGATAATAGGTAATGGAAATTCATCTTTTACTATCTTTTTATTCAATAATCGGTAGTCTACACAAATGCGGGTTGATCCATCCTTTTTCTTAATTAACACTAGCGGGCTAGAATATTCAGAAAAACTAACCCGTACTATTCCCTTCTGTAACCACTCGTCTACCTGTTCCTCTACTATCCTTTGTTCCGTGTGTGATATTCTTCGGGGCCGCTGAGCTATTGGTACCTCGTCTTTTAAAACAATCTTCATTTTAATAGGAGCTTCTTTCGTCTGAAGGGGCTTGTACTCTTGAACCAGCTAGCTGCCTTACTTTCGCTTTAATCTCAGGATTGGAGATGTGGCCTGTAACATCAACATCAGTTACACAACAGTTCACCCGCGACAACCATTCATCACCTTGTGTAAACAATAACACAGAACCCTCCTGGACTACCATGACAACATTCTGTAGGAACTCTTGGCCTATAATCAACCTATAGGGCATTGACCCATTCGGTACTATGTGAAATACCACATTGCAATAACACTGTTTATCAATAACAATACAAACAACACTTTTTCCGTACGACATTACTTTGGTAAGTCCGAGTCCAGATAATATCGTATTATCCTCGTTACACGGCAATTTCAACTCCTTCCACAAGTCTTCCGCTATTAAATTGACATCACTACCCGTATCTATGAGCGCACTAATTGTTTTATTACAAATTTTCACCGATTTTACAGCTTTATTTTGATTATTTTGTTGCCGGTTACATTGTTGATTTATTTCCATGACATTGCTGTCACGCCTGTCACTTTCCGTCTTGACATCTACATCATGGCTGCATGCACCGCTCTGATTGGCCGCTGATGTTGCTCCAAACATAGCCGAGTGTTTCATCGGGCCTGCGTCGGACTGTTTTACCGACGCCGACGGGCGCGATTGAGCCCGCTGATTGGCCGCTCCGTGCGACTGTTTTACCTACGTAGTCTTCGTACTATCTCCGGTTCCGCTGCTCCCTGCGCTGGGATTGGTACACTTGGAGCTGATATGGCCGAAGTCGTTACACCGAAAGCACTTCACCCCGTTCCGACATGCACTAGCTAGATGATCTTTCCCTCCACAATTATAGCAAAACTGCCCGGTTCCTGATGTGGAGTCTTTGGGCCGCACAGCTGAAGCCGCCGTCCTTTTCATATGTCGTTCACTGTTCTGCTTGTCAGCCTTCTTCTTAATCGCCTCGTATAATAATAATTTTTCTTTCAGCACCGGGTAGGTGACTGCGCTGTACAAAATCGCCTTGTTCGTTTCTAGGTCTGATATGCCGTCTATAATGTACTGTATGGCGACGTAATCTGGAAATTTTGCACGTTTTCCCATTTCTTTCATTATGAGCATGTACTGATAGTAGGATTCGTCTTTACGTTTCTTTCTGGCCGCCATAAGTTCATGCATCTCCTTACTATTAATAACGTCAGGGAACTCCTTCAGCACCGCCGCCTTTAGGTCTTCATACGTCTTATGCACCTTTTCCGTCTTGAGCCACAACTCTGCCGTTCCCGTCAAGGACCTACGGGCTATAATGAGGCGCTGCTGAGGCGTCCATCCAAAAATTTCGGCGTGGTCGTCGATGTCTTGTGCCCATTTCGCCGACGTATAGGTGTGATCATCGCCGCTAAATTTTGCAATATCGACGATGCTAAATGTTGCGTCTTTATTCTCTGCCATCTTTACTCGTCGTTTTATTTTGTGAGCGTCTTCCGTCTTCCGTCTTCAATTCTGTTCAATCGTCTTTTTTCGTCTTGATGTTCTGATATCCGTCGTTTGTTTTTGAATGTATTTTTTCACCGGACGCACATGGCCGCGATCCCGGACGAGCCCCCAAATTTGTGGGATCAGGTGGGGAAAAAATACGATGAACTCAGTAGATATTCTTTAATTAGGTAAAGCAACAAAAAATAAACTTAAAACCAGCAAAAAGACATCCTTCTCACGCACGTCGTCCAAATCTCACTCCGCCATCCTCCTTTCTTTTTTCTCTTCCCTCTCACTCGCACCTTCACGTTCCATTTCCTACATTCTTACTTCACTTACGTTACATTATCCTTGCGTTCCATGTCCGCACATCCTACATGTATTACTTTCATTACGATATTGTAAAGCGTTTTTATAAAGATCGAGTGTAGCTATGTTACACAGATACCGATTCCTTTGTTTATAAAATAGACACTAACGATTTTTATCATGATTTGAAATATATTTTTTTTTACAATATTTTGACAGCAGTAACTACCTATGAAGCCGCAAATGATTAACAGATACCGCTAAAAAATAAAAAGGTACCCGGTCTCTTTAAAGATGAAATGGGAGGAAAATATATATTATCTGATTTCGTTGGCTTGAGATCGAAACTTTACTCTATAAAAACCCCTAATAATATTATTAAAAAAGCAAAAGGGGTGAAAGCAAGCGTGTTCAGGGATTTAAACTTATCAGACTATGAAACCATTTTATTTAATGGCGGAGTAATCCGGAGAAAAAATTATATGTTTAAATCGATAAAACACGAAATATTTACTCGTACTGTCAACAAAGTTGCTTTATCTAGAAATTATGACAAACGATCGATATCTGTAGATCAAATTTCAACTCGAGCCTGGGGTCATGCGTTTATTTTTAAGAATGAATTATTCTGATCATAATTTAAGTTTAGTGTTACGTAATTATCTAAGGCTACTCATGTAATAAGTTTAGTTTTAGAAAATAATAAATGTTAATAACTATATACAAAAATTAAATAAAATTGGAATTATTGTAACCATTGGCTTGTTTCATTTATGAAAATCTATTTATTTTTAAATATAATTACACTCTTTTTTTCAATCGGTAAATGAAGTAAATACCGATTGCAATGATTTCAGTTGCACTTTGCACCTAGATACCTTGCATCGTAAGGTTGATTTTTGAATAATTAACGTTTACGATTAAGTAACACGCTTACAAGGCACTATTCTTCATTGTATAATTATTGTCTACGTTGCAGTTCATTGGCCTTAGCATGGAAACACAAATGCTTAGATGACATGTAATTAATTATTACACAGTTTTAATTATTTTGCAATCATTAACGAAATATTATTCATCGCGAACACCTGTTTCATATATTTTTTTAACTTTCAGCAAAAGTAATCATGTCGATGAGTAAAATATTTTTTCGTAACTAACAGTTGTAATCGCGGTAGTGTAAATAATCAATAAAATAAAGGAATATAGTGGACTCGATGGAAAACCCAATTATAACGCTTTCGAGCGCTATACTAAATCAATAGTGGTATAATTGTTTTATATTTTGTTCCAGATGTCTGAATCCGAGATCATGTTAAGCAAGTATGCCCAGGATCCTTACGAAGGATTCTTTGATATGTATCGCAGCGAACCCGAGCACAGCAAACCAGTCACGAAAGATAAAAAACCAAAACAACGATGCAGGGAAAAGTCGAAAAAGCTAAAACCAACCAAATCCTACGTGATGAGTCGACTACAGCGAAGAGGGATTAAATTAATAAAAATTTTAGTCGTAGATCAATGTAATAACAATCCTCAAACCATTGACAGTGATAGTGACAGTGAGAACGTTATTATAAACGCACAATATATTGTTCAAGATGCTATCGACAGTGTTATGGACGAAACTGAGTCTTTAGTTAAGAAAATATCGAAATCTTTAATAGATACTGACTTTTAATAATCGTTTGTGTAAACTAATATTTATAATTTTATTAACATATTTCTATTCAATTGCGTGTAGTTTTATTTGGAGAAGTGTGGGGAGTGTTTATCAAAATAAAAGCATGTTTAACTTATTTTAATTTTTATTTAAAAAGCCTAAAAACTAATAATCTACATTACACACATTAGTACATACATTTTATGCCCATTCTAAATACTTCCTTAAACAAAGCACATTTTTAAGCGCACAATGCTTCAGATGTTTATTACAATTAAAGTTAGATCTTCCTTCACAGTATTTTTTATGCAAAACAGAGAAATTAGGACATTGTTCTTTATCAAGGTCTGATACTTTACAATTCATACAAAGATCCTTTATCCAATTCACCTTCTCCAAACAATTTACAATGATTTCCTTATTTTCTAGATATGGAACGATTATGCGTCGAAATTCTCAGTAGTCAATATATCCTTCATTCCAATAAATTCCCCTATTTCTTTCCAACCATTTAATCTGCTTCTTTTCATCACTTATTAAGTATTTAAACAAGTATGGTGGTTTTATTAAAAATGTTTGAGTATAATCACGACTAGAACAAGCTAATTCTTTTATAAAATTATTTATTATAAAATTATTGTACAGGTCTTTAAACCCTTGAATATCTAATATCGATAGTATTCGGATTCATGATATTTTTCTCACAGTATTACTTAGAGGCTTATACTCAATTATACAGTCGTTCATTATAAGACAATATGCAGAAGTTTGATCTGGTATATCCGAATCACTCTCTATTTCCACTCGTACATCCACAATAGGACCTGTCTTTACATTATCGGCTTGTCTAAAGCAATCTATGATAAACAGCGGCGCCATATCTTTAAATTGTTTTTCACTTAATAAGGGTTCTGGGCGACGTCCGTAATAGGACTGTTGAAATCGAATGTATTGCTCGTATAATAAAGCGATTCTATTATTCGCGAAACTGACATTTAGGTTTTTATACGGGAAGTAAGTTGAATTTAGCTATACTCAAACGTCACGAACATGGCAGTGATCGAACTGAGACATATCAGAACTTGAATTGTTTTTTCTATTTGTTTGTAGGCCCATAATTATGTATAGGTTTCTCTATTTGCGAGGATGTTTTGCTGGACCAGGTATGTTTTGTAGTTTTAGGTAAAGCTGGATATTCGTACAGATCTCAATTTCTGAATATCATCTGGAGTGGTCGATCTTTTTCTAACAGTTTGAATAAACTTATTTTCTCTTTAACACTGACACTTTAACATGCGGTACACGCCAAATGATTTTATTTATTTGATCGTCTTCTAAAAATTCACCGGTGTTAAGTTTGACCGCATTCAGGTTAGTATTACTTCGTAGCAATATCAGTTCGTGCCCACAATTTATCACCATTTTCATGAAATCTTCAGCGAAACCGATGATGTTACTGAGTGGTATAGACGCGGAAAAACTACCGCCATTTATATTTTTTATGCCATCGATATTCCAGCCCCATGCATTGGATATCTTTGATTCACTTTCACTCATTGATATTAACGATTTCATGGTGGTAGTTATGCCAGCATTTTTTATTCTATCAATTATCTTGGAACAGGTAAAGTAGAGCATTATTCGTAAAATTAACACTAGTGGCTTTCTCTTTCATATCCTTTTTGCTTACGATAACAGTCCCTTCCAAATACAAGGTACTAGCTGACGGAAGTATATACAAGTCTTGTTGGTTAATGGGTATACGAATTTCATCGTTCCTATTGAAACTAGTTACGTAGGGCTTGTAAGAATGAAATTCGATTCCTTCAACCGTGTTCCAGACCTCCCAGTTACCAGAATTTATCTGTGTTTGATTCTGTAATGGAAGATGTATTAAAAAGAGTTAGTATTAGTAGTAAATCAATCATTATATGTGGTGACTTTAATATTAATTTGTTAGAAAGTAACACTAGTAGTATCAGATTATTAAGCCTTTTCAAATCATTTGATTTGTCAAATGTTTTTAGTGAGCCTACCCGAGTGACAGCTTCTTCTGCCACTTGTATTGACAATATATTTTGTAATTGTGAATACCTTCATAAGGAAATTGTTAACAGACTGCCATCTGATCATAGTGGACAATCAATTACGTTCTGTGCCTACGTACCACTACAAAAAACTCAAATTAGGTTTAGGCCAATTAATTGTAAAAGTTTAGAAAAATTTAATAATTCTTTGTCCAGTAAATTATGCACTCATAGTTTCAATAATATAGGTGACCCAAATGAGTTTTATGCCGAATTTTTTTCAATTTTAAAAATCCAATTTAATGACAATTTTCCGCTAAAAACTAAAAGTATTTACACAAAGTTCTTATTTAGCGACTGGGCGACTCCAGGTATTCGTAAAAGCAGAGAAAAACTATTTGAACTTTATGGACTAAAGCAACATACAATTAATATAAATTTTCATAAGTATGTTTCCAAATATTCAAAGCTTTTTAAAAGTGTTTGTAAAATAGCGAAAGCTCTTCACATAAGTAAAAAAATAAAGTCATCTGATGACAAAATAAAAACTACTTGGCAAATAATAAACAATGAAACAGGTAGGAAAAAACAGCGTAATACTGAATTTAATTTAGAGACTGCACATGGCCCTATTAATACAGATATAGAAGTAGCCCAGGAATTTGAAACTTTTTTTGCTAATATTCCCCTTCAAACTACTGAGGCTTTGAATTCCTCCCCCGCTCTCTCTGCTGCCTTACTTAAAAATAATGTTAAGGCTTGCCCTGTGGAATTTAGATTTCAACATACTAACCCCCAGGCTGTCATAAAAACTTTTAAAGATCTTAAAATTAAATCAACAGAAGATCTTTGGGGAATGTCTGTAAAAGTTAGTGGGTCTATTATCGAAACCATTGCGCCCTATTTAGCCTTAATATTTAACACCAGTGTAGACCAAGGAGTCTTTCCCGATCTGATGAAACACAGTAAAGTCGTACCATTGTTTAAAGCGGGTGATAGTAAGGAACCCAACAATTATAGGCCTGTGTCGATTCTCCCAGTTCTCAGTAAGGTATTTGAAAAGTTAATGCTCAATCAAATGTTACGTCACTTTAATAAAAATTCCATCTTTCATGAACAACAGTACGGTTTCACCAAAGGGCGTTGTACAACTGACGCTGGTGTCACCCTACTAAAGAACATTTTTAACGCCTGGGAGGAAGCTCAAGATGCCGTTGGAATCTTTTGCGACCTCTCAAAGGCGTTCGATTGCGTTAACCATGAGACACTTTTGTTGAAGCTGGAGTACTACGGGATTAGTAAAACATCTCTTGGTTTACTAAGGTCATATCTGATAGGTAGACAGGCTAAAGTTCAGGTAAACGGCGTAAACTCATTGGGGTCTGAAACGACTATGGGCGTTCCTCAAGGTTCGATATTGGGTCCATTTCTATTTCTAGTTTATATAAATGATTTGCCTCAATTACTGGAAAATGAACCGAAGATGGTGTTATTTGCAGATGACACCTCATTGATTTTTAAAATAGACAGGCGGTCACAAAATCTTGACGACGTGAATAACTCTATTCTTCAGGTCCAAAATTGGTTTACAGTTAATAATTTAGTATTAAATGAAAAAAAAAACTAAATGTATTAGATTCAGTTTACCAAACGTTAGAAGTAGCGAATGTGATATAATATTGAATGGAGAAAAACTGGAATTTATTAATCAAACGGTTTTCCTAGGAATCACGCTCGACAACAAATTACAATGGGGACCTCATATAACATCTATTGCGGGACGGTTAAGTTCAGCAGCGTATGCTGTTAGAAAGATAAGACAGTTGACAGATGTAGAGACTGCGCGATTAGTCTATTTCAGCTACTTTCATAGCATTATGTCTTATGGCATTTTATTGTGGGGTCGGGCTGCTGACATTGAAACCATTTTTATTTTACAGAAGAGAGCTGTCAGAGCCATTTACAATCTACCTCGTCGCGAATCTCTTAGGGAAGTATTTAAGAAGATTAATATTATGACAGTGCCTTGCCAATTTATTTATGAAAATATTATGTATGTGAGAAAAAATCTAAAACTTTTTAAGAAAATATGTGATAGACATAATATTAATACCAGAAATAAAGATAAAATAGCTCAACCTTATTTTAGATTGTCTAAAGTAAATACATCTTTTATGGGGTACTGTGTTAAATGTTACAACAAAATACCTTCTGATATATTAAAATTAAATGAAAGAAAATTTAAGACACATATTAAAAGTACACTTTGCAACCAAGCATATTATAAATTAGAGGATTATATTCAAGATAAGACTGCTTGGAAACATGCTGGTCCTGCTCCATAGGACAATTATTATTCATTCTAGACAAAATCAAGCTGGTTAATATTAATTTTAATATATATATATGTGTATATAGGTACCTATATATTTCCTTTTTTCTTTTGACATTTTTATTATATTTTTATTTTTTATTTGATTTTTACTATGGGATTGCGCAGGCTCACACGCTGTTTCATTGTTGGTTGAGATGTTGAGAGTGGTTGTCTACAGTTCCAATATTTGTTAACATGTGAACATGATGTAACTTTAAATATATTTTTACCATGAATTCCTAATTTGTAATATAAATTATTTTTGTGTGTATACAGTAGTTTTTTTTTATAGAAGGTACATTGTATTCACATGTAATTACGTATGACTATGTATACAAATAATAATATTGTAAAACATTGATTTTAAAAGAGTACGTATGGAGTTTCTTGCCCATTCTTCTCCATACAAAACTACCTTTTGGAAGGGGCAACTAGATTCAATTCTATTTTTTTTTTCATGTAATGACGTTCAAAAGTGCCTTATAGTGGCCTAATTGAAATAAATGATTTGACTTTGACTTTGACTTTGTGTTGTCGTAAGTCGGAGCGGATAAAACGTCTAAGATATTCATTTTAGCAAACCGATCGGTTTGAGAAATGCCTTGTTGTCTTTAGTTAATTTTATTTTCTTTTTAGGGCGAGCTCTTATATGGTTGGAAGCTTGAGTGGAACTGATATTATTGATTTGCTGATGCACATATTTATTGTAGTCGATCATTTTTTTCTTTTGAGATGCAAATACAGCTGCACTTCTTCACCGCGCAAGTTTATTAAGCGGTTATTTATATCTAACAGCCTGATATGTATGCAGCTTATGTATTTTATTTAATGAGAATGACATAACTAATTTAATTAATGTTCCAATAAGAATTTAAATTTTAACAAATTTTTATAATGGAAATGTTTGCATGCCGAATGGTGAAATATGGCAGAACTCTGATGAAAACCTACTACTACCTACTTATGTATAACCCATATTTGCAAATAAATGATATTCTATTCTATTCTATTCTATGTTGTTTTGGTTGATTTGACTGTTGAATTTCTATAATCCTATATCCGGGAGTTGTGGGAACGTTGAGTGGAAATTCGTGGATAATGTGACTCGGTTCTCCGTTTGTGTACTGTTACTAAGCCGACCCCGTTTGGTTTTTTTAAAAAAACTATGTTTCTACTGGAACCACTTTAATTCACCACAAACACAAAATCACGGATTCACAAATTCTTGGGTACTTATAATTTCGACAATGTGCCTCTCAATTGCTCCTTTAATTTGGGCAACTAGTTTAAGTCAAAGTCAAAGTCAAATCATTTATTTCAATTAGGCCACTATAAGGCACTTTTGAACGTCATTACATGAGAAAAAAAAAATAGAATTGAATCTAGTTGCACCTTCCAAAAGGTAGTTTTGTATGGAGAAGAATGGGCAAGAAACTCCATACGTACTCTTTTAAAATCAATGTTTTACAATGTTATTATTTGTATACATAGTCATACGTAATTACATGTGAATACAATGTACCTTCTATAAAAAAAAATACTGTATAATAACACACAAAAATAATTTATATTACAAATTAGGAATTCAAGGTAAAAATATATTTAAAGTTACATCATGTTCACATGTTAACAAATATTGGAATTGTAGACAACCACTCTCAACATCTCAACCAACAATGAAACAGCGTGTGAGCCTGCGCAATCCCATAGTAAAAATCAAATAAAAAATAAAAATATAATAAAAATGTCAAAAGAAAAAAAGAAATATATATACACATATATATATATATATATATATATATATATATATATATATATATATATATATATATATATATATATATATATATATATATTAAAATTAATATTAACCAGCTTGATTTTGTCTAGAATGAATAGTAATTGTCCTATGGAGCAGGACCAGCATGTTTCCAAGCAGTCTTATCTTGAATATAATCCTCTAATTTATAATATGCTTGGTTGCAAAGTGTACTTTTAATATGTGTCTTAAATTTTCTTTCATTTAATTTTAATATATCAGAAGGTATTTTGTTGTAACATTTAACACAGTACCCCATAAAAGATGTATTTACTTTAGACAATCTAAAATAAGGTTGAGCTATTTTATCTTTATTTCTGGTATTAATATTATGTCTATCACATATTTTCTTAAAAAGTTTTAGATTTTTTCTCACGTACATAATATTTTCATAAATAAATTGGCAAGGCACTGTCATAATATTAATCTTCTTAAATACTTCCCTAAGAGATTCGCGACGAGGTAGATTGTAAATGGCTCTGACAGCTCTCTTCTGTAAAATAAAAATGGTTTCAATGTCAGCAGCCCGACCCCACAATAAAATGCCATAAGACATAATGCTATGAAAGTAGCTGAAATAGACTAATCGCGCAGTCTCTACATCTGTCAACTGTCTTATCTTTCTAACAGCATACGCTGCTGAACTTAACCGTCCCGCAATAGATGTTATATGAGGTCCCCATTGTAATTTGTTGTCGAGCGTGATTCCTAGGAAAACCGTTTGATTAATAAATTCCAGTTTTTCTCCATTCAATATTATATCACATTCGCTACTTCTAACGTTTGGTAAACTGAATCTAATACATTTAGTTTTTTTTTCATTTAATACTAAATTATTAACTGTAAACCAATTTTGGACCTGAAGAATAGAGTTATTCACGTCGTCAAGATTTTGTGACCGCCTGTCTATTTTAAAAATCAATGAGGTGTCATCTGCAAATAACACCATCTTCGGTTCATTTTCCAGTAATTGAGGCAAATCATTTATATAAACTAGAAATAGAAATGGACCCAATATTGAACCTTGAGGAACGCCCATAGTCGTTTCAGACCCCAATGAGTTTACGCCGTTTACCTGAACTTTAGCCTGCCTACCTATCAGATATGACCTTAGTAAACCAAGAGATGTTTTACTAATCCCGTAGTACTCCAGCTTCAACAAAAGTGTCTCATGGTTAACGCAATCGAACGCCTTTGAGAGGTCGCAAAAGATTCCAACGGCATCTTGAGCTTCCTCCCAGGCGTTAAAAATGTTCTTTAGTAGGGTGACACCAGCGTCAGTTGTACAACGCCCTTTGGTGAAACCGTACTGTTGTTCATGAAAGATGGAATTTTTATTAAAGTGACGTAACATTTGATTGAGCATTAACTTTTCAAATACCTTACTGAGAACTGGGAGAATCGACACAGGCCTATAATTGTTGGGTTCCTTACTATCACCCGCTTTAAACAATGGTACGACTTTACTGTGTTTCATCAGATCGGGAAAGACTCCTTGGTCTACACTGGTGTTAAATATTAAGGCTAAATAGGGCGCAATGGTTTCGATAATAGACCCACTAACTTTTACAGACATTCCCCAAAGATCTTCTGTTGATTTAATTTTAAGATCTTTAAAAGTTTTTATGACAGCCTGGGAGTTAGTATGTTGAAATCTAAATTCCACAGGGCAAGCCTTAACATTATTTTTAAGTAAGGCAGCAGAGAGAGCGGGGGAGGAATTCAAAGCCTCAGTAGTTTGAAGGGGAATATTAGCAAAAAAAGTTTCAAATTCCTGGGCTACTTCTTTATCTGTATTAATAGGGCCATGTGCAGTCTCTAAATTAAATTCAGTATTACGCTGTTTTTTCCTACCTGTTTCATTGTTTATTATTTGCCAAGTAGTTTTTATTTTGTCATCAGATGACTTTATTTTTTTACTTATGTGAAGAGCTTTCGCTATTTTACAAACACTTTTTTGTACGCGGCAGCGTTCAGAATCTAACTAAATAATTTATCCATATTATTTCTGTGCATTGAGTAAAAATGCAACATAGCACTTTAGTAATGGGAAAGTACACTAACAATAAGTAAAAGCTGATTTAGGCTTTATTGCCTTGTAATAAGGGTTATAACAACTCCCCCTTTTAAACGAAGCTTTATCTCATCAAGATGAAGCGAAGTAAGATGAATTGAAGATTAGCTATTAAGAGAGACACTTTACAACTTCTTAAATATTACGTTAAAAATAAAGATTACATAATTCTGAATGAAAATTGACAACGTAGTGTATGTATTGACAAAGTAAAAGTAGAATAGTAAGGGCCATATTTAATAAAATGAGATTCCTTTTCTAGATTATTTAGTTCTTGCTCTAAACTATTCAATTGATGAGTTGCATATTTGAGAGAATCTAAGTTAATTTTACTCAAAGAAATTGGCGACAAATGAGGTAAACTCATATTAAATATGTCCTTCTTACAGCAGTCATCAGCTGTTATATCAAAGCTTATATCTAAAGGAGACTTAGTAACTATAGTATAAGAACTAGTCGGTATCAACTGAACCGTTTTAGAATACCCAACACAATTAGGCGATAGTTTTACTATTTCTGTTCCTGTAATTGAATGGTCACTAATGTTTTCATTACAATAAATAGTCAACTTATTTGTCTTTGATTGGATCCATTTATTATTTCTTAATTTTTCCCTAATATCAATCTGACCATATAATATTTTAGCATTACATTCCGTAGGTAATGACAATATTATCTCAGTTAAGATTTTAGATTCACAATAAGGGTTACTTATACATGAGTATTTAATTCACAGATAGAATACTTATTATTTATTATTTTACATTTATCAAGAGTGTCCAACATAGCATAATGCATTCTGTCATCACTTAGTGCAATATAAGAATTGGAAGGCTGAATTAAAGCAAATGTATTATGTGAGTCATCATAGGGTGTATGTAGTGTAACATTAATTGTTACATGTCTTAATTCTTAATTATAATTAAAAAAAAATAAACATAAGAAAAACTATTTATTAACTATTAATTAAAAAAAAACTATTTACAATATTGAAATAAACTAAAAATGAACGCATCAAATTAGATTTCTGGCCAGCTACAGTTTATCACCACGCACGTATTAAAGCAAGCGACATATTAGGCACCCAGAAACGAGTTCCTTTGTTCTCGGCGCGGGAGCAAGGTCAAAGTCAAAGTCAAAGTCAAAACATTTATTTCAATTAGACCATTTACAGGCACTTTTGAATTGTCAAAGAGTCGGTCAGTTAGTCCGAAAGTTGAAGCTAGTTGCTCGTTCCAAAACGGAGGTAGGCCTCTATGGAGAAGAACGAGCAAGAAACTCCACGGCACTCTTTTAAATTAGGTTATTATAAAATCTTGGTTACATTATTCTTGTCGATTCTATATGTGATCACAATGAAGATGAATATAAAATAGTAGTAAAAAAAAAATATATATAAAAAATTAAAGCCATAGCAGTTAAGAGATGACCAATCCCAACTGACAGCATCCGTTCACGAGCATGACGCATGGATCAGCACCACCTAGCTCAACCATTATGGAGGGAGCCAAATGATCCAACACACGCGCCACCATCAGCGAGACATTTGAGTGAGCATGACAAGCTCTCAACTGCCATGCTTATTAAGTCAAAACACATCGTAACTTAATAAATAAAAAATGCTCCATGGTACTCACATTTACAAAATTGAAATAAATGATATTAAATTATACAATACTAACACTTTCAGTGTACTTATTCGTTGGATGACTGTGATATGTAAAAATAAAATAAAAAGTAATCGTACTGATAACAGTAAAAGTTATTCAGGTCGACATAAAAAAAAAGGGTAAGAAACATCATTCTCTTAAAAAACAATC
This sequence comes from Hoplodrina ambigua, assembly GCA_949774945.1. Lineage (NCBI taxonomy): Eukaryota > Metazoa > Arthropoda > Insecta > Lepidoptera > Noctuidae > Hoplodrina > Hoplodrina ambigua. The sequence goes on from OX458964.1 coordinate 19,300,729, forward strand.
CTATTTAGTGAGCCCGAGTGGCTGTGGAGCAGGACTAGCATTTAGCCAAGCATTTTTGTCCGTGATATAATCATCTAACTTATAATATGCTTGATTACATAGTGTGCGTTTTATGCATGTCTTAAATTTTCTCTCATTTAATTGGAGAATATCGACTGGTATTTTATTATAGCATTTTACACAGTACCCCATAAAAGAAGTGCTTACTTTCGACAATCTGAAACTTGGTTGATCTAATTTGTTCCTATTTCTAGTATTAAAATCATGTCTATCACTAATTTTCTTAAAAAGATGAAGATTTTTTCGAACATGCATAATGTTTTCATATATATATTGACAAGGTACCGTCATGATGTTAATTTTTTTAAACAATTCTCTTAGAGACTCGCGTCTGCCAAGATTATAGATGGCTCTGACAGCCCTCTTTTGCAGAACAAAGATAGAATTTATATCTGCAGCTCGTCCCCAAAGCAAAATACCGTAAGACATGATGCTATGAAAATAACTAAAATAAACTAGTCTCGCGGTATCCACGTCTGTTAATTGTCTAATTTTTCTGACAGCGTAAGCGGCTGAACTTAACCGCCCTGCAAGAGATGTTAAGTGGGGACTCCACTGCAGCTTTGAATCGAGCGTAATCCCTAGAAAAACTGTCTTCTCAACGAATTCTAGCATGTCCTTGTTCAATATAACGTTACATTTACTCCCTCTAACATTAGGTAAAGCGAATCTTATACATTTCGTTTTTTTCTCATTTAACACTAAATTATTAACAGTAAACCAATTGTGAACCTTAAGCATAGCGTCATTTACGTCGTCAAGGTGCTGTGCTTGTCTATTTACTCTAAAAATGAGTGAAGTATCATCAGCAAATAACACCATTTGTGGTTGGTTTTCTAGTAAATGAGGTAAATCGTTTATATATACTAAAAAGAGGAACGGACCCAATATTGAAACCTGCGGAACGCCCATCTTTACTTTTAAGCTTGATGAATTTACACCGTTTATTTGAACTTGCTGTAGTCTATCATTCAAATACGATTTTACTAAGTTAAGTGCTAGATCACCGAGACCGTAATGCTCAAGCTTTAGGAGCAGTGTTTCGTGATTCACGCAATCGAACGCTTTAGAGAGGTCGCAGAAAATGCCAACAGCATCCTGTGAGTCCTCCCATGCATTAAAGATGTGCTTAATTAAAGTAACACCGGCGTCAGTAGTACAACGTCCTCTGGTGAAACCATATTGTTGAGCGTGTAGGATGTTGTTACAGTTAAAATGATTGAGCATTTGATTGAGCATCACTTTTTCAAACACCTTGCTGAAAACCGGCAAAACCGAAATAGGTCTGTAATTATTGGTGTCCTTGCTATCTCCGGATTTGAAGAGCGGTATAACTTTGCTGTACTTCATTAAATCCGGGAATATCCCTTGGTCTACGCACAGATTAAATATTAAAGCTAAATAGGGTGCTATTGTCTCAATAATAGATTTACAGACATTCGTAGACATGCCCCACAGATCTTTGGTAGCCTTGATCTTAAGCTGTTTGAAAGCCTTTAAAACGACCACAGGGTTAATGTGTTTAAATTTAAATTCATTAGGACAGGCTGTAACATTCACTCTTAGTAAGTCAATAGCAAGTGAGGGTGAGGAATCTAAGATTTCAGTAGTTTTAATTGGAATACTAGTAAAGAATTCTGCAAATTCCTGAGCAACATCGATATTACTGCTTATGACACCTTGGGCAGTCTCAAGAGTGTAATCAGTATTATGTCGTTTGTTCCTATTTGTTTCGTTATTGATGATTTTCCAAACTGTTTTTATTTTATTTTCTGCCGATTTAACTTTGTTGCTAATGCACAAGGATTTAGCTGCTTTACACGCATTTTTAAAAATTTTTGAATAGGTTGCAACATGCTTATTAAAAGTTTCAGTATTTATGTAAGGCTTAAGGCCATACAGCTCAAAAAGTCTATCCCTGCTTTTCCTAATACCTTTAGTCGCCCAGTCGCTAAATAAAAACTTAGGGCAAATAGTTTTGGATTTTTTCTTAAAAATATTATTAAACTCTGTATGCACTACTGAACAGAATTCTTCATACAAAATATTACCATTATTCATATTAAAACCCTGGACACATAATTTACTAATTAAAATGTTATTAAATTTATTTAAATTACCAGATGTTATTGGTCTCGATTGTATCTGCACTTTTTGTAATGGTGTGTTGCACTCGAAAGTGACGGTTAGTCCGCTGTGATCCGAAGGAAGATAATTTACTATGCCTTTATCTAAGTAGTCGCAGCAACAAAAAACATTATCAATACATGTAGCAGTAGTCGACGTTATTCGTGTAGGTTCAAGAAACACATTTGACAAATTGAATGATTTAAAGAGACTAATAAATCTACTGCTATTTGAGTTATTTTCTAAAATATTAATATTAAAATCACCACAGATTATTACTGATTTATTACCAGTTGCAAGTTTAGTCAAAACATCTTCCATTATAGTCTCAAATATAGAATAATTCTGATAATTTGGGGGTCTGTAAACGCACACTATAACATGCTTATCTAGCTCAACACTGGACAATTCAATAATATGCTCTATTGATAAGTCAACTATGTCTTTACGGGGCTTACATTGTACATTATTTTTAATTAAGATTAGTGAACCACCACGCAGCATGGATTTCCGGTTAAAACAACTGCCCACACTATAGTTCTCAAAGTTAATTAACATTTCATAATCTTTTAACCAATGTTCAGTTAAACAAATAATGTCGAACATTGTTTTTTCTAAAAAAAGTTCAATTTCTAATTGTTTGGAAGAAAAACCTTGAATATTCTGATGAAACAATTTTAAGGAATGATGCTTAACCCCTTTTTTATAATTTAATAATTGATTGCTAGAAGATACCTTGTTGTTGATAAGTTTAACTAAATTATTACTGGTACCTTCTGTTGTCTTACTTGCTAGTTTAAATTATTATTTGTATTTACCACCTTTACATTAGTAATATTACTAAATAATGAGGTGCTCCTTGATGATGACTTCGACATACTAATTATGTCTGCGTTAATATTAAAAGCTAATAGCCAAGCTATCTGACGTCTAAAACTAATGGGCAGATACGCTGTATCCCTAGTCGATCTAAGTCTAAGTCCATAGCGACAAACCACTTCCACGTCGCCGCCGGCAGGACGATTCTGGTTGTCGAGGCGAGCGCACGTCATTTTTTCACGGTCCATATGAGTACCCATATCGTAATCGCGATCAAGTTTATATTGAAGGCGTCCCTACCGTTCCCTCGACATTTTATTATCTAAATCAGTACCTAATATACTGAGTACTACGGTTAAACATATTCTGTGTGTGTGAATTAAACCCCGATTGGGTAAGTGTTGCACAATTTAAATTAGCCAGTAGCTTAGCAAACCGTAACGGTTTCTTTCGCTTTGCCTAACTGGTGATCTTTTCATTTGGTTTTTGCTTATCTTTGTTTTTATTAGACGCTATTACTTGTTTCTCTTTGCAGTTCTACCTCACATTTTCAGAATTATATCATTCTTGTGTAAGGAGAATCCTCTCTTGCGTCAGTAACTACCCACCGCCTCGCCTATAAAAGCAAGGCGCCGGGGATAGATCGGCCCCGACTCTTCGCTCGACGCTCGCCGCGAACGGACGTGCTGCGCTTCGCTCCGCGCCCGCTCTCGACTTCCCGCCACTTCTCGTTGCGCCCGCCGCGACGACTCCTGTAGTCAGCAGACTACAACCTATTCGATCGGAAGCCGCCTTTTTCAAGGCAGCGGACGATTAATTATTTCTTTAACCCGCGTGTTGTTGTGTTAGCTTCACTTGGCCCCTTCAGGGCTTAAATCCACAGTTTCGTGGTCCTCGGTGGATACCTTACGGTGCCAACGAAGCCGAGGGGGTGTTGCCCCAATCACACCCGCCGACCCCCTTCAGGGTGAGGCAGTCAATTGGAGTCGGGAGCTAGTGTCACGGCCTTGGGGGGTCTCCTAGTCGTGCCTAGTCTCTGGTTTCGTTCACAGCTACACACCTAGTGTCGGTTGGGCGTGTCTACACCCTTCGCACTAGACTGGTCAGGGCCCCGTTCGCACAATAAGACTGGCGACGGGTTTACAAGCTTAGGGCACACCAGTAGGTACTCACCTCCCTGCCTACACCCGGCAGGGAGGGTCACACATCCCCGGGCCTGTCCACCCGGGGAGCTAGGCAGTTAGGATACAGTTAGGTTCCCCCGCGAAAATTTCTCCCGCGATTCCCCTCCCTCTTCGATGATGTCGGACGCAATTATCGTTGCGTTCGTCAAGGAGGTCCTCTTCAAGGACCCCGAATTCACTGCCAAGTATGGCAAGAAGTTTGCTGCTCTGCAGCAAAACTCTTCCCCGATCGAGGAAAGCATCGCTAGCTTTAGCGATGTACTCGACAGCCCCGCTTCCCCGCCGCCCGTTGACAAAGGAATTCCAGTGGCGGCACCATCAATGCCTTCACTAGAAATTCCTTCATTATTATCCATCGAGACAATAAATCCCTACGCGGAAGCACACAATGTGCCGACCGCCATTGTTCCCGCCGCCATTGTTTCGCAAACAATGGGCACCTCGCAGCTGCGTGTCGCAGCTGCAAACCCCGACTCGTCCGAAAGCATGGACACCTCGGTCCCACGTGACCACCCTTCTGCCCCTGTCTCCGACTCTGAAGACTCCCTATCCTCCTCCGCTTCCTCCTCGGAAGACGACTACCAAGTCGTCGGCAGCGGAGGCAAGAGGAAGAAGGGAAAGTCTCCCTCTCAGGCTACCAAAGCCAAAAAGGTCGTAGCAACGACCTCCCCCGTGTCCCCCCCGTCCCCTAGTCCTACCGTCAACGCTGTCTCGACTTCCGAGTCCAGCCCTAGCCCCCTCACTCCCAACCCCGCCTTAGCTTCGAAGAAGAAGCTCAAACCCCCGCCGCCCTTGTTCATTCAAGACAAGGCCAAATGGACGGAGGTCTCCAAGTGGTGTAATGATCGCAAGATCACTTACACCAACGCCCGCACTACCCTGCAGGGCATTAAAGTCCAAGTTCCCACGGCAAAAGACCACAGGGAACTAACCAGCCTACTGAAGGTGAGGAACGTCTCGTTCCACACCTATTCCCTCCCCGAGGAACCGCCCACCCGAGTGATGATCCGGCGCAACCCAAAAGAGATCCCAGTTGAGGACATCCTCAACGACCTCCACTCCCAAAAGGTCCCCGTCTCGGCAGTCCATCGCCTGCACAAAGCGAGGGGCGGCCCCACCTTCGACACCGTCCTGGTCGTCTGTGACCCCACAGAAGGCCATCACCCCATATTCAAGGTGAAGTCAATTTGCTCCCTTTCTGGCATCTCCATAGAGAAGCCCTACAAGGCCAACGTAGTCGGCCAATGTCACCGTTGCCAACTGTATGGCCACGTACAGCGCAACTGTTTCGCGACCCCGAGATGCGTTAAGTGTCTGGGGGAGCACGGCACTGCCGATTGCCCACGCCCAAAAGAGCGTGAGCTATGTACCGAACCGCCTAGCTGCGTGCTATGCGGCCAGTCAGGACACCCGGCTAACTACCGCGGCTGTCCCAAGGCCCCTAAATCCTCTTCTCCCAAGCTGGTAAAGCGTGCAAACGCCCGCCAGCAAGGGGAAAGCCCATCTGTGAAGGTTCCCTCCTCACAGATGCCCGAGCGTCTCAGCCCTCAGAGGCCCTCCCCCTGGAACACGCTCAACCACCAGAGAGCCTTTCCAGCACTGGCCACCCCACAGCCAGCCCCTATCTCAGCGCCGCCGGCCCCTGCCGCCCCCGCTCCTCAATCCGCCCCAAAAAAGATTCCTCCCACAAAGGCTGCCCCTGCAGCCCCAACCGCGCCCTCTCCCGCCCGCACCGGCCCCGTGGCCGCTATCCCTAACGCTGAACACGTCCAAATCTTATCGGACGCCTTCAGCATCTACGTCAACCCGGATGCTGTAATTATGGCTCAGGAAATCATTGCTTGCAATGCTGACCTTAAAGCCATAAGGAAAGTGTTCGAAGCGTACCCCGCAATTACGCGTGTCCTTGAAAAGCTTTACCGTCCTAATCCATAATGGATAGTAAAAAGCCTTGTTGTACCAAACCCCGTTCCCTCAAGTTAGGCTTCTTCAACGCAAATGGCATCAATGGTCAGCGGGATGAGATCGCCACTTTCCTCCGCGATAATCATCTCGACTTACTCCTAGTACAGGAGACATTCCTGAAGCCCCGCCATCGTGACCCGAGAATTGCAAACTATCGGTTAGTTCGCAACGATAGGTCTCGCTGTCACAAGGGCGGCACCCTCATATACTACAGAAAGGAACTGTACTGCATCCCTATGGACCCTCCCCCCCTCTCTCGCCTCGAGGTCTCACTCTGTTGGCTCGGCATGACTGGTCATCAACCGATTACCATTATCTCTGCCTACATCCCTCCTTCGTCCTCAGAGGACCCAACTCTTCTCACTAACGATCTCTCCGCTCTTCTTGGCTTGAGTGACTCCGTTATACTAGCGGGCGATCTCAACGCCAAACACCCCGCCTGGAACTGCAACACGACCTCTACCAGAGGTAAAATCGTGTTCAACCTCTGTGCCACCCTCAACTTTGACGTCATCGCTCCGATGACTCCCACTCACTTCCCCCATGACCCAAATCACCTCCCCGACATCCTCGATGTAGCGCTCCTCAAGAATGTAAATCTCCGTTTGCATTCTATTGAAGCGCTCCCCGAGCTCGACTCCGACCACCGTCCGGTCATCATGGAACTAGCTCCTCGCTCAGGTCCCTATGATCCCAGCCAACCCCCCCCGACCCAAGTGATAACTGACTGGAGGAAAGTAAGCGAAAGCTTAAAGTCCGTCACGTCGCCTCACCTGGACGCTATCCCCGACCACATCGTTTCAGGAGCTCCTTCACGGAGCACGTACAATCCGTCCTGAACGATTCTTCAAGGGAGGTTCCGGTGGTAAACGATCACCGCTGGAAACTACCGGACGATGTGCGTGCTCTGATGACCGAGAAGAACGCGGCCATCCGTGCGTATAGCGCTTTCCCCTGTGACGCGAACAAAGCTCACATGCGATCTCTACAGCGTGCTGTAAAGAACCGCATAGATGAGTGGCGTAACGCTAGCTGGGAAAAGACGCTTAGCGATCGGGAGCCCACCCACCAAGCCTTCTGGGAACTACAGAGGAGGTTACGCTCCACCAGAGAGGCCGCCATGCCTCCTCTCACTCGCCCCGAAAAAACCGTCGCTTTCGACAACGACGAAAAGGCTGAATGTCTAGCCGACAGTCTTGAGGCCCAATGCACCCCGAGCACTCAACCTGTAGACAAAGCTCACCTTTCCAGGGTTGACGCCGAAGTCGAACGTAGAGCTGCCATTCCACCCGTCGAAGACCCCGACGACCCACTGCCCCCCGTCACCCCCGATGAGGTGCAGGACATCATCAAAAACCTCAAACCCCGGAAAGCCCCTGGGTCTGACGGAATCACGAACAGGGTTTTCAAACTCCTCCCTGCCCCTCTCATAATGCTTATGACTGCCATCTTCAATGGCGCCATGAGCAACAACATCTTCCCCGGGACGTGGAAAGAAGCCACCGTCATTGGCATCCCCAAACCCGGCAAACCCAAGTCGGAGCCTTCGAGCTATCGACCCATCAGTCTGCTCAACGTTCTCGGCAAAATCTACGAGAGGCTTATTTATAAGCGCCTCAAAGATTATGTCGAAGCAAAGAGCCTCATCCCGGACGAACAATTCGGATTTCGTTCCCACCATTGTTGCGTCCAACAAGTCCACCGCATCGTCGAGCACATAAGCGTTGGCTATCAACGTGGCTCTCTGACGGGCGCTCTCTTCTTCGACATAGCGAAAGCTTTCGATAAAGTCTGGCACAATGGCTTAATATACAAGCTCTACCAGATCGGAGTGCCTGACCGCCTCGTACTCATCATACGAGACTTTCTGTCTAATCGTACCTTTCGCTATCGAATTGAAGGTGCGCTCTCCTCTCCCCACCCCATACGCGCCGGAGTCCCTCAAGGCTCCGTCCTATCCCCGCTTCTGTTCATGCTGTTCACCAGCGACATCCCAAAAAATAGCAAGACCCATCTGGCCCTATTCGCTGACGATACGGCTATTTATTACACCGGTCGCAGCCCAGCCTCCATCGCCCGCACTCTCCAAACCGCCGCAAGCGCCCTAGGCGCTTGGTTCCGGAAATGGAGAATCGAGGTCAACCCTGAAAAGAGCCAAGCGGTCCTCTTCTCCAAACCGCGCTCATCCCTCACCCCCCCTAGTCCCATCACCATGCACGGCAAGCCGATCCCTTGGGAAAAGCGAGCCAAGTACCTCGGTGTGATCCTCGACCACCACCTCACTTTCGGAGAGCACATTAAGGCGGTTCGTTCGCGCGCCGCTTTCGCTCTCGGTAGGCTTCATGCTAAATGCACGCAGCAAGTTGTCACTCAAGTGCAAATTGCGCATCTTCACGGCGTGCATTCGTCCCATCATGACCTACGCCTGTGCCGTATTCGCACACGCAAAGGCATACCGTCTCCATAGGATGCAAACCCTACAAAACCGTTTTTTGCGTAAGGCCACGGGAGCCCCGTACTACCTTCGCAACGAGAATCTTCATCTCGATCTGAGAATCCCCACCATCCAGCAGTTCATGAAACGCACCGCCAAGCGCTTCTTCGACACTGCTGAAAAACACCCCAATCCCCTGATCGCATCGGCCGCCCGATACACTCCCTCCCGTATTAGTAAGACTCGCCGACCGAGACATACTCTGACCATCTCCGACGATGCCATTACTCTCCTCCAGGAGAGTAACAAAGAAACCAGTACATTACGAAAGTACAAACACAGACCGCCGTCATTCCGCCCTCGCCGCCGAGGTCCGTCGCGACGTCCCTGTTCATCTCCGCCCCGTCCCTTGCTCGTGCCAGCCCGCGCCGCTGAGCCTGTAGCTTTAAATTCGTCCCTAATTAATACTGACCAGATCCAGCCTGTCCCTTTGCTGCCCTCCCCCAGCGACGCCCTAAGCCGAGGCCCGTACCCCACAGGGGGGGGTGCCCTTTGCGTGTAGTCGCTTAGTTTGTAAGTTTGTATTAAGCCCTGGCTGGAGACCTTAAACTCATTTAAGGTACCACAGGAAAGCCCGGTTAAGCAGCCGACAACCTCATAGGTTGACCGGCGAGATGCCATTCCGAAAAAAAAAAAAAAAAAAATTGATCGGCCCTTTTTGCTGCTCTGCGCTCGGACTGGACGGACGTGTGAATCATCAACTAGTCGCAAGGTTTCGTAAGCCATTTGAGTTTAGTTTAATAAAACGTGATAAAGTGATATTTTGTTTAGCGAATTTTAAAGTGTTAGTAAATTGTAAGTAAAATTGTTGATTGTGATTTAATTATATTTGATTGATTGTAATTATGAAGTAAAAATGGTTCTTTTGTTATAATTTGTTTTTTTTTTTAATGAATTTCCACTTCTGAAGCTTATATCAGGATAGAGAACTTTTAAAAGCCCACTTAGAGAACGTTTCGTAGCTATAAATTATCGTAAACAGAAAAACCGTTTTTTTAATTCTTTCTATTTTTTTTGCATCTACCCACTTTATCACTTTTGTGTGTGTGATCATGGGACGTAAAGGCTCGTGCACTCGTGATAGACGGTCACATACTCGGGATAAGTCACGTAGCCGCAAACAACGTCGGTCTCGTAGGTCAAATGATCGCAGTAGTGGTAGATCGTACCGCGATTCAAGTAGGAGTCGTCGTACTTCGCGAGATGGCTTACGTAATCGAGATAGGCATGATTCTCGCAGTCCCGAAAGGCACCGATCGCGTACTAGGGATAGGCGCGATTCGCGTTGTAGGGATCGTTCGCGTAGCAATATTGGCAATAGAAAGCGTACTCGTACTCCTTCGCCCCCGGTTCCAACGAGTCCTACCCACAAAAAAAACGAGGCTTTGCGAAAAACTAATGAGCCGGTAGTTCTTAATACGTCGGAACGACATCGGTCTATGGAGTCTAGTGTCCCCGGCTCCGAGGCATCAGCCTCACTCATGCTTTGATGCAAGCAATAAAAACGATGCAACCAGTAAGATCACAGCATTATTATGTGTCGAACTTTGATCCATCAATTAACAGCATCGAAGTATGGTGCGATGAAGTGGATTGTGCTAGAGAGGCCAACGGTTGGAGTGACCACGAATGTCTGTCGCGTGTAGCTACTTGCCTTAAGGGTGACGCTAAGGTCTGGTTAGGGGAATGGGTGACGAACGATAGGACGTGGTCCAACTTCGTACGCGAGTTCAAACCCCTTTGCCCGAGTAAATTAGATTATGCGAATATTTTGTTCGAAGCTATGAATACTACTTCAGATAAGTATTCAACTTACTCAGGATACGCCCGTCGTACCTTATTGCGTCTGAGAATAGTTCAGGGGCTGAGTGACGAATTACGAACGTTAATAGTTATACGCGGTATAGACGGTCCACAGGTGCGTGCAGTTGCTGCTAACGCAAAAACCCCTGATACTATTGTCTCGTTTTTATCAATTTACGTGAAACCTTCTAGGTGCGACAAGGTTGTCGATTCTAAAAAGCAAAGTCAAATAAAATCAAACCAGCGTTCGGGTCTAAAATGTTTCAATTGCAATCAAACCGGTCATATCAGTCGCAACTGTAAGAGACCTAAGGCAAATGCCACCAATGTAAAGCCTGCCAACGTGGCTTCGGACTCATCTTCCAATACACAACCCTCTTCAAGCAAATCTTGTACGTTCTGTAAGAAGTCGGGGCATACTGAGGACAAATGCTTTACTAAAGCCAAATCCGACCAACGAAATCCGCGTAACGTTAATCTATGCTCTTATCAATCAAGCATTGCACAAAGTAACGACATGACTACCGCTATAATAGATGGAATACCCGTAGACGTGCTCATTGATAGCGGAGCCCTCGATGTATCCCTTATTTCTTCAGATATTTTGAAACATTTTACGTGTCAGCCAAAACCGAGACGTTGTGTGTTGAAAGGTTTGAGTGAGAAAGAAGTAGTCGCAACATCTTACGTCACGCTTACGGTGGAATTCAGCGACATTGCTATTGAAGTCGACTTAGTAGTAGTTCCATCGACTTTTATGAACGCTCCTATCATAATTGGCACTGATGTTTTAAACCGCGAAGGCATTACTTACATTCGTACTAAAGATGAGCAATACCTCACGCGTTGCGACAACATTAGCGCAAAAGTCAATGCCATTTGTGCGAGTGATCAGGTCAAAGTAAATACACCTCTTCAGTGTGCAGAGTTGGATAATCTTATGTCCGTCATATACGAGTTTTCCGACTATCTAATATCAGGGACTGCTATGACCACAGTCAAAACAGGTGAGATGGAGATAAAGCTTACCAGTTCCACTCTTGTTGTGTATCGTCCGTATAGATTATCCTACTCCGAAAAACTCAAAGTTGGAAAATTACACAAGACCTTTTAGATAAGGGAGTGATTAGGCGTTCGAAATCTGAATATGCGAGCCCGATTATACTTGTCAGAAAACGTGTGTCGGCTTTGTGTCGATTTTAGGGCGTTAAATCGAATTACAGTGAAAGATCGATACCCTCTGCCACTAATAGATGACCACATTGATAGGTTAGGCGCTTGTAGATTCTTCTGTAGCCTTGATATGGCTACAGGGTTTCACCAAATTCCTCTTAAAGAGGAATGTATTTACTTGACCGGTTTTGTGACACCGGAAGAACACTTTGAGTACGTCAAAATGCCTTACGGTTTAGCTAATTCCCCAATTGTTTACCAGCGCATTATAAATGACACTTTACCTTTAACCTGCATTACATAACGCCAGAAATGCACCAGGCGAACGGCCAAGCTGAGCGTTATATGCGTACCGTGCTTAACATGCTACGTATCCAGGCGAAGTATAAAAACGTCCCCTGGTCAGAAACGTTGTGGAAACTTCAACTGGTCTTAAACATTACAAGACAGAAGACTACGCAAGTATCACCATTGAACCTTCTGATTGGCACCGAATCTACGACCCCTGTGATTCGAGCTCTGGTGCGCGATATAACAATCGAAGGATCGACACCTAACAGAGAGGCCCTACGTGAAGTAACCAGAAGCAGGGCCCGTGAACTTCTAAGGACCAATCAAGCCAGGCAAGACGAACAGGTTAACCAACGGCGACATCCACCTCGCCAATTTAACGTCGGTGACTGCGTGTTTGTTATAAAATTTTCTCAGTCAACAGGAAAACTTGACTCTGGAATGCGTGGTCCTTATAAGGTAGTAGAAGCACTGCCTAGTGGACGCTATACGCTGCGTTTGCTCAGTGGTAGCTATGGAAAGATTACACAGGCTGCCGCCCAGTACATGGTGCTGTGGCGAGGCAAGTGGTGCCCAGAAACATGTGCCGTATTCTTTGAGAGTAAGTAAATCACTGCTAATTGATTTACAAAAGTAACATCGTGTTTGTTTGAATTTACAGACAGGAGTGATGTGTTAGCTGCTGCGCTGTACTGCGGTACCGCCGGTAGCAGCCGCATTTGTGTCGCCGATCGTGTTGGCAACTGTTGCCGAGTCACAGGTAGCTGTGTTGATGTGACCATGTACGGTCAATTTGTGGTCTCACACGTATAGGCGTGTTGAGAGAACTCGTGCGTATGAATACGGTCTGCGTATCGAGTGGGCTCTTACGCATGATTGCGGTCAGCGTTTGGGTCAGCTTACACGTATGAATACGGTCTGCGTGTTAAGCGGCTTACACGTATGAATACGGTCTGCGTGTTAAGCGGGCTTGCACGTATGAATACGGTCTGCGTGTCAAGCGGGTCTACGGGTTGGTAGACCATGTTGCAGATGGCGGAAGCTGACTGCTGGTCGCTATCGCCGATAGCAACATGGCGATTGGCAGCGAAGAACCAGTACTTGCGCGCTGGACACATACAGGACAATGCTTTTGTTTTGCTTTTGGTTTGAGAAAGATGGATGTACGTGTCTATTTACAACCTTATAAACTATTTGAAAGAATGATGAGTGAATTGATTGACTGAAGAAGAATGGAACTTTATGAAAGACTGTACGCTTTTATAGAAATTGCTTGAGTAGCTTGATAGCTTCTAATAAAATGTTTCAGATGAAGATACTGATGACGACTCTGAACAAACGGAGTCTCCTGCTGTGGTCGACCCGTCACCTCGACCAGTTGGTGAAGTGGAGGTTGAGCCGCTGACCTCTCCCATCGCGGGTCCTAGTCGAGCCACCCCAGGAGTTTGTGCCGAGGACGACACCTCGTCAGGAGAGGCCGTGTAAGGAGAATCCTCTCTTACGTCAGTAACTACCCACCGCCTCGCCTATAAAAGCAAGGCGCCGGGGATAGATCGGCCCTTGGAGTGCCTGTGAACCAGCCGTCATCGAGCGAGCAGCTGTCGTCGCGAGTGTCAGTGTGTGAGTACAGTGCAGCGTCACTCGTGACGTCACTTGTTTACGCCGTTCGGTGGCGGAATTTTCCGTTCGTGCCGCTAAATAGTACTTCCGGGCGTTGTGATTTTAACCGCCCTTGCGGCAACGGGGGTTCACACCCAGGTGTGAACCACCCAAGTTTTTATCATGCCTAAGCCAGGCGCCCGCGGCTCTCTGGGCCGCGGAGACGCCGGCTCATCAGGCAACCTGCGGACGGGGTTGGACCGGGCGACGTCGATGCCGAACATCCGCGCCGCGACGACCGGTGCGCCCCCGGACGCAGGAGAAGAACGAGAGGTGAGAAGAGGACCCAGGCCGCGCGCCCGCCGCGCGCATCGCCACAACCCCCGTGCGCCCGATCGGCCGCGCCCCCGCGCCCTCGGTGCGGGTTCCTGCGCCATCCGGGCGCTCCCCCACCGCCTCCGCCCCTGCCACGCGGCCCACCGCGCCGACTGCGCGCCTCCCCGCGCAGCCGGCCCGCGCCCCCGCGCCCGCGCCCCCGCGCCCGCGCACGCGGCGCGCGCCCAAGCGCCGGTCACGCGCGCCCACGCGCCGACTGAGCGCGCGCACGCGCCCGCGTCTCGAGCGCCAGAAGCCAGCACCCCTTGCTGCGCCCCAAGTCCCCCCGAAACAGAGGGTGGACACCCACCCCCCTCCGCCCCCGCGTTCCGCCGCTCCCCCCCACAGCCCCGTGGGGCGCCTACGCAAGCGGTGGCAAGTAACAAGATGCCCGTCCCAGAAAGCAGAGCTGAACCGTCTCGCGGAGAAGGTGAAGGCCGAGCTGCTCGCGCTCGACACCGCGAGCTGGGAGTCAAACATCGATGCCGCAGAAGGCCGGCAATACACAGACTGTGCCGGCGCCTCTCGAATACCCCAGCTCCGGTTCGACCGTTGATACACGCCGACGGGGAAATAAGATACTCCGCTGCTGACCGAGCGGAGATCTTCGCCGAACACCTGGAGCGTCAATTCCAGCCGAACCCGACTGACGACGTGGATCACGTCGCGGCAGTGGATAGGCACCTTGGAGAATACTTCGCAACGCCGATGGCTCCCGAGGAAGACCCCATATTTTTCTCGCCCTGCGCAGTCAGACGCGCCATCCTCAACACGAAGCCCAGGAAGGCCCCCGGCGCCGACGGGATCACCAACACAGCGCTGCGCCACCTACCGTTCCTGCGCACGGGGGCCTTCCCAAACCCCTGGAAGGAAGGGCGCGTCATAATGCTGCCCAAGGCGGGGAAGAACGTGCTGAAGCCGGAGAGCTATCGGCCGATCACCCTGCTGCCAACCATCTCCAAGGTGTTTGAAAAACTCCTGCTGCGACACCTCACGCCCCACGTGAAGCTCCGACCGGACCAGTTCGGGTTCCGCTCGGAACACAGCACGGCGATCCAGCTGTCGAGAGTACTGCACCTGCTAGCATCGTCGTTGAACAAGAAGGAGGACGCAGTTGCAGTACTCCTCGACATGGAAAAGGCGTTCAACCGCGTCTGGCACGAGGGGCTTGTCTATAAGCTATCGCTGTCGGACGCGCCCCGTCGCGTGATTAACGTGGTTGCCTCTTTTCTCACAAACAGGACCGTCAGGGTGGTGGTCGACGGCGCGCTCTCTAGTGCGCGCCCGGTGAGAACAGGAGTGCCGCAGGGCAGCTGCCTCTCGCCCCTGTGTTACTCATGTTACACCGACGACATCCCCACGACAAAGGACTCGACGCTCGCGCTGTATGCTGACGACGCCGCGTACATCACCACCTCGCTGAACGCGAGACACGCGGCCGTCAAAATGCAGCGCGCCCTCGACCTCCTCCCCGAGTGGCTGTCGAAATGGCGGTTGTCGGTGAACGTGGGTAACACGCAGGCGCTCCTCTCCGGATGCGCCCACTACCCACCACCCCTGACTCTACACGGGAACGTCGAAATCGCGTGGTCCTCCCAGGTGAAATACTTGGGGGTGACCATCGATCGTCGGCTCTGTATGAGGAGCCATGTCCGGCAAGTTTCCGCTAGGTGCAGGGCTGCCCGCGCGCAGCTTTATCCAGTGCTCTCGTCACGCCTCCCGCTGCGAGCCAAGCTGGGGGTGTACAAGCTGTACGTCCGCTCCTTGCTGACGTACGCCGCCCCGGCCTGGTTCGCCCTCACGAGCGAGTCATCTCGCAAGCCTCTCCGCGCGCAGCAAAGCCTTGCGCTGCGGAGAATCGTCGACGCCCCTCGCTTCGTGAGGAACCGCGTAATACAACGCGACCTGCGAATCGAGAGCCTGGATGACTTCGTCGCCCGCCTGGCGGCCACCATGTTCGCGCGTGCGGATAAATCTGCCTGGGCGCATCTCAACGAGATAGCCCCCTGGCAGACTCACCCGCCCGACAGACGTCCTCTGCCGCGCGACCTGCTGCCGGACTCAAGCTCCTCCACCCCCCGGACTTGACCTCACGAGGAGGCCGCATACACCTACACGCGGCCCTCTCACTCAGTGACACTCCTCATGTACTACATACGCCCGACGTGCGCCGCGCTCTAAGTTAATATAGGCGCGACGCGCGCCGACCAGCACACATGCACAGACTCCACTACGCAGTCATCACATGATACAGGCGCGGCGCGGACGCGCTCTGTACTCGTGCTCACTGGGCGGTGTCACACGGCACAATACCGCCCCCACACACACTCCGGTCCCCCTGCCTGAACGTAACCGGCTAGACCTGGAAGCGGGAAGGCGGGGGACCTCTCTAAATCATCTGAGGGCGCGCCACTAAAGCCGACTCTCCTGTCGCTGGTCGCCTTCTGCTGGATGAGACCCCCAGTTACCTGGGGGAGGCCCCAGGTAACTGGGGGTCTCATCCGGCGGAGGCGGACCGCCGGAGAGCCGTGAAGCAGGCGGCGTTGTGCGACAAGGCACAACGCGCCGGCGCTCCCCCAGACACACCTAGCATCCACACATATGTGCCTATAAGGCAATCTAATGACGGGCCCGTAGTTAGGGGCCGCGGTATAGCTTCCGCGGGCAGGGGGCCTCGCCCCGATCCCGCTTGCCGTGCCCCCGTAAGGAGACACAGCGACTACTAGTTGGAGATCGGCCCTTTTTGCTGCTCTGCGCTCGGACTGGACGGACGTGTGAATCATCAACTAGTCGCAAGGTTTCGTAAGCCATTTGAGTTTAGTTTAATAAAACGTGATAAAGTGATATTTTGTTTAGCGAATTTTAAAGTGTTAGTAAATTGTAAGTAAAATTGTTGATTGTGATTTAATTATATTTGATTGATTGTAATTATGAAGTAAAAATGGTTCTTTTGTTATAATTTGTTTTTTTTTTAATGAATTTCCACTTCTGAAGCTTATACTTGCTTATTTAAAATTTAGTTTTCTTTGTAAATTTCAAATGTTTAAATTAACGGCTAAGTAACCGAAAATATTGTCATCTCCGTATCTGATAGTGAACATCCACAGCAACACATCTACATATTAGTGCTTCCCTATTAAACTTTGCTGTGGGTGCTCACCGTCTACGGCCAGTGTGTAATGCTTTCGCTTATTGCGCATTACAGGGTTTCACGTACACCTTTATACCTGCTTCCCCTTGGAGGACAGTAGCAGAACAACTGGCGAGTCCTACCCAGCAGTTGGACCTGGCGATCGACGCGCGAGCACTCGTCTCCTGCAGAGGCCAGTGACGTCAGGGGAGTGCTAGACCAGTGTGGAGGTTAATCGCTGTATAGGCCCTAACCCACCTTTATTTCGACCCTCAGTCTACCGAACTATTTTAAAATAAATGTTCCAATTTACTGTCTACCTACCTTTCATTTAAAATCCTCCTAGGAATCCCTGTGCCTAGGTTAGGTAGGATTAAGTAGAGTAGCAGTAACTTTAGTACCGGGACACTGGCGCCCTTAATCGTGGTAGAAATACAGCTGATTAATTCCTCCTCCATTGGTTGTGGGTTGTGTATGTTAGTGGTTGTCTGTGTTAAACGTCTTTATTTTTTTATTTTTGGTTTTTTCCGTTGCTGATATGTACACGAACTTTCAACTTCTTTGTGTAAGTTAATCTTGGTCATCATTAACCTACCCTGTATTAATAATTGTTCATTTAAAGTCGTTTAGTTGCATAGTTGTTAAAATAATTTTTTTTTCTACTGTTATCGTCTTGGGCACCTAAAACGACGCTTTTAAAAATAGTTCGTTATAATTATTTTTCTTCACATTAAAAGAAATATCGTATTTTTACGGCCATATAGTACACATTAGTAGCATTTTTTTTTTCTTTTATGATTTTGCTTGTTTTTTTTTTTATTTTTTTTTTTTTTCATCGTTAAAAACCAGACGTTCTTAAATTTTATTTTGTAACAGAACGGAGAACGTGTTGTTTTTTTTTCCTTTAAACTTTTCTTATCAGCACCTGCTGTGCCGGAACTACAGAACATGGTTTCTGTGTCATGCGATCGTACTTCGTCCGATTTAAGTAAATTAAAATTTACTGGCAAAACTTGTGTCCGCTCGTTTACACAGCGTGTTGATGAATTTGTACTGGCTAGGAATACTCCACAACAAAAAGTCCTAAGTTTTGCATCTGAAAATTTTTAAGACGATGCCCTTCACTGGTATCGTGCGGTAAAGGACAAAGTCAGTTCTTGGCCTGAGTTGGCGCGTTTCTTAAAGGAGGATTTTAGTCAAACTGACTACGGTTATAGACTCATCTCAGAAATTCGTTCTCGTACTCAAGGAGAACGTGAGAATATAACTATTTATCTAGCAATTATGTATGGAATGTTCTCGCGTCTATCTACTCCTCTTCCTGAAGTAGATCTATTGGAAATTCTCTTGCACAATATTAGACCCTGCTATGCTAGTAAGCAGCAGCTCCTCAAATCTCAACCATAGACACCTTGCGTTCGTTATGTCGTAACTATGAGACATTTCAGACTCGTCTGTCACAATTTCAAGAGCCTCCTAAGGTTACTTCCGATACGCTAGCTCCTGAATTTGCGTACACTAAGGATGTCCATAAACCAATATTTAAGGCAAATAATAATTCAAGTAATAATTACAATAATAACAATCAACATAGAAATAATAATAATAATTTTAATAATAACAATAAATATGTACATGCAATTAATGTGGCTAAAAAGGAACCTTACTGTCTTAGGTGTCGTAATAACACCCATCATATTCGTCAATGCAAGGCTCCACGGGACATTGTTTGTTTCAAGTGCGGTATGAAAGATGTGAAGACACCCGACTGTCCTAACTGTCGTAAAAGTGGTACAAATTCAAAAAACTAATTAAGCAGAGTTGTAACAATTTTAGCAAGCAAGACTGGGAAACTTGGCTTGATTTTATAAGAACATTTTCCTCTTCATACAGAGTTGCTACAATTCTGCTATCAAAACCACTAAATGATTCTAGGCCTTATGTAAATATTAAGATCAATAATATCGATGCTGTTGGGTTACTTGATTCTGGAGCTGCAGTTTCGATTCTGGGAAACAATTCTCATTTCCAGCTTACGGATTGCACTTTAAACCAGGATGACCACACTAATATGATAGCTGCTGGCGGTCAATCATTAAAAACCTTAGGTTTCATTCTTTTTCCAGTTACATTTGAGGGCCAGTTTCACATTATTAAGGCATATGTTGTTCCCGAATTTGAAACATCAATTATATTAGGCGTAGATTTTTGGCGCGCTTTTCGAATTTGCCCTAATTATATAGGTAGTATCACAATGTCAAATGCCCCTTTGGCGGAAATAAAGGCAAGTAGCGGTGAACCATTTATTAACTCCTACGATCATTAGTTGCCATCGCAGAAAGCGATAGCTGATAATCTCATTGCGCAGTTTCGGTCTATTTGTACTGAAGAAAGGGGCCTGGGTAGAACAAATTTAATATCCCATCGCATTGACACTGGTGACGCACAACCAATTAGACAGCGTTATTACAGGATGTCCCCCGAAAAGCAGCGCATTTTAATTGAGCAGGTGGACGAAATGCTGTCACTTGCGAAAGCGCCTGGTCTTCTCCCGTGCTCATTGTTAATAAAAAGAACGGGCAACCAAGGTTCTGTTTGGACAGCAGGAAGTTAAATGCAGTGACTAAGCGCGATGCGTAAAATTTGCCATATGTCTCGGAGATATTGGATAACCTTCACGATGCTAAGTACCTGAGCAGTATCGATTTGTCCAAAGCTTTTTGGCAGCTGCCTATAGCGCCAAAAGACCGCGATAAAACCGCATTTTACGTTCCGGGCCGTGGGACTTTTCGTTTTAAAACTACTGCGTTTGGATTAACGAATGCCCCCGCAACGCAACAATGTCTCGTTGACTCGTTATTTAGTGACATGGAGTCTAAGACATTCGCTTATTTAGATGACGTCATTGTTATTAGTTCTAGCTTTGATGAGCATGTTTCTCGATTGTTGCGAGTTTTGGACAAATTGAAACAGGCAAATTTAACGGTGAACTTCGAAAAGTGTAAGTTCTTTTGAAGTGAACTCAAGTATCTAGGATACGTGGTAGATTCCCGTGGTTTACGCACTGACCCGGACAAGGTGGAAGCCATTATTAACTTTCCAACCCCTACAAATAGGAAAGAGTTGAAACGCTTCCTCGGCACTGCTACGTGGTACCGACGTTTCGTCCTTAATTTTAGCACAGTGGCTGGTCCACTCAATAAGCTCACTGCTAACGGAAAAAACGCTCCTTCTTTCAAGTGGTCACCAGAAGCTGACGCGGCCTTTAATGCGTTAAAAGAATGTTTGGTTTCCGCTCCAGTTCTTTCTTGTCCGGACTATTCCAAACCTTTTGAAGTGCACACTGACGCGAGTAGTTACGGTATTGGTGCTATGTTAACGCAGACTATCGACGGTAAAGAACACCCAATTGCCTACATGAGTAGATCTTTTACCAGCCCTGAAAAAAACTACAGCATTACTGAAAGGGAGACCCTTGCTGTTTTAACGGCTCTCGAGCACTGGCGGTATTATCTCGAAAACGGCCAAACATTTACGGTGTATACTGACCACTCCGCGTTAAAATGGTTTTTATCTCTAGAAAATCCCACAGGATGACTAGCTCGATGGGGGGTAAGATTGTCCTCATTTAATTTTATAATGAAACACCGTCGAGGTGTCGACAATGTTATTCCTGATGCCTTGTCTAGAGCTTTTCCCGTAAATGCAATATCTCTAGCTAATGCCAATGTAGGGGCGCTGACGCATTCGTTTTATATTTCTCACACGCGCAGCGCCCGGCGAGTTCAGGGGCCTTACCACAATCTTTTACAAAACATTCTTATTTCGATAATGTTTTGTTTCAAGCTTATAATAACATTACTCATATTCGTACCATGAACTTCAACTTTCAATGTTGTTTTATTCCTGCTAAAGTGCTGGGAAAGAACGAACTACTTCTAGGATTTGTCTATTGCCTGCTATAGTAGAAAAGAAACAACGCTATATGAACTGTATGACGCTGTCCGAAATCCTACTATGAAGTAGAATTGAGTAAATTATTATTATTTATTTATTTTAAAACATTACTTTGTAGTAGGATCTAATTGATACGAGTAATTTCCATAAAATGAACCCAAGTATTAAAAGATTTTGGTTTTTAAACAGAAAAAATAAAATAAAAAAGAGGCTGCGGCTAAATTGTGACAATAAGAATGGGAACAATTCTGTTCTTGTCAGCAATGTCAGCTGTCTAACGCGAACGGAATTTAAAAGTCAAAAATTTTTAAATTGATTTTTTTGTGGTTAAACTTATTTTATTTCATCTTAGTTACTTAAGATATGTGTCTCTCTAGCATTTTGTAGTCAGTTGGATGCAAAATCATCATGGAATCAAGGTAAGGTTAAACATGGTAACTCAGTGAATAAGTTTATAACAAGGGATTATTTTTATGTAAATAATGTTTTGATTATGATAGTTCGAAACAATATGTTTTCAGACTCAGTTATAAGTGTTTTGTTATTAATTTTGCAGCCGAAGAGTTAATCTAGTTAAGAGTTAATCCTGGCGACAGCTAGAGATACTCTGGGAAATTTTAAATTCCAACCGATCAACAACTACTGCCAACGATCGCTATGACAAATATGGAAAAAACAATGTTTTCAAATACTGGGACAAGATATTGGCCAGGGATATGCCAGGTGTTCAGGTGGAACTAGTAAGTAGTTAAGCATAATTAACTGTTATTTATAATATAAAACAAAGATAAAAAAGGGTATGCTTACATGGTTCGGTCATGTTGAGAGGAGGAGTGAAAGACGAAGACAAAAGATATTTTTATGGCAGAGGTGAGTGGCAACGCAGGGAACGGTCGCCCTAGGAAAACCTATACTGACATTATTGGTAAGGTTTTTCAGAAAGGTCAGGTGCGCAGTACTCTTAACCGGCTTGCTTGTATGACGAGATGTATGAATGTAGGAGGTGGCGTTCTTTGACTTTTGCCTACCCTTTAGGAAAAACATGTGCTATGTGTGTGTGTTAGCCCTGTCGGCGACGAGACGCGTCGGCGAAGAGACCCGTCGAAGTAAAGTCTTGTCAGTGTTCAGTCTATCGGCGTTTAGTAATACACTCTTTAAATTATAAACAAAAATAAAACTTATTTTGTTTCAGGATCTTAAATGCCGTCTTCCCCACAGCCGCTGTACAAGAGTTTCACAAGTAACCAAACCCTGCTGCAGAGTGTTGTTGGTACTACGTGGCTGTTCGCTCGCATTGTTTTGTGGCTGTGATTAGGCTTCCCGAATCACATCATTGTTTAATGGTTTTACAGATATTATGTTAGCCCTATTGCAAGTGTCATATTTATAATATAACTTAACAATTGTATACTCGCGTATATTGTTATTAGTAAGTGATTAAAGAAATTTTATATTTTTGTTTAAACTTATTGGTCTCGATTTACTTTTGCTTATTTCCAATACCCGTATACTAAAATCTCTAGAAATATAATTCAATCGGCAAGTTTAAGGCCGCGGCCCCATGTCCACGGCGCGGCGCCGGCCGCCGTGTGGCGTTGCGGCGCCGCCGCCGTAACACGGCACGACGTCGTGCCGCAGCACGGTGCCGCGGGCGGCGTGCCGCGAGGGAGAATTCTCAGTCGATATTTGGCAGTTGGTGTGCTCGAACGTGTTTATTTGGAAATGGATCGCGAAAAAAGAGTTGTTCTCCTCTTGTTACTAAGACGAATGAACAAAAAACAGAAACAGAAGACTGAGAATTCGCCCCCGCCCGCGCACGCCGTCCGCGGCACCGTGCTGCGGCACGACGTCGTACCGTGTTACGGCGGCGGCGCCGCAACGTCACACGGCGGCCGGCGCCGCGCTGTGGACATGGGGCCGCGGCCTACGTAAATAAACACATTTTACTTATCCCTTATAGGATTATTTTGTTATCCGTTTGTCTGTCTGTCCGTCTATCAAGACCCTTTTTCTCAGAACGCGTGGAGGTATAAAGCTGATATTAATTTCAAATACTTAGGTCTACTACCCCTTGAAGCAGTGAAAAAATTAAACTTCTGAGTAAATGTAAAATACATATTTAATATAAACTAGCTTCAAGCAAGCACGTCGTATACACGTCTCGTTGGCGTCGTGTTTCGCTGCGAGGTGCTACGTAATCGATCTCGGAAACGTCGGTATACGACACTCGGCCAAAAATCCTCTTCTTATCCTCAAAACCACGAACGATCTATAGTTGATGTTGTGGCGCGATTCCAACTTTTCAACCCTCCAGAGTCCAATTGATCTTCACTCTGATAGACTCCACGACTTCCTCAACCTTCGTGGAGCATTGTAGACGTGAAACTTACAGCTGCGACGTAGCTACAGCAGGACCCAGCAGCATGTGCAGCTTTTTTTCGTACGTAGTTCAGCATTGGATTCTTCTGAAACCTCTATTCTGGATTGCACCTTGGTTATCTCCACTTTCAATGTAGTAATGTCCTTTAGAAGCGTATATATAACGTCGATGTGATCTAACGTGACGGGGCAGTTTACTGAGATTTTTTGCCACGAATTATTGCACGCCATCCGGGTCTGTCCTCTTCAACATGTCAATGACATCCTGAAGGCTCTTCTCATTTCCATCTCTGCGGCGTGACGGCATCTGGTACAGCTTTTCAAGCGACTGGAACAGCAACAGTTTACCACTGCTGATCTTGTCCTCCTTGAAATCGGACCGAATATCTGCAGGACGCTGACCTCGTGCATGTAGTCAACAGCATGAACTAAAAAAACCACAATGGAAAACCAGCATTTCATTGACTGGTTGAGTTGTTTGGAACTAAGTTTCTCCGGTCAGCGGCGATGGCCGCGCAACATGCGAATAAAATTCGTTACGTGCAACGCACTGCACTCCAAAAAACTACATTTAAATATATAAATTTGCAAAACAATAATACTTCCGTCGAGTCCGAGGAACTTTTTTATGAATGCTAAATTTGACATTAAAACAATATTGCTGGTTGTCAAAAGTCACGTCGTGGTAGGAAAATGAATGAACTTTTAGGGGTGACGTCACCAAAACTGCTAAGAAAATAACATTACTTTAACCTTATTATGAGCTTATTTTAAGGACGTCATGGTACGAAAAGTCAAAGTAATATTATAATAACATTGTTTTAAGAGCTTGTGGTTGGCCCCCAGTTCGCCCGAAACCGCCTTCAACTATACACGCGCCACAAATACAACTTTGTAATATTAACATCGAGTAAAGATTATACAGTGTACAACAATCTATTTATTTCTCTCCGCACACACTACCCTGGAACACACCCAAAATTGGTGACCCCGACGTGATCCTAAAGTGTGTGCGTTGATCGAGAACGGGCAACTCATCCCAACATCCACGCGGTATAGTGTGAAAACCCACAGTGCTTATTGAGAAAAAGTCACAAAGTCAAGCCTGAAGATGGAAGAAAAAGCGACCGCTGAAGAATACGTTCTCTCACCCGTGTCCGTGACCGACAAAATAGAAGATTGTTGGACCAAGTCACCAGAATTATGGTTCGCCAAAGCGGAAACAATTATAAACGCGCAGAAGATGTCCGACGACTCCAAGTACCGAATACTAGTCTCGAAGCTCAACCGGGAAGTCACAGAACAAGTAGCGTCAATCATATTCGAACCACCCAAAAAAAAAAAATACGAGACCTTGAAGGCAAAGTTACTCTCAGTTTACAGACAGTCGGATGAATGTCAAATCAAAAAGCTTGTTTGCGGAATGGAGCTGGGAGACCAGCAGCCATCACACCTTCTTCGCAAAATGAGGGAGCTAGCCAGAGGAAGGATGACAGACGAAACACTCAAGGTGATGTGGAAGAACCAACTACCACCGTCTATACGCGGCATTTTGGCAGTATCCGATGAGGCAAACTTAAAAAATTTGCGTCGATCGCAGACAATGTAGCAGAAAACGCAACTCCGGTCCACAGTGTCGCTAGTGTGAAAGAAGCGTCGAGCCCATCAAAAAAGGATGACGCAGTGATAGCCGAAATAAGACAACTTGGTGACAGATTACGCAGGCTCGAGAGCACACCCAGAGGTCGCTTGCGAAACTTTAGATCGAGAAGAAGCAGATCCAGGTCGGGTTCGAACTCCAGGT
Source organism: Hoplodrina ambigua (assembly GCA_949774945.1). Classification (NCBI taxonomy): domain Eukaryota; kingdom Metazoa; phylum Arthropoda; class Insecta; order Lepidoptera; family Noctuidae; genus Hoplodrina; species Hoplodrina ambigua. The sequence continues at coordinate 19,325,889 of OX458964.1, forward strand.
CTACCAAGGCGATGACAAGTGATGACCCCAACTGGTTGTGCCGTTACCACTTCCGATTCCGCAACAAGGCGAAGAGGTGTGAACATCCGTGCAATTGGAAGAAGTCGAAGCCAGCGGAAAACTAGTGTCGGTTCAGTCAGCGACGGGTGGCTGCGACCGCGTGCACGGCAATCACCGTCTAAGCGTCCGAGACGAGAACTCAGGTTTGAACTTTTTAGTAGATAGTGGTGCAAATGTGTCAGTTCTACCTCGCAGAGTGGTTTTGAGGAAAAATAACGCACAAAGTGCCGGTTATAAGTTATGCTGCGAACGGTACCGAAATAAATACGTACGGTACACATATGTTAGAACTAGACTTAAATCTTAGACGAGCGTTCCGTTGGTTATTTACGATAGCGGACGTACAGCAACCAATATTAGGTGCTGACTTCTTAGCAAAATATAATTTGTTAATTGACTTGAACGGACGAAGGCTAGTCGACCAGGTAACAAATTTAGGCGCGAGAGGAAACCTCTCCGACTCGACTGAGCCCACGATTAAAACTATTGTTAATGATTGCCCCTATCATGAGTTATTATGTAAGTTCCCAGAGGTAACTAAACCAGTTTCATATAAAGAGACACCTAGACATAGCGTTCGTCATTTTATAGAAACAACAGGTACCCCAGTGCACGAGCGAGACAGCACGAGCGAGACAGCTACCACCAGACAGGTACGTAAAAGCTAAGAATAAATTTAGGGTCATGCAAGAGCTGGGGATCTGCAGGCCGAGCCACAGCGCTTGGGCAAGTCCTCTGCACGTGGTACCCAAGAAAGACGGTAATATTAGGCTATGCGGAGATTAAATGCGATCACCAAACCGGATCGCTACTCTGTACCTCGTCTTCATGATTTTACATGATGTTGGCTAATAAGAAAATATTCTCAAAGTTAGATATTAACCGAGCATACAATTAATAATAATAATAATAATAAAATAGTTTATTGTCACAAAAAAATATACATTAGTATACACTGTTTAAAATGAAGCTAATTAACGCTGCAGTAGTTTGTATACAGATATTGTGAGCCCTGCCTCTCAAACTAGGATAACCTGTATCTTAAGAGACAGTGTTCAGCTGTGGGGTTATTTAAAAATAGGGATCAAACAGCTGCGGACTGTGCCAGCTTATAGTAGGTATGTGGTAACAACTTAACAATCTTATTACTTTTAACAAAAACATAAACATATAAAAACATATAATAAAAATAATTTGACAATTTAATCTAATGAAAAGAAATAACAATTTAAAACGTAAGTGTGTGAGTGGGTGAATGTGTATGAGTATTTCTATATGATTTATGTATCTATGTGTGGTGAGTTTTTGTATGGGAGTAGTGAGTGTGATGTGCTATATGTGAGGTAGTAAAAGCAAAAAGTAAGGCAATATTAGGCAATACATTTTAGCAGACATTCAGTTTGTGTATAGTCCTGTTGAAGTAGCCATTCCATCAGCTTAGCTTTCAATTCAAACTTATTGCAATCCAATATATTTAATTCTTTATGAATTTTCTTGTAGATCAGTGAACTTAGGGTGAAGTATTGGTTTTTGGCAAAAGCAGTTTTGTGTCGTGTAACTGGGGGAATGTTGGTTCGTTTGGTGGGATCAGACGGTGGGACACTGGAGTGTCTTCTAAGAATGGATTGCAACACGTAGAGCTGTCGAACTGTTAGTACCTTACAATCTGAGTAGAGTTGAGTTGTTGGATAACGATAAGGTTTCCGTAGCATCACTTTCAATATTGCTCTCTGAGCTCTCTCCACTCCAAGAAAAGTAGTTTTAGCTGCACCACCCCATACATTGATGCAATACCCAAGAACTGACTGACACAGAGCATAGAATACCATTTTTAGAGTATCAGGATTTGCGGAAGCTCTCAGTGACTTAAAGATGTGTATCAGTCTCAGCGTTCTCGAGGTTAGGGCATCAATGTGTTTATTCCAGCGTAACCCGGCATCAATTTGAACACCCAGGTATTTGACGTGATCGGTACGCGTAAGTGTTGGACATTGGCATGAAGATGACTGTTCTAAGCAAGTGTGCGCTATTATTGAAAAGGTGTGGTCAGGTGCGGTGTTCTGACGAATGGCGAAAGGAATATATGAAGTCTTATTACAGTTTAGGGTAAGCAGGTTTAGGTTGAGCCAGTTTATTATTTCACGTAGTGCCAATTCCGCGTTACTTTTAACACAATCCCATGTTGACCCGTCAACTACAACCACGGTGTCATCGGCATATAGAAAGATCGTCGAGTTTGGGAGGGACATTCTGCATAAATCATTCACATATATTTGAAATAAAATAGGTCCTAAAATGCTACCTTGGGGCACTCCGTAGGATAAGGTATCATCATCACTGAAGTGATTATCAATTTTGGTTCTTTGAGTGCGGTTGTTCAGGTAATCTTTGAATATTTGCAGTGCTATACCTCTAACACCGAGTCGCTCTAATTTGGCAATAAGTATGGGAACAGAAACTGTGTCGAATGCCTTCGAAAGATCTAGGAATATTCCTAGACATTTGGTTTTCCTGTCGAGATTCCCAGCAACCAACTGCGTCAATTTAAGTACTGCATCTTCAGTCGAGACACCGGAACGGAAGCCATACTGATTATCTGCTATGATCTTGTATCTTTCCAAGAAGTTCTTAAGTCGGTTACTAAGAATTCTTTCCAAAATCTTGGAAAGAGCAGTCAAAACCGAAATGGGTCTATAGTTGTTGACACAGCTTCTGCTCCCACCCTTATGGATTGGGTGCACAATTGCTTTTTTTAGTGCGTCCGGAAAAACACCCTCGCGGAGACAGCTATTAAAGATGTATGTCAATGGTTTTATTAGTGTCTGACGGCCCATTTTTAGCACTAAGGGTGATATACCATCCCAACCCAGTGCACAGTCATTACGTAGCTGCGAAACAAGAGACTCCACCTCAGATTCGTCTGTATCAAGCAACACGAGCGAGTTTGCGGGAGATAGTGGGTTGTTATCATCATTACTAAGAACCTGACTGCTCATATCAGCGGGGCACTGGTTCTGTGATAGAATTTTATCCGCTAAGGTTTTCCCTACGTTACTGAAGAATTTACCAACTTCATTTATGGATGCTTTAGGACTGTCACATATTTTCAGTAGTTCCACAGGACTGGTTTTTATTTTAGCTGTATTTGTAATAGTTTTAATAGTGTTCCAGAGGGCTTTGGGGTTATTTTTTGTTTTCTCAAGATCATTCCTTTCGTGGGCAATTCTTAGTTTTCGAAGCAGGTCATTGCAAAAGTTGCGGTAGCGTGTATAAGTTTTTTTAAGAATTAAATTATCTGGTTCATTACTTGATCGAATATGCATTTTGTCTCGATTTTGGATACACCTCAATAGGCCTAGGGTTATCCAGGGTTTGATGGTCCTTTTTTTATTTGGGATCTTGACATACTTTGTGTGTTTAGCAATTACCGGTGTTAACATAGTTATAAAAGTATCCATCATTGTGTTAGGGTCGTCCAATTTATAAATTGCCGCAAAATCGAGGTTTTCTAGCTCTAGCTTAATTGACTCATAATTTATGGAAGTAGAATATTGACAAGTTTTACGAGTGGAACTTATGCTGGAGATGGTAAGGACAAGAGGTTTATGGTCTGTGATGTGTGATTCAAGAACTAGTGTGGTGGTAGGCAAGCTAGATTTTATGAACGCGTGGTCAAGACAATTTCCAAGCCTAGTAGGTAGAAGGTGGGATGGTAGCAGGCCATGCGATGAATTAAGTATGAGGTAATCTAGACTTCGATCATTTCTACTGCTCATGCTAATATCAATATTCAAGTCACCAATAAGAGCAATGTTCTGCCATGTAGAAAGTTTAGTGTAAATATTATTTAAACTATCTAGGAACATATCAAAACTTTCCCTAGAACTGAGCGATGGGGACCGATAGACTGCCACAACAGCAATTTTACTGTCATCACGTTGGCAAACAAGGCAGTTTCCACCCATAAAAGTAGGCTCCCACACCGAGACTTGCAGACTCTGTTTCGCATATATAACAATTCCATCGTTCTGGTTCAAGTTTATGTTTGTACGATATGATTGGAAGCCCTCTAATATGGGCAAATTAATGGCCTTGCTAAGCCAGCATTCGGTCAAAACAATGATATCGAAGCTAATACTTGTTTGGTGCAATAGTACCCGTAATTGTTCAAAGTTTTTGTTAATACTTCGTATATTTAAGTGTAGGATTTTCGTAGTGTCATCGGAATTCTTAACAAACCTAAGACAGTCTTCCGGGTTACAAGTCAGTGAATTGGCCACGTCTATTGAGTCTAGTTCTGAGTTTATATTATTTATTAAAGCCATTTGAAAACAACATAAGATCCAAAGACATGACTGACTGACATGAATGAGTATGCAACTGGAGTCCAAAGAACCAGGAAGGTTTTTTTGCCTGTTCTTGCAAAAACTGTATAGTGAAAAGGAACTCGTGTGATTATGTAAATGTGAAGTGTATTTATTGTTGCAGTGTAAGTTGTATAGGGGATGTTTTTGAGGGTAAGGAGTGTATGGGAGTGTGTATAAATTTTAAGTACTGGAGTAATAATAATAAGACCTAACTTATTTAAAGGAAAAGTAATTGTATACCTGTCGCGGAAAATGACATTGAAAAAACTGCTGTCATAACACCTTTCGGCTTATTTGAATTTATGCGCATGCCTTTCGGATTACGTAATTCAGCACAAACGTTTCAGCGTTTCATGCATCACACAGTATTGCAAGGCTTGGATTTCCTATTCAACTATGTAGATGACGTCATCATAGCATCAGATAACGAACTAGAGCACAAACAACACTTAGAAAAAGTTTTCGAAAGATTTAATGAATACGGCATAACTATAAATTTTACCAAATGTAGCTTCGGTAAACAAAAATTAGAATTTTTAGGATATGAAGTGTCAACAGAGGGAATTAGACCTCTAGAAGATAAGGTAAAAGCCATTGTAGACTTTCCAAAACCGGAAACAGTTGAGGAACTTAGAAGATTTCTAGGAATGTTAAATTTTTATAGGGCAAGTATACCTCAATCGGCCGATCATCAAACAGAGTTGAATAAATACCTAGGAAATACAAAACGCAAAGATAAAACTAAAATTAACTGGACACCAGCAGCTGAAAACAACTTTGAGCAATGTAAGAAAGACCTAAAGAACGCGGGTATGTTATCATATCCAACGTCAAATACTCCGTTAGCGTTAATGACTGATGCGTCAGACACATGTGTGGGCGCAGTATTACAGCAAAAGGTAAACAACAAGTGGAAACCATTAGGGTATTTCTCTAAAAAATTAACACAGGCCCAAATGAAATATAGTACATATGACAGGGAATTATTAGGAATATATTCAGCCATAATTCATTTCCGCAACATGGTTGAAGGTCAACAGTTAATTATTTTTACAGACCATACGCCTTTATCATTTGCATTTAGTAAAATAGGTACAGATAGAGAAACTTCTCGGAGAGCTAGACAGATCATGTTCATAAGCGAATTCAGCACGGACATAAGACACATTAGTGGGAACGATAATTTAGTTGCGGATACATTATCCAGAGTAGCAACAATATCGTGCCCCACAACGATCGATTTCGCAGAACTTGCAGCCGCACAGGAAACGGACGCCGAGCTAGCAAAATTGCAAAGCGAATCGAGTAACAATAACAACATAGTGTTGAAACGTGTAACTCTAGTCAATACAGAGAAATACGTTGTTTGTGAAGTTTCAACCGACTCAGCACGCCCATACTTGACCGGAAAGTTTCGACGTTTAGCCTTCGACTCAATACATAATATGAGCCATCCAAGCATTAGAACAAGTAGAAAATTAGTTAGTGATAGGTATTTTTGGCCAAATATGAATAAAGACGTTGGAAATTGGGCCAAGACTTGCATTAAATGTCAAAAAGCGAAAATTCAAAAGGATACCAATGCAGATTTAAGTACCTTTGAGAATTGTAAGCGTTTTGAACATATTCACATAGACATAGTAGGACCCTTACCAACTTCACCAGAGGGATTTAAATATTGCTTGACGATAATAGACAGGTTTACGCGTTGGCCAGAAGCATTTCCATTAAAAGAAATAACTGCAGAAATAGTAGCCAAAACTTTATATGAAGGTTGGATTAGTCGTTACGGGTGCCCGGTTAAACTCACAAGTGATCAGGGAAGACAGTTCGAAAGTAATTTATTTAGAGAATTAATGTCAATTATGGGAATACAGAAAACCCGTACCACTCCATATCATCCTCAATGCAATAGAGCGATAGAAAGATGGCAAAGGTCATTAAAAACAGCACTAAAAGCACGTTTAGACAATAAAAGCTGGATAGATGAACTAGCAACAGCAATGTTAGGATTACGCACGACAATTAGGTCCGACACAGGCGTAACCGCAGCACAAATGCTATACGGCAGTAATATTAGGCTACCAGGTGACTTCTATGACCATAGCAATGTACAGTTGCATGATGACAACAATTTTGTAAAAAAAATAAAGGACGTAATAGATGGATTGAAACCATCCTCTAGAGTAAACAAGTCACCTCGCAAGATTTTTGTACACAAAGATTTACTCACCAGTGATCATGTATTCGTTAGAAATGACGCGGTACGGAAACCATTACAATCTCCATACGATGGACCATATCGCGTCATAAGAAGAAATGAAAAAGTGTACCGCGTACAGTTACCTGACAGACAAGCAAACATGTCTATAGATCGCTTAAAACCAGCTTATTTATTAATAGATAATGAATTGCCATCAGAAGAAGTAAATAAAAACACATTAAAAAAAAAAGATAATATAAAAAACAAACAGGTACATAATAAAAAACAGAAAAAAGTAACGTTTCAAACAAGCAAACCCAGTGACGAAACATATACAACGAGAACTGGACGAATAAGCAAAAGACCGTCAAAATATAGAAATTAGCATTTTTATAATGTAGGTCAATTAATTGAATAAAGGTACTACGTAACGGAATTGAAACTTAGTAAGAATTCAAACAGTCGCGAAATTACATCACGTACACCAAGTTAATTAAAAAAATTGGTACCAATCAGACAAAAGAAAAAGTTATCGTTAACGAAAACCTATCAAATGTCGCACAAGTGGACAACAAATTAAATATCATTGGCTGCGTCATGATAGCTACCATAATACTACTTACCATATTGTTAATCTACGCAGGAAAACGAAGGTTTATCAAAGGCATTCGAAAGTGGTTGAAGAAGGAAATAGTGGCGAGTGTGATAGCCACACCGAGCATAAGGGTAGAAACGGTGCAAAAACCGCAAGAATCGCCAACACAGATGATGTATGGTTTAAAAAAATATATAACGGCTGTCTGACTACTCCTTCAAATTTCCCTAACTTCACCACAAAAAATAATTCGTTATTTCGACTCACAAAAAATATAAACAACCAATTAACTTCAGAATTTGACTGGAAGGAAGTCGTACCCAGCGAGTTCCGTGAAAGCATCATAGCCGAAAATCACTCTGAGCCAACAACACCGCAACCTATCGGCGCTTGTCATTAAATTACTACTGGCCAAATATGCACCAGGATGTCGTTAAATATGTAGGTTCCTGCTTGGTTTGTTTATCTTATAAAGCACAAAATCACACTACATTGGGAGAAATGGGTCGTCCTAAGCAATGTTCGAGACCTTTTCAGATGATCTCAATTGATTTTGTGGGTCCTCTTCCCACCAGTCGAAAACAAAATTCTTATATTTTGGTCGTAACGTGCTGTTTTTCAAAATTTTGTCAGATTTTCCCGGTACGTCGCGCTACTGCGGATATAGTTATTTAAATTTTAGAAGATTCCATTTTCTTGGTTCACGGAGTTCCTCAAACAATTTTCATGGACAATGGGACGCAGTTTCGTCTACTGACGCGCTATTTAAAAAATATAAAATACCTGGAAACGATCACAGATCCTGGGACACCTCCATCCCCAAGGTTCAGTTTGCGATAAACAATTCCGTCAATGAAGCCACCGGTTATACACCGTCATTTTTAGTTTACGGTAGGGAATTTAGCCGTAGCAGACTTTAGCCGACACAAAAAAATATTCAGTAATTTCTAATACCAAAACCAAATACGAATTGCGTTGATTTCAGCACCTCTTCGATTCCCATAGAAGTCTTTTTTATGGACAATTTAAACTCTATAATAGTGTCATTACCAAAAGTATAACTGCGGAGTGCATAACCATACAAGAGGTCACCGCGCCGTGTATCTCGTCGGTCACACACATGTTCGCTGCGCGTGAGTCACACATACAATCATAGTTTTACTACTTAATGACCCCGCCTCCAAGCGTAAATCACTCCGCCGAGAAGCTGCAATTTATTAATGAACTCTGTGGTGTGTGTGCGTCTGATGCGGTGAAGCGTTGACAAGGACGGATATATTTGCGAGAAACAGACAAACGGAGGTCAAGTTATAACTGACGGAAAGCTGTTTTGTACCGTACTATCGATAGCGACCACTCTGTCTTGAGCCGCGCGTCACTCAATATAAGCTCGGCGAGTCCTAGCCTCCTAATAAACGTTGGGCGCCTGGAATTTTGTAACAAGAGGTCATTTATACATAAAATGCCTGTCGAACGCTCGCCGCCGCCGCCGCCGCCTACCCCGACAGCGTTGCCTACGACGCCGCTTTTTAGCACACCGCAACCTCCGCTCTTCACACCCCACAGTTCTTCTGAACCAAACCTTAATGTAAATAACATGGACTCGCCTACCGATACCCTTTCCCCTGCCATAACCTTCCGTAATGTGAAGCGTAAACGTCAAGAAGATAACGAAGAAAGTAAGCTGACCACCTTTATGTCCGATATTAAGGAATTATTTCGCGAACTTAAGCAACAGCAGGAGAAGAGGTACAATAAGCTCTGTTCCTTGATAAATCAGGTTCGCGACACTGTGGATAATATGGCTGGCAACTTCAATGAATTAACATCGCGAGTCGAAATTTTGGAAACCGAACGCAAAGAAAACTTGTCTTACATCCACAACCTTGAGGCAAAACTGGAACATTTAGAACAGAGCTCCAGATCAACTTGCCTAGAGATACGCAACATTCCGGTTGCCAAATCCGAAACAAAGAATTCTCTTCTAAAAACTGTAACTGAAACGGGCAACCTTATTAACTTACCGATCCAACCTTATGAAATTAAAGATATATACCGTATTCAAACGAAAGATCCGGCGAACAAAACAATTATAGTTGATTTTAGCACGGTCCTACGCAAAGAGGATTTTTTAGAAAAGTTTCGCAAACACAACAGGGACAGTTATAAGCTAACAACGGAGCACCTGAAAATCAGTGGCCCTGTAAAGCCTATCTTTGTCTCAGAAAATCAGGATGGCTACCAGTCGGTTCACTTTTAAGGTAAAAGTTCGCGAACACTTACGTAAGAAGTTGGCAGACTCGTCCCACCATTAATTTGTCGTACTTCACCACCTATTTATTTTTTATCTCTCTCTACCCTATATATTTTGTTTGTATGTATGTATATATGTATTTATTTTTATATATTTTTTTATATTTTAGTATCGAAATTTTTCTGTATTTTCTGCACCTACTACGTTTTGTCTCTGCATCACCCTAAGGTAGACTGGTAGAAAATGCCCAAGGCATTAAGTCCGCCTTTGTACAGTGTATTTTTTACATGTGCATAAAGTTTAAATAAATAAATAAATAAATAAAATCTAATTTCAAGAAAAAAGAGACTATTTTTCCTGGCCCGTGATGCAGCAAAGTCGAACAACTACAAATTCTGCTGGGTAAAACACGGCAAGATCTTTGTGAGAGAGAAGGAAGGTTGCAAACATCTAGAAGTTAGGAACGAGAGTGACCTTTCGGCTATTGTAATTGCTAAACCGTGACTAGACCCCGAATTGTCAATAACTAAATTACCGATTTCTGTTTATTCTTGGTTTCTACCCCTGATGTTATATTTTTGCTTGTATTGCTTTATGTTAGTTCATTCATTTTTAATTATAATTAGTACTACTAACTATTCCTTTCAGACTATTACACTACTAAACACACAAAATCACACTTCCACACACTCAAGTACACTATACTACTTATACCACGAGTTTTCGAAATTAGCACACTATTTTTCTTTAAACAGACAATTACTCAATATAGTTGCGTATTTAACTAATACCTATGGTGAACAAGGTATAATTATCTCTTCTCAGGGTCCGATTATTGTATTACTATTTTTTAAACTAATGGAATATGAATAACCTAGACATCATAAACCCGGAAATTGAGAAAATTTATGTATCGGACAGTTTTATTTGCCCCCCAGAGATCAGCTGTAATTATCTGAGCAAACCGGAGTGCACCCTAAAAATCCTACAGGTCAATATCCGAAGCATCAATTGTAATTTTGACAAATTGCTATTATTATTAGGTAGACTAAACTACTCACTAGACGTTATTATCCTGTCCGAATGCTGGCTTAGTAAATGCCCAAACTGCCCTACTTTAAATACAGGGCAAAAATAAATACGGTAAATACGGTCGGGCAGGGGGCGAGTAGATTAAGGTTGTATTGTTACTAACACTAGTTATAAGTTATTGTACTACTAACCAATTGGATCCTAGTTATCTTAATAAAAGTTTTTATTATTATTATTATTATTAAATGGTTATAATTTTCACTCATCTTCGTTCACAAACCAGAACGATGGAGTTGTTGCCTATGTCAGAAATCATCTTCAGTGCTCTTTCGAAACTCCTCCCTTCAGCGACGCTAATTGTTTGGTAATTAAATTCTCGGACAAAGCTGCAGTCATCGCTTTATATCGTTCTCCCGCGTTTAAAGACCTCACTCCATTCTTCTGTAGTCTGGATTTATTGTTACAACAGCTAGGGAAATTTAATACTATTGCACTGGTGGGTGACATTAACATAAATATTGCCCCGGCCAACTTCGAACCAAATACAGATGAATACCTAAATATTGCAGCATCACATGCCATGCTTCCGGCACATGTCCTACCCACTAGACTTGCAAGTTGCCTCGATCACGTCATACTGAAAACTAGACATACTGCCACTACCTTGGTCCTTGACTGTGATCTAACAGACCATGCTCCAGTTCTTCTATTCTGCAATCCGGGTGTGTTAATAATTGCACCGAAGCGCTTACTCACAAGAACTGACATAGCAAAAGTTAAAAGTGACATTGAAAAAACAGACCTTTCACATATACTCCAAATTAATAACCCTAACCTTGCTGCCGAAACCCTTGTATCTATCCTATCTTCGTCCATCACTCGGCATACCTCTACCTCAGTTATACCAAGTAGAAAACGCATCATAAAACCTTGGATTACACCTGGCCTCTTAAGATGCATCCGCCATAGAGACAAGCTAAATAAAACATTCAAAAAACACCCAGAAAATGATACCCACAAAATTGTATTTCTTCGTTATCGTAATTATTGTAATAACTTACTAAAAAAACTTAAACGTGACTACGAGAAATCAGAATTTCAAAAGGCCAAAAACAATCCCAAGGCTACCTGGAAGCTTATCAAACAAATATCCCATCTGGACATGACTAAATCCGCTCCCTCTGAATTGTTAAGTTTAGGCGATGATCCTCTTCATTCCCTCAATTTGATCAACTACTACTTCGCTACTGTAGGCAGCAATCTCGCCTCTAAATTTCCCCTACCTTCTCCTCCCATCTCAGTTGACCCTTATTCCCCACCCTTAAACTCTATGGCTTTGTATCATGTGGACGATGATGAAATTGAAAGCATCATACTAAACCTTAAAGACAAATGTGCTATTGGATATGACGGAATCTCACCTGCAGTCATTAAGGCAGCCAAAAACGCTATCATTTCAACACTTGTCTACATATTCAACTTGTGCCTAAGACTGGGAACCTTTCCTGATGTCTTTAAAACTGCCATAGTACATCCCATATTCAAAGGAGGAGATAAGCACGTCGTCTCAAATTACAGGCCCATATCCGTACTTACGACTCTTTCGAAAATCTTTGAAAAACTCATTAACGCAAGACTGGTAAAGTTCTTAACTAAATTTAACATTTTGGCTGAAAATCAGTATGGATTCAGAGCAGGAAAATCTACCGAGGATGCTACTTTAGAACTTACAAATTTATTAGTAGAACATCTCAACAAAAAAGAAAAAGCTATAGGCATTTTCCTTGATCTATCGAAGGCATTCGATACTGTATCTGTCCCAAAACTCCTAGACAAGCTGGAACAAATTGGCATACGCGGAAATGCCCTCGAAATCTTTCGCAGCTACCTGACGGGGCGAAAACAGGTAGTCAAAGTCGAAACTTTTATAAGTACACCGGAAGACATGACTTTTGGTGTGCCTCAGGGTAGCGTTTTAGGGCCCACTCTTTTCCTTATTTACGTCAATGAGCTGTGCCAACTATCACTTCCAAACACAAGAATTATTACCTATGCGGATGACACAGCCCTTATAACGTATGGTAGCGACTGGTCTGACACTCGTGGGAGGGCGGAGACGGCTCTGAGTTTGGTCACGAATTGGTTAACCTCAAATCTACTCACACTCAACATCGCAAAGACTAAATTCCTCCCATTCTCAACAGGAACTCTTACGCAACCACTGACGACATTTCAGATAAAAATCCATGTTTGTTCTCCTACTTTGGCCAATATACCCTGCAACTGTGCCCGAATAGAACGTTCCGACAATATTAAATATCTTGGAGTCATAGTATACAATTGTCTAACGTGGAAAAAACAGGTAGACTCCGTGGTGGTCCGTGTGAGAAGACTTATATACGTGTTTAAAAAACTCAGAGCGGTTGTTGACCTTCCATGCCTGATGTCGATCTACCTCGCACTTGTCCAGTCAGTCCTTGGTTACTGCATTACAGTCTGGGGTGGTACCCACAAGACTACTATCCTGCGCTTGGAGAGAGCCCAAAGAGCGGTACTAAAAGTACTGGCAAAGAAACCTGCGAGATTCCCAACATCCGAACTTTACTCACTCTGCAACGTCCTCACTGTAAGACAGTCATTTATACTCCAAACAATTGTTAAGAAGCACGACCTCACGAAGTACGACCCACAATACCTCTCAAAGAAGCGGCGCTCTGATTTTATCTGCAATACACCATTCTCCAAACTAGCATTAGTAAGACGCCATTTTAAGTATATCAGCCCTAAACTTTACAATAATATAAATAAAAACATACAAATCTATCCCCTTACAAGAACTTTGGTTAAGAAAAAACTCTCAGAGTTTCTAAAAAACTTGTCCTATGAAGCTACAGAAAAACTTGTGGTAACATAACACATTCATCCCTTACACATAACACTCTCCCCTTCACTCACACTCACACTCATTACTCACATATTCAACAAACACTACACACTGACACTCAGGTAGTTACTAACCTTTAATTTTATTTAATTTAATTTTAACCTTAGTTTTAATTATCTCCCTCTTTATTTTAATTATTAGTCTGGAGCAAAATAAATGTACCATGTTCTTGACCTGGGCGTTGATAGCTGCGCCACAGTTTCAACTTTTGTAGCTATCTTCGTTTCATTTTGTAAATTTTGTGATCTTTAACTTATTCCAAATAAACTTTTATTATTATTTATTATAAATTAGTTTTATGTGGATCGCACTATACCGATAATGACCTGGGCGATGAAGTGTTGTTCCTTCCTCGCGATTTATACGCTGAAAACTTAGGGTGTCTTCGATCGATATTCAATGATGTGCAGGCTTCGTTATGGTACGCACATGAAAAGAATACTGCACACTACAACCTACGTAGGAAGCCGGCTGAATTTAATGTAGGAGACATAGTCTATAAGCGCGCATTCGTTTTAAGCAATAAAGACAAATATTTCAGTAAAAAGCTTGCACCCAAATTTATCAAATGCCGTATATTTGAAAAACGGTCTCCACTTGTCTATGTTCTGGAAGATATGTCAGGAAAGAATATAGGCGTCTGGCATATCAAAGATTTAAAAAACATTAAGTGTAGTTAAATGTTGTTGAAGTGTTATTTTTTTTTATTGTTGTAGGAGTTGAGACAATTCACCTTTAAATTAACTTCTTACGACTAGCATTAGTTTTCTGTGCGATCAATCACAGATAACTTGTTTACGTAAGGTCGCGTCAACATAATTTTATATTGTTGAAGCTATTGTTTATTTTGACGAGCCTGTTGGTCTAGTGGTTAGCGGCCCTGACTGCTAAGCCGGAGGTCGTGGGTTCGATTCCCACCCAGGACAAACTTTGTGTGATGAGCATGATTGTTAGTTCTGTGTCTGGGTGTGATTTATCTATAATATGTATGTATTTATAAATTATAAGTATGTATATCAGTTGTCTGGTTACCATAACACAAGCTCTGCTTAGCTTGGGATCAGATAGCCGTGTGTGAGTTGTCCCAAGATATTTATTTATTTATTGTGTATGGTTGTTTGTTTGATATTATAGAAGGATTTTGAAAGGTATAGTATGAATGCGTCGTGCTAGTGGTAACCTATAGACGAGTTTTCCTTGAGAGCAAAACTCTTTCTGAAACGAGGGGGGTAATGTAACATTAATTATTACATGTCTTAATTCTTAATTATAATTAAAAAAAAAAACATAAGAAAAACTATTTATTAACTATTAATTTAAAAAAAAACTATTTACAATATTAAAATAAACTAAAAATGAACGCATCAAATTACATTTCTGGCCAGCTACAGTTTATCACCACGCACGTATTAAAGCAAGCGATATATTAGGCACCCAGAAACGAGTTCCTTTGTTCTCGGCGCGGGGGCAAGGTCCATTGCGACAAACCACTTCCACGTCGCCGCCCCGGCAGGACGATTCTGGTTGTCGAGGCGAGCGCACGTCATTTTTTCACGGTCCATACGAGTACCCATATCGTAATCGCGATCAAGTTTATATTGAAGGCGTCCCTACCGTTCCCTCGACATTTTATGATCTAAATTAAACCCCGATTGGGTAAGTGTTGCACAATTTAAATTAGCCAGTAGCTTAGCAAACCGTAACGGTTTCTTTCGCTTTGCTTAACTGGTGATCTTTTCATTTGGTTTTTGCTTATCTTTGTTTTTATTAGACGCTATTACTTGTTTCTCTTTGCAGTTCTACCCCACATTTTCAGAATTATATCATTCTTGCTTATTTAAAATTTAGTTTTCTTTGTAAATTTCAAATGTTTAAATTAACGGCTAAGTAACCGAAAATATTGTCATCTCCGTATCTGATAGTGAACATCCACAGCAACACATCTACATATTAGTGCTTCCCTATTAAACGTTGCTGTGGGTGCTCACCGTCTACGGCCAGTGTGTAATGCTTTCGCTTATTGCGCATTACAGGGTTTTGCGTACACCTTTATACCTGCTTCCCCTTGGAGGACAGTAGCAGAACAACTGGCGAATCCTACCCAGCAGTTGGACCTGGCGATCGACGCACGAGCACTCGTCTCCTGCAGCGGCCAGTGACGTCAGGGGAGTGCTAGACCAGTGTGGAGGTTAATCGCTGTATAGGCCCTAACCCACCTATAATTCGACCCTCAGTCTACCGAACTATTTTAAAATAAATGTTCCAATTTACTGTCTACCTACCTTTCATTTAAAATCCTCCTAGGAATTCCTGTGCCTAGGTAAGGTAGGATTAAGTAGAGTAGCAGTAACTTTAGTACCGGGACAGTAGTGGTATGTTTTTATAGGTCATCAACTTATCAGGTGTGATCAAAGGGATCTGTAATATAAAAATGACCTTATTGTTGTAATAATAAGAACTAAATTCGGAAACATCAATAATGGAATGAATATTTTGAATGGTTAAAGGAACTGGAAAATCTAACCTTTTGCTTACTTGACTACTATGCTTAGTTAATTCTAAATATAGATTTAAGGGACTTATAACACTAGGATGTAGTACATTAACCTTAGAAAATAATATAGAATTAAGTGTAGTATCTAGTAAATTATGTTTCACAGCTTCATTCGAAGCGATTTATTGTTTATGTATTGTAGCAGCGCCTCCATGGTACCAGCCTTGCACGGATTTTAAAGGTAAGTTAACGGTTTTTTTTTTTTTTTGTAGGTATCATTAATTTTCTAGCAACACTGTATTATTTGCCCCCACTACACAATTTCTCTTTAACGGTTCGCAGCCATTTTAATATCATTCCGCGTTTCCGTGCTCAAGCCTTCGCACGTCTCCGCTCCTACAGTAGATACAGATTCAGCTCAATATGGGAAAGAAAAAGAAGAGAGAAAAAACTGAAGAAGAAATACGGCGAAAAATACAAAAGTTGCAAAATAAATTGCAGGCAACGACTAGTCGCCGTATACCCTCTTCTTCCGAAGAAGACTTACACAGTAAGTTCAAAATTATTACAAAAATATTATCTGTGATGCGAGGTTACCAAATTTGGGTCTCCTCTGTCATTATAAAAGTGATGCGTACTGCTATACCGGGCTAATACTGTCACATAATAATTAAGATAATACTCACCTACCTCCTTAAGTGATGCGAGGCTACCAAGCTTGGGTTTTCTCTGTCACGTTAAAAGGCGATAAGTGGCTATTGCATTTTACTACCGATCGTATTCAAAAATGAATCGTTTCTCGTAGGTGTAGATTGTGCTATGTCACAAGATGAGGAAGCCTGCTTGTGGCAAGCTTTACCACTACGTGCCTCGCCACGTGTCTCGCCACGTGTCTCGCCACATGTCTCGCCAGGCGCTTGTTCTCCGTGTCCTGCTTCACCACCGCCAGCTCCACCACCGCAAAGCATCGCGCCTCCGTCGCCTACACCCGGTACCTCAGCAGAAGCACAACCAGAAGTGATGGAAGACCAAGACTTAGACGAAGACACCCTGCAGTTACTCGGCGATGCTCCAAAGACGGACGTAACCATGGGTCCGCCTGTCCATAAGGACATTGCCAATCGTTGGCAAGACATACTTACTAAGGCTTGGCTAAGGACGTAAAGGAAAATCTTTTAAAAAGTTATTCCGTCCCTAAAAATTGTGACCTACTGTTAGCGCCAGCTCTCAACCCGGAAGTAAAGGCAGCTCTACAGGACACTCTTGTAAAAAGAGATTCGGCCCTTATGTACAAGCAAAATCAGCTTGGTATGGCATTGTCAGCCTTAGCATCCGCTACTGACATGATTATCTCAAATGAAACGTCCAAACAAAAGCTTTTAAAACCCATCAGTGACGCTTGTCGTATATTATGCGACAGTCATTTTTGGGAGACAAAAACGAGACATAACTTTGTCTTATCTTCTATCAATATAAATTTAAAGGACGCCCTGCTGGAAACAAAAAGAGGCAATTTCTTATTTGGGGAAAACGTTACAGACAAGGTCAAAGCTGCCAAGACAATACAGCAATCGGGAGAAGCTTTGAAACACGCCCTAAGACCTAAATATAATAAGCCCAAAGGCATCCCAAAAAGCCAAAAGGGTCATTTAAACTACAACCCTCAGCACCGCAAGACGGACAACAAGCCGAACAATACGAGGCGAGCTGCTCGCCCTACGTATCGGCCGCCACCACCAGCGCAAACCAGCGGCAATCCACGCCGTTACTCATCCCCGACGAAGCCGCATCGAAAGTAACTAGTCAGGTACTAAATGCCGGCAGGCTCCAGTATTTTTTCCAAAAGTGGTCTACTATCACTACCGATAAAACGATTCTTTCCTGGATAAAAGGCTACCAAAACCTTTACCTTTTTTTTTTTTACCTTTTAAACATTCACCATATCGTACTGATTCTCCTAACGTTTTTCCTAAAAATATTCAAGAGGCCCAAGATTTTGATAAATCAATCAAAAATCTACTTAATATTAATGCAATATCTCACTGTCATTCTGTTAAGGGAGAATTTATATCAAGTGTGTTTTTAGTGCAAAAACCAAACGGCGACAAGAGATTCATATTGAACCTTAAATGTTTAAACAAGTTCGTTGAGACTAAACATTTCAAGATGGAAGATTATCGTACCGCGTCAAAGCTTATAACAAAAAACTGTTATATGGCATCAATAGATTTAAAAGATGCTTACTTCTTAGTTCCCGTACATAAAACTCACTGAAAATACCTTCGTTTTAAATACAATAATACCCTTTATGAATTTAATTGTCTACCGTTTGGGTTATGCACTGCTCCATATGTCTTTACAAAATTGTTAAAGCCAGTTATGGAATATCTAAGAACCCATGGCATGATTTCAGTTGTATATATTGATGACATCTTTTGCATTGGAACAACTTTTCTTGAATGTCAAAATAATGTCAATTTAACAATAACATTGCTTAAAAAATTGGGTTTCATAATAAACACAGAAAAAAGCTGCTTAGAACCTCAAACACTATGCAAGTATTTAGGTTTCGAATTCGACTCCAAAAATATGTTAATAAAATTACCTCGTACAAAAAAGTCCAAAATAAAAGAATACATTTCTACCTTCTTGCTAAAGCGTAAATGTAAACTTCGTGAATTTGCTCGGTTCATAGGGTTATTAATTTCGGCTTGTCCTGCAATTCAATATGCATGGCTTTACACTAAACTGTTTGAACAATTTAAATATTCCTGTTTACTTACCAACCCAAGCTACGAACAGATAGTACGCCTGCCCAACAGCTTACACAGTGATATGTTGTGGTGGCTAGATCATATCGATCATGGTTCATTTCCTTTAACTTGTGATCAATATGATTTAGAAATATTTTCCGACGCGTCATGTACGGGTTGGGGAGCTTATTGCAGCACAGAGGAATGTTTTGGTTATTGGAAAGATAGCGAAAGAACCTTACATATCAACGAGTTAGAGTTAAAAGCAGCTTTTCTCGTACTTAAATGTTTTGCACACGAATCGTATAATTCAAAAATATTATTACGAATTGATAATGTAACTGCCATATCTTGTATTAATCGCATGGGCAGCATACAGTTTAAACACTTGCATAATATCACTAAAGAAATATGGCAGTGGTGCGAAGGTCGTAGAATAATTGTTTTTGCATCTTACATAAACACTAAAGATAACTATGAAGCAGATCAATTATCACGCATGAAATTTCAGGACACTGAATGGGAACTCAATGACGACGCATTCAGCCAACTAACACATTATTTTGGATGCCCTGAAATAGACTGAAGAGACTAAGTGTCCCAGGTACATAACTTGGAAAAACGATCCTGACGCGTATGCAATCGATGCTTTCACCATCTCATGGAAAGATAAACTATTCTACGCATTTCCACCATTTTCACTTATCACAAAAACAATGCAAAAAATAATTAATGATAAAGCAAATGGCATAGTAGTTGTTCCATATTGGCCAACACAACCTTGGTTCCCTGTACTTCAAAAATTAATTTGTTCCAAACCAATCTATTTTGAACCAAACGTAAATTTGTTAACTTCTCCTTTCAGAACGCCTCACAATCTGCATCGCACCCTGAAATTGGTTGCCGCGAAGCTTTCAGGCAAACATTATTAAAAAGACATTTATCTAATAAATCAATTGAAATTATGTTATCATCATTATCTGATTCCACTTATAAACAATATGATGTGTGTATAAAATCTTGGTTAAATTATTGTAATAAACATGGTTATCATTATTTCTCAGTGTCGGTTCCTGTAGTCATTCATTTTCTTACCACAATTTTTGATAAAGGTGCAAAATATGGTACTATTAATTCATATAAATCCGCATTATCCTTGTTGTTAAGTAATGTGGCAAACGATGATAGAATTAAACGATTTATGAAAGGTGTTTACAGATTAAGGCCTAGTAATCCAAAATACAATTTGACGTGGGATCCAACTACCGTTCTAAATTATTTAGCACAAAAATGGCCTAACACAGACCTTGATTTGGAAACTCTTTCCAAAAAGGCTATTACTCTATTGGCTTTGGTGACTGCGCATCGCGTTCAGACATTTTCATTAATAAAATTAGGCAACGTTCAAGTAAATTCTGCTATTGACATAACTATAACAATACCTGATTTGATAAAAACTTCCAAACCAAATTCTTCACAACCAGTTTTAAGATTACCTTATTTCGACGCTCGTCCTCAGATCTGTCCCGCAAGATGCTTAGAGGTTTACATAAATAAGACTCAACCACTTCGCAAAAATGATTATTTATTTGTAAGTTATAAAAAACCACACTCAAAAGTTTCATCACAAACACTTACTCACTGGATAAAAGATACACTTTATAGTAGCGGTATAGATATATCCGTATTTAGCGCACACAGCACTCGTCATGCAGCCACATCCTCAGCCAATAGACTTTTTTTTTTTTTTTTTTTTTTTTTTTTTTTTTTTGAGGTGGTAAAAATCATCAAATGACTCCTTCCGCCCTGGGTGGGGCGGAAGGGACTGTCAGACTTTTACTGACTAAAAAACCACCCTGTTCCTTCTGTTGCCCTTTACGTTCCGGGGCCACGGTATCCTGTTAAGACGTCCCGCAACCCCGGCAGGCGTTGGCCCCGTTAGGGGCCCCGTCCCTGTGCTGACAGCTCTTTGAGGCGCGCGCGAACAGAACGCGCCGTCGACCCGGGCTTGGTCCTTGATCGGACGGCGAGCTACCCATTACTCGCCGTCCGCAAGCCCGCGCCTACGGTGGCCGGATGTCGCCTCGCGACGTCCGACGCCCTGGGCGTCTCCCGCGGCGGCTGGGGCGTGAGGTGGTTCTCTCCCTCACGCGGCCCGCCTCCTCCTTCGCTAGCATTACTGCTTCGCAGAAGGAGGTGACTGCATCCCATTCCCTCTCGCCCCGGAGCATGGCCTGAACCAGGTCCGGACGCGAGAGGTCGCCGCCGCCTATCGCC
The DNA here is from genome assembly GCA_949774945.1 of Hoplodrina ambigua. Classification (NCBI taxonomy): domain Eukaryota; kingdom Metazoa; phylum Arthropoda; class Insecta; order Lepidoptera; family Noctuidae; genus Hoplodrina; species Hoplodrina ambigua. The sequence continues at coordinate 19,346,868 of OX458964.1, forward strand.
TCCGTGAGGACACGGCGGTGATCTGCCCAAGCGGGGCAGTCCTGCACCGTATGCTCCACCGTGTCCTCCGGGCGATCCACACAGTGGTGACACCCGGGCGTTTCCTCCCGCCCTATCCGACACAGGAACCTCCCGAAACTACCGTGTCCGGTGAGGACCTGCGTCAGGCGGTAGGTGAGGACGCCGTAGCGCCTCTCCAGCCACTCCTCAAAGAGGGGTCTTACCGCCGCGATTGCGGCGTGCCCGCAGCCAATAGACTTGGAGTAAATATTGACATGATAAGAAAAACTGCCGGATGGAGTGTATCATCTTCTGTGTTTGCAAAACATTATAAGCGATTTACACCCTCCCTAGAAAAGTTACCTACCCTACCCTAGAAAAATAAAAATGTGAAATATTTATTAGCTTTCAACAAAATGATATTAAAATGGCTGCGAATCGTTAAAGAGAAATTGTGTAGTGGGGGCAAATAATACAGTGTTGCTAGAAAATTAATGATACCTACAAAAAAAAAAAAAAAAACCGTTAACTTACCTTTAAAATCCGTGCAAGGCTGGTACCATGGAGGCGCTGCTACAATACGTAAACAATAAATCGCTTCGAATGAAGCTGTTCACATAATTATCATCGAACTTCACTTGGTAAGTTCGTTTGATTTTTAATTAATTATAGCAAGTAAAGAGCCTTCGATTATGTTGAGAAGGTTATTTAATTTTGAAGTATACAGTAATAGTAAAAATTATTTATAGTAGACTTGACAATGTGAATGTTATCTCTCATTAATTGAAAGATTTCTGTTTCACTCTTTTTGCATGATTCAATTGCAGCATCATATTTTCGGGCATCATCTGCGTCTAATGTGCCGAAAAAAAACTTTAAAATTTCACCTCCGAATTCTAAAGATCGTTTGACCTTATTTGTTAATTGGTTGGAGATGATATGAGATAAGGATTGCAATTTGATAGAACTAGACTGGATTAAAACTTCGATAGGGCTATACATGTCTTTGCATGTACCTAACTCTTGTGGCTGGATCTTGTTGCACAAGTTTAGGGTATCTTGTAACAATGATTCAATTTTATTAAGATAAGGTTCTAAAGAAACTAAATCTACGTGGGTGATCACTTTCCAATGATCAGTATAAAAATTAATATTAGTAAAAGATTCAAAATAAATCTCGGGGCTATGGTAGATTGGGATGATGTTTGATTCGGTGCGGCCGAGGCATAAAGTGCCATGGCAGCATATTATTCTGAAAAGAAATATAGTACATAAGTTAAGAAGTAGAAGGCTTAATTTCGTTGGTATGATATTTCATAGCCTTGCGACCTACTTGTAAGGTTACATTATGTTTGCTATGAACTTTAATAATTTTATAAGGGCCTTTCCATATAGGCGATAAGGCTTTACGAAGCCTATGATGTTGTTCGAGATAAACCATATCTCCTACCTTGTAAGTAACGTCACGGGAGTTTGCGTCATAGTACTGTTTTGATCTTTCCTTACTGTTTAGTATGTTTTGAATGGCTTTCTCGCGACTAAAGCGCATTCTATATTGTAACGCTCGAATATATTCGTTGTATGTATTTCCAGAGCTTTCATACAACGAATTTGGAATGGATGGTTTATAACCATATAATAACTCGTGAGGAGTAAAGTTAGTTGTACTATGAGGTGTAGTATTTTAAGCTAGAATCGCGGTGAATAGATAACAATGCCAGTCGTTCTGGTTTTCATTAACAAAAGATTTTAGGTATTCTTTTAAAGTAGCATGTGAGCGTTCAAGAGCTCCATTAGTTTGTGGATGATACGGAGTAGTAAAAAGGGCCTTGACCTTTAGTATTTCGGTCAATTGTTTAAATAATTCGGATGTAAAACATATACCTAAATCTGTGAGAATGGTTTTAGGAAAACCGAAAAGAGACATAAAATGAACAAGGTTCCTGGCTATTTCTTCACTGGTAGCCGTAACCATTGGGTAAGCGCTAGTGAGTTTAGTTAAGTCATCTTGTGAGGTTAAGATGAATCTAAAGTTCTGCATCGGGTAAGGGACCTACGACGTCAAGAGCCAATCTTTCAAACGGCCTGGTAGATGTGGAAGTTATCTCCATCGGAGCTTTATTTGATTTACTTAAAGGCTTATTAATTTGGCAAAGTTTGCATTTCTTAACGTATTGTTCGATGTCCAACCGCATGCCTTTCCAATAATAGGCAGCTTTAATTCGGGAGTACATTCGTTGTGTCCCTGGGTGACCAGCTATGACTGAGTCATGGTTTTCTTTTAAAATTTTAGGGATTTCTACAGGAGTAGGATAGATTAATTGATTTTTTATATATGTGAACCTTTATATTGGTATCGTGGAAAATATAGGAAATCATGTTATAGATTTTAGAATACTTAAGCTTTGAAAATGGGTCTGTGAAATCTGGTAATGCAAGGGTAGTAATATTTTGGCAATTAATTAGCAAATTTCTAAGTTTAATTAGTAAGTCATAAACATCTCTATAATTAGTTTCTTCATAATGATGTACTTTTGTAAATAGAAAATAGTAGGTTTTATTTTTGTCATTAACACATTGTATAGTACGTGACTCGCGTTCGGAATTTAGTAAGTCAGCAGAATTATCGAGCTGCGATAATATTTCCTCGCAATGAGGCATAGAGTTGTCGAAGTCTAAAGAGACTGGACAAGCGATTGTATTTAACTTAAATAAGTGTAGTCCTTGACTACACTTTTCGATGATAGTATTCGGGACTGGTAGTTGATTTGTAAATTGAGCCTTGAAATACTGTTCATAAGAGAAATTATTTAAATTATTTACGTCAATAGCATTGACAGGACAACGGGATAGCGCATCGGCGTTAGAATTGAGACGACCTTGTTTATAAACGATTTCATAATCGTATTCCTCGAGTTTAAGACGCCAGCGAATGAGTCTGCTTCCCGGATCCTTTACATTAAATAGCCACACGAAGGGCCTGTGGTCCGTTATTATTTTAAATCTATTACCATATAAATATGGTCTGAAAGTTTTAACGGCGAATATAATAGCTAATAGCTCTTTCTCCGTAGTTGAGTAATTACCTTCAGGCTTATTTAGAGTGCGCGACGCGTAAGCGATCGGCTTATCTTTGCCGACGGGACCCTGAGACAGTATTGCGCCAACGGCATAGTTACTTGCATCAGTGGTAACATTAAAAGGTTGTGAGAAGTCAGGGTACTGTAGAAGAGGGGCAGTGATTAACTTTTCTTTTAAGATATCGAATGCATGTTGTTGTTCCGTGTCCCAGTGGAACACAGCATCCTTTTTTAATAGAGACGTAAGTGGTTTAGTTAACTTAGAGAAATTTTCAATGAATCGGCGGTAATAGCCTATTAGGCCTAGAAACGACTTAATATTTTTAGGATTTCTAGGAACTGGAAATTGCGATACAGCGCTGACCTTTTCAGGATTCGGAGATTACACCTTTATCGGTGATAATATGGTCTAAGTAAGTTACTTCGTGCCTTAGGAACTCACACTTGTCTGGCTGAAGTTTTAAATTATGTTCACGAAATTTGTCAAACACTAGTTGTAATTTTTGTATATGATCTTGTAAATTTTGACTATAAACAATGCAATCATCAAGATATATATAGCAGTGAAGGCCTTGTAAGCCTGACAATACAGTGTTCATAGGGCGCTGAAACGTGGCAGGGGCATTTTTCAGCCCGAAAGGCATTCGGGTAAATTCGTAGTGACCCGACATGTCTGAATTTGTGCTAACTGTGAAACCTGTTTTAGGTGCATTCTTGGGACTAGTTTCAGCTGATGGAAACCACTTGTGAGGTCTAGCGTGCTGAAATATTTAGAGTGACCTAATTGGTTTAAAATATCAGTGATAAGAGGCAGTGGATAAGATTCGGAAACGGTGACATCATTAAGACGACGATAGTCGATGACTATCCTCCACTTTTGTTTGCCGGAAGCGTCCATTTTTTTCGGGACTACCCAAACTGGGGCGCTCCAAGGCGAAATTGAAGGACGAATAATATTTTGGTCTAGCATTTTACGAATTTGGGAATCGACTTCCTCCTTGTGGCATTCAGGGAAGCGATATGATTTCACGTTAATAGGTGGGGCATCACCTGTGTTAATAGTATGCTCAATAGCATTCGTGAAGGTTAAGGGCTCACCTTCGACATGAAAAATATCTGTATAGTGGGAGCAACATTCTAAGAGGGATTTTTTTTCTTCATGATTTAGATGAGAGCAACGGATAAGATTTAGTACTTTATTTACGCGATCATTTTTAGAACAAGAAGTAGCATTAATATTATAAGAATTAACAATTGAGCAATCAAGTTCAAGGGGCGTCGCCGTTACATAATAGTCTTTTATTTCAATGTCACACTCTGTAGTGTTTAAAATAGTCACGTTCGTTTTTCCATTCGGTTTAATTGAGACAATGCAATTAGCGACATAAACGCCTTCACTTAAGATATTATCTAGTATGAGAGCTTCATTGTTTTGATAAAGATTATAAGAGTAATTTGATACAGTGCACTCGATGACTACTTTTGATCAAGCCGGAATATTGTATGAAGGCTGAGTATAAATAATAGGAATGGAGTGATTTAATATAGAAATTGGTTTTGAAGAGTAATCGATGTTTGTTTTAAAATAACTGCAAAAATCACTACCAATTATTCCGTCATAATTAACAAGATTGATGTCATCTTTAGTGACATGAAATTTGTACTTATGTATATTATCCGATAAGTTGAACTCCATTTGGAAGGTACCTAGAGTTTCAACTGGAGTTTCTGAACTGTTAATGCCCTTTAATTTGACAGTTTCAGTAGATAAACTTGGATTTTTTTGTAAACAGGACTCCTTATCGATACTAATGGTTGATCCTGTGTCTATAAGGAAACATAACTTTTCGGGAGCGTGATTAGTATGTAGATAAATATGAGGTAGAGCTACCTTTTTAGAATAGTCAATAATTTCGTATATAGGTTTAGAATTAGTATAAGATGTTTGTAATTTTTCTGTAGATAATTGACATTTTGTTTTATCATTAGGCGTAGTAGAACTCAGTTTAATTGACTGAGATGGATATTTAGGATTCATCTCTTTATAATGAGATGTAAGTTTAGTAGAACTCGTCTGTTTTGGATGAGATGCGAATTTAGTAGAACTCATCTCTTTAGGATGAGATGCAAATTTAGTAGAAGTCATCTCTTTAGGGTGAGATGCAAATTTAGTAGAAAAAAGCATCTCTTTTGGATGAGATGCGAATTTAGTAGGGCTCATCTCTTTAGGATGAGATGCAAATTTAGTAGAACTCATCTCTTTAGGATGAGATGCAAATTTAGTAAAATTAGTATAAGAATTAGCATAGGTTGTGTCATTTAGAACTTTGTTCGATTTTGGCCGACACGAAACCAAAATCTCGCTTAGTTTAAATTGTCGTCATTTATTTTAGCCGTATTTTCACACGCGTGTATAGATGCGTCATTAGAGTTAGTGGGTGCCGAGTTACGGTCACGTTGTGCAGTGTCAGCGGCTTGCCGTTGTTTCATATTATATTGAAGTTTGCGACACTCTTTGATCACGTGTCAAACATTTTTACAATAATTGCAAGTTTTAGGATTATCCTCGAGATTAGTATTAGAATTAGGAGACGGTGAATTTTTGTAAATTTTAAGATCTTTACCATGCCGGTTTTTATTCTTAAAACATTCTAATGAATTATGACCCGACTTGTTGCAAATAGAACACTGTTTGGAAGATTTTAGATTAGATCTGGATAGGTTGTATAATTTTTCTTCGTCAATAGCATACTGTATAGCTTCATTGAGATTAGAGGGGTTTTTACAACGGACAATAGTTGATATGGAAGGGTTTCACCCTAACATAAAGGTGTTTAGGGCAAGGTCCTCCATGGCTGCTATTCTACCAGGCAGTTCCTTGTCATTTTTGCAACTGTAATGTATATCCGACTGTATACGAGTTAATATTGACTCCACCCTTAAAGAATAAATAGTGACATCTTAATTAGATAATTGTTTACAGTGTTGCAGGTCTGATAATAAATGTGTGGCGTGCTTTTTATCCCCGAAAGTAGCCTTTAGGAAGGCCTTTAGGTCCGACCATAATGAAAATGATTTAAGGCTGCATGCGACCTGTGCTTTACCTTCTAGCTGTGAAATGACAAATTTACAAAGCACAGTTTGTTGGTCCAGAGAAGCCAAGGACATGGCATTCTCACAATTAGTAAGAAATGCAGGGAGGGTTTCCCTGTCGCCATTATAAGGCTTTATAAATTTGGTTAAGAAAGATATAGTAATTTTGTCGGACATTTCCTTTGATTTAGGTAACTCTTGTTTGATAGACATAAAAGATTATGAAGTGTTGGACAAAACTAAGTTTAACAGTTAAGTAATAATGTTTGAACACTAAGGAATAGCTAGCTAACCAAAACAATTAAAATCAGTGAAGATAGGAAAGCAGCGTAATGTTAAAATATTTAAAATAAAGTATACCAAATACAGAGACACGAATTCAGAGACACTTTAAAGTAGAAAAATTGTAGACACAAAAAACACTCACAGTAACACGATAATTCCTGACACCTGCATTATCGGGTTCGCGGTGGGAACTGGGAGTCCGGAGTCACGTTGCGCTGTGACGTATCGGAGTTAAACTTTCACACGGTTGGTTGACTGCGGAATTTCTTGAGTTTGAAGGTTGGTGAGTTAGACCTGAAGCTGATGTTGATGTTGATGCCGTCTGGAGCGGACTCACACTGTACAGTGGAGGCTGGCTGTCGTCCAAGTGTCGATGTGGCTGGAGCGGGCTCAAGCTGCAGAGCTGAGGCTGACCGTCGTCCAATTACTGATGTGGCTGGAGCGGGCTCAAGCCGAAGGGCTGAGGCTGACCGTCGTCCAAGTAGTGACGCAGGCTTGACCTTGGGTCAAGTTTCACTGTCGGTCAATTGACGGGGGGCCGTAGGTTCGGGATACCAGTATCGGTTAGACTCAACGTCGTAAGATTTCGTCTCTAGTATCCCACTTCTGACACCAATTTGTTACTAAGCCGACCCCGTTTGGTTTTAAAAAAAAAAACTATGTTTCTACTGGAACCACTTTAATTCACCACAAACACAAATCACGGATACACAAATTCTTGGGTACTTATAATTTCGACAATGTCCCTCTCAATTGCTCCTTTAATTTGGGCAACTAGTTTACGCGGCAGCGTTCAGAATCTAACTAACTAATTTATCCATATTATTTCTGTGCATTGAGTAAAAATGCAACATAGCACTTTAGTAATGGGAAAGTACACTAACAATAAGTAAAAGCTGATTTAGGCTTTATTGCCTTGTAATAAGTGTTATAACAGTACGAGCCGCTTACAATATCACATTCGATCCTGATCACAGTTGTAGGTAAAATGTTAACTGGCAACTGTGACTCATGCCTTTTATTTGCTTTCAGGATCTGTTTATTAAACCCTAATAAATTCCTGAAAGTACCTTCTTTATTAAAATTTATGTCCTTTGTACAATATACAGCAGCTTTCAAAGTATTGTTATTGCACTGTAGTTTGATTGAGGCATCTTTCATTTCAGATTTTAAATAATCATTAATATCTTGCAATTCATAGGTGCCCTCCGGTATTTCAATAACTTCGTCAGAACCATAATAGAATTTATTATTCGTTTTGTCAATTTTTGGAATCGAATTAAATGTTGCGAAATGCAATAAGGCACACTCATACTGTTCATATAGTTGCAACGTGTTAGGATAGTAAGTAGATAAAGTTGACGAGTTTTCAGTTATCGATAATGTGAGTGACATCTTGCAAATGATTGAAATAAAAGAAAATCATAAATTTTATACGTTTTTATTCCAAAAAGTCCACAGATATTCTAAACATCAGTGTCCACAATTTACAGTGTTGAATTTCTGATATCTTTTCGTATAAAAAACATTACAATTCTTAAAATATCGTATTAATTCCATTGGAGGCTTCAAATCTCCAAAGCTATCAAAATATTCACAATAATTACCTACTTTTACATAAGCTACCCAATGCGTCTCTTCGTTCTTGTAATCGTCCAAGTTAACGATACCACATTCAATCGGATTTGGCGTTCTTGGTAATTGATCCCTCATGTACACTCCTCGAAAGTGAGGGATGTCGCGTGCATATCTTTGGATGTCTACATTAGTTAGAGGACGATTAGGTAGCTTATTTTTCAGTTTTTTGAAGATTTCACGAATAAACCTTTTCCATTTTTATGTGGCTTAATGTATAAACTCTGCCCTAACTTTAAAGACTCCATAGCCCTATTATGTCGTTGTGTTACTAGTAAATTTTGCTGACCAGCAGGCCTAGCCAAATTACAAACGCTTCGTATCTGATCTCTTTCTACGATCGATAACGCTTCGGCGTAAGCGATTGTAGAAAGCGCTAAGTCGGTAGCCAAGATGAAATGATTGAGTCGATCGCTCGTTCTACGACGTTGTTCGAAAAACTTATACTTTAGTCTATGGTGAGCGATCCTACAGACGTCAAACCTACGTCAAAATCACAGTTGTGTTTATATTGCGCGGGCGGAACTTTGTTTTTGAATTTTTTAACTTAGATAAAACTATAAAGTGTCGAATAGTGAAATAACATAATGTATGTTTCTTTTAATAATTAGTTTATTATATTAAAACAGTGCGAAATGTCATATTAAATACCTGTGACTCGAAATGATAAAGATCTTGCTTATCAATGAAGAATACCTTTTATGAAGTGAATATTTTTAATAGGATGGAATCTAGATCTCGAGCAAGCCCGAAACAGTTCGCAGCTTTAATAGAATTCATTTAAAGGTGCGTAAATTACAAATTATTACGTAAATATGTTCCGTTACTAGTTGAATTTCTATCACACTCAGAGCACGTCTTGAAATTGAGACTAGTTGAAACATAAACAATGACGTGGACCCGTCGTGAACGTAAACACGTACTTATGAAACAAAGAAATCAATTGTGTGGCTTAATCACTAGACCCTTTGAATATCTAAAATATTTGTGTCACCAATATTGGTGACACCAACAATGCGCTGATTATTTGTAACAAAAGTCCAAAAATATTTTTTAAAAACAAATCACTTCTCGGCATCGCCACAGCTGACTAAAGAGACGCCATTTTTTTAGCGTTTTCTCTTGGGTCTTCGTGATCGCTCGGCTAGCGTTCAAAAACTACGAAAACGTTTCGTTAGCGCTTGTCAAAAGTGTAACTTGGCTAGCATTTGTATGGGATGTAGCGATTAACGTCGTAGAAAGGATCAAATTTCAATCTATCATTACGAACGCTATGTTAAATTGTTAACTTGTCTACGAATTATCTATTCGCCTGTTCTGACCACGTGATTTAGCGTTGAGGTAGTTTAATTCCCATACATTATCATTGTTTTCTACAAGCGTTAACGATTGTAGATTGTCAACTTGGCTAGGCCTGCAGCTTTGTAATCGTTAACAGTTTTTGCAATACCAGCCGCACCACCAGCTTAAGTTCCCAATGCTGATAAGCCCGCAAAAATCGGGATTAAGGGCAGAATACCTCCAGTCTTCGGTAAGGGTATCACTCGTGGTACTCGAATTTTCGGAAATATTTTTATTGCTGCTGAGTAAGCAGCGTTAATTAAAGTTTTACTGTCCTTTGGTTTCAGTTTCTTTATCTTCGCTCTTATTTTTGATACGAAACTTTTAAACGTTTTAACGCCGGCACCAGATTTCAGTTTGGCTTTCATAACTTTGCTCACTAACCACGAACTAAGTTTTTCACCTTTCCCTGCATCGTTCGATTTAAGTCTTTGTTTAGCCATATTAAGTAGTTGTAAATCAGCTTTGTGACGATTGGGTAAGTCTGTATGGTTTGCATATGCAATGTCGTGATGCATGCAAGCTTCGTCTAGCTTATTTACACCTCGGTCACCTCGTAGTAAACGTTTCTGGAGTTTTGTTCCCGGACCGCAATAATTGTAGCCTGGTAAATGAAGTTCGAACGGCAGATTATTAATTAGGGTATTAACAAGTTCACCTCCTTGCATTGTCTAAAGTGTATGAAAGAAATAATGCAAAATTAACTGTTATATAATTATTTTATTCCACTATTGCAGTTTTGTTGATCCAACTGTTTTCCTCGTTGTTTAGACCCAACCATTTCACAAACATTTTTGTTCCTTTCCTTTTTAAAACCTTTTCTACCAAATAAATACGCGGATAGTAAGATTTTTGAAGTTCTTGCTCGTAAAAAGTTCCCAATATGGCTTGCTTTCGCTGATCTTGTATATGATATGTTACTGGTATGGTATGTTTTTTTTTTTTTATAGTAAATATTTCAGTTGACCAATTAGGTGTGTAATCTTTCTCAAAATTGTGTTTGTATTTACTGATACGAACAAAGTCACCTACTTTGATCTTAGGTTTTCTACGAATGGTTACATGATTTAAGGTTTTTTTAATATTTTCTTTTATAACTGACTCACTAGATTTATTTACTTCAATTGGCTTAAATTTAATAGTACGATGGTTTGTGTTGTTATAAGTCTTTAACGTAACTTCCAATGGTATACCTAACCATTCATAGTTTCCATTCAGACTAAAATATTTATATAATTTATTTTTAAAATGTAAAAATGTAATTATATATGTATACAAAATAAATAAATGGAATAATAATAATATTTTTATACCGAAAACTTTAATTAGGTAGGTATTAATTTACTTAAAACTTAGTTTTGCATGAAAAATTGTTCTATTTTTTAAGGATGTTGTGGTCAAAACTTGACTTTTTTCTAAATCGACCTTTTCAAAAAAAGATAAAAGCGACGTGGATCATTTTTGTAACATTTTAAGCGCAGTGAAAAAGTAGTAGTAGTCAGTAAAAGTCTGACAGTCCCTTCCGCCCCACCCAGGGCGGAAGGAGTCATTTGATGATTTTTACCACCTAAGAAAAAAATATTTAATCTTTTTTACAATAATGCTTTGCTACATGATTCCCTAATTTAAATTTTAACACAAATAAAAACCATAAAGCTTGAACGTTTTTGCAGTTTTGAAATTAAAACCATAAACTTAAACAACCAACCTTAACTTTAAATGAATAAACAAAAAGGATCCACTTCGTCAAGTTTTCGTAATGGCAATACTTACCTAATATTGTGTATGTACTATTGTGTTATTAAATATGTTCCTAACGCGCTAAACATATAATTTAAAACTAAAAACTGCATTACTAACATTATTAGCTTATACTACTCGCGCCGCCGCCACTACGTATATGTGCGTGTAGCGGTAGAGTGTGAAGGGGGCCTCGTAATATGGATAGTGTTCCCGAGGACTTCTAGCCTTTTTTTAAGGCTAGATTCCTGGCTTGGCGGGCTTAAAGCCTATATAGGCTAGGCCTATTCAAGAATTTTGGTTGAAGGTTTAAAGTCTTGCAGAAGCTTAATAGGTCTAATAAGACAAGAACGACATATTAGGCTTTTCTAATGCTAGTCTGAAAACAGTAACGCGACGCCTTCTGAAACGGCTGTGAAGCTTTTAGTCCTCGAGGTTATTAATGATATATTTGTCAATGATTTTCCTTTTTTTTCTTATTAAAGATATTTCATAAAATCATTAACAAAAATCTCCAAACTGCTCATGTTACAAAATTCCGTATGGTACTGCCACCAAGCTAAGTTACCCCATATTATTCAGAAATGCTCCAACTTTTTGTTTTATTGTTTTTTTATTTCGAATTGTTTATTTTTTTACTATTTTAAATGGCCAGTATTAAAAGCCTTAAGCCATGAGCCCATTAGTTGGAAAATACTTCAGCTGCAAAAAAGGCTAAAGGCTTTTTTAAAAAACGTTTTTTTATAGACTCTCTTTAAAGCATAGCTTCAGAAAAGAACCAAAAAAAGGCTTATAGTCCTCGGGAACACTATATAGATGATTATAGATGGTTATTGTGATGAATCTGACTTTAATTTGGATAAGGAGTAGGGTAACTTTTGTGCATTGATTACTATGAAAAACTGAAGGGAGATGATGCAATACTAGATGATATAGATGGTTATTGTGATGAACCTGACTTTGATTTAGATGAGGAGTAAGACCACTATGGTATTTTTTGAAGTAAAACTGGAATAATAAACATATTTGAGTTCCTATTTTTGTCATTTTTGCATTTTTCTTTCTGCAGCCTAGACAGCAAAACCCATATACAATTTATTTTGTTAAAGTGATCCAGGCGCTAGTTTCTTGAATATCTACGAAACTATTATAATTTATTCACTAAATATATACATGTAAATTAGTTTAGTAGACCTATAATTACATAAAATTAAAAACACAATGTTAAGTATTACAAAGCCAAAGAAACACAGCAATAAACTTTAAAGTCAATTATCTCGAAATGAGGTTTGCGTGGTTTGGAACATTTTTGCTTAAATCGGTCCAATTTTAACAAATCATTCTCATTAAACTCAAATAGCTCAGCAAAACGCATTCTTTTGTGAATGTAGTGTCCGAATTTGTCTACGTTCATGTTTAAGGTGTATTGTATCGAGAGGCTAATAATAAAATAAACACATTTTAAAATATTTATTAATTTATAACTTTACTTTCACGCAATTCTTCAATGATAAATAAAATGAATAATGATAATTTCATTATCTAATCCTGTGTTACCAGCATCTCGAGATGCAATCAATAATTTTAATCCACCAGTTCATTGGGATCGTCCCAATATACAAAATCTACGTTTTTCTTCCACGTTTTTGTTAAAGGTGCTCCTGAATTGTACTTCGTAGTTGGAACAGACGCTTTATAATTTGCAAATATTTTTGTCCTTTATTACTTTTTATTGGTTTACTAGGTTCATAGTCTCGTCGATGTGCATTTGTATCAAGTAACATCGACTAATAATGTTTCAAATCACTCTCTGTAACCATGCTTAAATCTACGTTCTTTTTCAGCAGCAATTGTTTTAAACCAGGCGTATTTCGGTATTCGCGTCCAGCCACGATGATATACTCGTCGCTGATCGTTATACGCGCAGAATCTAACATCAATTAGCCGCTCTCTACTCGGACACCAAACGGAATATCTTTCAGTGCTTCTGAGGACACTGACCAGGATGACATATCACATCTCTGGTCGTTTTCAGTTAATGATTTATACGAAGAATCACTTTCGATATCAGATTCATATTCGTCTTCATTGTCGTTGTTATCATTGCTTTCTGAACGAATAGGGACTTCCTTTTGCAGAGTTTTATCGATAAACGGAACATCGGTTTCTTCATTTTCTATATTATGCAGGAGAGAAGCCTGCTTACTGACATTAGCGATTTGGTTAAGTGGTTCTGTTACCGGCTTGAACATTGATTCCAGCACTTGCTGATTGTTATTCTCAACATCTCTCATCTTTCGCACTTTCTTTTTAACAGCTTCTGCAGCTTCAACTATTTGTCTTTTCAGTGATTTCTCCAGGATTGCCTCGTTGGTCTAGTGGTCGCAAGCGCGACTGCTGTGCATGAGGTCTTGGGTTCGATTCCCAGGTCGGGCAAAGTGTTATTGGGTTTTTCCATCAGGAATTTCTCAGTAGCAGCCGCGGAGTCAGGATTTGTGCCCGGTTGATGGCAATAGGCTCGCCCCCTATTACATGGGACTAAAAATATAACTGCCGAAATGTGGGTGTACTAATGGGTACACCTCTGCCTAACCCTTCGGGGATTACAGGCGTGATGTTATGTTATGTTATGTTATGTGATTTCTCCATAATAACAAAAAAAAAAGTTCGTGACTGATTAAGCGTTGCCTGAAGAATAATATTATCGCGAGGGTACTGGTCTTAAATATTTGTATTTTTAATCAAAGACAACAAAAGTGTCAAATTTCTGTAACATCCTTTATTTTTGGAGCAATCCTTATTAATTACTACATAATTGAAAGTACTCCATATTTTCGAACACATTTCACGAAATTCAATCCAAGACATATCAGTGTTGACATGTTCTTCATAAATATGCCGTAAATTTATTTCATCTTGTTTAAAAAGTATGATTAAGTTCGCATTGTCTCTTACTAACTGCTTAGGGATTTTACTATACATTTGGTTTAGATAGAAACAATCAATGCACTTGTGTCTTCCCATCGCAAAATAATCACGCATGTTACTCTGATTTTCACAAGCAACATCATCAAAAATAATCACGAAGTTGGGTTTTGCGTCCTGAACGCTTAGTACTTCCTCATTTCCCTGATGTTCCTGGAGGGAAACACCAGACACCCATTGCAAAACACTTTCTAAAAAAATGTACTTAGGTTGGTGCAGAGTTTTTGAATAAACATAAACATTTTCAAATCTTAATCCGTTTTCATGTATTAGAAGACCAATTAATAAATTAGTTTTTCCACAATTGGACGGACCGCAAATAATACACCGTACTGAGTTAGGCAATAATTCTCCATGACGAAAACTTGTCTTATAAATATCATCGCAGACTGTATTAACATGTAGCGATTGCGGTTGTTTTAGGGGAGAGTAGGGTAATGGGAGTCAGCGGGCAATGGGAGTCACCCACACCACTACGAAACACTACATGAGACCGACGCGTAAACAGCGTCCTCAGCCCCCGCTTCGGGCCCCCGCGCAGCCACGAACGGCTCGCGCCAGTTCACTCATGCGCCGCAGAGAAACGACCGTGTTTTGTTTTTGCGCTCCGCTGATGTAATTTTTCGTAAATGAAAATTAGAAGGTAAGTACCAAATATCTTGCAATATGCGGTTATGACATTTACACTCACTTAGACGTTTCAAATTGTGATGTGCAGTTCAGATTATATCAGTGTATTAAAGTTTTTTTTTATTTTTATTTTTTACTCATTAGTGTAGTTGTGGGTAATGAGAGTCAGGTGACTCCCATTACCCACAAGTGATTACTATTGCCCGCAACTGTGCGTTGCTGTTGAATCATGTTTTTATTATTTCTTTCTAGATGCCGAAAGTACGCGTCAGGACAACTGAAAAGGCTTCCTGGTCTTCTGATAGCCTAAATAAAGCTATGCAGCTCATTGATGGCGGTTCTTCTATATGAAATGCTGCTAAAGTAATGGGAATCCCTTTTTCAAGCCTTTAGAAGAGGATAAAAAAAGGTTCTACCTTAGCACCACATCTAGGACGATTCACTGTCTTTAGTCGTGAGGAAGAAGCCGAGCTAGCGAACTTGGTGAAGAAAATGGTAAATATTTTCTATGGTTGCACTGCTAATCAAATCAGAAAAGTCGCTTTCGAATATGCTGAAAAATTAAATGTGAAGCACAATTTTAATGAAGCTTCAAAAATGGCTGGACGCGATTGGTTGCATGCTTTTATGGCAAGAAATAACATTTCTATTAGAAAACCGGAAGCGACCAGCATAAATAGAATCACGGCCTTTAATAAAACAGAGGTAAGTCTGTTCTTTGAGCTACTTGGGCAGCTGATGGAAAAACACAGATTCGTTGCAAAAAATATTTATAATTGCGATGAAACCGGTATTTCAACGGTTCAAACACCGGGAAAAATTTTAGCTGCAAAAGGACAGAAGAGAGTAGGATCTATTACCAGTTGGGAGAGAGGAAAAAACATCACCTTGTTGTGTGCTATGAGCAGTGCTGGGGGGTACATTCCACCTATGTTTATCTTCCCAAGAAAAAGGATGACTCCACTACTTGAGAAGGATGGTCCAGCAGGCGCGCTTTACACATGTTCAGACAACGGTTGGATCAACGAGCATCTCTTTCTTGAATGGTTGGCGCATTTTAAACAGCACGCTAAACCGTCTGCAGATGAACCCGTCCTTTTAATACTAGACAACCATGCTAGTCACATTTCTCTTTCCGTCTACGAATATTGCAAGTCCAATCACATTGATATGTTGTCTCTGCCACCACACACGTCTCATAGAATGCAGCCCCTTGACGTTTCTTTTTTTGGCCCACTCAAAATGGCATACAAAAAAGAATGTGACTTGTTTTTAAAAAGCCATCTAGCAGAAAAGATAACCCCTTACGACGTAGCATCCTTGGTGAGGAAAGCATTTAATAATGTTGCTTCTATTAGTAAAGGAGAATCGGGGTTTAGATCAACTGGAATATTTCCACTAAATCCGGAGGTATTCACAGAAGAAGATTTTCTCGCTGCAGAAACTCTCCAATCTGAGACCGTTGTAATCCAAGACTGCAATGAATCTCTCGCAGCTGCCTGTGTGATTCCCAGCACATCAAAAGAAGACTCACCAGCTCCGAGCACGTCAACACAAATTGTTTCACTAGATCTTATGATGTCTAACCAAGAAGTCCCACTTGATTCTGAATCAGATGTTGTACCACAAGTTCCTGGCACGCCTAAACAATATAGTATATTGCATGATTTAATAAAAATGCCAGAGAAAGCATCTGTTATTAAAACAAGACAGGGCCGAAAGAAGCAACACGCTACAATTTTAACTTCAACGCCACTAAAAGAAAATCTGTTAGAAAAGGAAATTAATAAAATGAAGAAAAAAGGAGGTAAAGGAAAAGAGAAAACATGGAAAGGCAAAGGACAAGGAAAAAAGACTAAAGTACAGAAGAAGGGTCCTGAAAAGGCAAAGCGCCAAGTATTACAAGAACAGAACGAAACTTCTGTATCAGATGTTGGCACTGACGATTTATGCCAGGACGATGAGGATGATGACGCAGAAGATGCTAGAAACAGATGCCTAGTATGCGACGAATTCGGAAGAAACAACGAGATGTGGTACAGGTGTACCTCGTGTGGACTATGGGCTCACGCGGAGTGCACTGGATGGGAGTCAGCTGAAGGTTATGTTTGCGACGTATGCTAGATTTTATTTGACTCCGATTGCCCCCAGGGTGATCACCATTACCCCTACGTTGGTGTAATGGGAGTCAAATCTGTTTTTTTTTTAAACTTTTATAATTTCCAAAGTTGATTGCCAAAATGACTGAAATTGATCTCTAATGATAGTTTAATAAGCAAATTATGTTTACACGCAGTTATAATAAATACTTTCTTTTTAATTAAAATTTTATTTGAGTTCTCGCTTAAGTGACCCCCATTACCCTCTTTTACCCTACAAAGGACAATGCCAATTCTCTTAGGAGTTTTGGGCCCCTAATAAAAATTCGCGTGTCACGGTGGTTTTAAGTTTGCTTTGTAGATCTAGAATTACTTTTTCATGTCTTGAGATCGAATTTTAATGTTTCACTCCGGTTTCAGAGAAATCTTACTTTTTCGGGTGTTGAAATTGAGGTTATAACACAATACTTCTTTTTGTTTAAAATATATTTGGAATTAAAATATTATTATGGTAAGGATTAATATTGATTTCTCAATCAAGAAAACACTAGGTACCTACTTACATATTTAACTTCTCTTGCTAGATATAGAATATGGAAAGATTACTACCCCGTTTCTTAGTGAGTTCAGTATGCCAACCAAGATTTATAGGACGGGGCTTAATTATAGAGCAGGTTTTATTAAAGTAAGCTAAGTTATTAAAGTAAGTTCTGTGGCTGCTTACTTTAAGAAAAAAAAAATATTCTTCGGCAAAAATATAATCTAGAAATTGCGCTGGGGCACTAATATCATTAAAACGACCCCAGCTTAAATACCACAATACGGTCATAGTGTGAGCGCAGCACCCTACTGTACGATTTCCCACTAAGCAACTACAATAATAGGCAATGATACTCTCTAAAGAATTTGCCCTATGTTGCTTAGTAGTTAGTACTTCTCAATAAATACGTATAATAAATCTTGCTACTCACATGTCTCGATTTAATTCTGGCCCTAACAAGATAATTGTTTTGACCTAATATTAAGGGCAAATCTTCTTCTATTAGATCATTACCTATTTCTATACTATAGGTACCAATCCCCCATAATAGGATCTTGCCTGTTTTAATTGGTAAGATCCTAAAGCAAATCTTCTTAATTCGATTAATGATAATCTTGGAAAGTTATTTAGATGGGGAGCACTGCTGTTTATGCTTTGGAAAATCGTACGTCTTCTATTTATATGTTCCCTTTGAATAAATTCCGATAAATAATTTATAGTATTTAATCTCGACAGAGCAATATTTAGGTACTCCACAGCATCGGGTCTATCATCAATCGTAGGGTGGAACTTATTCAAAAGGGAACAAGCTATTTTGAAATCAGTCATAAGGTGACTTGACGCTCTATTAAAATATTCCTGGCGAAATAGTTTAAAATCTCTTTTGATTCTCCCATTTACAACTTCTACCACCCACCGGCACATTGTTACACATCTAGATTTATTAGCCTGGTGGGTGGTTAATTGATTTTCGTTTTCCGATAATGACTCAGGCATATGAGTTTTATAATTATAACTTTCTAACTCAGGAATCTCATCTCTAAATCCTCTGTCCAAAATGAATACATCACCGGGTCTAAAAAATGAGCGCATGGGGCCATTTTCAGAAGTAAATAAGGCACTCATAATTGATGAATAATTTTTTGTGGCTTCATATGGCCCCACGCACTCTAAAATATAGCTATCACAGCAAACAAATAAGAATGGCTTTACAAGATTGGCATATTTATGCAGACTATACGTCCTTTTTTGATACGAATAGTTACTGCTGCTTTGTACATAAACATATGTGCCATCACATATAACAATGGCAGGTTTCACATTTAAAGCCATGTTGGCAATTCCAAAAAAACCCTCTGGTATGATTCTATTCCGTGATGCTACATTTTGGATAGATGTGTGATTTATTCCTATATGTCTAGAAACAAACTGTTCATTTAAACAATTTCTTGCAATATTCATTTTTCTTTCCAAAGTGGATCTTGGTATTTTAAAAAGAGTAGACAGTCTTTCATTACTATCACCTGTTCTAAGTTTTACTAAAAATATACAGAGAGCCACTGAAGGATTTGGAAAGTGATCATAATTATAATATGGGGGTACAATTTAGGAGATCATTGAACTGCTCTGCAGTAAGTCCTAACCAATAATGGCATAAAGAAGAATCCATTGAGTTTATATCATTAAAGTCTAACTGTCTCTCAGTAGCTTTTCCAAGTTTTGAGAAAATATCATCTACTTGGAATCCAGTAAAATCGGAATATAGGGCTTCTAGTTCATCCCAACGATTGCTATTCAAATGATATCTGCAGATTCTTGCAGTAAAGGGAATATATACTTTACGATGTAAAAGCAAAACTTCCTTTATAGGGCCTGGTACTAAAAGACGTTCAGTGTTCTCGCAACCAAGGAACAAGCAATGACGTGAACTTGCCGAAACCCTTTTGTACTTCAGAGAATTAATTTTTAAAAACATTCGAGGCAATTGTTGTTCATGAGGTGGTGGAACCGGCAGTGGAGGTGGTACAGGAATCACAGCATCTGCGATGCTATCAGTCGTTGGCGCAGACACGGTGGGTCTGTCAACATCAACCGCCTGGCTCTGTATTTGTCTTGATACAGCCTCCCAACAAGCACGACAAACTCGTTCCAAGCGCAAGATCTAGAATAAGAAAATATTATATTTATACAATTTATTTTGTACAATTTGTTAAATCATAGTAATTCTGCCAAGATAAAAACACTTACATGATGAGCTGGTGTCCATCTTAGTATAATGTTCCTTTGAGGACAGTCTTGACTAACCCTGTGAGTTCTGCGTGTTGCAATAGACATGCCGCATGCAAAACATAGGTTGAGGTGTCCAAGAGCAGGGGATATAAGTGTGAGAGTTGTGTTTGATGAGGTCCGGTTTTGTAATAATAAATAACATTCAACACACAGGATATCATCAGACAATATCTGAAAAGGTAAAAGAAAAAAACAGTGAATTCCTAGGTAGGTAAATTATTCATGTGCTTATTACGATAGCCTAGGTTTTCTCACAGATCTAAAATCCATTGCAAAATAGTTTTAACACAAATGTTAGATTATATTATAATAGCAACAAGAACCCAGAAGCCCACTGGTGAAATGTGGGTGTACTTAATGGGTTCACCTCTGCTTAACCCTTCGGGGATTACAGGCGTGATGTTATGTTATGTTATGTAGCAACAAGAATAATGTAAACAGGATTTTGTAAAACCCAATTGAAAAGAGTGCCATGGAGTGTCTAGTTCATTCTTCTCCATAGAGGCCTAACTCCGTTTAGGAACAAGCAACTAGCTTCAACTGTCTAACTAACTGACCGCGTTCTTGATAATTCAAAAGTGCCTGTAAATTGTCTAATTGAAATTAATGTTTTTACTTTGACTTTGTTTGTCATTATGATTACAAGGGAACAATTAAAAGTTCTATCCAAAGGATAGCTCTGAGATAAATACTTTTACATTTTGTAAGTTATATAAATACTATATAACTTACAAAAAATAAAGCTTTACATATGGAAATAATTGTGAATAAAAAAATGTACATACTAAAATATGTAATCAAAAATCACAAAATAAAAAATAACTTTAGCTTGGAAGTCGGCGGCTTTGGTTTTGTTTCTTGTTATGTAGGTATTGCCACCGACTTCCAAGCTAAAGTTATTTTTTATTTTGTGATTTTTGAAGGCGGTAATATTTTTTTGTAAAAAAGCTTTTTATTTTTCACTTTTTAGTGCTTGTGTGTTAATGTTTGAAATCCTTACATAAAGCCCTTTCAAACAATACCACACACGATATATTTAATTTTGGTAATTGGTAGGAGGGGGGTTGACGTACCCCCTCCCCACTTCCTTTAGTCAGTCATCGACTACACGTATAAACAAAGCAATTTTTCTTGTTACGGCGGTTCTGCTGTGATTTTACAAGGAGTTCCGTTCCATATCTCCAAAGTTCATCATCAGATCATGACAATATTCCTATGGGACCTATTCGGGACTATACTCTTTCAAACAAAAAAAGAATCATCCAAATCGATTCATAATTGGCGGAGTAATCGTTGAACAAACACACAAAAAAAAAAAAAAAAACATACGCGTCGAATTGAGAACCTCCTCCTTTTTGAAGTCGGTTGAAAATAATGTTTGTGTTCCTACATTCAACAGGGATGTCGAATTACAGGGGGTCGGCGGATAAGACAGGGGCCGGATTACCGGGGTCCACTGTATTGTGTGCATAATGGCTTAATAAACTTAGGACACACTAAGAAAAGTAATGGTAAATGCAAAGCTTTATAGCACACTTATAATATAACTGTTTTAAAACCAATTGAAGGTTTACTGCCTCAATACACTACAGTCGAGCTGATAGTTGATTGTTCATACTGACCCGCCATAATATGGAAGATACTAGTCGTTGGTCGAGTAAATCGTTCCTAATCAAGTACACGGTGCAACAAACTGTCTCGTTCGAGTTTATTGGTCGAGTGGATAGTCGAGTCGAGTGTCGATTATTGGGCATTCTATACCACTGTCGGCAGCGAGGCGCACTCGCCGAGCCACTTGCCGATAGTGGTATAGAATGCCCAATAATATACTACTCACTACCACCAGTAGTGGAGAATCCCTCACCGAGGCTCGGTCTGCCCCGCGTATTCTGGGGGGGGGGGCAACTTGTGCTCAGGACCTGGCTCCAGCTTGGACCTGTCTGGCCTTGTGGAGGCCATACCTACTGTTAACTCCAAGGTAGTTAACACAGACACCACCTCACAATGGACCGTAGCCGCTCACAAGCGCCCTTGCAAAAGGGAACCCGCTGCGGGATCCACTTCGGGGACGAAGGGCAAACCAGAACGCAGTCACCTGAACGCAGGGACGGAAGCCGCGGGGTAATCGCGGTCAGCGGACTGCGGCGGAGGTTCCCACTCCTGAAAAGGAGTAGAAAGTAGCGGTCATCACCGTTCCGCCGAGGGACCTCACACCGACACAGGCAGAGCAGCTCCGGGAGACTATCGACGATAGTATCCTGCAGGCTGTGCTGTCTCCACCGTCTCCAGCCGTGCCATAATAAATAAATTTATTAATTAATTAATAATAATAATAAATTTATTTGTAAGAATATTGTTATACAAGATGTTACACGAAATTTTATGTCCAAAGTATTCTGCTGTTTCCAGCGTACAAATATTTTTCAGGAATTAAATCAATTTTAAGGAATTACATAGGTACAATGTCAAATGCATACTAATTAGAATGTCAAGAGTTATCGAATACAATATTAACGGTACAGATAATTTGTCAGGAGTTATTAAATACAATGTCAAGGCAATCTAAATTATAATATCAAGGGTTCTCAGATAAAATGTCAAGGAATATAAAATATGTCAGGAATGAGTAAATACAATGTATTTAGTAATTCAAAACAATGTCACATAGTATTAAATTCAATTCAATCATAAGTGTAAGGGCTAGTCGTCGTCCAATTTAAATTTAGAGTCAAACTTTTCATTTAAGAACTCATCAGTTGAGTAATAACACTTAAACAATAGGAAGTCAAATAATTTCTTTTTAAATTTCATGAAATTAAGATCTTTAAAAACATTGGGTAATTTATTATAAATACGAATTGCCATACAGTAAACATTGTTAGAAAATAGTTTAATTCTTTGTTGGGGTACACATAACTTGTGGATATCTCTACTTTTTCTTATTACAACATCATTATGTAATTTAAATAAACCTATGTTCCTATGTACAAAGATACAAAGTTCAAATATATATAAGGATGGAAGTGGTAGTATTTTTAAACTTTTAAACAGTGGAGCACAGCTGTCCAACGGTTGGGCTTTGGTTATTGAACGAATACATTTTTTTTGGGCTCGGAAAGCTTTAATTATTTCAACAGAATTGCCCCATATGATAACACCGTAACGAAGAATTGATGCTACGTAACCATGATACGCATAAAGTGCTGCGTTGATACCAGCTATGCGAGTTATTCTGCCTAAAACAAACACATATCTTTGCAGTTTAGTGCATAATTTGTCAATATGTTCTTTCCAGTTACAATATTTATCTAAAGTTATACCTAAAAAAGTAGCATTTTCAACCTCTTCTATGGTGTCACTTTCATATCTTATATTTAATCCGTGATGTTTGCTATTATACGTTTGGAACTGAATAAGTTTGGTTTTCCCAATATTGACATGTAAATTGTTGTCTTTTAACCATTCTATTATTTTACTAATGGTGTCATTTATCAGTTTTTCGAATTTGGGGATATTTTTATCAGTGAGTTCAATATTAAGAGTTGTATCGTCGGCGTACAGAATGCATGAATATGGAGTCACGTTGGGCAAATCATTAATATACAGTAAGAACAGAAAAGGTCCTAATATTCTGCCCTGGGGAACGCCACAGGAGTTTTGACGATAGGCAGATCTATGTATATTTTTTTCTGATATATCATGTCTAGATATCTCTACACATTGCTGACGATTATGCAAATAAGTTTTTATCCAATTTAACGCATTTCCCCAAATACCATAGCGATTCAGTTTATAAAGAAGCAGATTATGATCAACGAAATCAAAAGCTTTTGACATATCAAGAAATATTGATGCTATAGACTTTTTCTCGTTAAGACTTGATGTGATGATCACATCAAGTCTTAACGAGAAAAAGTCTTCACAAGAGAAAAACATGCGAGAGTTGTTGATTTACCCTTTCTAAAACCAAATTGTTCCTCTTTTAAGATTGAATGTTTTATTGTAAAGGAGTGCAATTTAACGTACATAATTCTTTCAAAAATTTTAGAAATTGCTGGTATCAAAGTAATTGGACGATAATTGTTCATATCATTTTTTTCTCCTTTTTTATATAATGGTTTGACAATAGAAAATTTTAGTTTTGTGGGAAATAAACCTTGGAACAGTGATAAATTAATAATGTGAGCCAGTGGCCGAGATAAATATTTAGAGCAACGTTTAAGAACTTTTGTATTAATATTGTCATAGCCAGTTGAGTTTGTGGAATTT
The DNA here is from genome assembly GCA_949774945.1 of Hoplodrina ambigua. Taxonomy (NCBI): domain Eukaryota; kingdom Metazoa; phylum Arthropoda; class Insecta; order Lepidoptera; family Noctuidae; genus Hoplodrina; species Hoplodrina ambigua. Next base: position 19,370,855 of record OX458964.1, read on the forward strand.
AAGGAATTAATAACTTTATACACGGAATCTTCGTCAATTGGTGTCAAAAAAATGCTATCCGATATGTCAGTAATGGTAAGTTGGTAGTTAATTGGTGCTTCAGAATTAGGAATTTTTGATTTGTTTGTCATGTTAATAAAAAAGTCATTAAATTGGTTGGCAATTGTATCGCCGTCAGTGTATGTGCACTGATCAATCTTAATAGAGGTAATTTCAACGTTACTATCGATATCTGTACTATTCTTTTTTATTATATCCCAGGCGGCTTTACAAGTATTGTTCGATTTAAGTATATAGCGAGTATAATCAATTTTCTGAGCCTGTAATATACATCGTCTCAATATTTTACTGTAAGTGTGGTATTTCTTTAAGTGTATGTTTTTGTTAGAATTTAAAAGTCTATATTTTAGGTACTATCGGCAAAACTTGGGCACGCCTCTATCGAGGCGGTAAGTCCCCTCTTTGAGGAGTGGCTTGAGCGGCGCCACGGCGCCCTCACCTTCCGTCTGACGCAGGTCCTCACCGGACACGGATGTTTCGGGAGGTTCCTGCACATCATCGGGCGGGAGGAAACGCCCGGGTGTCATCACTGCGAGGATCGCCCCGAGGACACGGTGGAGCATACCGTGGCGGTGTGCCCCGCTTGGGCGGAGCACCGCGACGTCCTCGTGGCGGCCATCGGCGGCGGCGAACTCTCGCGTTCGGCCCTGGTGCAAGCCATGGTCCGGAGCGAGAGGGAATGGGATACAGTCGCCTCCTTCTGCGAAGCAGTAATGCTAGCGAAGGAGGAGGCGGGCCGCGTGAGGGAAAGAACCACCTCACGCCCCAGCCGCCGCGGGAGACGCTCCGGGCGTCGGGAGCCGCGAGACGACTCCCGGCCACCGTAGACGCGGGTCTGTGGGCGGTGAGCAATGGGTAGCTCACCGTCCGTTCGTTGATAACGACAGACCGTGTCGACGGCGCGTTCGTGTTCCACGCGCGCCTCAAAGAGATGTCAGCAAACAATTGAAGGGGCCACTAAGGGCCGATGCCTGCCGGGGCTGCGGGTTGTTCGAAAGAGATACCGCGCCCCCGGAACGCAAAGGGCACAAGAAGGAACATGGATGGGTTTTAGTCAGTAAAAGTCTGACACTCCCTCCCGCCCCGCCCAGGGCGGGGGAAGTCATTTGATGATTTCCCATCGGTAAAAAAAAAAAAAAAAAATCGGCAAAACTTAAGCATGCTCGGTTAAGAAAATAGTCCTGCGGAAGCGCAGATAGTGACAGACCACGCCCCTTCCTTGCTCCACCCAATTAGAGACAATACATATTTGTGTGAGTGCAGTAAGTGCGTGCGGCAAAAAATGTCAACAAACATTAGCCAGTGCCGATTTGCATCTCGCTAATTGTTCACGCTTCCCGTTTTCATCCCAATTTTATTTTACGACCTGTTTATTTCTATCGGACTTATTGCCTGCCCAACTGTGACCTTTGCTTTGTATACCGGACTGTGATCGTGGAACTCTTTTTGACCCTTGCTCGTATCCTGGACTGTGTATCGTGACTACCTGAGGGCTGTGTTTTGTCATTAACGATGACAACCCGAAACCTCAATCAGGAAGAAAGAAATGAAATCATTGTCTTGCATAGACAAGGATTGAATATATCCCAAATTGCGCTGGAGTTAAATCTACAAGTAAGTTATTTTTTTTATCTAGAGATAGAAATAAATTAAGTGCATGTTGGTTTCCTGTACTGAGCTATATATTTATTTTTTGCATTATTATATAGATCTCAACTTTTTTTTTTTTATTCTGTTACCGTTAAAAGTTATTGTTTCGCGAGCCGACGCCGACGTCGCCGTCGGCCCGACAACAGAGTTTTATAGATTAAATCGTATGTTACAAACAAATTTTTAATAATTCATATTATATTTGAATGCCTAAAAGAAACCTACATGCTTTTTTTATATTTCGTATATTTGTTGTAGTTATTAGAAATTTTATTCTAAGGAAATCCTGTGTTATGCGTTTCTGTGTAAAAGAAATAATGTAGTATAAGCAAAGTCGCTGTTTCTGTCTGTCTGTCTGATTCTCCGCTATTTTTTTCTAAACAATGCAACGGATTTTGATATGGGTTCTCACTCTCATTTAGAGAATTTTTTTGGAAGGTTTTTATGCGCATGCAAATTATTAAAGAGCAAAGCCGAGCATGTTAGTGATTTGTAAGACCCGTGCGAAGTCGAGGTAGATCGCTTATTTGCGATAAATATTAATAAAGTACATAACTTAGAATTTTGCAAAAATAAAATAAGAAATTACGTTTACATAATATTTAAAATGGTAATTTGAAAAGAGGTTTGTTTTTTCCTTTCTTTTTTTAATATCGGCGCGTTCAAAGACATTGTTTGGACATTTTATGACCCGATAACAAATCTTTCAACACCTGCTTATTAAACAATGGCCCTTCATTTTAAGTCATCAATATATTTTGAAATTGAGTTACCGCACTTAAGTCGTTAACAATAATGCACAAATTTGCTTAGGAGAGTTTTACACAATGTTGGAATTTACTACAATGCCATTGTTAAATATCTATTTGTGGTCTACTATCCGTATAAAATACAGATAACAATGTTAATAACTAAAATAGATTTTTAAAAAGTTAGGGTTTATTTGTTAATAACTTAATCCTTTTGCATACTGCTAGTAATGTATTGTTTAATTCCAATATTATGTGACAATTCGATGCTAACATTGAATTTGAAAAAAAAAAAATTGGTATTTACTACATAGTATTTAATTTATTATTAATAATGTTGCTATTTAATACAACAAACGTTAAGAAAATTATTTCAATTAATTACAAACAATTAATTGTCAAAATTTTAAAAAATATCACATGACTATAGTTGTGACTTCATAATTTTTACTTACTTCATCTGGCAGCTAAACGTATGACGTCACACGCGCTCATGTTTATTCGGGGGTTTTCGGTACAGGATTCAAAAGTAAATTTTTATTTTAAAATAACTTTTGACTATAACGAAAATAAAAAATTATAAAATAGTTTTGCAATAAAATTTATATTGTTTATCTTATCATTTATCACAAAAAAAAATTGATCAAAAACCTAATTGTTACTTTTTTTTACAGAGAACCACAGTGCGCCGTTGGGTGCGCAGATATGAAGAAGAAGATCTAACTCAGCGTGTTCGTGCACCTCGACCTCGGGGTATCAACGAAGGGCAATTGGCCAATATGATAGCTACATTTCAAGAAAGCCCATTTACACCTACTCGCAATTTCGCACAAGAATTTGATGTTTAAATGCAAACTATTCGGAACGAGTTACATAGAGCTGGAGTGCAGCAAAGACGGCCCGCAAAAAAAAAATTGACTTCAAAAAGCTGCTCGCGTACGATTCGCTCGGGACTACAGAGACTTCGACTCTAGGCTACAAGGTCGTCGGAATTTATGGCGTATAGATAACACAAGATACGAACCTCGAAATGTTATCCCAAATGCAGAATCAGGACGAGTTGTCGTGAATATGTGGGGCTGGATGAGTGCTGCTGGACCAGGCGAACTGGCTTTCATACCGGGGAGGGCAAATGGCCACACATATAAAGATGTGCTTGAACATATTATGTTACCGACTATGCGCACGGTGTTTCCAGAAATGGAGGTGCCAGAGTTTTATTTTTTCCAAGATAATTGCCCGATACACCGTGCGCTAGTTGTTCGAGAGTGAGCGAGAGCAACCACAAATTAAAACAGTCCATGGCCCTCCCGATCGCCAGACTTAAACCCCATTAAAAATTTATGGGGTTTTATGGTTTAGAAATGGGTTAATAGGACAGAAAGAACCAAGGAAGCACTTGTCACCCATTGCGAAGAAGCTTGGGATACATTAAGGGTTCAAACTTGTGCGAAGTCTTGGTTAGGTCTATGCGTAGCCGGTGCGATGCAGTTATAGACGCGGGAGGAGCAGCGACAAAGTATTAGTTTTTTAATAATGTATAATTTAATTTTAACATTCAGGTGGCCCAAATAGTGACGTTAAAAATATTGATTTGCGATCCTTGACAGGTTTATTGTTATATTTATTTTAAATTTCTTGAAATTGATATGAGATCCTCTTTGAAAAACTTTACTTTCTATTATGCGATTTTTTTTACGTAATATATTTTTGCAATTTGTATTCTTTTAAAGAATCCTTAAAAATGTTATTGTTTTCAAAAATAATAAAAAATTTAATTTTAATACCTATTAATTGTTTCGAAATAGATCAGTTTTGAGATTTTTTTATCACATTTTTTTTTATGGTGTTTACTACCACGATAAATCATTTCATTGCAGGAAAAAATCATTTAAATTTCAGGGTGGTGTCAGTTTGATGTGTTTTCTTACAACCTTTATTTTGGTATATTATTTCAATCATTCTAACAGTTATTATTCTAATTCTTTAATAATATTATTTTAGGTGCCCTGTCATTTCTCCAAAAAATATTTCACAAAATTTCACTTGACAACCAACGATTGGCAAATACATGATTTGTCATTTCCTCATTATACAACTACAAGTTTGGCAAATAATTCACTTAACAAAATATTTATCCCATAAACTCTTGTTTGATAACGTATTATTTGACAAACAATTAATTTTTATTTCATTTAATATTTTAAAACAACTTGGAAAAAAATCGTTTTACATAGTGAATAATAAAAAAATACATTATTTATAGTAGGCTATCTGAAGTCGATCTGGTAAGATTAGGTTAATTATTTAAAAAAGAAAGGATAGGTTAGGTTAGGTTAGAAGTGTGACCCCCCTACGCCAGAAACGACAAGATTATATGAAAAAAAATTATTCACATCTACCGTATGTTACTGCAGTAAGAGTCTAAGGGAGGGTGTTCATCAATAAATTATCCAAAACAATACCGTCATGATCACTTTGTGACTGGTTTAGAAAATGTGTCATAAAATGATATTTAGTATAAACGTGATTTTTGCAAAAGGATCTAAATATATTATGAAATGAAAAACGTATAAATTATTAAATATCATCTAAAACATTTTTTAGAAGAAGCATTTGCCAAATAAATGTTTGTAAAGCGAGTGTTTATAAAATAAAACATTTGCGGAACAAGTTGTTTGTGAAATAAATAGACTACGAAATGTTGGTTGTCATCTGAAAATTTGTCAATGCTGTTTTGGTAAAACATTAGTGAACCATTATTTTAATGTTATTTTGTCCAATGATTGTGCCAGTTATTTTAAAGTCGTCCTGTTTAATCAATGTAAATAAATGTGTACTAATAATATAGTAAATCTGAATATTTGTTTGTTTAATCGCGCTAATGTCTGAAACTACCAGTGTTATTGTATATGATATTATCATCTAGTAATTATTTTTGTATGATAGCCAGATTTAGGAAAAATATTATAAACAACGTGTTCCATGAATGCCTGCTCATATTTAACACATACACACACGTCTATACACATACATATATAACAAAATAAACTAAGTAGATAAAGACTAAATAACTAACAAAAAAAAAAATAACAAAAAAGATGGATGAGGCAAAGAAACACCAAGACTCAGTATAGTATGATATGGGAATAAGCCACGCGTTTCTGGAACACGTAAAATATCACGCTCATCACGGAGCAATAACTATTTAAAGACGCGTTGAAACCACGCGAGACAGCTAGTATTTGATAAATAATGTAATAAAGTAAGTGTAATGTATATGTATATATATGTATATATTATGTGGTATGCTAAAATAACGTGTGTAATAATTATTATAAGATATGTATACCTAGTTTAAAAAAATATTTATTTATTTATTTATTTATTGACTGCCTCGTTGGTCTAGTGGTCGCAAGCGCGACTGCTGAGCATGAGGTCTTGGGTTCGATTCCCAGGTCGGGCAAAGTGTTATTGGGTTTTTCCATCAGGAATATCTCAGTAACAGCCTCGGAGTCTGGATTTGTGCCCAGATGATGGCAATAGGCTCGCCACCTATTACATGGGACTTAAAACATAACTGGCGAAATGTGGGTGTACTAATGGGTACACCTCTGCCTAACCCTTCGGGGATTACAGGCGTGATGTTATGTTATGTTATGTTATTTATTTATTAAAACTTTATGCACATGTAAAAAATACACTGTACAAAGGCGGACTTAATGCCTTAGGCATTTTCTACCAGTCTACCTTAGGGTGATGCAGAGACAAAAACAAAGTAGGTGCACAGATACAGAAAATACATACATATATACATACATACAAAAAAAAAATATATATATATAAAGTGGGGAGAGAAATAAAATACATAGATGTTGAAGTACAACAATTTAATTGTGGGACGAGTCTGCCAACTTCTTTTGTAAGTGTTCGCGAGCTTTTACCTTGAACGTGAAACGATTGGTGGCCATCCTGATATTCAGAGGGAGTGCGTTCCATAAGAAAACCGCCTGGACAGGAAAAGAGGATTTGAGAAAACCAGAGCGGTGGGAAGGACATCGCAGAAGACGATTATTGGAGGAACGAAGGTTCTTGCTGTGCGCAGAGCATAAATATTGAAAGTGAGAAGTGAGATAAGAAGGAGAACTAGGTTATATATTTCTTATGTTAATAATTAGGTTATAATATTATTGTATTATTTTTTTACCTATAAATATGAACAACCTGCTAGGCTGATTGCCTGACAAGACAATTATGCTATTAATGCTATTTCGCGCGGTAGTGGCGCATATTTCTTATTTGTATTTTTTTTTTGCCTTCTGTTTTTTAGACTTAATACTAACTTGTTTTTATTTTGCTTTTTCTTACATGTTTTCTTATGTAATGTGCGTCATTTTTGTGTAAATAAACAGTTTTTCTTTCTTTCTATGTAAGTTTTTCAAGAAAAGATGCATAAAAATAAATTATAATTTAAATTGTTGTTTTATTTTTCTGAAAAAATTGGCAAATCATAAGTGAATTATAAAGAACCCAGTGCATATTTCACACTAAGAGTTACTTTAAAGCAAAAATCTCTTACCTACTATATATACATGAGATGAAAATATTTAATAACTACCTAACATTAACAATAATTTAAAAAAATAATAAGCACTACTACCCATAGAGGTAGGATTTCCAATATTTTATAATAGAGTTAGTTACAGATGAAACTAATGAAAGCGTGCTAATAAATAAATTCTAAACAGTTTTTTATGGAATTAATATAAACTAAAAATGTACATTTTATTAGTCAATATCTGTTTTCAATTCTCCAGTATTAAATGCTCTGTAAGAATAGAATTTTCAAGCGGATAAAATTCTTATCCTTACATATAATAAAAAGTCTCAAATACTGCAGTACTGATTTTCGTAGGATTTTACCAATATACAGAATTCATAGAAATTTAGGTGTATAAATTATATTAGAGAAAAACTTAACGTTTCAGTGATTTGTAACACCCGTGCAAAGCTGGGGCGAGTCACTAGTAGTTGTTTACATGTTATCTTAATACGAAATATAATTTTTTGTGGAAGGTTGATACTTATCAAATAATACCAATAACACATTTTCTAAATCAAACATAATTTATTATAATGAGTACGGAATAACTTCTTGTCAACAATGATTCATAAAAGAGCTCACGCGGGCCATAATATCATAGTTTGAAACCGAAACGACAATTTGAATTTGTGAACATTGAAAAAACATTTCACAAAACGAGGGAAACAGGTTACTAATGTGCGCCCGCACACAAGTGTGAGTGTCCGCTTCTACACGTCATTGTATTATGACAACCACAACTAAAATTCGCTTCCTATTGGTCAAAACGCATGCATACGGTGACCGAGTCGACAGCGGTGATATGCGATAATCGCCTTAAAGGTGAGCATGCGGAACTTTTGCCGATAGTACATACCTCTTTTCTTGATGCAACATCTTTTTATTCCTTTTGAAATCCATTTAGTTTTAACAGGTTTGTTTGTAATTTTTACTTTTAGGGTGGGGAAACAAAGATCATAAAATAGAGATAGTGTATCATGAAAGTGATTGAATGCTGGATCAGTATCACCAGATTCATATATTTCTGAAAATGAGAGAGACGATATGCATGATACGAACTTTTCAATGTTGTTTTGACTTAGATCTCTTCTTTTTTCAAACCAAAATTGTTTTCTGCATCTTGCAGTGTCTACAAATGAATCAAAGGTAATAGTTTGACCTGTCTCATGATCAGATAATGCAAGGATATGTATGTTTTGTTATATGGTTGGAGATATTAAAGTTATGCAAGATAAGTTATAATTCTTTATAGTTATTATTCCGCTTTAACGCGTCAATATTCCAGTCGCCGCATAGTATTATATTATTTTTATTACGTATTGTTATTTTTCTTAAAATATTTTCTAGGTTTTTTAAAAACAGACATAAATTTGAATTTGTAGTGCGGTAAATACAGACAACAATGAGTTTAAGAGTGATTATTTATATAGCACTATATTCGAAGTCATACAATAAAGGTGTAACTAAGTTCGGGATACGTTTACATTCGAGGTTCTTTTTAACCATTATGCATGTTCCGCCTCGTCGTTGGTGAGGTCTAGAAAAAGATGAGACTAACTTGTAATTTTTTAGTATTAAGTTACTTTCTGATCCTTTTTTTATGAATGTTTCTGAAAAACATACGATATCAATATCTGTACCCCTTTCAAGCAGTTCTTGTAAAGTAATTTCTAATAAATCTGTTTTATTTAAAATGCCGGCAATGTTTTGGTGAAAAAGTGTGCATTTACGTTTAGATTCCAAAAAAAGAGGATTTACTAGCTATATTTAGGTTTGGCATAATTGCAGAAGTTTCATTAGCATGTAAAGGCTGCGGGGTTTTTTTTTTGTACCTTAAAATAATAGGGGATAGTTCCTTTTTTATTAACGCAGATACTGCCATTTATGTTTGAGATCGATGAATTGCGAGTGTGTTTTAATTTACAGGCTATGTCCATAATTCTACCAAGGTTAATATTATCAATTTCTATATTTAGTTTATAACACAGCATTTCTTTGGATATATAATTATAATTGTTATAACTATATATATTTTCAGTTGTATCAATGAACTTACAGTTAGGAAAATTTTGCAGGAATAATTTAATATTTGAGTTTAATAGCTTAACATTGAAATAGGGATTATTAATAATATTTAATACAAATACTTTGTTATTTTTTAGTTTATGAAAGGCTGGAATCAACTCTGACAGTAATTTGTAAGGGCTTCTGTCATTACTGCCAATACCCAATATTAATATGTCATCATTATGCAAGTTTTTTATATAATCGTCTATTTTATATAGTATTTGCGTACTAGTTGAGTTTGGGTTTGAGTATCCGGACACAGAATATACGTTATTCCACTTGTTTGCGTCCCTCTGCAACTTTATTTCACTGGCAAAGCCTCGTACTTGTTGGTCACCTAATATGATAATTTTTGGAACAGTTTTTGAATTGCAGACTTTCGAGCTATCTAAAACTTGTTTATTGGTTTTATTCAGTACTTTAAACGAAGTTTGAGCACATGGAATCTCTATACTGTGTTCCAATGATTGCCTGTCTTGTTGATTCATAACTGAAACTGTTACATTTTTCTTAGAACAGCCCAGCTTTGTTACTGGTTGATTAATTTGAGACTTTTCTTCTTGAACTGTTGACTTCGTGTGAGTAGACAGTTTTTCTACACTAGGTGAGCTTGGCGTCATGAGCAGAGAGTCTCCGAATGACTCAGTAAGACGTCGCTTGACATTATGTTTCTGTCTGGTTGACTGGCGTAAAGTTGTTCGTGGACTTCCGCAAATCTGTTTCAGTATTTCAACTTCCTGAGATAGTTGGGCAATTTGTTTTTTCTGTTCTATATTTTCGAGAATAATATTTTCTGATTCATGTTGCGTTGATTGTAACTCCGCCTTTAGTGTGTTTATTTCGGTGTCCATTTCATCTCGGCATAATGCTGTCATATGCGAAGAAACGTCTAGTCTTCTACTCAAGAATTCGTCAGAATAAGATGAGTTGATGGAGATACTCATATCCATTCTTTCTAGTGATTTATACTTTTGTAAAGGCCTTCTATGCGTTACATTATTTAAGTCATCCATTGTTTTCCGTCCTCAATGTTAAAGTTGTGTTTAATAAAAAAAAGGTGGACTCTTGGCAGTGTTACGACATGTCGGTGAACGACAAACCCCAGGAACCCGGTTCCAATGAGAAGGTGGTCCACCTACTCCTGGGGATTTCTGAGCATCAGAAGCAGACCATTCTAGACCGTGCCTGTCGGGTAACCCATATGTCTGGAAGCGGGTACATCCGTTTCTTCACATCGGAAGAACCGACGGTAGCCTCCACCTCAAAGCAATCCAGCCCAGCTCCCAAGCAGGGTCCGAGTGCAATAGAGGTAAGCGTACCGGCAAATGTTGAGGGAGTTACCAGCGACGAAGATGACGTCTTGCGTAGCCCGTGATTGCCCTCAACATTAGCGTCATACAAACCAACCTCCAGCACAAACAAATAACGGCGGCCACGTTACGCAGAGTGCTGGAGGTAGACTAGTGTCTACCTCCAGCACTCTTCAGCACTCCAGCATCCAGGGTTCTTGGATCAGAAACAATAGAATTTGCGGTCTGAATAACATCGGTGGTAAGTTACTCTTAAACACTCATCATCATCTGCCTAGCCTTTTCCCAACTATGTTGGGGTCGGCTTCCAGTCTAACCGGATGCAGCTAAATACCAGTATTTTACATGGAGCGACTGCCTATCTGACCTCCACAACCCAGTAACTGGGTAATATGATACCCCTAGGTAAGACTGGTTGTCAGACTTTCGGGCTTCTGACGACCCGTAACGACTGTCAAAGATCCACGTATGACAGCCGGGACCAACAGCTTAACGTGCTTTCCGAGGCACGGAGGAGTCTCGTTGTGTAAAGATGGTCACCCATCCACGGACCAACCCCGGCAAGCGTAGCTTAACCTGACAGATCGACCCGTGCGGCTGTTATTACTTAGCCACGAGCTCAAGTTTAAGTTACTCTTAAACACTACCGTTGATAAACCAAGGACATGTATTTTCATGCCAAACACTATCCCAACCACCACACTTAACCAATTCTGTTCTAGAGATCTCACTGCAGTGAAAATCCTCACGGAAAATGAAACTACCCTAGTTGTAGCCTCAGTGTACATGCCGAACGAAGGTGAAGTTCCCCCCAAAGAACTAGCCGACCTGGTGCAACACTGCGAGACACACAACTGGGAACTGATCATCTCCGCAGACTGCAATGCGCATCACCCGCTGTGGGGAAGTAAGGACACAAACAAAAGGGGTGAGTCACTAACCGAATATCTATTTCAAACAAACCTGAACATCATAGGCACGGAACCGACCTTTGTAAGCTCCAGGTACCAAACTATAATTGACATCACTTTAGCAACCCACGCGGCGGCCAACCTCATCGGGGGATGGCATGTATCAAACGAGCTATCTTTTACCGATCACCGTCGCGTGTGCTTCCGAATACGCTATAAGCCAACCGACCTTGTTCCATATCGTAATCCCTGTAAAACAGATATAACAAGGTACACAAACTCATTAACCGAAGCACTAGGTGACGTACAACTAACAGACGCGACACTTAGTACAGACAACATCGAATCGAACACACAATTCCTTACCGCAACGCTCTTAAAAAGCTATGAATTGGCGTGTCCTCTTGTAACTCCCAAACGTCTGGAAAAGAGTTCCTGGTGGGGACCAGAACTTGAACGACTGCGGCAGAGACTAAGGACACTCTTTAACCGAGTAAAAAATACCAGGAATATTGAGGACTGGGATAAATACAAACAGCACAAAAACACTACAAGAAAATAATCAGATTCCGAAGGTCGGAAGCCTGGCACAATTTCTGTAGCAGCATAAACTCTACTAACCAAGCCGTAAAAGTAAAGAAAATTCTGGCAAGGGGTGACCTCAACCTAATGGGGTCACTCAAAAAGGAAGACGGCACTTACACAGTCTCAGACGATGAAACCAGTGCAGTACTGCTGGGCACCCACTTCCCCGGTTGTCAAGTAGCGCCAGATCAGAGATGAACTGACGAGCACTACAACTCACCAACAACCCAAGAATGGGAAACTGCCGGAAAGATAGTAACTGCGGATAGGATCGAATGGGCCCTAAAAAGATTCAATCCGTTCAAATCCCCAGGACTGGATGGAATATTTCCAGCACTACTACAATGGCACTCTCATCAAATAATCAAACTTCTACTACAGGCCACCAATCTACAGGGTCTACTTAGCTTTTTAATATGTACCCAAAGCGTGGAGGGAAGCGAAAGTCATCTTTTTACCAAAACGAGGTAAAGATGACTACACCAACGCCAAATCCTTCAGGCCCATTAGTCTAACACCTTTTTTCTGAAAACGCTGGAAAGACTTGTAGATAGACACCTCAGGGATGGAGCATTAAAAGATAAACCGCTACACCCTCAACAGCATGCCTACAGAAAGGGCACATCAACAGAGTCGGCCTTACACGCGGTAGTGTATAAAATAGAGTCGGCCATCACAAACAAAATATCAACACTAGCGGCCTTCATAGACACAGAAGGAGCTTTGACAAAACTGTGCACGACAGCATCAACCACGCTCTTAAAAAATTCAAAGTAGAACCAGTTGTGAGAAACTGGATCACTGAATTAATAAGTAAAAGGGCGGTCTAGATAGAGATGAATACTACCACAAGAGCTGAGGTAGTCAGAGGATGTCCACAAGGGGGAGTCCTATCACCTCTATTATTGAACATAGTAGTAGACAGCCTCTTAAAACGGCTAAACGAAAGAGGATACACTACTATTGGTTATGCAGATGACCTAACAATTCTGATAAACGGGAATGCAGAAAACGTGTTATGTAAAGTAATGCGTTCTGCCCTTCAGATTGTAGAAGAATGGTGTGACGAACAATAGCTGTCAGTAAATCCGAAAAAGACAGAACTCATCCTTTTCACCAACAAAAGGAAGTTACCAGAACTACAGTTACGAAAATTATTTAACAACAAACTCTCCCTATCAACGCAAGTGAAGTACCTGGGCGTCATACTTGACAATAAGTTGAACTGGGCGAGTCATATCGACGCAAAAACAAAGAGGGCCTGTATAGCTTTTGATCAGTGCAGAAGACTTGTTGGTAAAAAATGGGGTCTTACCCCAAAGATCACTCTTTGGCTGTACACATCAGTTATCAGACTCTCTCTAACCTACGGATCAGTTGTGTGGTGGCCCAGAACACAACTGTCCATAGTAAAAACAAAACTCCAAGTCTACAACGCTTAGCGAGCGTAGCAGCTACCGGATGTATGAAACCCACTCCATCAGCCGCTTTACAGTACCTCCTAAACTTGAGACCTCTAGATCTTATCATACAGGAAGAGGCTAAGATAGCCACCTTGAGATTAAGGTCGCACGGACTGTGGAAATTAAACGCAGATACAACACACTCCAAAGTTCTGCAAGGGGTTCTAAAGGAAACTTCATGTCACCACATCTTTGATCGAAGATATGATATCCAACTCAAAGCGGAAGCTAAAGATTTCTCTGGCATCAATGAAGTTCGGATATACACAGACGGGTCCAAAACCAATTATGGTACTGGAGCTGGCGTCTTCTCAAACGACTTAAACATCAAAATTTCAACAACTTTAGATAAATTAAACACGATTTTCCAAGCAGAATGCATTGGCATTACCAGAGCGGCTCAAGCAGTTGCAGCCAGAGACGTCAGATATCTCAACATCAAAATTATCTCAGACAGTGCATCTGTGCTTCAAGCGCTACAAAACAACACTATAACTTCTGCCCTCGTTTTGGAATGTCATAATACACTCCAACACATTGCGATCACAAACAAAGTAACCCTGCAATGGATAAAAGGGCACAGTAACTCACTGGGTAACGACGCAGCCGATGAATTGGCTAAAAGAGGTATGAAGACAACAGTATACGGCCCGGAACCGCTGCTCCCCATATCTCAAGCCAAAATAAAATCATGGCTACGGAAGAAAACCGAGGAAACACACCAAACAGAATGGAGAAACAGTGTAACCTGCAGGCAAACAAAGAATGCAGTTCCGGAAGCATCAAAAAGGCTTGCCCGCAGCCTTATTAGATTGAAACGGGACGAAATTCGGAAGATCATAGGCATCATAACCGGCCACTGTCCCCTAAACAAACACCTATTCACCATAGGTGTGACAGACAGCCCTCTGTGCAGAGGAGGCATGGAGGCGGAAGAAACACCACAGCACGTGCTCTTGGAGTGCAGAAACGTGGCAGATCAACGGGCACGGACTCTCCAATCGCCGGTATCGCACCCCGAAGCCTGCAACAGTCTGAAAAGACTGCTGGCATTCTGGGAGGACCTGGGATGGTTGGAGTAACTCCTCGAGGATATTTTTCATACGTACTATCGGCCAAACTTAAGCATGCTCAGTTAAGAAAATAGTCCTGCGGAAGCGCAGATAGTGACAGACCACGCCCCTTCCTTGCTCTACCCAATTAGAGACAATACATATTTGTGTGGCAAAAAATATCAACAAACATTAGCCAGTGCCGATTTGCAATTCGCTAATTGTTCATGCTTCCTGTTTTCATCCCAATTTTATTTTACGACCTGTTTATTTCTATCGGACTTATTGCCTGCCCAACTGTGACCTTTGCTTTGAATACCGGACTGTGATCGTGGAACTCTTTTTGACCTTTGCTCGTATCCTTGACTGTGTATCGTGACTACCTGTGGGCTGTGTTTTGTCATTAAGATGACAACCCGAAATTTAATCAGGAAGAAAGAAATGAAATCATTGTCTTGCATAGACAAGGATTGATTATATCCCAAATTACGCTGGAGTTAAGTCTACAACTAAGTGATTTTTTTAATCTAGAGATAGAAATTAATTAAGTGCATGTTGGTTTCCTTTACTGAGCTATATATTTATTGTTTGCATTATTATATAGATCTCATTTTTTTTCTTCTGTTACCGTAATTCTCTGTGAATTACGGTAACAGAAGAACTAACTTAAAGTTAATGTTTCACGAGCCGACGCCAACGTCGCCGTCGGCCCGACAACAGATGTTGGAGCGCCTACTGGAGTTTTAGGAGCAACGATTTTTAATTCGCTCTCATTATGCTAATGAGCCGTACATTTTTTTATAATTGTCACTTTACCTTGTGTCCTATACTCGGAATACATGGATTCATCAAGTTTAACTATTTTTTTATTTAATTAATACCTTGGAGTCTTCTACATGGTCCTTCAAGCCGGATTATTATTGGAATAAAAGCTAATAAGATCGGCGATAATTTCAAGAATAAATATATTCTTACCAAACAGAAGTGAAATTGGGTTTTTTTAAAAATAACGGCCACTTAGCCTAACCAAAACGATTTATTCTTAAATAACTAAGTACATCAATTACAAGCAAATATAATCAACAATTCTAAGTTAAAATAAAATGTATACGTCCGTTCGATCCAAGCGCCGCGCAGCCAAAGAGGGCGAGCAATGCTTGACAGGCGCTTTTATACACCGCCGCTAGGTCCAGCTTCGGGGGTAGGGGAATTTGCTAAGACGGCCGTTCCTGACAGCGAGGCGTCCTCGACCGCAACTTCTCCCGTACCAGATCCTGAGTCATCAAAGTCTTCACCGTCTAAAACACGCAAAACAATTTAATTAGAAATTGAGTAACTATCAACAACACCACGTTGTATTTACAGGCTGATGAAGATAATTCATGCCAAGAGCAATGATTTAATGTTTGAAAATGAATGTACACCAAATGATAAGATTCCGGACTCTCAACATTCGTTTTACACCCATTAACAAATAGCACTGTGATCAGAAGCACAAATAAATTTGCCTTCAAGTGTCAGAGGCCCAAACGTTTGCATGACATACATAATAACATTAGGTCAGAGGCCCAAAAGTTCGCATGACGTAATCACCAGGTCAGAGGCCCAAACGTTTGCATGACATACTTAATAACATTAGGTCAGAGGCCCAAAAGTTCGCATGACGTAATCACCAGGTCAGAGGCCCAAACGTTTGCATGACATACATAATAACATTAGGTCAGAGGCCCAAAAGTTCGCATGACGTAATCACCAGGTCAGAGGCCCAAACGTTTGCATGACATACATAATAACATCAGGTCAGAGGCCCAAAAGTTCGCATAACTTGATTAACTCACCAGTCATGAAGAACGCTGAACAAGTTTCCGGCGTCCACTCACCGCGCCACAGAGACATATGTTCGGCAGCTGCTTGAGTCTTCTTGCCGTACGAGCCAGCAAGCAGCTCCAGCTCGTAGCGGTGATGTGGAAGCACGCGCACAACCTTGTAGGGGCCGCGCATACCGGAATCCAGTTTCCCAGTACTTTGAGATGCCTTGTTTACAAACACGAAGTCGCCTACCACGAAACTTCGTGGCTGCCGTCGACCTTCGTTGACATAAGCATCCTGACGTTGTTGATTTGATGTGAGCAATTCAGATGCTCGCTGTCTTCTGAGAAGCATCAGAGCTTCTCGATTGGGACTGGAACTTTCTAACGCTACATCTCGCACCAAGGATCTGATAGCGGGAGTTGCTGCATCAATACCCACCAAGAGCTGCAGTGGTGAAGCTTGGATAGTGGCCTGTCTTGTGATGTTCAAATTAAGTTGCACTTTCCACAGCACATCGGACCATTGAACACCCTTGTGGCCAACCTCAATGCGCAGTATGTTGAGGACCGTCCGACAATATCTTTCTACCTGCCCGTTTTCGTTGTGCATACCGGGTGTTATGAAATGAATACTGCAACCTAGTTCTGTAACCCATTCTTTAAAGGCTGCGCTTTCGAACATTCTCCCTCTATCACATACTATAGTAGTAGGTGTACCGAATAAGGATATTGCATTTGAAAATACACGTTTTAGTTCATCAGAATCTTGCCTATACAGTGAATAAAGTAGACAGTACTTTGAAAAGGAATCAATTACTATCAAAATGTATTTAAACCCGTTAGACTGAGGAAGTGGACCAAGAACATCTGTATGAATGATTAAAAATGGAGTGTCTGGTTTGGTCCAAGACTGAATTGGTTGGTGAGGGGCCCTTGGAACTTTTTTGTGTGCTAAACGTAAAGTAAAGTGAGACAGTGGCTCACATATTTTTTAACAAACTGGCGTAATCCAGGGAACCAGAAATGGCGTAATATTAAGTCAGTCGTCCTGTCGATACCAATATGGTCATGATCATCATGGAAGACCCTCAACAGACTAAGTCTATGACCTTTTGGAATTAAGCATAAGAAGCGGGAATCTTCCCCGGTTGGTGTATACTTGTAAAATAAAAGTTCATTCCTAATGGAATACCGGTTTGAATCTAATTGCCCTTCTCTTAGTTTAGCCATTAACTCTTGAGTTTCTGAGTCTGCGGTCTGAGCGATCTTGGCCCAGTTATTTGGATTGCGGATATGAGAGACACGTGCTGGAGGATGTCGACTCAAGAAGTCAGCGTGCCGCATTAAGGACCCTTTTCTGTACTCTAAATTAAATCTAAAATCTTGTAAATAGACCCACCAGCGCGCTACTCGAGGTAAAAGATCCTTTTTGCGTTCGGTTAGCTTTAAAGAGTTACAATCTGTCACTATCTTAAAGTTAATGCCAATAAGATAGTGGCGGAAATGCCGAAGAGCCCGCACAATAGCCAAAGTCTCCAACTCATAGCTATGGTACCGAACCTCCGCGCCCTGGGTAGCCCTACTAAAATAAGCAACAACCCTTTTTCTTTTATCGGCATGCTCCTGCAATAGTATAGCACCGAGACCGACAGAACTAGCATCGGTGTGGAGTTCTGTAGGCAATTTAGAGTCAAAGATCGCTAGGACAGGTTCATCAGTTAAACATTGAATTATATAATCACGAGCACTATCTTGTTCAGAGCCCCATGAGAACTGCTCGCCCTTTCTAAGTAATTTAGCAATGCAAGCGGTCTTTGAAGCGTACCCTGCTATGTACCGACGAAAATATCCCGCAAGTCCCAATAATTGGCGGACCTCCCTAACGTTGGAAGGTTTAGGCGAATTTACAAGTGCCTCTACCTTTTTAGGACTCGGCCGAACCTGACCATGACCTATCAATCGTCCCAAGTACTCCAATTCGATATCTAAGAAGGTGCATTTCTTCAGGTTAATTGAAAATCCGGCTTTTGTTAGTACTTTGAGAACATCACGTAATATTTTTAGACCTTCATTTATTGTATTAGAGATGATGAGGACGTCATCAACATAATTTAATACCCTACCAGTATCTATAAGTGGCTTGAGCGTTTTAGAAATTATCCTCTGGTAGACTATTGGAGCATTGGCCAACCCGTAGGGCATTTTAAGGTATTCAAAGTGCCCTTCGGGCGTAACAAACGCCGTTTTGCTGATTGAGTCATCATCTTTCATCGGTACCTGATGAAAACCGGTAGCCATATCAAGGCTACTAAAGAATTTAAATCCACCAAGCTTATCAATTTGATCGTCGATCAGAGGCAACGGAAATCGCTCTTTTACAGTGACTGAATTAAGTGCGCGATAGTCGACGCACATCCTATCACTACCGTCTTTCTTTTTGACAAGAATGATAGGGCTTGCGTAGTCGGATTGCGACTCACGAATAATTCCTTTACTAAGCAAATCATTTATAATATCACGAACTCTATTTTTCTCATCCGCGGAAAGCTTGTAGGGTCTATACGCTATCGGTGTCGACGAAGTTAATTTTATTTCCATGCTACCCGTAACCACTGTGGAGGTAGCTGTACCAGATATGAACTAATCAGAAAACTCCTGAATAATATCAAGTAATAGTAACACTCAACAATTACAATCTCAAATTAAGATGCTTGAAATGTCGCTACACTCTCTTTCAATAAAATATGAGACATCTCAAAAACAAATAAAAGAACATATCCTTGCCACAAATGAATTAGTGGATATGTGTAACTTGAATACAGACAGAGTGGACCCGCTGCCTCTCAGCTCCATTCACTGTACCTTGCAGACAGAATCTCATCTTCTGGCTGACCAGCCTGAGGTAACTGAAGACCTGTCACAGTCTGAAAGTGTCATGGAGTACCTCCCCAATGAAAAAAATACACCAGATACTATACATAGTACGTCTATTGTTTTGCAGAAAGTAAGCAGTTCCATCCCATGTAATGAAGTTTGTAACTGTCCCATCATGTTCTCAGATAGTTTAGGGAGAGGGCTAGGAAAGTTACTAAATAACAACCTGAGACATTCTTCTCTAAATTATTGTATGCCTGGTACTTCCTACAATGAAATAATGTCTACAGTAATAAGAAAGAAACATGATCCAAAATCAATTATTACTATATTAGTGGGAAATAGCATGAATGTTACAACAGAAGATATAACTGACAAGGTTACTGAAATTTTGAAAATTAATTGTCACAAAATAATACTGTGTGCTTTTCCTTACTTTGAGAACCTCTCAAAAAGGAAAAATAATTATATATATAAACTAAATAATCATCTTAATTTTCTAGTTAGTCACTATAGTGACAAGCTTCTATTTTTTGACACCAACAGTTTTGTTGAAAAATTAAGATCGACTAGGGATACAGCGTATCTGCCCATTAGTTTTAGACGTCAGATAGCTTGGCTATTAGCTTTTAATATTAACTCAGACATAATTAGTATGTCGAAGTCATCATCAAGGAGCACCTCATTATTTAGTAATATTACTAATGTAAAGGTGGTAAACACAAATAATAATTTAAACTAGCAAGTAAGACAACAGAAGGTACCAGTAATAATTTAGTTAAACTTATCAACAACAAGGTATCTTCTAGCAATCAATTATTAAATTGTAAAAAGGGGGTTAAGCATCATTCCTTAAAATTGTTTCATCAGAATATTCAAGGTTTTTCTTCCAAACAATTAGAAATTGAACTTTTTTTAGAAAAAACAATGTTCGACATTATTTGTTTAACTGAACATTGGTTAAAAGATTATGAAATGTTAATTAACTTTGAGAACTATAGTGTGGGCAGTTGTTTTAACCGGAAATCCATGCTGCGTGGTGGTTCACTAATCTTAATTAAAAATAATGTAAAATGTAAGCCCCGTAAAGACATAGTTGACTTATCAATAGAGCATATTATTGAACTGTCCAGTGTTGAGCTAGATAAGCATGTTATAGTGTGCGTTTACAGACCCCCAAATTATCAGAATTATTCTATATTTGAGACTATAATGGAAGATGTTTTGACTAAACTTGCAACTGGTAATAAATCAGTAATAATCTGTGGTGATTTTAATATTAATATTTTAGAATATAACTCAAACAGCAGTAGATTTATTAGTCTCTTTAAATCATTCAATTTGTCAAATGTGTTTCTTGAACCTACACGAATAACGTCGACTACTGCTACATGTATTGATAATGTTTTTTGTTGCTGCGACTACTTAGATAAAGGCATAGTAAATTATCTTCCTTCGGATCACAGCGGACTAACCGTCACTTTCGAGTGCAACACACCATTACAAAAAGTGCAGATACAATCGAGACCAATAACATCTGGTAATTTAAATAAATTTAATAACATTTTAATTAGTAAATTATGTGTCCAGGGTTTTAATATGAATAATGGTAATATTTTGTATGAAGAATTCTGTTCAGTAGTGCATACAGAGTTTAATAATATTTTTAAGAAAAAATCCAAAACTATTTGCCCTAAGTTTTTATTTAGCGACTGGGCGACTAAAGGTATTAGGAAAAGCAGGGATAGACTTTTTGAGCTGTATGGCCTTAAGCCTTACATAAATACTGAAACTTTTAATAAGCATGTTGCAACCTATTCAAAAATTTTTAAAAATGCGTGTAAAGCAGCTAAATCCTTGTGCATTAGCAACAAAGTTAAATCGGCAGAAAATAAAATAAAAACAGTTTGGAAAATCATCAATAACGAAACAAATAGGAACAAACGACATAATACTGATTACACTCTTGAGACTGCCCAAGGTGTCATAAGCAGTAATATCGATGTTGCTCAGGAATTTGCAGAATTCTTTACTAGTATTCCAATTAAAACTACTGAAATCTTAGATTCCTCACCCTCACTTGCTATTGACTTACTAAGAGTGAATGTTACAGCCTGTCCTAATGAATTTAAATTTAAACACATTAACCCTGTGGTCGTTTTAAAGGCTTTTAAACAGCTTAAGATCAAGGCTACCGAAGATCTGTGGGGCATGTCTACTAATGTCTGTAAATCTATTATTGAGACAATAGCACCCTATTTAGCTTTAATATTTAATCTGTGCGTAGACCAAGGGATATTCCCGGATTTAATGAAGTACAGCAAAGTTATACCGCTCTTCAAATCCGGAGATAGCAAGGACACCAATAACTACAGACCTGTTTCGGTTTTGCCGGTTTTCAGCAAGGTGTTTGAAAAAGTGATGCTCAATCAAATGCTCAATCATTTTAACTGTAACAAGATCCTACACGATCAACAATATGGTTTCACCAGAGGACGTTGTACTACTGACGCCGGTGTTACTTTAATTAAGCACATCTTAATGCATGGGAGGACTCACAGGATGCTGTTGGCATTTTCTGCGACCTCTCTAAAGCGTTCGATTGTGTGAATCACGAAACACTGCTCCTAAAGCTTGAGCATTACGGTCTCGGTGATCTAGCACTTAACTTAGTAAAATCGTATTTGAATGATAGACTACAGCAAGTTCAAATAAACGGTGTAAATTCATCAAGCTTAAAAGTAAAGATGGGCGTTCCGCAGGGTTCAATATTGGGTCCGTTCCTCTTTTTAGTATATATAAACGATTTACCTCATTTACTAGAAAACCAACCACAAATGGTGTTATTTGCTGATGATACTTCACTCATTTTTAGAGTAAATAGACAAGCACAGCACCTTGACGACGTAAATAACGCTATGCTTAAGGTTCACAATTGGTTTACTGTTAATAATTTAGTGTTAAATGAGAAAAAAACGAAATGTATAAGATTCGCTTTACCTAATGTTAGAGGGAGTAAATGTAACGTTATATTGAACAAGGACATGCTAGAATTCGTTGAGAAGACAGTTTTTCTAGGGATTACGCTCGATTCAAAGCTGCAGTGGAGTCCCCACTTAACATCTCTTGCAGGGCGGTTAAGTTCAGCCGCTTACGCTGTCAGAAAAATTAGACAATTAACAGACGTGGATACCGCGAGACTAGTCTATTTTAGTTATTTTCATAGCATCATGTCTTACGGTATTTTGCTTTGGGGACGAGCTGCAGATATAAATTCTATCTTTGTTCTGCAAAAGAGGGCTGTCAGAGCCATCTATAATCTTGGCAGACGCGAGTCTCTAAGAGAATTGTTTAAAAAAATTAACATCATGACGGTACCTTGTCAATATATATATGAAAACATTATGCATGTTCGAAAAAATCTTCATCTTTTTAAGAAAATTAGTGATAGACATGATTTTAATACTAGAAATAGGAACAAATTAGATCAACCAAGTTTCAGATTGTCGAAAGTAAGCACTTCTTTTATGGGGTACTGTGTAAAATGCTATAATAAAATACCAGTCGATATTCTCCAACTAAATGAGAGAAAATTTAAGACATGCATAAAACGCACACTATGTAATCAAGCATATTATAAGTTAGATGATTATATCACGGACAAAAATGCTTGGCTAAATGCTAGTCCTGCTCCACAGCCACTCGGGCTCACTAAATAGGATTGTTTTTTAAGAGAATGATGTTTCTTACCCTTTTTTTATGTCGACCTGAATAACTTTTACTGTTATCAGTACGATTACTTTTTATTTTATTTTTACATATCACAGTCATCCAACGAATAAGTACACTGAAAGTGTTAGTATTGTATAATTTAATATCATTTATTTCAATTTTGTAAATGTGAGTACCATGGAGCATTTTTTATTTATTAAGTTACGATGTGTTTTGACTTAATAAGCATGGCAGTTGAGAGCTTGTCATGCTCACTCAAATATCTCGCTGATGGTGGCGCGTGTGTTGGATCATTTGGCTCCCTCCATAATGGTTGAGCTAGGTGGTGCTGATCCATGCGTCATGCTCGTGAACGAGTGCTGTCAGTTGGGATTGGTCATCTCTTAACTGCTATTGCTTTAATTTCTTTATATTTTTTTTACTACTATTTTATATTCATCTTCATTGTGATCACATATAGAATCTACAAGAATAATGTAACCAAGATTTTGTAATAATCTAATTTAAAAGAGTGCCGTGGAGTTTCTTGCTCGTTCTTCTCCATAGAGGCCTACCTCCGTTTTGGAACGAGCAACTAGCTTCAACTTTCGGACTAACTGACCGACTCTTTGACAATTCAAAAGTGCCTGTAAATGGTCTAATTGAAATAAATGTTTTGACTTTGACTTTGACTTAGTTTTATATCGTTACCCACTAAAGGCGTTTTGATATTTTCAAACTCCACAGCAGCCACGTGTTGTACAGCTTGTACATTATCTATTCTAGTTAACCTTTGCTCCTCATTAGTCCTAATATACGTTAACCCCTTTCGATTCAATATATCCGTACCTATCAGAATTGGTGCGTTTATACATTCGTTTGGAACAACGTACAAGTCTACTTCCAAAGAAACATCGGGGAATTCTATAACAGTTGTGACGTAAGAAGTGGTTTCGATTTCTTGGCTTCCTATTCCACGCATCAAGCGATAAGTTGGAATTTTATTAAATGAAAGGTGTTTTAATAGTGACTCTGAAATCAAAGAAATGTCAGAACCACTATCAATCAGAATATCTACAGGTACTTTCTGGATTAAAGCGGGTATTACGTTATTATTTTTGGTTGCGACTCTGAGCAAAAATTTACATCACTAGGTTTTTTATCTTTACCCTCAGATCGTTGTTTCATGAAGCATGAATCAATTAAAAATGTCCTTTACGTTTGCAGAAGGTACAATATTTAGAAGATCGATTATTATCACTTGACGAGGAAGCAGGTTTATTATGAGTCTGACTCGGCGTGTTTGATTCACTTTTAGGCTTTTTTGGACAATACCACTTCTTATGACCAACCTGACCGCAAATATGACAAGTAATGTTATCGTGTGTTTTAGATACCTCACGTTTACGCGTGTTTGACGATCCCAAATTATTAGTTGAACGGACGGTACTGCCAGAATTTCGTAAATCACTTTTGGGTTTATTGTACACCGACAAGAACTCAACTAAATCTCTCAACTTTAACTTAGCGTTACTTGCCGCAGCTTTTACTTGAGGGTCGGTTAAACCTCGTATGACGATAGCAACTTTTAATTCATCCGATAAACCCTTTACTATGTTGAGACGTAAGAGCGACTTACGAGCATACTCTGCGTACGTCGTGAATTTATCTGAATTAGTACACATAACTTCAAACAAAACCGTTGCAATGTCAACATTACGTGGACACAATGAACGAAATTCAATTTTAAAATTACTCCATGACCTATCGTGGGTAACCCAGTCATTAAGCCATGACTTTGCGTCACCACGTAAACAACCGCCTATGCGCCCGAGACACTCGCGGTCATCCCATTTGTTTGTTCGTTGCCCGCGATCGACCTCCGTACACCACACATCAAAGTCATGTATACTAGGATCGAAAGAGGATATGTAATAGTTTTGTGAGCGCACATGAACCAGTACAGATGACAGTGCCCCGACTATTTTATCTGTTGCGTCTTTTTCCGTGGTGTTATTAACGTCACATACGCGCGGCGTACCCTCCGCTATACCAGAGCCTAACTCGTTAACAGGAATTGTCGTCATTAATGATGTTACGTTGTGTTCGTTACGTGGTTGTGACGGAGAACTAATAGGTGTTGTCGACACCGTGGGCTTTGTCCTATTTTCGATCGCATCCAACCTCGCAATAATTTTACTCAATGCTTCATCGCGCGAATCAAAGCGGTGGCTGCGAGAACGGTGTCTATGAGGAGTATTGCGAGGCCTACGTGAGGTCTCACGACGCTTACGGGATCTATGACGATGCTCAGTCGAGCTATCGCTTGAATCACGTTCACGAGTTTTATTTTTAGAGTGATCACGATGTTTTGACCTACCCGACATTTTTGCACAATAAACTAATTACCACACGAAATACTTATTTGCACAACACTTATAAACATAAAAAAAAAATAAGATTGAAAAGAACACACAATCCTGATGGCAATCGAGCTCCCGACACGTGAAGTCAATCCCACTTCTGATCTTACCAAACAGAAGTGAAATTGGGTTTTTTTAAAAATAACGGCCACTTAGCCTAACCAAAACGATTTATTCTTAAATAACTAAGTACATCAATTACAAGCAAATATAATCAACAATTCTAAGTTAAAATAAAATGTATACGTCCGTTCGATCCAACCGCCGCGCAGCCAAAGAGGGCGAGCAATTTTTTTTTTTTTTTTCGGTATTGCACCTCGCAGGTCAACCTATGAGGTTGTCGGCTGCTTAACCGGGCTTTCCTGTGGTGCCTTAAATGAATTTAAGGCCTCCAGCCAGGGCTTAATATAACTTATAAACTAAGCGACTACACGCTAAGGGCACCCCCTGTGGGGTACGGGCCTCGGCTTAGGGCGTCGCTGGGGGAGGGCAGCAAAGGGGACAGGCTGGATCTGGTCAGTATTAATTAGGGACGAATTTAAAGCTACAGGCTCAGCGGCGCGGGCTGGCACGAGCAAGGGACGGGGCGGAGATGAACAGGGACGTCGCGACGGACCTCGGCGGCGAGGGCGGAATGACGGCGGTCTGTATTTGTACTTTCGTAATGTACTGGTTTCTTTGTTACTCTCCTGGAGGAGAGTAATGGTATCGTCGGGGATGGTCAGAGTATGTCTCGGTCGGCGAGTCTTACTAATACGGGAGGGAGTGTATCGGGCGGCCGATGCGATCAGGGGATTGGGGCGTTTTTCAGCAGTGTCGAAGAAGCGCTTGGCGGTGCGTTTCGTGAACTGCTGGATGGTGGGGATTCTCAGATCGAGATGGAGATTCTCGTTGCGAAGGTAGTACGGGGCTCCCGTGGCCTTACGCAAGAAACGGTTTTGTAGGGTTTGCATCCTATGGAGACGGTATGCCTTTGCGTGTGCGAATACGGCACAGGCGTAGGTCATGATGGGACGAATGCACGCCGTGAAGATGCGCAATTTGCACTTGAGTGACAACTTGCTGCGTGCATTTAACATGGGGTGAAGCCTACCGAGAGCGAAAGTGGCGCGCGAACGAACCGCCTTAATGTGCTCTCCGAAAGTGAGGTGGTGGTCGAGGATCACACCGAGGTATTTGGCTCGCTTTTCCCAAGGGATCGGCTTGCCGTACATGGTGATGGGACTAGGGGGGGTGAGGGATGAGCGCGGTTTAGAGAAGAGGACCGCTTGGCTCTTGTCAGGGTTGACCTCGATTCTCCATTTCCGGAACCAAGCGCCTAGGGCGCTTGCGGCGGTTTGGAGAGTGCGGGCGATGGAGGCTGGGTTGCGACCGGTGTAATAAATAGCCGTATCGTCAGCGAATAGGGCCAGATGGGTCTTGCTATTTTTTGGGATGTCGCTGGTGAACAGCGTGAACAGAAGCGGGGATAGGACGGAGCCTTGAGGGACTCCGGCGCGTATGGGGTGGGGAGAGGAGAGCGCACCTTCAATGCGATAGCGAAAGGTACGATTTGACAGAAAGTCTCGTATGATGAGAACGAGGCGGTCGGGCACTCCGATCTGGTAGAGCTTGTATATTAAGCCATTGTGCCAGACTTTATCGAAAGCTTTCGCTATGTCGAAGAAGAGGGCGCCCGTCAGAGAGCCACGTTGAAAGCCAACGCTTATGTGCTCGACGATGCGGTGGACTTGTTGGACGCAACAATGGTGGGAACGAAATCCGAATTGTTCGTCCGGGATGAGGCTCTTTGCTTCGACATAGTCTTTGAGGCGCTTATAAATAAGTCTCTCGTAGATTTTGCCGAGAACGTTGAGCAGACTGATGGGTCGATAGCTCGAAGGCTCCGACTTGGGTTTGCCGGGTTTGGGGATGCCAATGACGGTGGCTTCCTTCCATGTACCGGGGAAGATGTTGTTGCTCATGGCGCCATTGAAGATGGCAGTCATAAGCATTATAAGAGGGGCAGTGAGGAGTTTGAAAACCCTGTTCGTGATTCCGTCAGACCCAGGGGCTTTCCGGGGTCTGAGGTTTTTGATGATGTCCTGCACCTCGTCGGGGGTGACGGGGGGCAGTGGGTCGTCGGGGTCTTCGACGGGTGGAATGGCAGCTCTACGTTCGACTTCGGCGTCAACCCTGGAAAGGTGAGCTTTGTCTACAGGTTGAGTGCTCGGGGTGCATTGGGCCTCAAGACTGTCGGCTAGACATTCAGCCTTTTCGTCGTTGTCGAAAGCGACGGTTTTGTCGGGGCGAGTGAGAGGAGGCATGGCGGCCTCTCTGGTGGAGCGTAACCTCCTCTGTAGCTCCCAGAAGGCTTGGTGGGTGGGCTCCAGTTCGCTAAGCGTCTTTTCCCAGCTAGCGTTACGCCACTCATCTATGCGGTTCTTTACAGCACGCTGTAGAGATCGCATGTGAGCTTTGTTCGCGTCACAGGGGAAAGCGCTATACGCACGGATGGCCGCGTTCTTCTCGGTCATCAGAGCACGCACATCGTCAGGTAGTTTCCAGCGGTGATCGTTCACCACCGGAACCTCCCTTGAACAATCGTTCAGGACGGATTGTACGTGTTCCGTGAAGGAGTTGATCGCGCCCGTCGTGTCTGCGACTGAAACGATGTGGTCGGGGATAGCGTCCAGGTGAGGCGACGAGACGGACTTTAGGCTTTCGCTTACTTTCCTCCAGTCGGTTATCACTTGGGTCGGGGGGGGTTGGCTGGGATCATAGGGACCTGAGCGAGGAGCTAGTTCCATGACGACCGGACGGTGGTCGGAGTCGAGCTCGGGGAGCGCTTCAATAGAATGCAAACGGAGATTTACATTCTTGAGGAGCGCTACATCGAGGATGTCGGGGAGGTTATTTGGGTCGTGAGGGAAGTGAGTGGGAGTCATCGGAGCGATGACATCAAAGTTGAGGGTGGCACAGAGGTTGCACACGATTTTACCTCTGGTAGAGGTCGTGTTGCAGTTCCAGGCGGGGTGTTTGGCGTTGAGATCGCCCGCTAGTATAACGGAGTCACTCAGGCCAAGAAGAGCGGAGAGATCGTTGGTGAGCAGAGTTGGGTCCTCTGAGGACGACGGAGGGATGTAGGCAGAGATAATGGTAATCTTTCTTTTTCTGTAGTATATGAGGGTGCCGCCCTTGTGACAGCGAGACCTATCGTTGCGAACTAACCGATAGTTTGCAATTCTCGGGTCACGATGGCGGGGGGGCTTCAGGAATGTCTCCTGTACTAGGAGTAAGTCGAGATGATGATCGCGGAGGAAAGTGGCGATCTCATCCCGCTGACCATTGATGCCATTTGCGTTGAAGAAGCCTAACTTGAGGGAACGGGGTTTGGTACAACAAGGCTTTTTACTATCCATTATGATTTAGGACGGTAAAGCTTTTCGAGGACACGCGTAATTGCGGGGTACGCGTCGAACACTTTCCCTATGGCTGTAAGGTCAGCATTGCAAGCAATGATTTCCTGAGCCATAGTTACGGCATCCGGGTTAACGTAGATGCTGAAGGCGTCCGATAAGATTTGGACGTGTTCAGCGTTAGGGATAGTAGCCACGGGGCCGGTGCGGGCGGGAGAGGGCGCGGCTGGGGCTGCAGGGGCAGCCTTTGTGGGAGGAGGAATCTTTTTGGGGGCGGATTGAGGAGCGGGGGCGGCAAGGGCCGGCGGCGCTGAGATAGGGGCTGGCTGTGGGGTGGCCAGTGCTGGAAAGGCTCTTTGGTGGTTGAGCGTGTTCCAGGGGGAGGGCCTCTGAGGGCTGAGACGCTCGAGCATCTGTGAGGAGGGAACCTTCACAGATGGGCTTTCCCTTTGCTGGCGGGCGTTTGCACGCTTTACCAGCTTGGGAGAAGAGGATTTAGGGGCCTTGGGACAGCCGCGGTAGTTAGCCGGGTGTCCTGACTGGCCGCATAGCACGCAGCTAGGTGGTTCGGTACATAGCTCACGCTCCTTTGGGCGTGGGCAATCGGCAGTGCCGTGCTCCCCCAGACACTTAACGCATCTCGGGGTCGCGAAACAGTTGCGCTGTACGTGGCCATACAGTTGGCAACGGTGACATTGGCCGACTACGTTGGCCTTGTAGGGCTTCTCTATGGAGATGCCAGAAAGGGAGCAAATTGACTTCACCTTGAAGATGGGGTGATGGCCTTCTGTGGGGTCACAGACGACCAGGACGGTGTCGAAGGCGGGGCCGCCCCTCGCTTTGTGCAGGCGATGGACTGCCGAGACGGGGACCTTTTGGGAGTGGAGGTCGTTGAGGATGTCCTCAACTGGGATCTCTTTTGGGATGCGCCGGATCACCACTCGGGTGGGCGCTTCCTCGGGGAGGGAATAGGTGTGGAACGAGACGTTCCTCACCTTCAGTAGGCTGGTTAGTTCCCTGTGGTCTTTTGCCGTGGGAACTTGGACTTTAATGCCCTGCAGGGTAGTGCGGGCGTTGGTGTAAGTGATCTTGCGATCATTACACCACTTGGAGACCTCCGTCCATTTGGCCTTGTCTTGAATGAACAAGGGCGGCGGGGGTTTGAGCTTCTTCTTCGAAGCTAAGGCGGGGTTGGGAGTGAGGGGGCTAGGGGGGCGGCTGGTCTCGGAAGTCGAGACAGCGTTGACGGTGGGACTAGGGGTCGGGGGGGACGCGGGGGGGGGCCTTTCCTACGACCTTTTTGGCTTTGGTAGCCTGAGACGGAGACTTTCCCTTCTTCCTCTTGCCTCCGCTGCCGACGACTTGATAGTCGTCGTCCGAGGAGGAAGCGGAGGAGGATAAGGAGTCTTCGGAGTCGGAGACAGGGGCAGAAGGGTGGTCACGTGGGACCGAGGTGTCCATGCTTTCGGACGAGTCGGGGTTTGCAGCTGCGACACGCAGCTGCGAGGCGCCCATTGTTTGCGAAACAATGGCGGCGGGAACAATGGCGGTCGGCACATTGTGTGCTTCCGCGTAGGGATTTATTGTCTCGATGGACAATAATGAAGGAATGTTCCGTGAAGGCATTGATGGTGCCGCCACTGGAATTCCTTTGTCAACGGGCGGCGGGGAAGCGGGGCTGTCGAGTACATCGCTAAAGCTAGCGATGCTTTCCTCGATCGGGGAAGAGTTTTGCTGCAGAGCAGCAAACTTTTTGCCATATTTGGCAATGAATTCGGGGTCCTTGAAGAGGACCTCCTTGACGAACGCAACGATAATTGCGTCCGACATCATCGAAGAGGGAGGGGAATCGCGGGAGAAATTTTCGCGGGGGAACCTAACTGTATCCTAACTGCCTAGCTCCCTGGGTGGACAGGCCCGGGGATGTACTCACCTCCCTGCCGGGTGTGGGCAGGGAGGTGAGTACCTACTGGTGTGCCCTAAGCTTGTAAACCCGACGCCAGTCTTATTGTGCGAACGGGGCCCTGACCAGTCTAGTGCGAAGGGTGTAGACACGCCCAACCGACACTAGGTGTGTAGCTGTGAACGAAACCAGAGACTAGGCACGACTAGGAGACCCCCCAAGGCCGTGACACTAGCTCCCGACTCCAATTGACTGCCTCACCCTGAAGGGGGTCGGCGGGTGTGATTGGGGCAACGCCCCCTCGGCTTCGTTGGCACCGTAAGGTATCCACCGAGGACCACGAAACTGTGGATTTAAGCCCTGAAGAGGCCAAGTGAAGCTAACACAACAACACGCGGGTTAAAGAAATAATTAATCGTCCGCTGCCTTGAAAAAGGCGGCTTCCGATCGAATAGGTTGTAGTCTGCTGACTACAGGAGTCGTTGCGGCGGGCGCAACGAGAAGTGGCGGGAAGTCGAGAGCGGGCGCGGAGCGAAGCGCAGCACGTCCGTTCGCGGCGAGCGTCGAGCGAAGAGTGAGGGCGAGCAATGCTTGACAGGCGCTTTTATACACCGCCGCTAGGTCCAGCTTCGGGGGTAGGGGAATTTGCTAAGAATATATTTTTCGAAATTTACGACGGGTTATCTAGCAACGTGGGCAAGTTCAAGAGGTGTTTGAAGAAAGTGGCTTGGACATTATATAAGTTTAAAGTGGTTCATATTGTTATTAACCCAACACTCTTAAAGGTAGTATTTTATGTAGTTAAACTTAACAATAAGGTTAGTACATGCACAAATTATCTTTGTGTGTCATTGAGCAAGGGGACGGTTAACCTATTTTTGTTGTGTCTAATTTTGTTAGATTTCAGTTAATTATCAATTGTTTTTATTTATTAATTGTTTTAAAGCAACATTAATATTAACTAATTGTTTAGTTTCTCCGTCCAAACTCATTTTATGTATATCCTGACACGCAAGCTAAAATAGATAATTATTAGTACATTGTTGCATAAAGCTAATTTTATCAACCTTATCAGTTTCGAGTAACTAAATGTTAATTTATTGATTTAGTCTGAAAATTAATATTTTTATTTTCAAATTTTAGCTAACTCAAAAGATTGTTGTTCACAAAATAGGTAGTGACTTTTTATTGTTATTAAATTCCAGGATTTAACGACCGTCTCCCACTATGTCCACGAAAACTGATAAGATCGAGATGGAAGTAGCAAAGGAAATAGCAGACCTCACCAAGAAACGCAGTAGTTACAAAGGTCGTATGACAATCTTTTCTGGATTTTTGAAGTCACTAGATATTTCATCTATATCACATAAAGATATTAGCGAAATCGAGATGCGAATAGGTAAGCTTGAATCATTGTATGCTCATTACGACGAGACGCAAACGAGATTAGAATGTATCTCAGATTATGAGACCCAAATGGCAGACAGAGAAGAGTTTGAATCTAGATATTACAAGATTCTCTGTCAGGCACAGGAGATAGTGGCAAACCACAAAAAGCCTCCAGTGCTAAGCGATTGTAGTTCTCGCAGTGGTAATAACAAACCCGTCAAGTTGCCTACCATTCAGCTTCCTAAGTTCAATGGTTCTTATGATAATTGGCTCGAATTTCGCGACACCTTTGATAGTTTAATACATTCAAATGATGACATAGATGTTATCAATAAATATCATTACCTGAGAGCATCTTTGGAAGGTTCAGCTGCTGTGGTAATTCACTCCATTCAGTTTTGTTCCACGAACTATAGTATAGCTTGGCGATTGTTGTGTGAACGTTTCGATAATCAACGTTTATTAGTTAATAATCACGTTTCAGCTTTATTCAACATCGATCCAGTCACGCAAGAGTCGTCCGATAATTTAAAACGCCTAATGGATCAATTTAATAAGAATCTCCGTGCATTGGAGTCCTTAGGAGAACCCGTCCAGCACTGGGATACGCTCCTAATTCACATCATGACACATAAGTTAGATTCTAAAACGTTTCGTGAATGGGAGGAGTACAAAGGCCGTATCGATAAGGCACAAAACATCACACTACAACATTTAACTAACTTCATGAAGATTCGCACAGATCTCATTGAGACTATATGTAGAATGTCACAACAAAACACAACACAACACCACACACCATAATAACTCAAACACTAAATCATCAAAACATAGGACTTTGATTTCATTGGACAACAATAGTTCTAATACCAATGCAATCAGTTCAAGTACATCTAATTCATGTCCTAAATGCAGTGGCGATCACAAGCTTAGTAATTGTTCTCAGTTTTTAGCCTTAACTAACGAAGCACGACTCCAATTGTTACCTAGCTTTAAAATTTGTTTTAACTGTTTTTGCAGTGGGCATTATGCTAATCATTGCAAGAAGCCTGGTTGCAAACTGTGTAAGCGTCGGCAGAATACCTTAATTCATGTGGCAGATCATACGAGTACCAAAGTAAAACCGGTTGTGCATAGCAGACAAGCTGATAAGAGTAGTAGCAGCGCGCCCCCCGCCACTATCAAGGTGAATCCCAACTTAACACTGTCGGCGAGCGTCGCGGCCTCGAGTCACCAAGGACACGGTCATAACGTTGACGTTCTGTTATCGACAGTATTAATTAAGTTATATGATTTTAATAATCGCGAACACTTAGCTCGCGCTATTTTCGATAGTGGTAGTACTTCCTGTCTTATGACGAACGATATTTATCGTCAACTAAATTTGCCCTGTATTCGTATTGATAAGTCAATTGTAGGTATTAATAATGTCAAATTACAAATTAATAAAATGTGTTCAGTAATTATGAGATCTTTGGATGGAAACTTTGTGACTAATGTAAAATGCTTTGTTTTGCCGTCGATAACAGACAACGTGCCGGGCCGTTCCTTTGATTTATCTAAGCTTAATATACCTACTGATGTATGCTTGGCTGATCCCATCTTTCATACGCCTTCGTCAGTCGACTTGATAATAGGCGCTGACATCTTTTGGGATATATTAGGGTCACTGAGGATAAATCTCGGCACTGGCAAACCTAAACTATACGAAACTAGGTTAGGATGGATAGTTTCTGGTCCGCTTAATAGTTATGTACCTAGTTCATCAAACCCTGTCTGTAATTTCGTGCAGCTTAATTCAGCCATCGCAGATAGGTGTAATGAGCAGATTCAACATCAGCTAGAACGATTTTGGAGTTTAGAGGATGTCACTGAATGGTCCACTTATTCACCGGAACATAAATTGTGTGAGGATCATTTTAAGATAAATACCACACGTTTGAAAGATGGACGTTTCTGTGTGAGAATTCCACTGAAGAATAATCCGGTTGTTTTAGGTAATTCTTTACATCGTGCTAAACACTGTTTTTATTCATTAGAACGTAGACTATTAAATCAGCCAAGTCTTTGTAAAATGTACCGCGAATTTATGTCAGAATACATAACATTGGGTCACATGTCCGAATGTCAACTTACTTCCAACAATAACGAGCATTATATTCCCCACCATGGTGTTATTCGCGACAGTAGTACGACTACTAAATTAAGGGCTATGTTCAATGCGAGTAGTCCAACGTCTACTGGCGTAACTTTTAACAGTATACAAATGGTAGGTCCTACTGTGCAGGATGACCTTTGTCAATTCTTCTGCGGTTTAGGCAACACAAGTACATTTTAATGGCTGACGTGGAGAAGATGTACAGGCAGATAGTGGTTCATCCTGATGATAGGCACCTACAGAGGATCATTTGGCGAGATAATCCGAAGGATTCACTGAAGGCATTTCAGCTGAACACAGTCACCTATGGCACCTCAAGTGCTCCCTTTCTTGCAACCAGGTGCCTTAAGCAAGTAGGTATTGACTGTGAGGATAAAAGGATCGCTGAAATGATCATACATGACTTTTATGTCGATGACCTCTTGAGTGGTGGGGATGATCTGCATGACCTACAAGACATACGTCACAAACTCACTTTAGTTCTCGCTTCGGCTTGCCTTCCACTCAGAAAATGGAAGTCTAACGAATCAACGTTAGTCTCGGAGTCTGCCACATTGCCCCTATGTTATGTGGGTACCTACTGATTATGAACTGTCATAATCGTAGGGTAGTCTAGTTACGTAGGTTAAGTGAACGACTGCTGCGTCAGTCCAATAAACGAGCTTGTACGTATCGGTTGTTGTATTTTCATCCACCACCCCCTCGGTTATAACAGTTGGCGACGAGGACAAAAGTACACAAATTACGCGTTAAATAATGGCAAAAGTATCCGCTACAGTTTCGGTCGGCACATTAACAGTGTTTAGTCATGAGCATCAGGAATGGCAGTTATATAAAGAAAGACTCGAGCAGTGGTTTCTTGCAAACGAAATTGGGGTAGACGTGGATAAAGCCGGTTGTAAACGTCGAGCTATATTGCTGAGTAACTGCTCGGAATCAAGTTACAAACTGATTCGTGATCTAGCTTTACCGCGGCAAGTCGGTACCTTAAGCTATGATGAAGTAGTTTCATTATTGGATGGACATTTTAAAGTGAAGAAGTGCACGTTTGCGGAAAGATATATATTCAATAGTGCCACGCAACATGGCGGCGAAGGGTTGCCTGAGTGGGCGGCACGAGTACGTGGCTTGGCAATACACTGCGGGTTCGTGTCGACAAACCTTGACGAGCAGCTTCGCGACCGTTTTGTGCTGGGCATGGCACCTGGACCGGAAAGAGACAAACTTTTTACCAAGGCAATGTCGGAATTGACCCTTAGCAAAGCCTTGGAACTAGCTGAAGGCGTACGCAGTGCACGTATGGGAGCACAAGAAACAATACGGCAAGTAGACGTGGGTACACCACTTCAAGTGATGAAGATGGACACGGCAACGCAGCATGACACAGCGCGCGGGAGTAGCGCGCAGCGTCGTAGGCCGACACCCACAGCTTGCGGCGAGCGAGCTCAAGACGGCAACAGCGGCAGCGGCAACGGGTGCACGGCTTGCGGCTACGCAGGCCATCAAGCATCGAAGTGTCGTTTTGTGCGTTATAAGTGCAAAAAGTGCGGGGTTCAAGGACATCTTAAGCGAATGTGTAAACAAACTATTAATAAGCAACATTATGTCGAGTGCTGTGGGGATGCTGGTGATGACGGTAAGCATGTGTGTTGTAATATTCGCACCATACGCGGTGAACCGATGCGGGAATCTGTTTGTGTCAATGGTATTCAGCAAACCTTTGAAATAGATACGGGATCACCGGTTACCGTTATTTCTGAGCAAATGTATCGTAAATACTTTGAAAACATAACGTTAGAAGCCAGTGATGTTATTTTGCATAGTTACAACGGTGATAAATTACATATTGTGGGTAAAATAAAACTATTGTTTACATATAACAATAAATCATTCACAATAGGAGTTTATGTTGTACGGAATGGAGGACCACCTTTATTGGGCAGAGATTTCTTTTCTCGGTTCAATTTACAGATATGTTCTTTAAATAACTGCAACGATTTTATATCAGCGACTTCTTCAAAATACCCACATTTATTCGGAAATAAGTTAGGTTGTTTTAAAGGTGTCAAGGTAGATTTAGCATTGAAACCGGACGCAAAACCAATTTTTTTTAAGGCTAGGCCTATACCATTTGCCCTTCGAGAAAACGTAGGGAAAGAACTTGACCGTCTTGTAGATTTGGGTGTGTTAGTACCGGTGAAGTACGCGGAGTATGCGAGTCCCGTAGTGCCTGTTTTAAAGCGAGATGGTTCGATACGTCTGTGTGCCGATTACTCCGTGACTATCAATAAACAGTTACTTGTGGATAAATATCCTTTACCAAGGTATGACGAGCTGTTTTCAAAACTACACGGCGGCATGTATTATAGTAAATTAGACCTTTCGCATGCATATAATCAATTGTGTCTAAATGAGAAGTCACAAATGCTAACTTGTATAAAAACACACAAAGGATTATATAAGTTTACTCGCTTAGTGTTTGGGCTAGCTAGTGCGCCCGCCATTTTTCAAAGAAACATAGAAGCGCTTCTATCAGGGTTAGATGGTACTCTTCTTTTCCTAGATGACATTTTGATAAGCGGAGTGGACAAAGATCAGATGATGAGCAGGTTAAATGAAGTCTTCCGTAGGCTACAGGAAGCGGGCTTAGTATTAAACTTAGAAAAATGCACCTTCTTCCAAGAATCTGTTTCCTACCTAGGTTTTGTCATTGATCGTAATGGATTACATAAATCTCCAGAAAAAATTAAAGCTATTATGCAAAGTCGAGTCCCTACAAACGTATCAGAATTAAAATCATTTTTAGGAATGGTCAACTATTATAGGAGTTTTATTAAAAACGCTTCATCAATTTTAAGTCCTCTGCATGACTTACTAAAAAAAAACGAACCTTGGTTATGGATTAAAAAACATGATGAAGCAGTATCAATAATAAAACGCGAATTAGTTTCTGAGACGACCTTAGCGCATTTTAATCCAGAAGCTTTGTTAATTGTAACGGTCGATGCGTCACCGAGCGGGTTAGGCGCCGTGTTATCACAGGTTGAAGGCGGTATAGAACGACCTATTTCGTATGTTTCCCGCTCACTTAAGACAGCAGAAAAACGCGTTAGCCAAATACAAAAAGAGGCTACCGCAATAATTTTTGGAATAAGAAAATTTCACC
Organism: Hoplodrina ambigua; assembly: GCA_949774945.1. Classification (NCBI taxonomy): domain Eukaryota; kingdom Metazoa; phylum Arthropoda; class Insecta; order Lepidoptera; family Noctuidae; genus Hoplodrina; species Hoplodrina ambigua. The sequence goes on from OX458964.1 coordinate 19,408,138, forward strand.
AATACTTATACGGTCGAACCCAACCTTTTATTTTAAGGACTGACCATAAACCTTTGGTTACAATTTTCAATCCAGAAAAGGGCATTCCCGAGATATCCGCAAATCGGTTGCAGCGTTATGCTATATTCCTATCTGCATACAATTACACTATTGAATATGTCAGCAGTGTACGTAATTGTGCGGATTATTTAAGTCGATCGATAACCGACGATTTAACAACCACCGACACACACTCAGAGTGTGATGAGTCATTAGTAGATAAATCTAGTTATGTACGTTTTGTTTACGAAGGAGAATTTTTTTTGTCAATTACGGATATAAAGGATGCAATTAAGCAAGACAAAGTTATAACAGCCGTCATCGGCTACTTGTCAAATGGTTGGCCGAGCAAAATTAATGAGCCGCTAGTTAAGGTAAATTACAGCCACCGTTTGGAGTTATCGGTAGAAAATGGCTATCTAATGAGGGGTCACAGATTAGTAATTCCAAACAGTTTGCGATATAAAGTGTTGAGAGAATTACACTCAGGTCATCTTGGAATCACAAAAGTAAAAGAAGAGGCACGCAATAGATTTTGGTGACCGGGTATGTCTGTCGCTATAGAACAGTACATCGGCACGTGCGCCGTGTGTGCATCGCAGCGCGCCGCGCCCCCGCGCACGCCCCTCACACATTGGCCGTTCCCTACCCAACCGTGGCATCGGGTACACTTAGATTTTTTAGGGCCAATTAGCGGCAAAACATTTTTAATTATCGTAGATGCGTATTCGAAATGGGTGGAGTGTTTTGATGTTTCAACGGGGTTCTCTTCGCGAGTAGTAATAGAAAAACTATGCGAAGTAATGTCACGATTTGGCTTATTTCATACGATTTGTTCAGACAACGGAACTTCTTTTATATCGCATGAATTTAAAGAATTCTGTAATCGTAATGACATAACTCATTTAACTTCACCGACATACAATCCAGCTAGCAATGGACAAGCCGAAAGCTACGTTAAGATTATTAAAAAAAGCAATAAAATCATACTTGTTATCAGGAACTTGTTTAAGAAATTCAAATGTTAAAATATCAGAATTTCTGCTCAGTTATAGGAATTCTAAACATTCGACCACAAACAGATCACCTGCCGAGGTATTATTCGGACACAATTTAAGATGTCGACTGGACCTTCTGACACCGACCACCACAACGCCATCCGACACAGCACTGGACACTGTTGTTAAAGTAAAGCAGTGTTCGCAGATTGACAGTTATCGTGGCAACCGTAAAGTTAGGTTTAGTGTGGGTGACCAAGTTTTAGTAAAACTTTACAGTCAACAAAAACAATACTGGTCACGTGGCGTGATTATTAAAACTGTGGGGAAAACTGTATATTTAGTACAACTGAGCGATTCAGATCAAACGGTCAAAAGACACGCAAACCAGTTGCTCAAATATGGAGGGAGGGAAGATGGGCCATGCGAAGAGATCGTTCCCGCATTTATACTGCCGTCACATCCGACTTGCGCCGAGCATCGGCCATCCGAAGGCTCTGTTGAGGAGTTAGCAGCACAACCGTAACCATCGACGTCAGTGCTTGTTCAGAGCGACGACTCCACAGAAAAGGAAGTGATTTCGGCAACCCCCTCTATAGAAAACGAGCCAGACAAGCGCTCGAAACGAAATATACCTGCAGTAGATTATAAGAAGATCTTCTAAATAAAGGTGGAGGGATGTTATGTGGGTACCTACTGATTATGAACTGTCATAATCGTAGGGTAGTCTAGTTACGTAGGTTAAGTGAACGACTGCTGCGTCAGTCCAATAAACGAGCTTGTACGTATCGGTTGTTGTATTTTCATCCACCACCCCCTCGGTTATAACACCCTAGATATGAATATAGGTGGGACTGAACCTAGTAAAACTTTAGGATTAGGTTGGCGAACCGATACTGACGTACTCTGTTTTCCCATCGGTACATCAATCGATAAGACAAATTCCAAACGTAGCATGCTCTCCATAATTTCGCAAATTTTTGACCCTTTAGGGCTCGTTTCACCTGTAGTCATCAGTATGAAAATGCTTTTGCAAAAATTATGGTTACATAAATTATCTTGGGACGAGCCGTTATCACCGGAGATAGAAGAGATTTGGACTAATGTAGTTAAAAATTTGTGTTACCTTAATAACATTCGCGTCCCTCGCCGTGTTATGATCGATTCATTTGAACGATTGGAATATCATATATTTTCTGATGCTTCAGAAAAGGCATATGGTGCATGCTTGTACGTCCGTAGTATTGATCCTTCTGGCAACGTTTTGGTTAGATTATTAATTGCCAAAAGTCGAGTTGCTCCCATTAAGGCTACTACTATTCCACGGCTCGAGCTCTGTGGAGCTTTGGTAGGTGCTAGGCTTTATGAAAAGGTTACGAAATCGTTGCGGGTTAAGGCGGCATGTACTGTATTTTGGACTGACTCAACAATATTATTAGGTTGGTTAAAGATGTTGCCGTGTAAGTTACATACATTTGTTCGCAATCGCATAGGTGAAATAACCGAAAAAACCGGTGATTGTGTATGGCGGCACGTTCCCACGGAACACAATCCAGCAGATCATATTTCACGAGGTGTTAGTGTTGAGTCTATTCAGTCACTGGATATTTGGTGGTCTGGCCCAAGTTTTTTAAAGGAACCTTCCGTTAGCTGGCCTTCTACTCCAGTTAGCTTCGAGTCACTACCGGAAACGCGTACCGAGTTGTCGTGTATTGCGCAAGTAGACGAGGTTCCTAATAATTTTATTAACTTTAATAGATTTTCTAATTTAAACCGGCTTAAGCGTGCAGCTGCGTATATGCTGCGATTCATTGAGGCATGCAAACGGCAACCTGCTAAAACTAATCATCTTTCTCAGACCGAGTTATATAATGCACTGAATGTCATCACTCGAGTGTCACAAATGGAATCATTTTCTGAATATAATCTTTTAATTAAAAATAAGTGTTTGCCTAAAAAGAGTAGTTTGCTTAAATTTAATGTGTTTTTAGATGAATTTAATATTATGCGAGTTGGGGGTCGTCTTGAGAACTCTGCTTTCCCTTATGATAAAAAACACTCCATTTTATTACAGTCTACTCATCGTTTTACGAAATTATTATTCGAATCTGAACATGTCAAACTGATGCACGCAGGGCCACAATTATTATTAGCTTCAATTAGAGAGGTTTACTGGCCAATAGGTGGCCGTAATTTGGCAAAGGCTTGTTATCGTCGCTGCATTAGGTGTTCGCGTATGAAAGGACAGGTTATAGCTCCTCTGATGGGTAATTTGCCACGGCAGCGCCTTTCACCTGGTGGCTTTCCATTTGAAACCGTTGGTGTAGACTACGCGGGTCCTATTTCAGCTGTTAGTCGTCAAGGAAGAGGTTGTCGCGTTGTTAGTGTACATCGCGTTATTTATATGCTTCACCACTAAGGCGATACACCTGGAGCTGGTAGGTGACATGACAAGCAATAGTTATTTATTAGCGTTACGGAGGTTTATAGCACGTCGGGGAAAACCTACTCAAATGTTCTCTGACAATGGGATAACGTTTGTTGGTGCATACAATGATTTTGCAAAGTTCCTAAAGGAAAATGCCGACTCGTTATCTGGTGACCTTTCAAATGAAGGAATAGATTTCCATTTTATTCCTGCCTACTCACCACATTTCGGTGGCATTTGGGAGGCGGGCGTTAAATCATCCAAGTTTCATTTACTTAGAGTGCTGGGAAATTGTCACTTAAGTTACGAGGAGTTGAACTCAACTTTAGTTCAGATTGAGGCCATTTTAAATTCACGACCACTTACGCCCTTGTCATCACACCCCGAAGATATGACGCCTTTGACTCCCGGACATTTTTTAATCGAACGCCCACTCACTTCCTTGCCAACGAAGCACCTCCAGGATCACAAAACTGACCATCTCAGTCGATTTCACCGCATTGAGCAGTTGCGGCAGCAATTTTGGACGAGGTGGAGCAAGGAGTACGTGTCGGAGCTCCAGCAACGGACAAAGTGGCAAATTTCGAACAACCCATTGAAGATCGGGTCACTTGTCCTATTGAAGGAAGATCATTTGCCACCTTTGAAGTGGAAACTGGGTCGGATTGTGACGGTTCACCCTGGTTGCGACCAAATTAGTCGCGTGGCAGACATTAAAACCTCCACTGGAGTTGTCCGACGATCGTTCAGTAAGCTCTGTCCGCTTCCGATTGATGAGCTTGATTGTTGAAAGGAAAGCTTTCAACGCCCGGGGGCATGCTGGAGCGCCTACTGGAGTTTTAGGAGCAACGATTTTTAATTCGCTCTCATTATGCTAATGAGCCGTACATTTTTTTATAATTGTCACTTTGCCTTGTGTCCTATACTCGGAATACATGGATTCATCAAGTTTAACTATTTTTTTATTTAATTAATACCTTGGAGTCTTCTACAACAGAGTTTTATAGATAAATGGTAGGTTACAAACAAATTTTTATTAATTCATATTATATTTGAATGCCTTAAAGAAACCTACATGCATTTTTTATATTTCGTATATTTGTTGTTGTTATTAGAAATTTTATTCTTTTTTTTTTTTTACCGATGGGAAATCATCAAATGACTTCCCCCGTCCTGGGCGGGGCGGGGGGGAGTGTCAGACTTTTACTGACTAAAACCCATCCATGTTCCTTCTTGTGCCCTTTGCGTTCCGGGGGCGCGGTATCTCTTTCGAACAACCCGCAGCCCCGGCAGAAATTTTATTCTTACGAAATCGTGTATTATGCGTTTCTGTGTAAAAGAAATACACAAATGTATTAATGATTGCTGACTGCGAACATATTTCATGTCAAATCTCTACCTCGAGTCTCTAAATACTCGTAGTATAAGCAAAGTCGCTGTTTCTAATAATAATAATAAAAACTTTTATTTATACAAAAACCTTCTACATTGCTTAAAATTAGGTTACAAAAATTTCAGTGTTTCTTTCTGTCTGTCTGTCTGATTCTCCGCTATTTTTTTCTAAACAATGCAACGGATTTTGATATGGGACTCTCATTTAGAGATTTTTTTTGGATGGTATTTATGCGCATTAAAATTATTATAGAGCAAAGCCGAGCATTTCAGAGATTTGTAAGACCCGTGCGAAGTCGAATTAACGATAAATAATAATAAAATAGATAACTTAGAATTTTGCAAAAATAAAATAAGAAATTACGTTTAGATAATATTCAAAATATTAATTAAAAAAAAAAGGTTTGTTTTTTCCTTTCTTTTTTTATATCAGCGCGTTCAAAGACATAGGTTGGACATTTTATGACCCGATAACAAATCTTTCAACACCTACTTAAACAAAGGCCCTTCATTTTAAGTCGTTAACAATAATGCACAAATTTGCTTGGGAGAGTTTTACACAATGTTGGAATTTACTACAATGCCATTGTTAAATATCTGTTTGTGGTCTACTACCCATATAAAATACAGATAACAATGTTAATAACTTAAATGGATATTTAAAAAGTTAGAGTTTATTTAATAATAACTTAATCCTTTTGCATACTGCTAGTAATGTATTGTTTAATTCCAATATTATGTGACAATTCGATGCTAACTGGGAATTTGAAAAAAAAAATGATATTTTTTATGTATTTAATATATTATTAATAATATTAATATTTAATGCAAAAAAAAATATTTCAATTAATTATAAACAATTAAAAATTGTTAAATTTCAAAAAGTATCACGTGACAAAAAAAAATGATCATAAACCTAATTGTTACTTTTTTTTACAGAGAACCACAGTGCGCCGTTGGGTGCGTAGATATGAAGAAGGAGAAGATCTAACTCAGCGCGTTCGTACACCTCGACCTCGGGCTATCAACGAAGGGCAATTGGCCAATATGATAGCCACATTTCAATAAAGCCCATTTACACCTACTCGCAATTTCGCACAAGAATTTGATGTTTCAATACAAACTATTCGAAACGATTAGTTTGCATTGAAACAAGGAAGCACTTGTCACCCATTGCGAACAAGCTTGGGATACATTAAGGGGTTCAAACTTGTGTGAAGGTTGGTTAGGTCGGCGTAGCCGGTGCGATGCAGTTATAGACGCGGGAGGAACAGCGACAAATAATAGTTTTTTAATTATTTATAATTTAATTTTAACATTCAGGAGGGCCAAATAGAGACGTTAAAAATATTGATTTGCGATCCTTCACAGTTTTTTGTTATATTTTTTCAAAATTTCTTGAAATTGATATAAGATCCACTTTAAAAACTTTACTTTCTATTATGCGATTTTTACGTAATATATTTTTGCAATTTGTATTGTTTTAAATAATCCTTGAGGTATAAATTGGTCATTTTCCTAACAATTCCTTCCTATCATAAGAGGAAAAAAAATTGATCGATTAGGAAGAATTTATGTTCGAGTGATACAGAAACAAACTTTTACTTCAAACATTTTTTTTTTTTAATATTACCATTTAACATAACATAACATCACGCCTGTAATTCCCGAAGGGTTAGGCAGAGGTGTACCCATTAGTACACCCACATTCCTCATGTAATAGGGGGGGGGGGGGTGTATATTACCATTTAATAAAGTAGAAATTTGCAAAGCAACCTGAATGTAAAAAGGCGTGTAAAAAGATATGGATTTTTTTGAAGCGGTACCCTTATGTTTTATCAAAATAATACAACTTGTAACAATCAAGAATCCATAGAGTATTTTTAACTACGCTTGGGCATGAGAAACCTAATTTATTAATTTATGACGTCATATATTTCATATATTCTTATATAATATTATTTTAATGTTATCTTGTCCAATGATTGTACCAGTTATTTTAAAGGCGTCCTGTATAATCAATGTAAATAAATGTGTACTAATAATATAGTAATTCTGAATATTTGTTTGTTTAATCGCGCTAATGTCTGAAACTACCAGTGTTATTGTATATGATATTATAATATAGTAATTATTTTGGTATGATAGCCAGATTTAGGAAAAATATTTAACAAAGTGTTCTGTTATAAATTGTGTAACGGCCTTAAGCATATAAAATATAAACGCTGACGCTGCAGGATCGTCATAATACGTTTCCATATAATTGTTGTTTGAGTTAGTAAAAAGACACCCTTTCAAGCAGTCATACTTTGAACTTCGCGGCAGACACATTCTAAATCTAAAATAATTGTTTCTAATATACTATTTTCTAATAAACGTCTTTTAGCGTTTAAAATAGTTTTTAAAAAAAAGTGACTTTGAACCTGCCCGGTATCAGTGGTGTCAGAAGTGGGATAGTCGGTTTAAGTCGATACTGGCTATCCATAAAACTATACAAAATCAAATTCGTCGCGTTCTGTGTCCGCCCGCATAATTATCTATTTCTAAATCGTTATCGTAAAAGTGTGTGACTCAACCTTACTAGACTCTATCTCGCCAGACTCTATTCTGCCAGATTCTATCTCGTGAGACTATCCGGGTGACTCTATCCAGTGTGTATAACTTCGATCAGTGTAATACCACGTCACCCAAACTTTGTTTCGTCACCATATCCAGCTGATAGTGCCGATATATATATTTTTAACTATCCTGGTTGTATCGCCGTATACAACGTCGCCGCATCCCGTCGAGTTGGCCTGGGAAGCCAACGAGTCTTCAATCGCCCCATCTTGTGCCTGAGCTGAGTTTCTACTCCTAACACCAGGCTCCCGCCACTGTTTCGTGCGCTGCTCATCAAACCTGTGTGATGTTTTCCGTTCTTCGAGCCGTTACCTTACTGTGAGTAGAACGTTCTATTTCTTGTTGTTGCCACATAGGTTTCCTTAACTTTGCCACCTATATCTATACTATACTACTATATAATACCTAACCACCCGATAAAATGGCCAACTCAAGCGATAAAAAACAAATCGCACCTGCTATCTCTGAGCCATATCCCGTTCAAGTCCTATGTAGTTTTATAAGTCCGTATCAAGGCGAGCGCGAAACCCTACCTGCCTTTTTAACCAATTGCCAAAACGCTCTCGACTTAGCGTCAGAAAGCCAAAAATTTCTTATCCTCAAATTTATTATATCCAAACTACAAGGAAAAGCACAAGTGGCTTGTTCCAATAAAATATTCGATAACTTTGAAGATTTACGAACGTTTTTAAGACAAAATTTTGGCCAAAGAAAACACTACAACCATCTTTTACTAGAACGTCAGTCTTGTCAACAACTACCTAACGAAACTGTTGCGCAATATGGCCTCAGAATTGAAACCTGTTTGACAGATCTGCAATCCGAAATACATAATTCGGACTCACTAAAACGGGAGCTTCTAGGTCGCATAGGTATGACAGAAGACCCAGCTCTATATACATTCTGTCTGGGCCTTCACCCTAGGCTAAACAACATTGTCCGTTGCCGTGATCCACGAAATTTAAACGCGGCCATAAGCGTCGCAACTGAAGAAGAAAAAAATTACAATTTCTCAGTACGTTCTTCAGGTTCATGTAAATCTTGCAATAAGGTAGGACACTCCGAATTCGAATGTCGGTTTAAAAATAGGCAAAACAAACCTACCTATTCATCTAGACTGCCACAGCCTAATAACAGACCCTTCACTAACAGGACCTTTACCAATCCCAATGAACCTTCGACTTCTAATTCTCAGCCTATCATATGTCGATACTGCAAGAATGTAGGGCATGATATCACACAATGTCGTAAAAGGCGTTACAATAATTCCCTCTTAGACCGTGGGAACTTTAAAAGTGCTATACAGGAGCAAAAGTATGTCGAATGTGCTCAAGTGTCAACGCCGGTCGACGACAACGATGATTACGATTTAAACTAGCTGGTCAGATTACGAAGCAGTGCCGTCGTAGTTCTGTTCATGTAGGCACTAATCATGGGAAAGTTTTATTAGAGGATTCGATTTCTAAACCTAATACTATTTCCAAATGTAAAAATACTACTAACTCCGAATCCACTAATAATCCCAATTCCCCAATTACTAACTCTAATTCTAAATCGAATACTATTTCTTGATCTACTATATCTACTAAATCTACTATATCTACTTAATCTACTAAATCCACACCTCAGCTAAATGAACTGAGTCCTGCTATTTCTAAGGATAAAGATCCTATCGCTATAAGCCCTACTAAATCAATTACAAGTTCTACAAAAAATAGCAGTTCGCCTAGGGAGATACTAGATCATTTTATACAAAATCCAGGCGACTATTCTGCTATTTATGATGTTTTTCCTAACTCAAGTTCCTCCTTGCCATACATTATAGTGAAAACTTCACACACGAATGAACCTATTCGTCTATTAGTTGACTCCGGCAGTTCTATATGCATAATTAAGAAACAATGCCTACCCGAAATACCTTCTTTTTTTTTTTAGGTGGTAAAAATCATCAAATGACTCCTTCCGCCCTGGGTGGAGTGGAAGGAACTGTCAGACTTTTACTGACTAAAAACCCACCCTGTTCCTTCTGTTGCCCTTTACGTTCCGGGGCCACGGTATCCTGTTAAGACGTCCCGCAACCCCGGCAGGCGTTGGCCCCGTTGGGGGCCCCGTCCCTGTGCTGACAGCTCTTTGAGGCGCGCGCGAACAGAACGCGCCGTCGACCCGGGCTTGGTCCTTGATCGGACGGCGAGCTACCCATTACTCGCCGTCCGCAAGCCCGCGCCTACGGTGGCCGGATGTCGCCTCGCGACGTCCGACGCCCTGGGCGTCTCCCGCGGCGGCTGGGGCGTGAGGTGGTTCTCTCCCTCACGCGGCCCGCCTCCTCCTTCGCTAGCATTACTGCTTCGCAGAAGGAGGTGACTGCATCCCATTCCCTCTCGCCCCGGAGCATGGCCTGAACCAGGTCCGGACGCGAGAGGTCGCCGCCGCCTATCACCTCCGTGAGGGCACGGCGGTGCTCTGCCCAAGCGGGGCAGTCCTGCACCGTATGCTCCACCGTGTCCTCCGGGCGATCCACACAGTGGTGACACCCGGGCGTTTGCCCGAAATACCTAAGGTGGAAAACGAAATCTTAAAGTTCAAGGGTATTAACGACATCGAAACGTTTTCCGAAACTAAAGGAAAGTTTATATTATCATTGGAACTAGAAAATAAAGTTTAAGTCCCCTACTATTTCCACATTGTAGACAAAATTATTTTTTGGGTACGATGGCATCTTAGGCTCTAACTTTCTAGACAAAGCCTCCGTTAACTACGGTGAATCTAAGTTAATAATTCAAGAAAATCCTTTATTCTATTTCAATCTGAAAACAACACCTATCACAAGGGTCATACCCCCTAGGAGCGAAATGTTTATTAGATGTAATGTATCAAACCCCGAAATTCAGGAAGGGCTCTTGCTGGATACCAAAATACAAGAACATCCTCATCTATATTTCTCCAGGTGTTTAGCCCGAGTCGACTCTAACAATTAGACGGTTATCTCAGTGCTCAATGCATCTGAGAACGAAATAATATTTAAAGACACTTAGATAACCCTAGAACCTATCTTACAGATAATAGATCCTAACCAAAATACTAGTTCGCTTAACATAACAAATACGGCTACCTCTTACTCCAATTCGACATACCCGTACACCTCCAATCGAGATTCCATGGTTCAAGATGCGATTAGATGCGAACACCTAAATTCAGAATTGAAAAATCGCTTACTCAACATATGGTCTAAGTTCCAAGACGTGTTTTATTTAGAGGGGGATCAACTTACACATACCGAAACCCTACAACACGAAATCCGCGTTAGTTCCGAAACGCCGATTGCAGTCAAAAGTTATAGGTTTCTTGAATGTCACAAAGAGGAAGTAAACAAACAAATCAAAGATATGCTTGAACAAAAAATAATTCGACCTTCTATGTCCCCGTGGTCTGCGCCAATTTTGGTTGTCCCAAAAAAACAAGACGCCTCCGGTAAGCCTAAATGGCGTATCATTATCGACTACCGCAAGCTAAATGAGATCACAATTGGTGATGCTTACTCTATCCCAAATATCTCCGATATCCTAGATCAGTTAGGTCATAGCAAGTATTTTACAACGCTGGACCTCGTATCATCATTTCACCAAGTTAAAGTCAAAGACACAGAAAAAACTGCGTTCAGTGACCCGTCTGGTCACTACGAATTCACTAGAATGCCTTTCGGACTCTGTAATGCACCGTCCACATCCCAACGTCTCATGAACATTGTCCTTCTAGGTACTCGCTGCTTCACTTATATGGACGATATTGTACTATTCGGACATGACCTCGAGTCACATTGCCAAAATTTAGAATCAGTCTTTACAAAACTACGCGAACACAATTTAAAACTGCAACCCGCCAAGTGCGAATTCCTAAGAAGAGAGGTACAGTACTTAGGACACATAATATCCGATCAAGGAGTAAAACCAGACCCCAAAAAAGTAACTTGTGTCAAAAATTTCGCGATTCCCAAATCTCCACGCGATATTAAATCATTCCTCGGTCTAGTAGGTTATTACCGCCGGTTTATAGATACCTCGTTGGTCTAGTGGTCGCAAGCGCGACTGCTGTGCATGAGGTCTTGGGTTCGATTCCCAGGTCGGGCAAAGTGTTATTGGGTTTTTCCATCAGGAATTTCTCAGTAGCAGCCTCGGAGTCTGGATTTGGACCGGTTGTTGGCAAAAGGCTCGCTCCCTATTACATGGGACTAAAAACATAACTGGCGAAATGTGGGTGTACAGGCCAGACTTATGTCAACATTGCATTGAACTTAAAATTTAGTTCTGTTTAAAATGACCCCAAACACGACTACGGTGCTGTAATTTCAAGGTTTGTACTTTTTCTGATGCTATGGGTGTACTAATGGGTACACCTCTGCCTAACCCTTCGGGGATTACAGGCGTGATGTTATGTTATGTTATAGAAAACTTTTCCCATATCACAAAATCTCTCACAAGCCTACTAAAAAAGAACGCTAACTTCGTATGGTCCCCTGAACAACTTTGATGAGTTAAAGCATAAAATAACCTCTGCTCCTATTCTTCAGTATTCTTCGATTTTTCAAGCCATTCGTACTTACCACTGATTCTTCTAACTTCGCTGTTTCGGCAGTCCTATCTCAATTGAAAAAGAATGTCTAGCTATAATTTTCGGTACTAAGATCTTTAGACCCTATTTATACGGAAACAAGTTCATTGTAGTTACCGACCACAAACCACTACAATGGTTGTTCAACTGCAAAGATCCCAGTTCGAAACTGGTTCACTGGCGCCTAAAGCTCGAAGAGTTCGATTATGAAATAGTTTACAAAAAAGGTAAGATGAACTGTAACGCTGATTCGCTATCTCGAAACCCAATCCTCGCCGTCGACTCCGATGCTCCTTCAACCTCTGAAACATATGAAAAATATTTACAAATTAGTCAACAACATGATAACTCGTACGATACCGTAATAGAAGAATACAACGATTCGCTACTTAAAAATGATTACTTACCCCTCTGCCATTGACTTAGATGACTCGATCCCTTACTGCTCTGAAATTCTACAAATATCTAAGTTTGATGAAGACTTACCTGACATACGAACTTTAGAACGGGAACTATACACCTTCTTTGGAAGGTGTATAGTTCACTAGGTGTAGTACTTTGGTACGTCGAACGAAAAACATATATTTACACATTTGGTTTTACGTGTACATCATTACGACGAAATGAGCTATTAAGATATATTTAATATGCTAAGAGATTACCGTGATATGATTACAACGTGGTATTCGGAGGAAAAAGAATTCGCTGTCTCTGATTTTCAAGATCCGTTCACTAAAATATCTTTCACTAAAGTATACAACATCATATGTTTTCTATTTCATAAAACAGGAGTTAAAGTTCACATCTATCATAACAATATTCTATTTCCTACTCCCACTGAGATTCCTCGCATATTAAAAGATAATCATGACTCACCGTCAGCGGGACATCCGGGCATTTCTCGTATGTATGATAGGTTAAAAACTCAATATTGGTGGAAAAACATGCGCCAGATAGAAAACTACGTCAAGAGTTGTAAGTCCTGCCAAATAAATAAACCGCTGCGCCAAACAAATCGCGCTCCTATGATAATAACATCTACAGCTACAAAGCCTATGGAAAAAGTATTCCTAGACGTTGTAGGGCCATTACCTTAAACTCACGACTATGGTTACAAGTTTATTCTTATAAACTTAGACGATCTAACAAAGTATTCACAAGCATACGCAATGAAAACGTGTTCAGCTGAAGAAACTGCACAAAAAATCGTACTCTTTATCTCTCACCTAGGTGTTCAGTACGTTAGGGTTCAATTTTGTTTGAAGGCACGGTTGTAAATGATTTAAGACGTCCACTCGCTTTGATAGTTTATTTTGCACTAAATAGGTACTTAATATTTTTACATTCTTAAAGTATCGGACATACCGCCCACCAAAAACAATAGTTTTTAAGTAAAGTAATTAACAATATTCATGCAATGGACTGTAACATACATAAGATTTTAATATAGTGTACACACAATCATATCTCAATGTTTAATTTAATTTACTTTTAATAAATGAATAGGTATTTTTTTTTTTTTTTTTAGGTAAATAACACATAATTTAAAGTCAAATCAACAAAACCCGCCCACCATAGCTTACTTGTTCTAATTAAAACAGGTCCAGCATAATCAACACCACTATTTAAGAATGCTCGATGTGGGTTGACTCTTACCGCTGGTAACTGACCCATGAATTGATTTTTTACTTTTGCTTTATCTATTATACAAGTTTTGCAGGTATGTATATGTTTTCTAACGGCTGATTTTAGACCAATAATCCAATACTTGCTTCTCAAGTATGCCATCATCAATTGGATGCCACCGTGAAGAGTCTTTGTGTGAGCTTCACTTACTAATAATTTTGTGACATGTTGATTATTAGGTATGATTATAGGATGTTTAATATTTTCTACTATAGAAGCATTTTGTAATCTTCCTCCCACTCTTATCAAACCTTTCTCATCTAAGAACGGTGCAAGCGTGATCAGAGTACTGTTTTTCTTTACCCTTCCATCCTTTGATAATCCTACAACTTCCTTTCCGTAAATTAAATGTTGATAATATTTTATGCAGCTCTCAACTACTCTTTCCATTTCATCAGACGTTAGATATTTCTCTCTATGGTTTATCTCCTTTTCTTTCAGCATTCTTCTGCAATGTGCCAGTACTCTTTTCATTCTTGTCATTGTTGAAAATCTTTCCCAAATAGGTTTCTCTTCTATTGTGTTGTGTAATGAAATTTTTAACTCTAATTCTGTTGGTTCAACGACTTGTCTTCGGAAATCTTCTTTTTCTTGTTTCAGCCATTTAGGTCCAGCCCACCAACTCTCTTTAGCTGCTAGATCGCATGCTTTGACGCCTCTTGTAGCGAAGTCAGCAGGGTTGTCAGCGGACTGAACATGTCTCCATTGGCTGTTATCTAAGACGCGAATGATATCAGCTACTCTATTGGCTACAAATGTTCGCCAGCGATTAGGTTGAGACTGTAGCCATGCCAACACCACCATCGAATCGGTCCAGACATAAATTTGGTCTTTAGTAATTTCCAGGATTTCCATGAGATCATTAATCAACTCAGCTAGCAATGCAGCAGCACAAAGTTCTAATTTTGGAACCGATATTTGCTTCAGCGGTGCGACTTTAGTTCGGGAGGCAATCATCACCACATGTACTTCATCACCTTCAACGACTCAAGTAAGTTACAGCAGCATATGCTTGAGTTGATGCATCTGCAAAGCCGAGTAGTTGTATTTCTTTGTGATTTATAGTTGTAGTGTAAAACCATCTTGGTATTTCGATGCTTTGCAAATGCACTAGCTCTTGCCTATATGCTATCCATTCTTCAGTTAATTCGGACGGCAACTCATCATCCCAGCCCAGATTACATAACCACAACCTTTGGATAAGAACTTTAGCAGTGATTACGACTGGTGACAGCCATCCGAATGGGTCAAAAAGACGAGTAACATCAGAAAGTACGGATCTCTTCGTTTATTTTATTTTATTTATTTGGGACAAAAAACAGTTACATGCTAAGAGCAATACAATAAATTCTTAACATAACATTACAAACATGTAACCCACACCTTTGTCCACATATTAGTAAAAAGAATGGGTGGAGGTGAAGGACAAAACATATACAAATACAAAACATGTGCGTGGTAGCCGTAACATAATTTAAACTAGCGTATATTAACATTAACATTATTCCATTTTAAAAAGTATATCCATAGCCTTTTTCTTAAAGAGTTGGTTTGAAAGAGCAAACAAGTCCAATTCCATAAAGTTATTGTTGTATGCTTCTACAAGGCGACGAAGGGGTACACGTTCTCCGGCGTTGGTTTTGCACATGTCTGTGTGGAACAGCCGAGGCACGCGCGCCCCCCGTTGGATTACAGTTCTGGGCACTATGTAGCTTAGTTTATTTACTAAGTGAGGACAATCAAACCTATTGTTGCACAAGCCGTGCAGTGTCATTACGCCCAGAAGCAAACGCCTGGACTTCAAACTCAGAATGTCATAACGATCGAGTAACTGCGTGTAGGGAACTTTTGAATGTCGACACTTATAATTCATGGAACGCAGGAACTTTTTTTGTACCATTTCTATTCGAGAGCAGTATTTCGTGTGTTTCGTTATAGGATATTTCACCTCAGGTAAGTTTACTGTTATTTTAAATACATCATCTTTTCTGTCCCGTGTTAAACCGAGTATTTTGATAATTTTGTCTAGTTTAATTTCTATTTGATCAAGTTTACTTCTCTCTCCTTGTAAAAATTTTAAAACTTCTTCAGAATTGCTTGACCATTTTTGCATGTTAAATCCTCCCTTGTTTAGTATTGTTCTAATTTCTTCACACATTTTCTTTGTTGCTTCTACATCTTCGTTTCCAGCCATTAAATCATCCATATAAAAAGATGTTTTTATTACAGATGCAGTTTCTGTATAAGTTTTTGCTTCATCATCAGCAAGTTGATGCAACGTTTTGACGGCTAAATATGGAGCTGCAGCCGTCCCAAAAGTCACTGTCGTTAAATCGTAACTTTCAAGTTCTTTTTCGGGGTTATCTCGTCAAAGTATGCGCTGTAAACTTGTGTGTTCTTCAGTCATTTTTATCATACGATACATCTTCTCAATGTCTCCCACTACGCATATTTTGGTTTTGCGCCACGCTATGATGAGGCTTCTTAAATCAGGTTGTAGAACAGGTCCTACCATCATGCTGTTATTTAACGAATGTCCATTTGAACCTTGTGCAGACGCATCATAAACTACTCGGACTTTACTTGTTTCTTTGTCATCACGTACTACCGCATGATGAGGAAGATAAATAGACTTGTTGTCCTCTTCTGGTTTAGACTTCTTCATATGACCCATCCTTTTGTATTCATGTATTACCTTTGAATATTGCTCTTTAAATTGTATATTGTTTTGAAACTTCCTTTCTAAGCCTTTAAATTTGTTTATTGCTTGTTGTTTAGTATCTCCGCATAATTTTACCGTTTCTTCGATACTCTGCTTCAAAGGCAATTGTACTACGTATCTTCCACTATCATCAAACTACTAGAAGAATAACTACTAATTGTGAAAATATATACATAATTATATAAAATAATAATAAAATATATTTTCACAATTTTCTTCTTCCTTTGTTAGTATTTTCTTATTTTTGTACAAATCTGTTTCTATTTCCCAGAACCTCCTTAGCAGATCATTATCTTCTGCTACTACACTTTTAACATGCAGTGAAATCAAATTGTGTTGATCATTCTTGTTTTTATTTTGGCCTGAGAGTATCCAGCCCAAACTTGTCTTCTGAGCTACAATCCCATTTGGCATTTTAACTTGCCCTTCTTCAATAATCTTACAAAAGATGTCGGCGCCGAGTAACATGTCTATTTTACCGGGCGTGTGGTAGGCAGGGTCAGCTAATTCCAATGATTGCAGCTCGGGCCAGTCAATCACGATGTTCTTTGAGGGAAGACTTGTAGAAATTGCCTTTAAAACGTAAGCCTTCACTTGTATCGTTTCCTTTCCATTGAATCGAGACTTGACTGACAGGTTAACTAAGTGTTTGATTGGTATCTTTACTCCTTCTCCAACTCCAGAGACTGCACCGTTGATATT
This sequence comes from Hoplodrina ambigua, assembly GCA_949774945.1. NCBI lineage: Eukaryota > Metazoa > Arthropoda > Insecta > Lepidoptera > Noctuidae > Hoplodrina > Hoplodrina ambigua. The sequence continues at coordinate 19,425,329 of OX458964.1, forward strand.
AGTCCTTTTCAGGCCTAATAGTTCAACTACCCTTGCAGAAACGAATGAAGCCTCTGACCCTTGGTCAATTAAAGCACGAAGCAGGTGTGTGTTGTTTCCATTACTCGTTATGACCTCAACTTGTGCTGTTGCTAATAACACTCTATGACCAGGTTGTTCGTGAGAGAAGTGTGCGGTTGTAATGTTCTGTTCTGGTTGTAAGTTTTCTTCTTGACCTGCGTCTTTCGTTTGGTGCAAAAGCGAATGATGTCTTCTATGACAGACTTTACATGACGTCTTCGATTTACATTTGTATACATTGTGATTAGGGACGAGGCAGTTAAAACAAAGATTTTTCTTCTTTACAAATTCGTGTCTCTTGTCTACAGTTAACTTCGCATATTCCTTGCAGCTAAAGATGTAGTGGCCAACCTCGTTGCAATAGCTACATGTTTGTTGTGAGTTCACACTCGAATGTGCAGACTGAATTTCATCATGTTGTTCACTATCTTCGGAAGTAATGTGGAATGATTTCTGTGTTGAAGGTTTCTCTTTTGTATTACTTGTCGTAATTGGAGCTATTAGTTCTAATGTTCTGAACTTAGATTCGAGAAACCTTTTCATTTCAGGCCATGTAGGTAGTTCGTCAAAATTATCCTTATGCGCATGTTTTAGTGACTCTGTATCCAATTTCTGACCCACCAGAAATACTATTACTGGATCCCAAGAATCAGTACTTATTTTTAAATTATTTAGACTGGTTATACATTCCGCCGTAGTATCAAGTAACGATTTAATTTGACTTTCTTCTGTGCGAATAACCTTTTTAAGATCGAACTCACTATCATTCTTCTATTTCCAAATCGTTCCTTCAGAATATTCCAGGCCTGTTCATAATTAGTTCCGGTTGTTTGAATATTGCGTAATAACATTTCAGCTTCTCCAGAGACACTAGTTTTCAAATAATGTAATTTTTGTACGTTGCTTATTGACGTGTTATGTACGAGCGCTTCAAATAAGTCTTGATATGTAGGCCAATCTTCATATTTTCCTGAGAATGTAGGTAATTGTATAATAGGTAGCTTAGCGAACGGCTGTTGCTCAATTTGTGTAGATGTAGACATATTTGCAGAATCGTTTGACCGCTGTTGTACCACCAATTTAGACAACAGATCTTCTAAATCCGCTCGTAAACAAAGATACAATTCTTCGACTTCATAATATTCTTCTTTCAGAAAATACGGAAATACTCCCCGTTGATCGCGCGGTGTGCACCTAGTTAGGTTGTTATGTGCTTGCTTAAATGTGTTCCAATCATCTTCAACTGACTTCAGCCTAGTTTTTATATAACCTTCTGTTAATCTTTGTTTTGGGCATTTCTTAACATTTATTTACGCCTTTTGTAACATCTTGGCCACATCTTCTAAAGTACACAAACACTTGCTTTGTTCCGCAGTCGGTGGAGTCATTCTTCACGTTATAATCGATAATAACACCGTAACAAGTCAATCACAATTATATTATTCACTAAAAGTCACAAATTCGTACACAACTGTTCCAAATGCAAAAAAAAACCAGTTTCTTATCTAAGGAATGCGGTTCCCTATTGTATTCGGCGTCCGAGTTGTCTAGCCGTGCGATCTACTTATCCGGCTCGTAATGACCATTATGTTCAGTAGGGGGAGTGGGGGCACCTTGATACACAAAAATTCAATCTCTTTTCTGAGGACCATAAAGCATTATGTTTAAATATTTGTTTTGATGTGTGCATTGGCTGATATGTCAGCTTATATTTTGGCTACGCAAAAACCGCAAAAACTGGCGACGTATAGAGATAAACTGATTTTAAGAAAAAAACATTTTTGTATCATTCTGCCCCGCCAGTGGGGCACTTTAATACATGGGGTGGGGCAGTTTGATACGTATTTAAGATCTATATGAAATGCAAATTTAAACTGACTAAAAACCCAATATAAACTGTATTATTACTTAAAATTAAGAAATAAAACAATTTTATTGATTGAGATCGCAAAACACTTTTTATTAAGAGTGCACATTAGCCATAATCAGTCTCTTAAGTTACTTAAGGAATATAATCACAAAAAAAAAACAATATTTTCATCATAGAACAAGACTAATTCTCTGTTATTTTCTTAATTATATAATCAGTTATATACTTACTAAGTAATCAGACTTTAACATTGAATATTGTTAATGAAAATATAATATTAGAACCTCCTATCAAAATGAACAATGTTTTTCTTTAAAAATTGAACAAAAATCAAAAATTTAACATAAATAATCATAAAAACTCTCATATAAATTACAAAACAATCTACTGGATATTATATCGAGTTAAACCTACCGAAAATGAATAAAGCGACGATGTTCGAGATGTGCCTTTGGAGAAAGTTGGTTTTGGTAATTGCAAAACTACATCTCTAAAATCCACACTTGCTTTGTCTTCCACAATTGGAAATACAAACTTAGAAGACCCTGCTTTTTTTCTGAGATATAATACTTCATATTCTGTCACATTATACTTAAATACAACTTTGGCAACGTAGTGAATCACAGTTTTCTTCTTCTCAAACTTAATTAGCAGGAAATCTCCAATATTTATGTGTTCAGGATTAACTGGTTCTTCATTAATTACCTCTTCTTCTGATTCCGACGGCATTTCAATGTCTTCACTATCACTCGCCATCACGACTTCATCTTGACTAGAATCGGAATCTATTTCTGCAGGCAAAGAAGTCGCTCTCTTTTTCTTTTTTGGCTCAGTTAATCCCAACAGATTTTTCGCTGTTTTCAATTCTTTTGCATGCTGTTTTGCTTTTTGTAATTCTCTTTTTCTGTCCTTTTCATTACGTAAGCTTTCTAATCTATTTTTTTCTGGTGTTTCAGTGTATATTCTTGATCGTCCCTTTTCTCTTCCTTTTCTTTTTAAGACACTGTCAGTAATCGCCTTTTTTGGATAAGGTCTAACTACTTCAGGAGTAAGAATAGCCTTTGATGAAGAAACATGTAGAGGATCGTCAGCAACAGACACTGAAACTGGGTCGGCATCCAAAGTAGGAGTTTTATTTTGTTCTCTATCAACATCCTCACTATTTTTTCTTTCTGAGTCTACAAAGTGTAAATCTTGTGTGTTGTGAGTATTCTCATCTGTCAAATCGTGATAACCTGTTCTGAAAATGTCTATCGGTGCAAAGTCGTCGTCGCCAAATACCAGTTTATTAATTGGCCATATTCCAGGTTTGGAAAAACCACCTATGATATTCTTTGGTGTAAATGATTCCAAATATGCTAATTTTGACAGTTCAGCAATGTTGTATATGGTCAAAGTTTTTCCAACATTTTGAATGTGCCAGTCGTTGAAAGCCTTTGAAGGGTCCGAACACACTGTCATCAAGCGGTTGCAATTTGTGTGACGTGTGTGGGGGAAGACTCAAATAAACAATACCGTTGTCACGACAGTAGTTAACAGCTTCTATTGAAATGTGAGATTCGTGGTTGTCACAAATGATTAGAATTGGGTTATCTTTATTGCTCGAAGTAAGGCGTTGAATGTGTTTCAAAACTCTTATAAACAATTCTGATGTCATCCAGCCGCTTCTGTTTGCCAACCCTAGACTTCCATCAGGAGCACCATTTAGGAAGTGATCTTTATAGTGAACTCTTGGAAAGACAAACTGGAGGAAGAGAAGAACCAGTTGCAGTAATAATACCACAGAAAGTAACTAACTCTCCGCGTTCTGCAGAAACTATTTGTCCCACTTGTCTTTGTTTTCTTCCAGCAATAACTTTAGGAGTGGAAAGGACTGTGCTTATGCCTGTTTTGTCTAAGTTTATTATTCGATCGGGTGTAAAATTGTGTTGTCTCATTATGCGTTCGTAATTATCATGAAATTGAGCTACAGCAGTTTTATTGAAAGCAAAGCTTCTTGCTGCGCTTGTGTTTTCTGGTTTTCGTAGACTCAATTCTCGGTTTCTCTTCCTGAAGCCAGCTGCCCAATCTTTTCCAGCGCATTTGTTTTCTTTCCAGGATTTTGGATAATTACACTTTGATAATTCTGCGTATTCGTATGCCAAAGTCAGAAGCTTTTTCAATGTAAGGCCGTGGTGCATTTTACTGCAATTCAATAAATATTGAGTCAATGCCTTTTCTTGTTCGGTTGAAAAAACTTGTGCAACGGTATACTTGGAACCATAGATGTTTGATGAAGTAGCTGTAGCAGTGTGTGATGATAAAGCTGCAGTAGTAGTGTGTGCTGAAGATGATGCTATTTGTGCCATCTCCATAGATGGTGCTATTTGTGGTGAAGATGGACCTGCTTGTGATAAAGAAGATTCTGCTTGTAATGAAGAGGATACTTCATTTGTAGATAATGTTCTGGTAGCTTCAAATGATTTTCTGGCTTTTTCTATGCGATGCTGTAGGGTTGCAGTTTTGATGCCATATTTGTCGGCTGCTTTGCGTATAGATAAAGTCTTTGACAATACTTCACGTATTGCATCTTCAATGTTTTCTTCATTGATATTTTTTCTATCAGTTTTGGGTTTGTACGTGCGCACCATTTTCTGAAAAAAAAAAAAAAAAAAAACAATAAAATAAACTATTATTTTTGACGGGGCACTTTAATACACTAGAGGGGCAGATTGATACGTATCATTGTACCCCACTCATTACCGTATCAAAGTGCCCCAAAGGACTTTTTCCACAAACAATTAATTTTATGAAATATATAATAATCTTGTAATCAAAAACATTTTAAAATACAATAATAACTATATTTACTTACCTTTAGTAACAAATAATAACAAAAACAACTAAGAGTATCCTCCTGAGACACAATTACATTTCACGTATTTTTTTTGTAGGCAGCGGCGCACGCCACTTCCAACACGTTAGTGACCGTTGAGGCCCAACGGCAAACTGGCGGCGAGCGGTGTTACAACTGTCATTCTTGTGAATGTCCTTGAGCATTCTAGTGATGTGCCGGACTGTGTAGCGTTTATCGGTTTTGAGATATAGATACTGTACCAATGTGCCCCGTGAATCAATGTGCCCCCCCTCCCCCTACGTTAGGGTTCAATTTTGTTTGAAGGCACGGTTGTAAATGATTTAAGACGTCCACTCGCTTTGATAGTTTATTTTGCACTAAATAGGTACTTAATATTTTTACATTCATATAGTATCGGACACTAGGCATCCCTAGAATGATCATTACAGATCAAGGGACCAACTTCACGTCAGATGTCCTAAAACAATTAGAGAGGTTATTTAGTATTAAGCATATTTACGCTTCTCCTTATCATCCTCAAACTTGTGGCGCCCTCGAAAGGAGCCACGCGACACTAAAAGAATATTTACGGTCATATATCGAAGATAACCAACATACCTGGAGCTTATACCTAAAAACTGCTATGATAGTTTATAATACAAATGTGCACTCAACTACTGGTTTTCAACCAATGGAACTTCTATTCGGGTTTAAACCTTATTATGTCCCAAAGTGCAGACACTTTAGACTTAAATACTTATACAGATTACACTTATACGTTCTCTAAATCATAGGCTGTACTATAGTCGTCAAAAGGCCTTACAAAATATTCAATCTTCTAAAGAAAGGTCTAAGCAACGTTTCGATGCGCATGCCAAACCCGTGACGTATAAAGTAGGTGATATGGTTTATTTACGATGTCACCATAAACAAAACAAGGCAATGTCTCCTATATGGAAAGGGCCTTATCGGATCGTAAAAGTTAACGGTAACCATACAGTTACCCTTCTAATTAACCGAAAACATATTCGCCACCATTACGACGAAATTAAAATCGCAGCAGATGATTAGCCCAATCTTTTCTATTTCAGGGTAATACTTCGGCCGTCTGCGAGCCACAAATTCGTTACATCAATCATAGGTAGTCCGGGCCTATATTTCGACCAGATACTGGACGTTAAATTCGCTAACGACTACTGGAATGTCGTTACTTACTTAGATATAAGCCATATACAACCACACCTAGACCAAGTCGAAGCTCTTATCAAAGAAGTTTCTAATTTCTGTGCCTCTAGCTCTTCTAACAAAATCCAACTAGAGTGCACTAATTTACTATCGCCGTTGCAAAATCAACATCAACAATGTTCGTAAATTTTCGACAATTTCTTATCTAGTTCAAGATCATAAACCTAACCGTTTTAAACGCGGAATTATTGATGCCGGTGGCTCTCTCTTAAAATCCATCTTCGGAACCTTAGACTCTGAAGATGCACTAAAGTTCTCAGATGCTATCACTAAAGTACAGTCAGACGAAAAACAACTAGCTCTCTTAATGAGAGATAACATTCACGTTATAAAATCTACAATCTCAAATTTCGATAACACAATGTCAAAGATAAACAAAGCGCAAAGCCAATTAAATAATAATTTGGACACTATTCGAAACGCTTTCATGCAGTTATCTAATACGACCGATAAGCTTGAAATAAAAAACCACCTGATAATGTTGTTATACGCTTTAAAAAGCATTACTATAGCCTTGTCCTTTGACATTGATGACGTCAACAATGCCATTCTATTTAGCAAGATCAACATTCTTCATCCAACTGTACTTAGTCCCTATCACTTATTCCAGGAACTTGACCTACATAAAGATAAGCTACCAAAACACTGTGAGCTTCCTACGAGTTTATCTTTAGAAAATATACATATAATTATTGATATATCTGATTTAGTCTGTTATTATCATCCTAACAAGATTATTATTATCACCAAAATTCCGCTCGTCCTTCCACAGACATACAATCTCTATCACACCGTTCCACTTCCAGTCCCTTATGAAGTCACTAAACCTGACACTTACATACTCATAGCTCCTGACAAATCTTATGTGGCTATAACAATAGATCGCATGTTCTATTCACTATTAGAGTCAGTGGATAAGTGTCAAGTGATACATAATGAGTGTTATGTGTGTTCTCTAGGAAATGTGTACTCTACGATTGCAAATCCAACTTGTGAAACACAGATCTTAACCGAGGCTATAAACTCGTTGCCAAATTCTTGTAACACGAAGCTGCTACATGGCTCAGTCGATGTATTTTTTAAGTTAAATAATAATAAATGGTTGTTTGTACAGTCGGAGCCTGGAAAAGCTCATATTACATGTGAAAATGATCCTAGTAATTATGATGAGATCCTTTTCGGTACAGGCATGTTAGCCTAACCAAAATATTATGTAGTTTTCTTTAAAACTTTTGCCTAGTGATTATGTTATGACTAATGTTACTAATCATATATCTAATTTTAATATTATCAAGGATGATTGCTGTGACAACCAGAGGATAAATAAGACCATACCACATCTTCCTTTCGTAAAATTGTCTAATGTTAATGATTATAACTCTTTGTTGCAAGCAAGTGTGCATTTAAATGAATTTGAGAAGGAATTAGATAAAATTGAACAGCCATCTCACTTACAAAGTTATAGTACTCACTACATGTCGTTAACATATGTTGTCTCTATCGTGGTGCTTACCTATTTCTTGTTTAAGTCTAGGAAGTTATTATGTACTGCTAAACCTCAATTTCGTGTTTAATCAATGTAACACGAAGAGGAAGCAAACAGTTCAATCTGTTTAGTCAGTAAATAACTGCTTTACTGAATCCTCTGACGAAGATGTCCAAGGATCTTGTAAATCCTTGCCTACTCCTCTAAGGGGTAATGTTATAACTTAGATTTATAATGTCCTAATTTTGTATTCGTTACTATAAGCAAATAGTTTAAAGTATTGTTTAAATAACTAGATTTATATTTACACTGTTTCCTATACTAAATTTTATTCTTAATTCTATTCTTAATCTTATCAATAGTTAACACTTATACTATTTTATAACTAATTGTGCTAATTAAGGTTCTAGTTGATAACCAAAGTGAAGTTCAAGATTCATCTTAGATTTCTCATTAGATACTTAAAAATGTAATGATCCATCTTATCGGGGGGGTTGTTATAAATTGTGTAACAGCCCTAAGCATATAAAATATAAACGCTGACGCTGCAGGAGCGTCATAATACGTTTCCATATAATTGTTGTTTGAGTTAGTAAAAAGACACCCTTTCAAGCAGTCATACTTTGAACTTCGCGGCGGACACATTCTACATCTAAAATAATTGACTCTAATATACTATTTTCAAATAAACGTCTTTTAGCGTTAAAAATAGTTTTTTTTTTAAAGTGACTTTGAACCTGCCCGGTAACAGTTCCATGAATGCCTGCTCATATTTAACACTTACACACACGTCTATACACATAAATAACAATATAAACTAGATAAAAAACTAAATATCAAAAAAAAAAAATGGATGAGTCAAAGAAACACCAGGACTCAGTATAGTATGTTATGGGAATAAGCCACGCATTTCTGTAACACGTAAATATCACGCTCATCACGGAGCAATAACTATAAAGACGCGTGAAACCGCGCGAGACAGCTAGTATTTGATAAATAATGTAATAAAGTAAGTGTAATGTATAATATTATGTGGTATGTTAAAATAACGTGTGTGTAATAATTAATAAAAGATATGTATCTACCTAGTTTTTAAAAATATATATTTCTTATGTTAATACCTAGTTAGGTAATAAATTGTTGTATTATTTATTTTTACCTATAAATATGAACTACCTGCTAGGCTGATTACCTTACAAGACAATTATGTGAAATGCTATGCTATTAATGCTATTTCGCGCGGTAGTGGCGCATATTTCTTATTTGTATTTTTTTTGCTTTTAGTTTTTTAGACTTAATACCAACCTGTTTTTATTTTGCTTTTTCTTACATGTTTTCTTATATAATGTGCGTCATTTTTGTGTAAATAAACAGTTTTTCTTTCTTTCTATGTAATTTTTTCAATATATATCTATGATGTTTTTTGGACAATCTTGAAAAGCTGCATAAAAATAAAATAATGTATAATTTAAATTGTTTAAAGTCACTAGTTTATGCGTATAATCGTTTAATACTCTAAACACACGTAAAACAATAACTTTAACAACAAATACAGAAAACTTCCAGAACATCAAAATGGCGTCACGGCTTAGAGTCGCGGAGGATTAAATGTCTGACCGTACTCGGCTACGGTCGGGGCGCACTCTCTTTGCCGCTCCCGGCGTCTCGCCTGCGCTAGCGCGTGAGGTGCGCGGGCGGTGAAGGAGGGGGCGCGCGTAGCAACAACATGGCGGCCTAAAGTTGCCTACATTAAAAAATCCCGCGCTACATCCTCCCCCTCTAGCCTAACTATATGTCCCCACAGTTGGGCTAGTCTAAATACCTACGCGGCCTGCCGCGTTTGCGTTTAGCGCGGACAGGAGGCTCTACTTGGCCAGCGAAGGGCGTGAGGTGCGAAACGTGGTACTTGCCTAAGTTTCTACCGGTTTGTACATTGTTTAGCGCATATGTGGTCGGGCTGATGACTTTCCCGATTCGGTATGGACCGTCACGACGTGGGATAAACTTCGCGGTCTGCCCGCGGCTTGCGTCATTCGGTCCTTGGGTTTTTAACAAAACTAAGTCACTTACCTTGTATTCAGGTGACGGCCTTCTCTTTTGGTCAGCGTTTTCCTTCTGGACGGCCTGTGCTTTCTCGTGAGTGTCCCTGGCCTCGTCCAGTGTTGCAGCCATCTTCTTCAGGTAAGGCGTAATGCTGGGCACGAAGTTATCGTTTTCTACGATAGCCCGCATGTCGATAGCAGAGTCGGAAGGAGCTCGTAACTCTCTTCCGAACGTGAGATGTGCCGGCGAAAACCCTGTACTACTGGTAATCGCGGAGTTCATAGCAAACCTGATTGCAGCGAGGTGTACATCCCACGTGGTATGGTCGTGGCCGACGAGCATGGCCAACTGAGGTTTGAGGTCCCGGTTCTTCCTTTCTATAGGGTTGGCCTCAGGATGGTAATAAGGCGTGAGAGACTGGCTGATCCCTAGAACATGGCAGACCTGTTGCATTACCTCGCTCACGAATTGCACGCCGTTGTCACTAATGAGGCGGCGTGGTACTCCATACCTGAGGAATACCTCGTTCGCGAGCGTCTGAGCGCATTCTACACTGGTGGCATTCTCTAACGGAAACAATTCCACCCAGCGCGAGCAAACGTCTTCTACGATCAGTACCCACCTGTTCTTCCTGGGCGTCTCTACGAGCGGACCAAACAGATCCACGGAGACAACCTCGAATCGTCTTGATACAGCAGGGGTTTGCAGCAGTCCTGCTGGTTTGCGGTTGTCAGCTTTATACCTCTGGCAAGGTACGCACTCCTTTATGTAGTTCGCGATGAACGTGCGCATGCCAGGCCAATAATACCTTGCACGAACGCGGCTTAAGGTGCGCTCCACGCCGAAATGGCCGGCCGTCGGCGCGTCGTGGAGGTCAGCCATGACCTGCCTGCGTTCATGCTCCGGTACGACTAAGCAGCATTCCTCTCCATCGTCGGACTCTAAACTGTACCTGTAAAGTATGCCATCGGAAATAGTGTACCCGCGGTCCGACCACGGTCTCCCCCTAGAGGGTTCGTCGGACTCCATGTCCTCAATAATTTTTCGAACTTCTGGGTCCAATATTTGATTGCTGCGGATATCACCGCTGCTTCTTTTTGGCATATCAATGACCGTCATGCAAAGGTCACACTCGTTCTGGTCCTCTCCACAAACGGGTCGCGACAACGTATCTGCGACCACGTTCGATCGACCGGGAGTGTATTCGATGCTGAGGTCGAACTCTTGCAACGTAAGGGCCCACCTGGCCAATCGGCCACTAGGTGACCTTTGACTCATCAGCCATCGCAAGGGTTGATGGTCCGTCCTGACCGTGACCTTCGCGGTTTCTACATAACCGCGGAACTTACCGAGTCCCCATACGACGGCGAGTGCCTCCCGCTCGGTCGTGGAGTAGTTCCTCTCGGCGCTGGTGAGTAGTCGACTTGCATACTCGATGGGCCTCTCGTCGTGTCCCTCCCCCTGCATAAGAACAGCCCCAAGGCAATAAGCGCTGCTGTCAGTACAAAGTATGAATGGTTTCGACTCGTCTGCCTGTCGGAGGATGGGAGCAGATACTAGAAGAGCCTTGATGCGTTCGAACGCCTTCTGCTGCTCGTCGTCCCATCGCCAAGCACTCGACTTCTTCAGGAGGTTAGTCAGGGGTCTCGCAACTTCAGCGTAATTATTAATAAAGCGTCGGTACCAACTCGACGTCTGTAAAAAGCATTTTAAGTGTTTTACGTTCTGAGGGGCGGCCATGTTGTCAACGGCTGCTGTCTTGTCTGGATCCACCTGGATTCCACCTGGCACTATAACATGGCCTAGGAATTTGACAGATTCCCTCGCGAAAAAACTCTTGTCCCTATTCACTCTTAACTTGAACATGGCCAGTCGCTCGAAGACTGCCTCAAGGTCAGCCAGGTGCTTCTCGAAAGGCCCTGGTGACAGCAAAATCAAATCGTCAAGATACGCGAGGAGTTCCACTTCCTTCAAGTTGGAACGGAACCGGTCCATCATCCTCTGAAAAGTGGCTCCGGAGTTCCGCAGTCCCATCGGCATCCGCTTAAATCTAAAGGTGCCAAGAGGCGATGTAAACGCAGTCTTATCTTGGTCCTCTGGTCATATACTCACTGGTCTTGGCCGCGTGCAGTATGTCCTCGATGCGTGGTAGGGGGTACCGGTCAGGCTCGGTCACTGCATTGAGTTTTCGGTAGTCTATACATAGCCTTAAACTTCCGTCCTTCTTAGTCACAAGAACGACATTGGACGCCCACGGTGACTCGCACTCTTCTATGACGTCATCTCGTAGAAGCTTATCAATCTCCCTCTGCAAGGCCTCTTTTTTACTTTGCGATATCCTATAAGGTGGACAAGCTATCGGTTCCTGTTGCGGACTTACCTTTATTCGGTGCGTGGCGAAATCTGTCGCCGGTCCTTCGCGCGCGAACTGCGGCGCGCGGTGTTCGATGAAGGTGTTCAGCGTATTCCGCTGCTCGGGGTTTAACTTACAGCCTTCGTCTGAGCGCAACGATAACTTGATGGATGCGGCGCTCAACAGGTCCGCATCGGTAGGGTTAAGGGTGTACGTGTACACGAAATCATAATTATGTTCCGGACTATCCGAAAATGACCAAGTGCGTCGGGCGACGTCTAGTACCATGCCGGCCCGAGCCAAGAAGTCTACTCCTAGTAGTGTCCTATTATCACTCCCGGGCAATATTAAAAAATCACACGTTACCCTACGACCTTTAATAATAATCTCTACCTCGGCTGACAACAGGTCTCTCCACCCTTGTGTACCATCAGCCAGGCGCACGAAACGTTTAGTATCGTATAACTGAACTCCCGAATTTACTAAAAGTCGGTGCATTAAGGGGCTCGCGATACTATGCGTAGCGCCGGTGTCTACAATCGCCACGCCGCTACGGCCCATAACACTAAAATTCACCATCGGGTGCTGTTCGCGCGCACTAATGTTTGTTATTCGAACGCACGAAGCGGTATCACCCGTACTAATGTTACTCGTACTATCATCATGACAACAAAAATCTAAATCAAAAATGTTCACAGATGTTTTCTCATCTGGTTTCGACGATGATTTCACACAAACATCGCATTTCGACCTCACGACGCCTTGTTTACCACAGCCATAACAACGTAACTCCCTAGGCTTAGTGTCGTTATTATTTTTATTAGTGGTCGCTTTCTCACGATTACGACACTCATCAGTAACATGCCCAAATAACTTGCAATAACTACAACGGGGTCTATTTTTGTTGTTGCTACGCGACGCATTCTCACTCGTTGTACTTAAACTCGATTGCGTGAGATTACGGTCAGTGGTAGTCACCGCCGATGTTTTGGTTTTTATCATCGTATTATTATTATTATTGTGAACAGTATTTGTTACCTTAAGCGCCTTGTAAGTATCCTCCGCAATCCTAGCCTTATACAATAATTCGTCTAGATTACGTATACAATCACGCGGCACTCTTTTCACTACGCGTCGGTGCAGTAACCCGTAACAAATGTCTACCTGCACTACTTCATCGAGCGTATACGGTAACTTAGCAATTAATGCTCGCACTTTGCACAAAAACGATTCCGCACGTTCTTCATCTCGCTGTTCCGTAGCGAAGATCTGTCGTAGAACTTGGTGCGCGGGCTGCGCCACGCCGTAAGTCGCGCGAAGGCGCGCGACCGCGTCAGCCCACGTCGCCGCCGACGTCTTGACGCCGCGCCACCATACCGCCGCTTCACCTTCCAGCAACATCGGCAATCCGCGGAGGGCGTGCTCGTCACTTACGGCAGCGCACTCCTTGAAGATCTCAACGGCGTCCAGGAATGCTTCCAGGACCTCAGCGTCCTGGGATGACCCGTTGAATCTCGCCGTGCATTTCATAAAGTTCGCGTCGGCGCTCGGCGCGGGCGCGGCAGCAGTACTTCCGCCGCTCGCGTTAGGTGTTGGAGAGGCCCCGACTGGGGTGGAGGCCCTGAACTCGCCGTTGGATGTCATCAGCGAATTTATGAGGCTTCTATTGGCTTCCACTTGCGCTCGCGTTATCGTCTCGATAAGCGTGGATAGGAAGTCTGGGGAAATCTGAGGAGCTGGTTGCTGTGTCGACCTCGAGCCGGCGCTCGCGGTTACGTCCGCGTGGCCGCGCTCGACGACGCTCTCCTCGTCTTCAGTGAGCGTGACGTTATCCTCATCATCTCGTCGTTGACGGAGCGCTTCTCCTCTCGTTGTCGGCATCTTCACCTCGGTGATGACAACGGTAAGGTCGAATGTCCGTACTTTTCCTAACAAGGTGAGTAGGTATACGATCGGTCACGTAGGCACTGTAACGGTTTTAACGGTCCGTGCCACTAGTTTGGGCGCCAGTTTAAAGTCACTAGTTTATGCGTATAATCGTTTAATACTCTAAACACACGTAAAACAATAACTTTAACAACAAATACAGAAAACTTCCAGAACATCAAAATGGCGTCACGGCTTAGAGTCGCGGAGGATTAAATGTCTGACCGTACTCGGCTACGGTCGGGGCGCACTCTCTTTGCCGCTCCCGGCGTCTCGCCTGCGCTAGCGCGTGAGGTGCGCGGGCGGTGAAGGAGGGGGCGCGCGTAGCAACAACATGGCGGCCTAAAGTTGCCTACATTAAAAAATCCCGCGCTACAATTGTTGTTTTTTTTTCTGAAAAAATAGGCAAATCCTAAGTGAATTATAAAGAACCCAAAAGCAACCAGTGCATATTTCACACTAAGAGTAACTTTAAAGCAAAAATCTCTTACCTACTATACATGTGATGAAAATATTTAATAACTACCTAAAATATACAATAATTTAAAAAAAAAACTAAATAAGCACTTTACTATCCATAGAGGTAGGATTTCCAATATTTTATAACAGAGTTAGTTACAGATGAAACTAATGAAAGCGTGTTAATAAAAAAATTCTAAACAGTTTTTTATCGAGTTAATATAAACTAAAAATGTGGATTTTATTAGTTAATTTCTGTTTACAATTCTCCAGTATAGAATGCTCTTTAAAAATAGAATTTTCAAGCGGATAAAATTCTTATCCTTACATAATTATAATAAAACAGTACACCGCGGCCCGCCGCGCCGCCGCGCCGCGCCACGTCTCAAAAACTGCAGTACTGATTTTCGTAGAATTTTACTAATATACAGAGTTCATAGAAATTTAGGTGTATAGGTATATATATTATATTAGAGAAAAGCTGAACGTTTCAGTGATTTGTAGCACCCGTGCAAAGCTGGGGCGAGTCACTAGTAGTTGTTTACATGTTATCTTAGTACGAAATATATTTTTTTGTGGAAGGTACTTATTAAATAATACCAAAAATACATTTTCTAAATCAAACATAATATTATAATAAGTACGAAATAACTTCTTGTCAACAATGATTTATAAAAGAGCTCACGCGGGCCATAATATCATAGTTTGAAACCGAAACGACAATTAGAATTTGTGACCATTGAAAAAACATTTAACAAAACGAGGGAAACAGGTTACTAATGTGCGCCCGCACACTAGTGTGAGTGTCCGCTTCCACACGTCATTGTATTACGATGAACACAACTAAAATTCGCTTCGTATTGGTCAAAACGCATGCATACGGTGACCGAGTCGAGAGCGGTGCTATGCGATAATCGCCTTAAAGGTGAGCATGCGGAACTTTGGTCGATAATACAATGGCCCAATAAAGAGGCTAAGTGCGGAAACAGCCCAGCTAACCTAACCTAACCTAACCTAAGTATGTTTCCAACTATTCAAAACTTTTTAAAAATGTGTGCAAAATAGCAAAAGCTCTTTGAATTAGTAATAAAATAAAATTAGCAGATGATAAAATAAAAACTACTTGGCTTAATAATAAATAATGAAACAGGTAGGATAAAACAGCGTATTACTGAATTTAATTTAGAGACTGCACGTGGCCCTATTAATTCAGATATGGAAGTAGCCCAGGAATTTGAAACATTTTTTGCTAATATTCCCCTTCAAACTACTGAGGCTTTTAAATTCCTCCCCCGCGCTTTCTGATGCCTTACTTAAAAAGAATGTTAAGGCTTGCCCTTTAGAATTTAGATTTCAACATACAAATCCCCAGGCTGTCGTAAAAACTTTTAAAGATCTTAAAATTAAATCAACAGAAGATCTTTGGGGAATGTCGGTAAAAGTTAGTAGGGCTATCATCGAAACTATTGCGCCCTACTTAGCTGTTTGATCGCGAGTTTTCCCCTAAGCTCGATAGATGACGTTGTACAATTTGACCATATTTCTGAATCGCGGTGTCGAGATTCTCCGCTCAGATTACATAGTGATTAAATAAAATATATTTTTTGTACTTGCTTCGGAAACAGATTGTTTTATTTAATATCTTGTTTTATTTAATATCTTCGGGAAGTTGTCGAGTGCCGAACATTTTCAACCGACTTCAAAAAGGAGGAGGTTCTCAATTCGACGCGTATGTTTTTTTTTTTTTTTTTTTTTTTTTTTTTGTATATTTGTTCTACGATTACTCCGCCAATTATGAATCATATTTTTAAGGTTCTTTTTTCGTTTGAAAGAGTATAGTTTGGAATAGGTCCCATAGGAATATTGTCATGATCTGATGATGAACTTTGGAGATATGGAACGGAACTCCTTAAAAAATCACAGCAGAACCGCCGTAACAAGAAAAGTTGCTTTGTTTATAAGTGTAGTCGATGACTGACTGAAGGAAGTGGGGAGGGGGCACGTCAACCCCCCTCCTACCACTTTCCAAAATTAAATAGATCGTGTGAGGTATTGTTTGAAGGGGCTTTATGTAAGGATTTCAAACATTAACACACGAGCACTAAAAAGTGAAAAATAAAAAGCTTTTTTACAAAAAAAATATGACCGCCTTCAAAAACTACAAAATAAAAAATAACTTTAGCTTGGAAGTCGGTGGCAATACCTACATATCAAGAAACAAAACCAAAGCCGCCGACTTTCAAGCTAAAGTTATTTTTTATTTTGTAGTTTTTGAAGGCGGTCATATTTTTTTGTAAAAAAGCTTTTTGGTCCTATCGAGTCGGATCGCGAGAAGTGAAATCGTGTCGACAAGTGAAGTGACATTTTTGTGACGTCTGGTGAGGCATAGAAACCAGTGGTGGATCGCCCCGAAGTGCCTGTAAAATCCCCGGTGTGTAATGATCAGCGGTGTTCAGCAGCGCAGCAACGAGGCTTGCAGCCGGCTTCGCCAGGGAGCGCCACCAGTATCAACGCTCATTTCATACGGCAACGGCGTCAACACTGCCCTTAGAGCGACGAGACATCAGTAACGTCATCAAGAGTGTCGTCACAGACCGTGACGACACACTCGCAGTAGTACCAGCAGTGACGACAACGTACTTGCAGCAGCGACGTGTTTGGCGAGGTTCGGCAGACAAAACTGTGACTTACAATCCCAGTGTTTATTATTTAGTAGACTTGAAGATTTCTCAGTGAATTTTAAAGTCCAACTTTGTGCAAATTTCAAGTGTTTAAGACTTTTAAGATTTAGCAGTAGTTTAGACTTAGAATAATTAGAGATAAAGTGTTGTGACGGGAAATCTATGCCCGATTCTGTCTAAAGTCAAATGTGTTCTAAACACTCGTAAAAAATTACCGGTTTTTGTTTATTGACATTAATTTTTCGTCTGATGTATTCAATTGATTTCATTATTAAAAAAAAACTGTAGCTTTATACAGACTGTTAATGTAAACACCGTTATCCTTGAAACTAGTAGTTTAGTTTCACTTATAGAACGTAAATTCAATGACGCTAGATGGCGCTGTATCTAGCCTTTTTTTTTTTTTTAGGTGGTAAAAATCATCAAATGACTCCTTCCGCCCTGGGTGGGGCGGAAGGGACTGTCAGACTTTTACTGACTAAAAAACCACCCTGTTCCTTCTGTTGCCCTTTACGTTCCGGGGCCACGGTATCCTGTAAAGACGTCCCGCAACCCCGGCAGGCGTTGGCCCCGTTGGGGGCCCCGTCCCTGTGCTGACAGCTCTTTGAGGCGCGCGCGAACAGAACGCGCCGTCGACCCGGGCTTGGTCCTTGATCGGACGGCGAGCTACCCATTACTCGCCGTCCGCAAGCCCGCGCCTACGGTGGCCGGATGTCGCCTCGCGACGTCCGACGCCCTGGGCGTCTCCCGCGGCGGCTGGGGCGTGAGGTGGTTCTCTCCCTCACGCGGCCCGCCTCCTCCTTCGCTAGCATTACTGTTTCGCAGAAGGAGGTGACTGCATCCCATTCCCTCTCGCCCCGGAGCATGGCCTGAACCAGGTCCGGACGCGAGAGGTCGCCGCCGCCTATCGCCTCCGTGAGGACACGGCGGTGCTCTGCCCAAGCGGGGCAGTCCTGCACCGTATGCTCCACCGTGTCCTCCGGGCGATCCACACAGTGGTGACACCCGGGCGTTTCCTCCCGCCCTATCCGACACAGGAACCTCCGTGTCCGGTGAGGACCTGCGTCAGGCGGTAGGTGAGGACGCCGTAGCGCCTCTCCAGCCACTCCTCAAAGAGGGGTCTTATCGCCGCGATTGCGGCGTGCCCGAACTTGGGTTGCGACAGTCGCATCTCCCATTCCGCCATGAGATCGCACCGGAGCTCACTCCGCAGTGCCGCGATTTGCCGTGGCAGCGGGGTTTCGCCCCGGCGCTGCGCGTCCACACGCCACTTGTAGACGCGCTGGAGGACTGTTGCCTCCAGATCCCACGGCGGCAATCCGGCAAGGAGGCTTGCCGCTTCGCCGGAGACCGTGCGATATCCCCGGATCATCCGGATGGCCATGACCCTCTGGCATGCCACCAACTTGGCTGGTGGCCGCCGCCTGATGGTAGGGGCCCACACAGGGGCCCCGTAGAGGGCCATGGACCGCACGACTCCGGCGTAAAGCCTCCGGCAGGAGGCGCCTGGTCCCCCGAGGTTGGGCAGGAGCCGCCAAAAAGCAGCCCCAGCCCTGTCCAATCGCGGAGCCAGACGTCGGAAATGCTCCTTGAAGCTCCACCGGCTGTCGAGGACGAGACCCAAATGACACATTTATCAACAAACAATTTGAGCGAATTGGACACTAAAGCAGCAGTGCAAAATAAGTAACGAACAGTGCATAATTAGTGAACAAAACTTATAAAATAATCTGCAATTAAAAATTGAATCACTTGAGTGCGAAGAAAAAAATTCCATTCGCATGACTCATATATAACTACTTTTTATTATTCAAAAATCTTTCTCGCTTAAAACAATCACCAATTTCATCGTTAAAGTAACTGCTCAATTGGCGAGATAACCCACGCAGTCGACAGTCGTGCGTTTAAATCCCACTGGCTGCCGGATCACTTTTTGTAACAGATAAAAATTGTAAATTTGTCAATTTTTAGTTATAAACAATGAACTTCTTCGGAAATATTACTCAGCGACGTCAGCGTCAGCGCAGACATTCGGATACGAATGAGGATTTAAACATAACTACCGACTTAAATTGTAGGACTACCAATATTTTGCCGGATATGTCAGACGAAGAACATTGCGATGAAATTAACCAACTAAAAAACAAAATTAAGGAATTGACATTAGGATTAGAGGCAGCACACGCAGAAGTGGAGAGTTTAAACATAGAGAATACTCAACTTAAAAATACTATCGACGAATTAACTAAGAAGAAAAATATTTATAAAAAAAAACAACCGATATAGTTAACGACAACAGTACATCTCCAATAACTAAGGAGAAACAAAACAACCACAAATAACAGCTCCCAGATAACACCCAAAACTGACAAAATGAAAACTAACTATTTGCCCGCGCAGATTGCTGACAAATCAACACAAGAGACACAATTAAAGACGAACTTGCAAGTTGATAAAAATAGTCTCTTAAATTGTTTTTAAGAGACTAGACTAGACTAATTATACTACAAACCAAAGAAAAATGTATGTATAATTAGCAATAATAAAAGGAATGCATTAATTAATTTTATTGGGGACACTTTCTATAAGTATGATTACTGCCACTATCTATATCCAGGCGGTGATATACAACAAATGCTACAAGGCATCGATAACAAAACAAAAGAGTTTAATAAAGATGACCATTGTATCATTATGATAGGAGAGATGGACTTCATACGGACTGGAAACTATCTCGACATTATATTCCTCATTATATCCTGTATCTAGACAACTTAACCCACAAATATGCCTTTATACTAGACTCTAATGCAGAATTAACATGTGGATACCCAATGTTTTTTGCGCAACAAGGACACATAAATGAAATAGGAATGAAGAATGTCTTCACTAACCTCCAGAGGACCATTACTGAAATCGATACTAAAAATAATATGTCAACATTTAGTTGTTCTACCCCAGAAATTAAGCATTCAGGCACGTTTTTTCTATAATTACCTGACTATTATGCATCAAAACATCGCGGGACTCATCAACAAAGCGGATCAACTAACGCTACACCTGCAAGAACTAGCCGAACAAAGAAACAGTATAGACATTATTTGTGTTACGGAACACTTTATGGAGCGAGGACACGAAGAGCTTCTTTTAATACCTAATTATAAATTAGCCGCTTACTATACAAGAAGTACGAAAAGAGGAGGAGCCTGTATTTTGGTAAAATTCGGTCTCCAATACAAAGAACTCACGAATGTCAGTAAATTGTCAATTGAAGGCGTTGTCGAAGTTTGTGCAATTGAACTAATACCACACAGTACAATAATTATTTGCATATATAGAGTACCAAGGTTAAACAATTTAGAGGTTTTTTACTCAAAATTAAACATCATATTATCAAAATACTGTTAACACAGGAACAAGAACGTAATTTTATGTGGTGATTTTAACATTAATATTTTAAAACAAGATAATGTATCTCTGGAATTTACTAGTTTCCTATTGAAGTATAATCTATGTTTACAAATTAATCAACCAACTAGATTACAAAGCAATACGTGTATTGATAATTTTGCACATAATATTGCACGAAAATGTACTCATAATGTCCTCGATCTACATATGTCGGATCACACCGCACAAACTTTAAAGGTTCCAGTAAAAAAGAGATGCTTAATCAAAAGTTGGAATATAATAGTGCGTGACTATAGTAATGAAAACTTGATGAAATTCAAAGACTGTTTAAAATCAATTTCTTTTTCTGACGTATACTTGACTAAGGACCCTAACATAGCATACAACAATTTTTTAGAACTATTCCAATTGTTTTATAATTTATGCTTTCCGATTACGTACAAAAAAAGAAAATTAATAAACAAGCCAAATTGGCTAACACCTGGTATAAAACGGTGTAGCAGAATAAAAAGACAGTTGCTGTGGCACCGTAGATTAAACCCATCTAAGAAAAATGTGACGAAACTTAACAACTATTCAAACAGACTTAGGAAAATTATAAAATTGACACAATTGGCAAAGAATAATTATAAAATCAAGACAGCTCATAACAAATCAAAAATAACATGGCAAATAATAAATGGAAATAGAAACAACTCTCCACCAGAGTATATAAAAGAAATAAATTGTGACGGAGTTACATTCACTACACCCAAAGACATAGCAAATACCTTTAATGACTATTTCATAAGTCAAGCAGAACAACTTTCAACTGCTTCGACACAACTGACCACTGGTAGTAAAATATTTTTTTCTGCACAGTCAATGTTTTTAGCCCCTACCATATCGGATGAAGTAAATAGAATTATAAAAGAATTAAAGAATAAAAATAGTGTAGGATACGACGATATTTCAACAAAAGTTTTACAGTACGTTTCTGAAATAATATTAAATCCTCTCAGCTTTATAATTAATTTAAGTATTGAATCTGGAACCTACCCTGATAAGCTTAAACCTACTGTTATAAAACCTTTATTTAAAAAAGACGATGAGAAAGACATAAAAAATTACAGGCCAATAGCTCTTATTCCAGTAATATCCAAGATATTTGAAAAATGGATCTATAGGTCCATAGACAGATACCTTAACAAACATAATATACTAGTGAAAGAACAAAAAGGATTTAGAAAAGATCATTCAATAAATATGGCAATTTATGACTTTCTTAATGTTATCATAGCTACCATGAATTAAAGAGTCCCAATAACAGCAGTATACATGGATATGACCAAGGCATTTGACTTGGTCAACCATGATATACTGTTGGGCAAGTTAAATGCGTACGGAATAAGGGGAAATGTTCTATCACTCATAAATTCTTACTTAAAAAATAGAACACAATATACAGAAATAAGTCGGATCGGTAAATTAAATAAAACCGTTATAAAATACAAATCTAAGGAACGAATAATAACTTATGGCGTGCCCCAAGGCAGTGTGCTAGGGCCTTTACTATTTATTAGTTATATAAGTGACTTTCCCCAGCATATACCCCATCCTATGACATTGTTTGCCGACGACAGTACTATCATTGTTAAACTTGACAAAAATAATAAAGACTTTGAATCGACATAATCAATGCATTGCAACAAGCCGTTAACTGGTTAGAGCACAACAACTTAGGCGCTTTGCACACGGAGCAACTTAAGTTGACGCAACTGGCAACTTTTTTAAAGTTTCCTGTAAAAGTTGCTAGTTGCCATAAAGTTGCCGGTTGCCGCAACTTTTTGGCAATTTGTAAGCAACTTTTTAGCCGAGTGTTGCAAACTTAGCGGTATTACCACTAGATCTGGTAGATTGGGACTACCTTCTGGTGGTCAGAATTTGTATCTGGTGGCTTGTAGATTTTTTAGTGGGCAAGTTTTAGGTTGATGGTTTTCAAAAACAAAATTGAAATAAATTTACAATACTAACACTTTCAGTGTACTTATCCGTTAGATTACTATGGTATGTAAAAAAAGAAAAAGTAATCGTACTGATAACGGTACAAGTTATTCAGGTTGACAAAAAAGAGGGTAAGAAACATCATTCTCTTAAAAAACAATCCTATTTAGTGAGCCCGAGTGGCTGTGGAGCAGGACTAGCATTTAGCCAAGCATTTTTGTCCGTGATATAATCATCTAACTTCTAATAATGCTTGATTAGATAGTGTGCGTTTTATGCATGGTTTAAATTTTCTCTCATTTAGTTGGGGAATATCAAGAAGTATTTTATTATAGAATTTAACACATTACCCCAAAAAGAAGTGTTTACATAGTGGGAAAAACCACTAAGTTAATGGCAACACTATGCCGGGCACAGGGCGAGGGAGGGAGGGTGTGAAATCGAATATTTGACAGTTGCTAGTTGCGGCAACTAGCAACTAAACAACTAGCAACTTATTTAGTTGCTAGTTGCCGCAACTGGAAACTGTTGACGATTGCCGCAACTCGCAACTTGAGTTGCTCTGTGTGCGCAGTCCAATTGAATTACATGTAAACAGCGAGTTGCCAGAAAGTTGCCAGTTGCCAGTTGCTGCAAAAGTTGCTCCGTGTGCAAAGCGCCTAAATTATAAATTTGAAGAAAACAAAAATTATGAACTTTCGTCAAAGAGTAGCTAATTCGGAACTAAATGTAAGCTTTAATAATGAAAAAATTGAAGAAGTTGCAAATACCAAATTTTTAGGCTTAACAATCGACAATCAACTAAATTGGAAACAACATACTTCAATATTAATTTAAAAAATTAGTAATTTTGCTTTTGCTTTGTATAAACTAAAGAAAGTAGTCAATCAAGAAGCGGCAGTCACTGCGTACTATAGATATGTCGATTCTATACTACGCTACGGAGTCATGTTTTGGGGTAACTCTTGCAATAGGGTCATGGTGTTCAAATCGCAAAAAAGATGCATTAGAGCGATCACCGGTATAAAAATAACAGATAGCTGCAAACCTTATTTTGCATTGTTAAAAATAATGACTCTACCTTGTTTATACATATTTGAGACTGCTTTATTTGTTAAAAAAAAAATATAGACATGAATTATGCGTTCGACCATCAAAGACCGCCTTGATGCACAAAAGCATACTTTGCATGGCCCCAAAAATATTTAATGGAGTTAAGGACTTAAATATTATTAAATTTAAAAATAAATTAAGACATCTATTATTGGAAAAATGTTACTATACTATTGACGAATTCCTTAATGATGAGTTGTAAGTTATTTCACATTGATATTATTTAATTTTGACATTGTATCTCTTTTTTTTTTCATTTATTAAGTTATGTTGTGTTTTGTTGTAATTGTTTTATTTAAATATGTTGATTATTCTCTCTTCTTTTTTTTATATAATAATTTCTAATTATGTGAATGAGTGTACACCTTTAAGGTACATTTTTGAGGAACTTATGATTTAATATTAAGACTCATGTAAAATGTACCGAAAATCACACCAATAAATGAATTTGTATTTGACAAAATTTGAATGAAAAAAAAAAAACATTATTTTTTTAAAGTAAAGTCTTTATTTTTCCTCAAAACTATTTCACCGTATACGCGCGGGAAACACAGCGCTAGATCAAACAATCCGCAAGCCGCGCGCGCGACGGTGCTCGATCCCCCCACACCGTCTACACTCCACGCCCCTCAGTCTGTCCGCAGCCTCGTGGTCGATCGTATGTCACGTCACGCTTGCTCACGCGCAGCGCTCGCGCCCGCGCCGCCCGCGCGCCACCGCTTATTTGTGTAGTTTTCGCGCGCAAGTGTGTAGTTTAGTTTGGTTAGGTAGGTGTAGCTTATGTCGTACACAAACGTACAGTGGACCGAAATGGTTCGGGTTTACGCCGCGTCGGGTACCTGAACGAGGCTCGAAGTATGTACGCAGAGTTATTTCCTGGACAACCAGTGCCAAATCGTAGTGCGTTTAGAGACCTGAAAATGACACTGTTTTGTGCTTCCTAGAGTGCGAAACAATTTAAAAAAATGTACGGAGGCATTCGTGGCCGTAAATGGATCCCATTTTGAACAGATTTTGAGATTAATGTAAGTGTAAAATTAAATTCAAATTAGTGTAGATATTCAATCAGTGTAAATAAAACCAGTAAGTATTTTTTAATTAAACTGTAGATAGAAATGTGATTAACTTATAAATACGCCAAAAATACCTACCCAGTTGTTTGTATTTTTTTTATTTATTTAAACTTTATGCAACAAAAAAAGTACAAAGGCGGATTTAATGCCTAAGGCATTCTCTACCAGTCAACCAAAGGTGGTGAAGAGATATCAAAGCAGGTGCAAAAAATTGTACATGAGGAAATAATCAGATAAGAAATTTTAAAATAATTGAAAACAAATATCTAAACAAGTTTAATCGTACACAAGTACATAAACTCATATATACCATATATAATATGAGTATCATACATACATATTTTATAATAAGAATAGAAAGGATATTTATGATAAAACTCTTGCTTAGTAATTATATGCTGTTTTACTAATTTTTTTGCCGTATTCAGAGACATAATTGACCTATAAGTGGCCTACACCTGTAGCCCGCGCGTGCGCTTAAGGAGTATTTATGGGCGCGTGCACTCTAGTGTTAATATTTCCTACTACTCCTACTAATATTATAAATGCGAAACATTGTGTATGTGTTTGTTACCGTACGTTTGCACTGTCGAACCATTTACAGGAAAACATGTTGTGAACGCATAATGCCGACGCTGACAGAATACAATTATTTGATAGTTTCTAACAAGTGCCCTTGGCCATCCGCTAAGCGGCCGCATTATATTTTACATGTTATATGTGTGCCAAATTTCATCTCAATTCGTCCAGCCGTTTATGCATGAAGAACGTCGGGACGAATTTCCAAAGGTCAAGTCAAAGTCAAATCATTTATTTAAATTATACCATTAATAGGCACTTTTGAACGTCAATTACATGAAAAAATTAATAATATTGAATCTCTTTGCCCATTCCAAGAGGTAGTTTCGTATGGAGAAGAACAGGAAAGAAACTCCATACATACTCTTTAAAAAAAACAATGTATTACAATAAGTTACATTAACATACCATCATCGCGCCTGTATTCCCCGAAGGGTTAGGCAGAGGTGTACCAATGAACTCCCACAGTTCGCCGGTATGTCTAGGTCCCATGAAATAGGGGGCGAGCCTATTGCCAAGTAAAGTAAGTATTAAGTATTATTATTAGTATTAAGTTACATTAATTCCATGAAAATATACTAATGTCAAAAAGATCTATCAAAAATAAAAGTCACTCAGAGTCATGCAGAATCAACGATTTTAATGGATTGCAGGTAAGTAAATAATATTTTAGTGGATAGATTCTATGATATGATATAGATAGATAATCGATAGATTAGAGAAAAAGAAAACAAAACAAAAAGAATCTTTTGCCCAGCAGTGGGACACAAAACCAAACTAGAAAAAAAAATGTAGTTGTGATACTCTTTAAAACAATCTTTTATACAAAACCTATATTGTTCGGGACAATCGCGGCAGAAATATGAAGTGTCTTTTCTGACTTTTTTTTAAATCCAGCACTGCCTACACCGACGTCGTAAAATTTTTCTTGTGGTGCCATCATTTTTACGAGAACATTGTTGAAGAACGTGCACTTGATATTTTGGAACTGAACCTCGCGTTGTGTCATCTACATCCGCATTTAACAATTTCATTATGATTTCAAGTCTATAATCATAGAAACTTTTCTTTCGCGTAAAAATGTTGTGCAGCGTGTACGAATTATACAACATTTGCTGGAACACGTGCACCCCTAACTTCTTATACCACCGTATAGTCTTGTGCTCACATGAGTAGTATGCCAGCATTTGATCCTGGTGGTCTATACCACCCATGTATGTATTGTATTTTACTATAACTTCAGGTTTGGAAACAGTTTCACCGCGACGATTCGTAACGCTAGTCATGTCAGATCCATATTGTGATGAAATCATTAGAACATCCCGCCGGTCTTTCCATTTCAAAACACAAATACCACAACTATTGAATTTTGCTATGGATTCGCCACGTTTTAATTTCCTTTGTACGACTTCTTTTGGGTTGTTTTTTTCTATTGACACGTAAAGTACCCGAACAATATGTTTTATGAGTCAATAATTTCTGTGCAAGATTCACTGAATTATAAAAATTATCCATATAAACGGAATATCCCTTGTAATTAGATAGTAAATTCAAAACAACTTTTTCAGTGTGATTGGCACCTCCCACTAAAGTATCAGAAGCGCATATACAATAGCCTTCATAACTACTCCATATTCGTCGGTTAGGATATAAAGTTTTATACCGTAGGGATGCTTTTTGCCTTTGAGATATTGACGGAATATTATACGACCACGAAACAAAACCATTGATTCATCTATGGCCAGATTTGTAGACGGGTAATAAATTTCTTCCATTCGCTGGTTAAAATAGTGAATAAAACTATTTATTTTCGACAGCATATTATCGGACAAGTCTTCTTCAAAATTTAATGATCTCATAATTAACAAAAATCTGTTTCTGCTCATGTAAAATGCCAATTTTTTTTTTAATTTCTGGAACAGTTACGTCTTTCCATAGTCTCAGTCTGCTTTTAGGATCCAGTATATTCAATAATAACTTAGACGCGTAATTGTTAATCTTTGTGACTAACATTGTAAAAAACTCATCAGTCGCAATCAATTTGAAATAGTCGTATGGTTCATTAGTTTCGGGAAGTAGGTACTATAGAAGGATCACGTTCAGTTTTCCATTCATCATTAGTTATTGTGATGTTTCTGTACGGTTCACGTACAGGCAAATTGCTAACGCCGCAACCTACTTTACGCTACTCGTTTAGTTTACTTTTATAATTACTTATACTTATTAAATTAGTTGACCAATAGCTGCCGTAGCGCTATAACCGCGGATTAGCATCCATACATAACTTACGTGTAACTTTACAAATATACTGAACTAAGGTGAAATCTGTGGTTTTCGTCAACTCACAACTTAACTACCTCTGAGCCATACATAAAAAGTGGTCCTTCGAGCCGGATGACACGGCATATCATCTCGTGAGTCGTCGTGTCTCCTCATCAGCAGAGTGCTTAGCGTGGTATATCCCAGTTACGTTAGCAAATCGGTGCTATTGGCCTCCCACAAGCGGGTCTCACCAGTAGCATTGAGACGTTGCACATAGCGTAAAGGAGGGTGATCTACACTGAGTGCCTGTAACTTACGAGCTAGCAGAGATCACGTCTGCTGCTACAGCTGAACTATCGGCGAAAACTTCGCAACTTGGGTGAACTAGTACCTGTGGTGATACAACTTTACTCCACCAACGGTCAACCCAATAACTAACAAAAATGGTTCAGAGCTTGGCAGAACTGATAAGTCATCAGGAAACTACTTTCAGAGACTTAAAACTCATCTGCACAAACTACAAGAAGGACAGTGCCACCAGGAAGAACTTGGCATACCTGGAGGAGCGTCTTTCTCGGTTGAACAAAAACTGGGAGAGGTTTGTTCATAACCACCAACTGCTGGAAGAGTCTGGAGCGACAGACCTTCAATACTTCAATGACGACATTTTCAACAGTACGAAGAAGATGTATGAAGAAGTGCTGCAAGACATGTTGAAACGTAAGTCTGAATTGCCACCTCCGTCTACTAGTAAGACGGAGCAACCACCTGCGACGCCTAACCAAGGGAAGGGGCAATCGAAATTTACTTTCGACGATATCCAATTCCACATACCTCCTCGGGGAACAAGCGAGTCGACGGAGAAACAACAAGATCTTTTGCGTCAACAATACTGTAACTTTAGAGCATTCGAACGCACTGTGGAGAAGATCACCATAGCATTGGCAACACCAATGGAAAAATGGGAATTGGAAGACAAGTTAAGCACCCTGAAAACGAAATGGGAGCACATAGAAAAAGCAAATTGGGAGTTAGACTATATTTTACAAGATGACGACTCAACTTACCAACTAAAATATAATACAGCGGAAAACCACTATGATGACCTGAAAAGGCAACTTCAAAACAACATATGGAAAAATGCGCATTATGAGAAATCTACGCCAAACATACAAATACCGGATTTTCATGGCAACTATAACCAGTGGATGAGTTTTAGAGACCTCTATCTTGAAAGCGTACACAACAATCCGACACTTTCAAAGGCACAAAAAATGCAGCACTTAAAAACAAAACTCAAAGGTGAGGCGGAGAAACTGGTTCAGCATCTTGGCATCAGTGCTGAGAACTACGCATCTTGCTGGGAGATGCTGGCCCACCGCTACGACAACAAACGGCTGTTATTCACCTCATACATGAACACGCTTCTGAATCAACCTAGTATTCAGCAACCAACCGCTGCAAGCATACGGAAACTTCACGACATCATGATGGAATGCTTGAACGGGCTGAAAAACATCGGGCTAGACACCACCAATTGGGACCCGATCGTGGTTCACCTATTGGTTCAAAAACTAGATAGCGTTACATATAACGAATATATAAAGGAGGTCAAACATCCCCGGGAGTTTCCCGACCTAGAAGAGTTTATCAAGTTTTTGGAATCAAAATTCATGTCACTGGAAGCTCTGCAAGGAAATAGTCAAAAATTATCATCATCTAGCAAACCATGGAAAACGGAAAAGCAGCCGCATAAAGGGTCAGAAAACCGAAATAACAACTACAAGAATAAAACGCAGGGGTCATCGTACTTTAACAAGTCATCTGCACAGGAGCAGGAAACGTCCTAAAAAACTACTTCTACATGGATGATTTGGTTTACGGGCAAGATACTATTGCTGCATCGAAAACACTGGTAACACAACTAATTGAGTTGCTAAAAAAAGGAGGATTTAACTTGAGAAAATGGAAGACGAACGAACCAACTATCTTGGAGGACTTGCGAGATGATCAAAAGAGCCAGAATACGAACATAGACTTTAGCCCAGAAGAAACAACAAACTCAAAAATGTTGGGCATGAGGTGGAATCAAGACAACGATAGCTTCACATACCAATGGGATCTACCGCTCAAGAAAAAGCTGACAAAACGCGTACTACTGAGCGAAATTAGCAAACTGTACGACCCACTTGGACTACTATCGCCACTTACAATAAAAACCAAACTCCTGTTCCAAAAAATCTGGATAAGCAAAATCAACTGGGATGAACGTTTATCCGAAGATCTCACAACGGAATGGGAAACTATGAGAAAAGATATCCCAGTGCTTAACAAACTTTCCATACCACGATGGCTGCAATGTCAAGAAAACAACCTAGAGATATATGGGTTTTGCGACGCAAGCGAAAAAGCTTATGCATGTGTCATTTATAGCCGAGTTAAAAATCAAACCGGCGAATACAAGACTACGCTAATTACGGCAAAAACAAAGGTTGCACCAATCAGCAATAAGATAACAGTACCTAGAATGGAACTTTGCGGGGCCGTTTTACTAGCTAAACTGCTAGAAAAGGTGCGAAACACTCTCTACACGAAAAACCTACACATAAGATGCTGGACCGACTCCAAGGTCGTTTTAGCCTGGCTCCAGGGCGATATAAACAGATGGGACAAATATGTAGCTAACAGAGTGAAACAAATAAACAGCATTATCTCGGCAAACTGCTGGGACTATGTGAAATCAGAAGAAAATCCTGCTGACTGTGCAACTCGAGGTTTAACACCATTACAACTTCTCGATTTTAAACTTTGGTGGAATGGGCCAGAATGGTTACAAACAAATACGTTACAAAACCATCAAGACGATCGCTTGACCTACACAACAAACACTGAGTTGCGAGAAATAAACTGCTGCGCTGTCACATACAAGAAATGTGAAATAATTGACACATTACTGAATAAAAACAGTAATTATAAACGCGTAATACGAGTGCTTGGATGGATTCTACGACTCAGCAATATTCGTAAGCAAAAACGCGCACTAAACGCAACCAATAACTTAACCGACTGCGGTAATAAAAAGGAGGTTTTGTGCTTAACAACACAAGACATAATGGGAGCAACAGAATTGGTTATTAAGAACGTTCAAAAGGAAAACTATGCCGACGATATAGAATGTTTAAAGAAAAACCGACCAATATCAAAAAAAAGCAACTTGCTGAAGTTAACCCCATTTCTGGACAACAGTGGAATACTGCGCGTGAAGGGGCGACTAGGCTACTCAACTTTATCTCCCGAAGCTAAACATCCTATTATTCTTCCGGCAACAGGAAGATTAACGGAGCTTATTATTCAAGAGGCTCATCGTGACACTCTCCATGGTGGCGCCCGGCTCACTTTGGCTCATTTACGTCAGAAATTTTGGGTCATTGGAGGTAGCAGGACAGTCAAGAAGGGGCTTCGACAATGCATCCGATGTCATCGGTTCAAACCAAACCGAAACGTCCAACTGATGGCAGACTTACCAAAGGAGCGTGTCACTCCATCAAGACCGTTCACGAACACGGGGGTAGACTATACCGGACATGTTGATGTGAAAATCAACAAAGGAAGAGGAGTTACAACTTGCAAGGCTTACATAGCAATATTCATATGCATGGTGACCAAAGCCGTGCATTTGGAATTGGTGTCAGACCTGACTACGCAAACGTTCCTCGCCGCATTCAAAAGGATGTGTGCCCGCAGGGGTACACCCCGCCACGTATTCTCCGACAACGGCACGAATTTTGTGGGCGCAGCAAAACTTCTTCAACAGGGATTTGAAAAAAACAATACGTTTAAGACTTCTGAATTCACCGATGAGATGAGCCGCTTACAAATTGAGTGGCATTTCGACGCGCCACTATGGCCAACAGCTGGAGGCCTGTGGGAGGCTGCCGTCAAATCAATGAAATATCACCTACATCGAGTACTGGGGGAACAGAAGCTTACTTTCGAGCAATTCACTACTTTACTTAATCAAATTGAAGCCTGTCTAAACTCTCGTCCGCTGTGCCCATTAACAGAGGATGTCGAAGACCTGGAATATCTAACGCCAGGCCACTTCCTCATTGGCGGCTCCCTCCTGTCACTACCACAAGAAGAGCAAGACTTTGCTGAGCACGATCTACGAAACAGATGGAAGCTTGTTGAACAAATGAACGTGCACATCTGGAAGCGCTGGTCGAACGAATATTTACATCAACTCCAAACCCGTAGCAAATGGCAGCACCCAAAAGAAAACCTGAAACAAGGAAGCCTAGTACTAGTAAAAGATGAACACTTACCTCCTGGGCGCTGGGCTTTAGGAAGAGTCCAGGAACTACATCCAGGCGCCGATGGTCGAGTACGAGTTGTTACCTTGCAAACTGGAAAAGGTTCACTTAAACGACCAATAACGAAGCTTTCGCCATTACCGCTGAAACTAGAAGAAACAAGAGTAAACGAAGAGGAAGAGAAAAGGACACCTACTCCGGAAACCAAAAAACTAGGAGGCACAGCTAAAAACAAAAACAATTGGCTGTCACTTGTTCTCCTATCCATAGTAGCGATGACGGGAATTGCACAATCTGCGCCAACGACGAATAACTGGAAGGTTACACCTATACCGAGCAATCATCCGATTTACTTCGATGAAGCAGGGACAATACAACTAATACATGACGAATGGAATCTATTGGTTTACTATAACTTAACGTCATACTGGCAAGCAACTGATCGAATCAATGATTAAGTGAACCAAATAGATAAACTATGCCAAAGAATATCACATGACTACACGCCTTGTGAAACAATTGTCGGCCACCTACGTCATGAACTGAGTCACCTAACCGACTACAACTCTATGCTGCTCACTCAACACTCAAGACCAAAACGAGGTTACTTTGATGGAGTTGGGAAACTATCAAGAACTCTTTTTGGAGTTCTTGACGCAGACTTTGCCGAAAAGTACGAAAAAGACATACAGAACCTACAATCAAACGATGACTACCTACTCCAACTTATGAAAAACCAAACACTGATTGTAGAGGCTGAAAATAACATTATAAAAAGAAACACTGCCTTTATGGATGAACAATTCAAAACATTGTGCGCCTATATAAACCAAACTAGCAGCGACATCACAAAAATAGTAAACAGGGCGCAAATGCTATTCACGATGAATGACATAAATACCGCAGCCATGACGGCAACTCTGATTTTTAGTGATTTAAATCGAACAGTGGAAATGTTGATAAATGCTCTCGCCAACATTTATAGAGGACATTTAGATACACATTTATTTCCCGCTAACCAACTGATCGAACAGCTCAACATAATATCAGGCAGGCTGCCACAGGGATTGTCGTTACCGGGAAAGGACATTCAAAGGGATTTGAAGAATATTTATGACCTCATCCACGTGAAGGCTCGCATGACAAACAACTTTATGCTATTTGAAATACACATCCCCTTGCTGAGCGATGAGGACTACAAAATATACCGAGTTATACCAACACCGATCCTTACACAAGGACGTTTAAAACTCGTGCAAGCAAGTTCAAGCTTCATCGCAATCAACTTTTTAAAGAACTCTTACATAACAATGGAAGACCAAGACATGCGGCAATGTACATCATACGGAGAAGACGAATTCCTATGTGTCTCACGTAATCCTGTCTACAACATGCACGACAAGTACGCTCCATGTGAGGCCCAAGTCTTCAACCAACAAGAGTCCTTATCATGCGTCCTCAAAGACGTAACATGCAAGGAAACCTGGATAAAGCTGCACAAACCGAACATGTGGCTATTTACACTGTGCGGAAAACAGCTGATGCGCGTCATATGTAACGGTCAAGTTACGCCTGCGGTCATTGACGGGACTGGAGTGATTTCCTTGAAATCAAAATGCTTACTGCAGAAAAACGACGCCACAATATTTACACACAATCAGCTGGGAAGTAGTTACAACATGGAACCAGAGATCGAAATACCTACTTTAAACTCAACAATCAACAACATATTTGACCACGGCTGGAATAATGCCAAATTGAATATAACCGAACAAGGATCACCAACTGCTGTAGAAATAATAGAAATAATGCTGTAGAAATAATGTCCTGTTTGCCGATGATAGTACGCTTATTGTACCATGTAGTGACCTTCAATCATATGAGAATGAAATAAATAAGTCTATCCATAACATTATCCATTGGCTAAATAACAATAAACTTAAAATAAACTTAGAAAAAACACAAATTATGATGTTCCAACAAAGGACAAAAAAACTAAACTTAAATATAAAATACAACGATCAAAAAATACTCGAAACTGATAGTGCCCGTTTTCTGGGACTTCACTTGGATAGTCACCTAAACTGGAAATGTCATATAGAAACCGTATGTAAAAAACTAAACCAGTATTCCTATGCACTTCATAACCTTGCAAAAATATGTAACGAGGCTGTAGTTTTAATAGCATACAAAGCTTATATTCCATCATTGTTGCGCTTTGGAATAATATATTGGGGAAACTCCACTGATAAAGAACTTGCTTTCAAAGCCCAGAAGAAGTGTATACGTAGTATGTTTAAGCTGAAAACGACTGACAGTTGTAAACCATTATTTAATAAATATAAACTATTGACTTTGCCATGTATGTACATATACGAGACAGCAGTATTCGTTAGATTGAACTTGCATTTGTTCCAAACGCTCAGATCAAAGCGACGCAATGATATATGTGCTATTCCACACAGAACTAAGCTCTATTCGAAAAGCTTTTTGGGAATGGGTCCCAAATTGTACAATAAGCTACCCATTACAATAAAAGATGTTGGCAGCATACAGCATTTCAAAAAGGCTCTTCTAAATTTATTAGTCGCAAAAACATACTATACAGTCAATGAGTTCTTAGAAGATGTATTTTAATTTGTTGACATTTCATTATTTTATTGTTATTTTAATCCATTTATTTGTATTTAATTGACATTGACATAATATTATAATTGAAAATTGACATATTAAGAAATTGACATAGTATGTAATAATTAGTATTTGAAAATTGACATATTAATATAATTAGAAATTGACATGGTAATAATTAGTAATTGAAAATTGACATAGTAATAATTAGTAATTGAAAATTGACATATTAATTAATTAGAGATTGTCATAGTAATAATTCGTAATTGTAATTAGAATATTTTAGAATTAAAATTAGAATATTTGTACGCCGCTGACGGCAAGACATAGCGATAATTTTAAGAGCACTAACAACTGCATTTATGTATTTTTTCACCTATGATCTACAAATAAAGTGATTTGGATTTGGATTTGGATTTGAATAAGAAAAATAGACCAGCAGTTGACATTCCAGAAAAACAGGGAAATATTACCGAAGGCATCCGACATGTCAAATCACGACATCTATCTCTATTCGGTTACTTCTTTGTTGTTGGGAGGAATCGCTGTGCTTGCCCTCTATCATATCATCAAACGAAGGTGCAAAACAAAGAAAGGCATCAAAACACTCTCTTCCAAAACTGGAGTGACACCTAGAGGAAGGGAGAACTTTGGAGGAGACATCGAGCTACAAGAAATACATTCGACAGCAGCGGAGCCCGTTTACAGCGAAGCAAGACAGCCGAAGAAAGTATTTCACTTTGACGATTTAAGTTGAGTGTTATACCTATACTTTTACATTTATAACTTTACACATTAACTTTTGTTTACTATTTAACTTTTATTATTTACTTTGCACTTTTCTTAGATAATTATTTGCTTTGTAATGGATGCTCATCCCACTTTTCCCTCGGGAGCATGTACGGTTCACGTACAGGCAAATTGCTAACGCCGCAACCTACTTTACGCTACTCGTTTAGTTTACTTTTATAATTACTTATACTTATTAAATTAGTTGACCAATAGCTGCCGTAGCGCTATAACCGCGGATTAGCATCCAAACATAACTTACGTGTAACTTTACAAATATACTGAACTAAGGTGAAATCTGTGGTTTTCGTCAACTCACAACTTAACTACCTCTGAGCCATACAGTTTCGTTAGAATTAATATTATAATCTTCACTCACTTGCATCACATCTTCATTCGATTGCGTTACGTCTTCACTCGTGTCAGAATTGCAGCAATTATCTGATACATTTTCCTGACTATTTTCTTCTTCTAAATCGTCATCTTCCAATTCCAGCATCTTAATAAGGTCATCTTCAGTTAAAACCTTTTCAGAGGGTAATTTTGCTTTCGGTTGTTCTTCTTTATCTTCTCCTTCAAATATATTCCTCATTTCGTCCATTATGTCATCATTACCCTCACTTTTTTCTTCCAAATCAGTTAGTGTTACTTTATTATCCTGTAAGACTACTCTTTGATTTTTAAGTATTTTAATACCTATATTTCGTCTCATTCCTCCTCTAGTTTTAACACCGCTTCTTAAATAGGAAAGGTTTTCATTGGCTGGAGGAGAATATACAAAAGGTGCATGTTTACTAGTGGAAGGTTGGGGTTCTATTTGTACATTTGAATAGCAATTTAAAGGTTCCTGACTTTGAAGAGACATTGTATGTTTATAATAATGTGGACAAGCTGATGAAGTTGAAATTACATATGAATCATCCCTATCTTTACATACAGATTGGATTTCCTGAAGATTAATCGATGTACAGGATTCGTCTAATAATTCGGCAAGCGATTCTTCAGGTAATTTTTCAGAAACATTATATTCTGCTCCACAGAAAAGTGATTTGGCACGCTTTGATCTTTTAGACGATTTACTTGCTTTATGTTCTGTTGTCACGGTTTCAAATCTGAAAAATGTCAAAATTATCAAAAATCGAAAATGTATGTTTATTTATGATGTAAATCGGTACCTCTATTTAAAATACTCACGCTTGTGGAGACGGTATTTCGTTAATTGAGTAACGTCGTCTCGGTGTCATGCTACTGAAACAAATAAAGATCCATCAATTTAGGAGACATTTATCGATTACATATTTAAACAATATTATAAAAAAATATTTTAACACACACAAAAGAATTATTTCTATGATTATTTAAATGATCACCAACCTCTTGTTACTATTAGGATTTACTTCTTCTTCCAAAGCTAACTTTCTATAAATGATCTCTCCTTCGTATCATTTTTGAAAAGGATACCTACTGAAAATCAAATTTGTTATTTACTCCATTAAATATATGTGAGGTAGCTAAGCTAACGCCCTGGATCTGTGCGATGACACACATTCTTAGCAAGCATCCTTAGCACTTAAATTGGTACGCGAAAATTAGTGGAACAGGGTTTTACAAAGCTATTGTTAAACCCTGTTCCACTAGAGCAATCCTATTGCTGTAAATCAGTTATATATTGAGCAATGTAGGTTAGCATAGCTCAAGTGGAATCGCAGGCTAAAACTGCCATTTCTTTAACCGCAATACCAAGGCATAGTAAGTTAGTAAAGAAATTCAATCAGTTCAGAAAAAAACATGCAATAAAGAAAATCCTTTTCTATTTTGAGAGCCACATCGGGAAAATATCTAAAATATAATGCTGATTATTTTAGCATGCCTTTATTTTAGTACTTTGTCACAATTAGTTAGTTACAAAAAACACATTCGTCGGC
The DNA here is from genome assembly GCA_949774945.1 of Hoplodrina ambigua. NCBI lineage: Eukaryota > Metazoa > Arthropoda > Insecta > Lepidoptera > Noctuidae > Hoplodrina > Hoplodrina ambigua. The sequence goes on from OX458964.1 coordinate 19,462,367, forward strand.
GGGATAGTGTTCATAGACTGCAAAATTACATATTATGCACCAAAAAAAGTTGCTTAAAAACATTTTTTTTAACATATCGTCTTCATTGGTATAAATAAAATGTTGCAGAGAATGCGAATTTGTACTGTGCCCACAACCAAAACATAAGTTACGTTTTACAAAATGCGTCAATGGCCATGGCCATTTAAAATTTTGATGCCAGTATAAAAAGAAGTCTGCTCGCTTAAAGTAATCATCCACGCCCAGAAGGGTTACCATTGTAGATATGTAATGATCTAGCAGTAAGTATACCTCTGTATATTCTTCGTAATTCTCTGAAAATGGCCTATAACAAATAGAAAATAGCAGATAGTTAATTCGAATATTTTCTGTACATCTACTCAAAAAGTAGGTACAACAGGTATTAAAACACAAAGACCAGGTAAAAGTAGGTTGGTATTTATACATTGGAAAAGAATTCTGAATAAGATTTCTGATTTACATTCAAAGACAATAGTTCATTAAAAAACCATGCAAAATAGACTGGTAAACAGAGCCAGTATCTGTTTCTAATAGATTTAATCAAAATGTTAGTAGGTATAAGCAGAAACAAAATTTCCGCATGAACTATGGATTGACCTGAGAACAGTTTTGTTTGAAGGAATATAAATTAGAAATCTGCTCCCTTACTCTTGATGGAATCAAGTTCACATCAGGATTGAATTTAGGATATCATTTCCATAGTGCCGCCGTTTTGACGATAATTCAATTCGAACTCGATCTTTTCAGTTGTTCTGTTTTTAAAGCACCCTATTCGTGCCTGTGATTTTATTTTAAAATACACGATGAAACAGCGGAAAACAAATGATAAAATAAGAATGTTGCTTACCTTTTTCTCCCAATTCACAAATACACAATAAACACTCGCACTAGCATTTTATAATAAGTATGTAGAATTTAATTATTTTGTACTTGTGTACACTTTATTATATAATGTTAAATATTTGAGAATTTTTTTATTTTTATTTTTTTAAATCTCTGATTTTATTGTTTGCTTGCACCTACCATGTTATCTCTTCACCACCTCTGGTTGACTGTTAGAGAATGCCTAAGGCATTAAGTCCGCCTTTGTACATTTGTTGCATAAAGTTTAAATAAATAAATAAACACTCAATAAAACTTTAGTTACTCCAAATTTAAAATAGACCTTCACAGCACCAACCGTTTTTTCCTTATCAAAACCAGAATGACAGCCCGAAGCAAAAACCAACAGTGTTTCCACATTTCAAAAATGTTTCTAGCCGTGAATGTTGCCAAATATTTAAATAAATTTCTATCATTTTTGTGTAATGCCAAAAAAAGTCTTAAACTACACTCAACGCATATGGTACATTGGTGGCATGACGTAGTAATCTCAATCAACGCAAATGGTACGTTGGTAGCAACGAATGGGTTAATGAGCTACGGCGACATTAATGAACAAACCGAATACTTACCTGTGTGTGTCATTCATCTTGAAGTGCTAACGAGACAGATAATTATATGCAATTAAACAAGGATAGATCGAGGTCATCTTATCATCATTATTCATTATTGTTTTCAATTTTTATTAATTTTATTACTTCTTCTCTTCAGTGTGCGTATCATTTGTACGCTGATGACCTTCAGCTGTATGCCTCATCCCAGGTTGATGACTTATCAGTGGCCATTCAGGAAATAAACCGAGATCTGGATGCCATCAGCAATTGGTCTGGTAGATTTGGGGTGTCTGTAAACCCTACAAAATGCCAGGCTATTGTTATAGGAAGCTCACGCATGATGAGCAGAGTGACGGTTTCTTCTCTTCCTCCAATTATGTTTAATAACACTGTCATCCCCATTAGCTCTTGTGTGAAAGATCTCGGTTTGTATCTTGATTCCACGCTTAGCTGGCAAAGTCAGGTTTCCAGTGTTTGTCAAAAAGTCAACGGGACTTTGCGTTCCTTGTATCGTCTGAGGAACTTTTTGCCTGTAAAGACGAAAGCAATGCTTGTGCAGACTTTAATCTTCCCTGTAATCGTCTATGGTGATGTGTGCTACTTCGACTTGAATGCGGTCTGGTTGGATAAGCTGGATAGGATGCTAAACAACTGCATTCGGTACATTTTTAATTTGAGAAAATATGATCATGTATCTAGCTTCAGGGCAGAGCTAAAGTGGCTGCCCATTCGGCAAAGAAGAAATTTGCGAGCGTTAACTACTCTTTTCTCCCTTCTCAACTCTCCCTCTTCCCCTTCTTATCTTATTTCCCATTTTCAATATCTTTGTTCTACTCACGCTAAGTGTTTACGTTCTTCTAATAATCTTCTACTCAACTGTCCTTCTCATACTTCTGATTTCATTCATTCCTCCTTTCATATTCAGGCCATTCTTCTTTGGAATGCCCTTCCTCTTGATATCAGGACAGCCACCAGTCGATATGTTTTCAAGCGGAAGTTGCGGATTTATCTTCAGAACAATTAGCAAGAGTTTTATCATAAATATCCTTTCTATTCTTTTTATAAAATAGGTATGTATGTATTTATGAGTATGTATATTATATATATATATATATATATATATATATATATTATATATATGGTATATATGAGTTTATGTACTTGTGTACGATTAAACTTGTTTAGATTTTGTTTTCAATTATTTTAAAATTTCTTATCTGATTATTTCCTCATGTACAATTTTTTGCACCTGCTTTGTTATCTCTTCACCACCTTTGGTTGACTGGTAGAGAATGCCTAAGGCATTAAGTCCGCCTTTGTACTTTTTTGTTGCATAAAGTTTAAATAAATAAATAAATAATCTTATAGTGGACGGAAAGCAGATTTCTTCTGAATCGTTGATACCAACCAGCCAAGCTTGAACCCTGCCAAAACATTATCTATCATCGAGTGTTTTCACCTCCTTACTTGTTGAGTTCCTGGTACTGGAGAATTGATTTACTCAGAATTGCAAGTGTGACCTCTCAAGTGGCTGCGTCACTTATTGAATTTTTAACTTTACTTACTACGGGTCGCGCGCTCGCATTTAAAAAGCTGCTGTCATGGCTGTACAGCGCTCGGCACCAGGCGTTATAACGCAACTGGAGTCCCCATCCTACCCTACATACTATAATTCTGATTCAGCCCTAAACAAAATTACAAAAATAAATGATCAGGTTGAAAGTTGCATAAATGCTTCCAAGCGCTATAAACGAACGTTGGATGACCTCGACAGTAGCCCAGGGTATTCGTCGGAAATAAAATACCTTCTTGAAGAAATCAGGTCGCAACAAGAAATCAAGTTTGAAGATGAACTATTAAATAACGCTTTAATGCAGTCGGGCGCGCGCACTAACACCGGAGTGTCGCGTATTGTCGTTAGCGGAGAATTAGTAGTAAACGAAAATGACGAATACAATCAAATGCAGTAATTGTAAAATTGTAATTGATGAACTGTTATCGTATGTGCAAAATAAAGTGTCGGTTATTGACGAAATGACGTTGGTGCGAGTTTGTATCGCGTCATATACCAGCGAGGAAATAAAAACGTCAAAAGCTTTGTTGTTTGATTCTGTATCAACGGACCTGCGAAAAATAACAAGGAAAAGCAAAGGCAAAGAAGAGCGGGACCTCGCAGATATCATACACCTATTTAAAAGTGCGGAACCGGACGAAATACCTGTATTTGTAGCAAGACAACTTGACAGGCTGCCACCTTTGGACTTTGATCACCTGGATTGCTCCAAGCTTATGAAAGATCTCTCAAGAATGCAAGCCACTATTGAGGAAATAAAATCGTCGTATGCTACATTAGACCACATACAAGAGTTAAAGGCTGCAGTGTTACGGTTGAGAACTGATTCGTTGCCACCTACATCTGCTTTCAAAGTTAATACGAAACGGGGTGCCTGTTTATTAGATAGTGGTCCGGAAGGTCTTTCACACCTGCATAACTCATCTTTGAATGAATCAATCAATTAACATAATTATAACTCCAATAAATCACCTCAATATCGAGAAATTATGCAGGTACATCAAAAACAACTCGATCAATTTTCAAGTGAGCAGCAACGGTCAGCTGATAACGAGCGACGAACTACTGTCGTGCCGAGTTGCGAGCCGAGCAAAGCCGATGATACATGAGGGAAGAGTGCAGAGGTATCGCCGTCGTGCCAGCGCTCAGTGGTGGCGGCCACGCTTCCCGCGTCACAGCTAACTGTCATAGATCATAAGCGACAAACTGTGTTAAATGTAAACAAACATGAAGAAGGATGGCAAACAGTGTCGTATCGTAAAAAACAATCAAATAACTACCGTTATGTGGGAAAATCGGGCAAAGCGCAAGATTCTTAACGTAACTTTAGGGCGACGGATAGAATGGTTCCGGTATTTATCACAAATATACACAGAGATACGACGGAAGATGACATAATTCGATACATACAAAATAAGACGAATGATTTGGTGTCCTTAGAGAAAATTAATATGAAGATAGAAAGAAATCACAAGGCCTATAAATTCCTTGTATCTGAATCCAAGTTATCTTCCTATCTGGATGAAAATATATGGCCTCAGGGCATTGTGTTTAGACGCTTCAATAGTTTTAAATATAGACATGCGAATAAAGTGTTGCTTAATAACGCCCAGACAAATGAATTTAATGGACAAATACCAGTTCGCAAGCTTCAATTGTAAGAACATCAAGCGTTCTGTTGACAGTGTCAGAGACTTATGTCGAACCTGTGACCTGATAGCTCTGCAGGAAACGTGGTTACTACCGGACGACATACCTTATTTGAGCACGATCGACAGTGGCTTCGGATATGTGGGCACATCGGCGGTCGACACGTCCGCTGGTATACTCGTAGGGAGACCTTATGGCGGTGTTGCTTTGTTATGGAAAAACAGCGTGTTCCATCAAGTGTCTGTGTTGCAGTGTGACAATACTCGTATGTGTGCTATAAAGATAACGACAAGTGATCGTCCACTGATTGTGGTGAGTGTATATATGCCTACGAATTCTAGCGATAACCTGCCGGAGTTTATAGACTGTTTAAGTTCGGTAAGTGCTATTATTGAAGAATATGGAACTGAATCAGTTTTTGTGTTAGGTGACTTTAATGCAGACTTATCGGGGATGTTTTATAGTGAACTTTCTAATTACTGTAAGGAGCAATGTTGGACATGTGTCGATGTAGAATTATTGGGAGCTGATTCTGGTACCTATACCTTTATTAGTGATGTAACTGGCACGTGTAGTTGGTTAGATCACTGTGTAGTGACATATTCAGCAAAACAAACAATCATGAGTGCTTATGTTAAATATGACACTTTATGGTCTGACCATTTCCCTCTCATCATTACATGTAATCTAAATCTTATAACACTGAAGCTGCCTCACAAACATACGCTTAACCATAAGGGTGTTATATGGGGGTCTCGTAGTGAGGAACAGATTGCTAAATTTACCGCAGAATGTCAAAAGCGACTTAGGTGTATTGACTTTCCGTCTGAATGTTTAAAATGCGCTGATTATTTTTTTGATGATCCGGACCACCGCCGTGTTCTTGACAGGTTGTACTCAGACATTGTGGCCGCTCTTAGCGATGCGTCTTTGCTAAGTCGAGGAGGCACAAAAGCAGGTGGACGTGGGGCGCGTATCGTGGGTTGGAATAAGCACGTTAGAGATGCCCATAGTAATGCTAGGAAGTCCTTTGGTGAATGGGTTGCGAGCGGTAGGCCCAGAGGCGGTTTCATGTATAGTGAAATGTGTAAATACAGAACAATATTCAAATCACGACTTAAGTGGTGTCAAGATAATCAAGAACAAATTAAAATGGACGCTTTGGCTGAAAAACATTCTAAAGGAAATTTTCGTGGTTTCTGGCAAAGTACCAAGAAAATAAACCCGAGTCCTTGTCTTCCGGTGAGTATCGATGGAGTAAGTGATCATAAAGGCATTGCTGATATCTTTAGGCATAATTTTTCTGTGAAATCGCCGTGTACAATTTTATGCGAATCAGGTAGCCAAAATCATTAAAGAGATGACGAGGGGTAAATCCCCGGGTCACGACGGATTGAGTATTGAACATCTACAGTACGCTGGACTACATGCGCCTAGAGTTCTATCAATGTTCTATTCGCTGTGTGTGAGTCACTCCTACTTGCCACAGGACCTCATAAATACGATTGTAGTGCCTATTGTAAAAAATAAGACCGGTGACCTTGCGGATAAAAATAACTATAGGCCTCTCTCCCTGGCGACAGTTATAGCTAAGGTGCTGGACGGCTTACTTAACATACATTTAAATATAAAACTACACGATAATCAGTTTGGGTTTAGACCGAAACTGTCTACCGAAAGTGCTATATTATGTTTAAAACACACCGTCAGATACTATACGAGACGAAAGACACCAGTTTATGCGTGTTTCCTCGACTTATCGAAGGCCTTTAGTAGTGTTAAATTGGGCTATCTGGATCACAGGAGATCCAGATACCCCAATTTTAACTTCTCGAGAAGTGATTTTGAGTTTTTGAGAACTGATTGTCGTTCTTTCAATAACTTGATCTATTCAGACCGCTTTTCTTAGCAACATCTACAGAACTGATTTCGTTTTCTCTAGAACTGAATCATTCAAACATTTTTGTCTCGATCATTCAAATACGAAGATTCAGATACACACAACTTTAACTACTCGAGAAGCGATTTTTAGTTTTTGAGAACTGATTGCTGTTCTTTTAATAACTTGATCTATTCAAGCCGTTTTTTAGCAACATCTACAGAACTGAATCATTCATCCTTTTTGTCTCGATCATTCAAATACTTACTAAAAAAATATCCTCTAAAATCTGTTTGAGAACTGCGGAACGGACATGTTCATAAATCTTCCATAATACTCAATGATAAATAATTAATCAATTTTTATTATAACTTAACAATACTAGAAACAGTTTACTTCTCGAAAACTGGTGTCTGTTTCTGATTGATACTAATTTAAACATACGGTATACTGAATCAGTTGCTCTCGCTCAGCACGCAGCAACTCTATAAAGTATGTATGATGAGAACTTATCATATCGAGAATTGAAATATATTTATTTATTTATGGGTAATATAATAATATTTGGTACGATAGCCTAAATAGATTCTGATCTGCATTACATTCCAAATGGATAATGATTCAAGTATAAAACTGTGTGATTGGTGTTATGATATATATTAAATAAAACTAAAAATGTTAATTTAACAATTTATTTGCGTTCTACATTACTACTATTGTACAATTTATATGAAACAAATTTCATTTCCCGGCAGTATCTCGTAGCAATCAAAATCAGATTTCACTGACTGAGACATTATAGATTAATATCAATAAATATAGTTATTTATTTATGAGATAAATTTAAAAATTGAACCTTTACACTGTAGTGAAATGGCTGCGATGCACGACATCTCTATAATATGTACACAAATTTAACTCATTTTAAGTGCAATATACATACATAATATATTCTAATAGGGTAAATATAATCCGACTCGGAGCACAATGCAATAGCGCATATTCTAATAGAGTAATTGTTTCAGACAGTTATTAATATAATATATTCCTTTCACGGCATTCAAATAAAAACATTGAGGAAAATGTATAGCATGTTGCATCCAGGGATCATCGTAAATCTCCCAATCTTCTATAACACCTCCACATGAGAAACACGCTGCTTTATCATTTACACTATTTCCATAATAAAAAAATCCGGCTTCAGCCATTTCCATCACCAACCTTCTCCTTGAATTAGCCGTTGCCCAATAATGTCTAAATGAAATCTCACGCATTTTATACGCATTATACATGTCATAACGAGGGCTACATTTATTTTGAGACATTTTCTCACTCGCTATATAGTTCTTCATACAGATAATTATAAAGGTGAAATGATATCGTACTGCTGTAGCCAGCAATTTATAATGATTAACATTTGAGGGAATTGGTAGGGATAGAGAATTTTAAAATTAAAGAAGCGAATATTTATTTCAAAAATTTATTATCTATACACCATTTATTTAAACATGTTACATTTTTTAAAGCACATATTTTATCATGACAAATACAACTATACACATCATGAGAATGTTCATATTTATTGTACAAGCTTAATAAATTAGGACAACCTTCATCTTCTAAATTATTTATATTCTTATTATTATTATTCAAAATATTTTTTAGCCACAACACTTTTTCTAAACCTTTGGTGTAAACACTTTTATCTCTTAAAATATCTACAATCAAATTCTGATGATTTGAGTAGGGCACAAATCCGTCTCTCCAGTATATCCTTCTATTACGTTCAATCCAACTGACTTGTCGTTTTTCAGGTTTCGTTAAATCGTAAAATGGAAATGGTGGCTTAATTAAGAACACCTGAATTTTTTTATTTAACAATACAGCAAATTCTTTAATTATAAATTCATTTGTTTCTGTTTTAAAACCTTGAACATCTACAATGGCTGTCATGATAATCTGCGCACTATGTTACTTAAAGGTTTATATTCCACAAGTCGATCGTTAATAATTAAACAATATCCAGTTGTGTTATCTGGTATTGGTGCTGAACAATCAATCTCCAACCGTACATCTACGGGGCCTGTTTTCAAACTATCGTTTTGTCTTGAACAGTCTATAATAAAGAGAGGGGCTTTCTCCTTGAAATCAACCAAATTAAGCAAGGGGTCTGCAGGACAATTGTAATACGACTGACGAAATTTCACGTACATTTCATATAATATATTGTATTTGTTCTCAGAAAAATTTAAGCTTAGAGGCTCGTAAGGATAATACTGTGAATTCAAAAATAGTGTTACGTTAGTAACCCCACAATGATCAAACAGAGAACTGTCTTTGGTTTTATTATTTTTTCTGTTGGTTTGCAAGCAAAAAATTACATATCGAGGTTTCTCTAATTGCGATGCAGTCTTAACTGACCAAGAATGTTTTGTAGTTTTAGGGAGCAAAGGATACTCATATAAATCCCAATTTCGAAACGCTATTTGAATAGGTTTATCTCTCTCCAAGTGTTTTAGTAGTGTCAGTCGTTCACGGTCTGACACTTTTATATGTGGTACACGCCATTGCAATCTTTGTATGTCTATTTGAAAATTCGCAATATCATCAGTTGCTATGATACTGTTTAAGTTAGAGTTACTTCTGTTCAAAATAAGTTCATGTTTACAATTTATCACAATTTTATTGTAATCCTCCGCAAATCCTAAAATCTTATTAAGAGGTACAATAGCACTAAAATGACCATCACTTTTGAATCCATCTAGGTTCCAACCCCACAGAGCAGCAACTTTATTTTCTCCATCATTCATTGAAACGTATGACTTTATTGTCGACGTTATTCCAGAATTTTTAATGCGATCTATTTCAATGCCATTTATTTCGTATCGGATATCTTGAAACAAAAACATAACAGGGTTGTTACTGAACGTAATATTTTTCTTAATCGGTTTTCCATCTTTGTCGAAGAACTTTGCTTGACCCTCGACGTAAATTGAACTGGCTGATGGTAACACGTATATGTCTTGTTGGTGTATGGGAATTCTGATTTCATCGTTTTCTCTAAAGCTGTTAGTGTAGGGATTGTATGTGTGGACTTCATAGCTTTCAATCGAACTATCGAAGTGAGGTAATTCAGTAATTTGTAGTATATTCATACTTTAAAACCTAGAGCTTTAAGAAAAGCTTTATTTGCTTCACTCAATTTCTTGACTTTTTTCTTACGTCTATGCACCTTAATGGTCGTAGATGGAATAAGACGTCTGATTTTCACAGGAGTGTTTTTATAATAAACTATCATTTTGTTTTTCTTAAATGAAGGCGCAATTGAATATGTTCTTCACCAAAGTTAATACAGTTATCAAGTTGATCAACAATCCTAATAGATATAGATGAAATTATATTTTTGTTCACTGGGAAGTAAATAACGTTCTGGGGTATTTCTGTGTACTGACTCGAAGCAGTATTAGATATGAATTCATGAATAAAATGAGTCGGTAATCCGTTGTAATATGAACCGCACACAAGATCACATTCAATTCTGATTACAGCTGGTAAACTGCTGTTATTAACGGGCACATTCGGCCTTGTTTTTAATACTGAAAAGTATAGTAAACCGCACTCGTATTTATCAGTTAAATGAAGAGGTGGTTGAAAATACGAGACCAGTTCTGATTTATTTCCAGAGATGGTAACCGTAGTAGACATGCTTGCATACTGAGCTCTTTTAAATGAGCCTGTTTATTTTATTTCTTGATTATACCAAAAATTCTTTAGGAAATTTAAACATAGATGTCCACAGTTGAAGGGGTGATCACGTTGTATATTTTCATAATTATATTGAATGTTAGAACCTACATATTTTATAAATTCCTTTGGAGGTTTAAGATTTCCATAACTATCGAAATACTCAACATAATCATTATATTTTGCATAGGCTACCCAATGAGAACCAGTATTTTTAGAACTATCTAAATTAATAACTCCACATTCTTTTTTATATGGATATTTAGGGAGCTCATCTCTCATAAAGACACCTCTAAAATAAGGAATTCTATTTCCATACTTTAAAATGTCAAAGTTAGTTAAGGCCCGTTTGGGTAGCCGATATCTTAGTTTTTTTCTTTTGATACGAAAATTCCAAGGCCGCTTTTATGTGGTTTAAGGTGTAGTCCTTTCCCGATACATAGAGCTTCCATTTTTTCATTGTGTCTCCTCGATTCCTCATACAGCTTTTTAGCCATTTTGAATTCATTTATGGTTTTGGCAATACCAGCTGCACCGCCTGCTAAAGCTCCCACCGCTGATAATCCCGCAAAAATAGGAATCAGAGGTAGTACTCCCCCAGTTTTTGGAATAGGAATAACACGAGGGAGCTTAATCGATGAATCATCAGCTAATTCTCTGGTAGCAGCAATAGCTAATTCTATAGCCATTTTCTTGCTCTTAGGTTTTAATTTTTTTATGTGTCTTTTTGCTTTTGTAATAACAGTTTTTAATTTACTTTTTAATCCTTTTCCAGATGTAACTTTTGGAAAACGCTTTTTGCTCAAACCAGAACCAGTTTTAATTTTTGCTGACATAGCCTTCCTTACTAACCGTGCCGCGAGTCTTTCGCCTATACTAGCATCGGAAGCAAACGCTCGCTCTTTCGCCATTTTTAACAAAATTAAATCAGCCTTATGTCGATCTTTCAAGTTTGATGACTTGTGATATGCAATATCGTGATCTTTGCAATATTCGTCCAATTTATTTACGCCGTTATCTCCTTGTGCAAGCCTTTTTATTAATTTAGTGCCAGGACCATAGTAATTATATCCTGGTAAGTGTAATTCAAATGGTAAATTATTAATAAGCCAATTGAGTAGACTACTCTCTCCAAAACACATTATAAGACTGATGATTCCGGTTTGAATACTTTAATAAATAGTTATCGATTCAAGTTTGTTGCTAATATTATTTATAATATTACATTCGATTTATCAATCCAACTGCTTTCAGCCGAAGACAAACCTAACCATTTTACTAAAACTCTGTTACCTTTTCTTCTAAGAACTTTCTCAACTAAATATACATTAGGATGTTTTGTTTTTTGAAGTTCTTGCGTATAAAATGCGCCTAAAATAGGGTGACCTCTGATAGTATCTTCAATTAAATAAGTTATGGGAGTGGTTTTTTGTATTTTACGAATTTTAAATATTTCTGTTGACCAGTTGGGAGTGTAACCTTTTTCAAATGTTCCTTTGTATTTACTGATACGCACATAATCACCTACTTTGTACTTGCTTTTTAAATTATATTTTTTATGCAACTTTAAATACCTTTCTAATATCATTTTTTTATTAATATTGTCCACATTAGCAGGGATTTCATTAATAGTGCGATGGTGAGTGTGATTGTATTTGTAAATGACGTCATTTAGGGTATTATTTATCCAATTGTAATTGCCTTTTAAACTAAATTCCTTATAAACTTTAGATTTCAATGTCCTGATGAATCGTTCAACTATTGAAGCCTTTTTTGTTGAGAAGGTTGAATAATGGTTAATATTATATGATTTCATAAGCTTCTGAAATTTGTTATTATAAAATTCAGCTCCATTATCCGTTTGCAGATTTTTAGGAACACGCCCTTTATCCAACAAAGTTTTGAAAGAGTTACACACATCATCTTTGGTTTTACTTCTCATAGGAAAGGCCCAAGCATATTTCGAAAATGTATCAATAACGGCAAGAATATATCTGTAATTCTTATTTTCTTTTGAAATTGATTGCATATCAATTAAGTCTGCTTGCCACAAGTCATCTATATCTTTCATGATAACATGTCTTCGTGGATAGTTCACCCTCGCATTTTTATGAATTTCGTTTACCACGTCAGCTTTGCTCATGTTCACAATTCAGTATACTTGTCTTGAACTCAGCTATTATACTGAATAAAAAGCATATTATTATGAGTATTTATTATTTAATTATATCAGCTTCTTTTAATTCTTCGATTATTGATAAAATTTCATTATCATGGTTAGTATTACCAGCATCTCGGGAAGCAATTAATAGTTTCAATCTCTCAACCAGTTCGTTAGGATCATCCCAATATACCAAGTCAGTGTTATTTTTGTATTTCTTTAGCGTTGGTAAGCTTCCTCCAAATTTAGTGATAATATTATTGTTTAACGATTCAGAAAACAATGGTCTAATTATTTCACGATATTTTATACCTTTATCACCTCTAATTTGTCCATTAGGATTGAAATCTCTCTTATGTGCATTTGTATAATGCAACATATCTTTATAGACAAGTTTATCTTTGCTCGATATTAGTTTCAAATCAGGTTTTCTTCGAAGTAAGAGTTCTTTTAAACCAGGGGTTAAATTGTAGCTTTTGTCACCAACTTTAATTAAAATGACATTATCATCATTCACACTATCTATTTTAGAAAATGAAACTATTGAATTACCCATTAGTAATTTTTTGTTTGCACTCCTTATTCCAAATGGTATATTTACCCCATCATAAATATCATGGATATCACAGCCCTCTAATGATATTTCTAAATCTTCCAGTAGTTCTGTCTGGGGAGACTTTTTAACGAACTGTATAGAATTCAGTTCTGGATCGCAGCATTCTTCAAACTTTGTAGATGAGCTAGTATTATTAATGTCATCCGATTCCATGTCTTCAAAATTAGAGTGTGTATTTTCTACATTTTGTATTTTTTCCATTGTTTTGCTCGAATCAACTAGGGTTTTAAGGGGATCTGTGACAGGTTTTAACATTTTGTCAAGTGACAAGTTCATTAAGTGTTCCTGGTTTTTCATTTGTTTTATTTTCTTCTTTATGGAATCTACAGACTTCATTAATTCTATTTTAATATTTTTCTCCATGTTGTGCCTATTATAACACCTGTATTAAGCTAAAGATCAAATTATACTGAATTTAATTTTGCATGTTTTTACTTATATGTACATATAAACAGTCAGTCAAATTTAAAAAACATATCAAAATTCTGTCTATACCTACCGTTATTTAATGATGATTCTTTATTAATAAGTAGAAAATTGTAAGGTTTACTCCAAACGGTATGACAAAGATTTCTGAACTCTTTCCATTGTAAATCAGAACTAACGTTCTCTTCATAAATATGCTTTAAATTTACATCATCTTGTTTGAATATAATAAGAAAATTAACATTGTCTCGTAACAGTTGCTTCGGAATTTTTGAATAAGTTTGAGATAAATAGAAACAATCTATTTGTTTATGTCTACCCATACAGAAATAATTGCGGATATTTATTTGATTTTCGCAAGCAACATCATCGAAAATAAATACAGAATTTGTTAAAGCTTCACTCGGAGAAATGACATCTTTATCATCATTGAACTCGTAGAAATTAACCTGCGGTACTCGTCTCAATACTTCAGTCAAGAAACGGTATTTAGGTTGAAAAGAAGTTTTCGAGTAAAGATACAGATTTCTAAATTTGAGCCCATTTTCATGCAGCAGTAAACTAATCATAGCATTCGTTTTACCACAGTTCGACGGACCACATATTATACAGCGAATGGTATTCGGCAATAAAGTGCTATGTCTGATGTAGTGGGTAGAGTCACTTAATCTTATATTATTAACATTTAGGGATATGGGTTGCTTGATCAACTTCATCTTGTCGATTAAATCAAATACTGTTTAGCATTCACATATATACATAATATGCAAAATATTAGGACGAATTAAAAATAAATTTAATTCAAGTATGCCACCTTTGCAAGAATGATGTTATTCTTATCACAGATTAATATATTCTTTTTTTAATTTTATTTTTAAAGGTAACATAAATAAAAACAGGTTTGTAGGTAAAAAGTATTTTATTTAAGTATGATAAAACATGTTATATGCTAAATATGTACTTATATCTATGTTTGAACTATAACCATATTTATGTAATCCAATTATAATTACAATATAGTAAACAAAATATAAGGTTGTATATGAATAATATATTTTTTCTCATTCTTAATGATTAAAATACATTTAAATATAGATTAAATTAAATGTAGCGCAGTTATACATACAACATAATCTTAAATTCATTTGATAGATTTGTAGTGCCCCCAAGGTAAAGTATATATTTGGTTTGGTAAAATTTGCCTTTTGTTATCATTTCTATTTAATGCTACTTTATTAATTTCTTGGGTATACAGAACATGTTTCATCGATTTTATAATCATCATTTTATGTTTATATGTCTTGTCATTCAACAAGGCTGTCTTGTAGTTAGCTGATGATAATTTTCTTGTTACATTCTTCGTAATGCCTTTTGCTTTCTTTATATGTGTTTTAACACTGCTTATACAATATAATTTAGCTCTAAGCCCAACAAATTCAGAAATTACATCACCTCCTAGTTCGTCTTTAAATAAACCAGGAACCTTTGCATTCATTTTTAAAATTCCATAAGGGTTATCTTCAGAAAAATTACTAGTATCAAATTGTGAAATATTTTGACTAATATCAGCATAAAAATCATTAGTATGTATATAATAAAGTAGACTATCGGTATCTGTGTAGCAAAGCATTGTTTGATTTTTATACTTATTTTTAATAAAATCATAGTGAAACTGATACAAATGTTGTTTTGCATATTCTAAAACAGTAAAACCAATATATATTGGCCTATCTAAGGTTACTTTTTCCTGATTCAATTGAATAACTACAAAATTTTCATTTAATATATAGATGTTTTTTAAATTTGGTTTTGAAATTAACTTTTCAGCACCTACATTTTTATTCGTTAAATTTTTCGTGTCTGCCCATTGTGATATTAACCTCACGTCTTTTTGTTTTCGTCTATTTTCAATTGTTTTACCAAAAATAGCATTATTTAGTAATTTAAAAAAGTCTTTTTCGAATGTTGAATTACATGTTTGACGTAACTGAGTATTCAAATCAATGTATTTTTTCAGAAAACAGTCTTGACGAAAAGCTAATATACGATGGATCTTTTTTAAAATCAATCCATGTTTTATGCATTGTTTTAAGTTTGTATAGTGAATAACATATTTGGTTTTATCATATAAATTTGCTATTAGTTTATAAGTTTTTCCGCCTGGAGGTATTATTTTTTCGGGCGCAAAAGGTAAATCACTGTGAGAATCGTGCAAGTGATGTGGATAACATAAATCTACTTCTAAAATATAACCATAATCTGCATCATCTGCGGCGTTAAACAGATCAAATTTTGATATTTCATTTTCATTTAATAAATAAAAGTTTGATATCGGCATCTTTTTGGTCATGGCATGCCCGTACAAATTATTAGCATCAAGATATATTAAAAAAGAAGAAGGTTCAGTTACGTCATAATCTGGTAGGTATTTGTTATTAGATTTGGCATATCGAAGTGAACATTGAGCCAAACCGCCACGTATTCCATTTTCTAATAATTCGTATATTTCCAAATCAGAAATCAAATCTAATTGAACTCCTGTGTATAAAAGCATAGCATCCCAACTTAAGCCAGGTGAAGATACATAATGAGCTGGGTCTAATTTGTAATATTTCAAGCACATTTGTCTAAATTTTTCAAATATATCACAAAGTAATAATACATCACTCTTTAAATATAAGTCATTATATCTACCAAGAGTATCAATCTTAAAAACATTCCAAATTTTTTGTGCACGTTGGTATTCAGCATCTGTTATATGCTCTGATGTTAAACTATTAAAAAATGTATATTTAGCTGGAAGCTCCTTTTCATCATATTTAGCCCACGAATCAATGTACTCGTAAGGAAAAACACCCTTTTCTTTCAGTAACACGAATTGATCATAATTTCTGAATTCACTGGCAAGATGTACATTTTCTTCTTTTGTTAAAGATTTTGATAATGTATCTAAACTACAACTTAAAAATTGAAATGAATCTATAAATTTTATTTGTATGTGGCGAGACAACTTTTCATAATAGATGTTTTTCGTTATCGACATATATTTTTCTTTCGATTTAGGTATTACCTTGATGTCGCCCTCATAGTTAGTTAATTCTTTTATAAAAAGATGACTATCATATCCAGATAAATTGTGAAAAACTACTGGAATGAATGGACATACTTTGTAAGTTAAATTACAATGAGTATGCGCTGCGCCGCGATACTCACCAGTAATATGATCGTGATCAAGAACTTTATCTCCTAATAAAGGCTGTTCGCAGATATGACATACATTGGCCATATCATAGTTGTCTCTTTGCTCTTCAGATAATGAAGACAAAGACTTTTTATTTGATAATATTCTATAGATTCGTTTCACATCTCTAATTAAGTTTTTTATAAATATTTCAATACAGTCTGGACCTCTATGCCAAACATATTTATTCAAGCTACAATCATGAGAACAGCAAATATAATAACCAAAAGATGACGGTTGATGCAATTTTATGTTAGTTGTATTATTAACACTTGATTTTGTATCACAATCTAACAATATGCTTTCGAAATCTGCGTATACTATAAAATTAATTTTTAATTTTCTTTCATAGTGCTGAAACTTTAATTTACTATTTTCACCTGGTAATATTGCTAAAATTTCAGAACATTTATGGGAATTATATCGAGACTTACTTGCAAAAAACTGTAAACATGAATCACAAAACTCTAGTTTTCCATTATGTTTAGTAATTTGACGTCTTACTAGTCGGGGGAGATCTTTAATAAGACAGTAATGACCCTTTTCTTCTTTTTCTATATATAATAAATTTATATGATTAACTTTCTTTAAACTACTCAAATAAAGAGGCCCAGTAACATTACATTTTTTATCTAGTCCGTAAACATTGATACTTAAATCAGGATTTTGTTTCTCTAAAAGTTTCAAATCATTAATAGTAGGCGGAAATGTGATCCCTTCAATATTGAGAACTTCTGAAAAATGAGGATAGGATGTAGTTCTACATACGTTACTTCTAGCAGGATACAGCGAAGCTACGATGCTCCATAACAAACAGTATTTATCATCGTTTTTAATGTTTATGCAACTTTTAGTATTTTTTATAACTGAAGGTAATTCTAAATAACTACCTCCTTTCATAGGTGAATATTTATTTATATTAATTTCTAAATGATTTACTTTAAAAAATGACCAACCGGACTCGCAGTGTTCAAATGCAATCATTTTTTCTACCAAAATATTTATTATTTTAATAATCATACAATTTATATCTGTACTACAGCATACAATTTCAAATTTTGTATTAAATGATTTAAGCTGTTGTTCATCTGACTTGGGTAAAATAAAATAAGCAAATAGCTCAAAATTAACTTTGATACACTTATGTTTTGCTAATGATAGTTCAATAATTCTATTTATATCATTCTTATAATAGCACAGGAACGCCTCTGGTGTGAGGTGCTCGTCTTCCTGTAGTGGACTTAGTCTGTATGTAACTATTCTATTCTTAAATGCAGTAGCAATTATTTTAATACTTTCAAATTCGGTACTCAATAGACAGTTCGACTTATGTAAATTAGATCTGGTATGATTTTTGAATTTTCGTTTTAATATTCTTAAATTGCATTTCTCACATAACATAAAATTAATTTTATCGGGTTCATCCTCATGATGTAGGGTAACTGTAAACAATTAAAAATTTATAAGAATATTTTATTATTTAATAAGTAACAAGAAGAATAATATATTATTATGTATATATTTATACAATAATATTTCACTATTTATCTAAATGTTATGGGTTCAAAAAGAAACCTTAAACCCACTATATCTCTTACACCTAACGAATACATAGTTTTATTTTATAAATCATAAAACTGTTTTACTAGAAATGTTATATAGTATAATAGTTATATAATGTGTGTAGTTATGCATAGTTAAACTACACAGCTATTAATGTATGCTATTATGTTTTATTTAATTAATTATAAGAATTAATAATCATAGAGGGGTAGTTTTTAAATTCTTTACGAATGGCACTCAAATAAGCAGATAAGTGACGCCAACTTTCGGTATCAATATCTGTTCTATTCTTTACGGTAACAATTGCATGACGCCACCTATTCATAGGGGACACATTTTCTATTTCCTCACATTTGTATATTTTTAACTCAATGAAATGTGTCCCCGGTTTTAATGCATTAGATTGGCGCGAATATCCATTCGTAACGCGTCTCATTACATAAGAAGTTAAAGGGGGTACTTTTTTACCGATTTCGTTATCAAGAGAAGTGTGATCATCTTCACTATCAGAGCCAAACAGAGCCGCCGCGCTGCTCCTTTTCTCGGCTTTAGCCCGCTTAATGTCCCGGTCGGAGCGAGCGCTGGCACCGCCGCCGGTGCGTACACCACTGCTCGACGGCTCTGAGCGATGAGATCTCTTCTTCGTGCTCTTTTTTTCGACCCGCTTCTTTTCCGGCTCTTCAGCGGATGACACCTCGTCCGTTGGGTAAATGTCGTCTACAAGTTTCGACCTGTAAAGAAAAAAATACATGATAATTTATTTGACACTGTATTTAGATGTAAATACGCATATGATAGTGGAACCTATTCAAATTTAGATTTTATCTAAAACTATTTTTTAGCATTTTAAGTTGATAGAAGTTTTTGATCTATGTTTAAACATTACAAAAAACTACGACAATTGATTTATAAAATACAATTATAAATACCTATTATTAAAAATATATTAATAAAAATTATAAATATTATTATAATTTTCGGTTATTATATTCATTGTTATATTTATTAATTAAGATATTTAAACTATAATTCTAAAACTGAAATACCAAAGATGTTGTTATTGGGAATGAAGTCGATAGTTCGAAGGCTAGTAATAAACCTATATGATAAATTTATATGATAAGACACATCACATTTAAATTAATAGTAGTGAGAAACGTATTACAAAAATATTCAGACCAGACAAATATCAACTAGTCTGTGTGGGAATCGAACCCACAATCACTCGGTTTAAATGGTTGAAAAACATGTTATATTGTGTTCAATATTGATTGAGGCTTTTAACAAGTAAATAACATTAAAATAATACTTACATAATGAACTGATGAATTTATCGAATAGTTGTTTCGAAAACTGATACTTCTTGATGATGAAGTTATTGAATAGTTATTTCACTAGAAAAACTAATACTTCTTGATGAGTATATGCACTGTCACAAACACGTACGTAACTTGAAGTGTTTACTAGCAGCTCTAAGCAGAAAGTATTGAACCATAGAATTTAACATCTCTATTAATAGGCACCAATACTTCATTAGTGTGAACGCATTAGTATTTCATCCCTATACGTGTGTGTAAAAAAATGATGACCAGAAGGAAAATTATGTCAAGTTTGACTACTTATACGAATGAGGGTTCTGTCCACATTAATTCCTTATGATTTATATTAATCAATGTTCGAATAACTTGAGATTAGTCATTGCTCAACGAGGATGATACCTCCCCGACGGAATTCTAAAAATATTGCTAAGGTAGCAATAATACGCAATGAATATACGACTAGTTTCACGTGGTTTTGCTTTGCATTTAATTTATGAAAAAAGTCGTTCATTACAATACATTACTATGGGTGTACATTCGTACGACACTTATTAATTTATTACTAGAGAAATTTGTAAACACAGGCAGGCTCAGATTGCATCCGACGCCTCTCTGGCGCTACTAAGTCTACACAAAGTCTAAATAAGGAGTGAGTCTATTTTCAAATCCTAAATCAATGCACACACAACGACACAACAAGCTGAACTTTCCAGTATAAACTGAACCATTATTACACGGGAAGCATATACAATGTGAGACCATGTTTTATTGGAAATGTGTAGCTATGTGTCGGTGTACTGTACAAAGGTGAGTAACAAAGACAAAAAATGTTCCAAAATGAAGCTTTAAACTACAGACTAGAGTATGTTATTCTTTAGTTGTTATTCTTTAATAATATTTGGTACGTGTAAGCCGTGTGTGACAGAAATTGTTAAATTATGAATTCGGTAAGTATTTTATTGTACTTTTTACACATACATACATTTATTGTATTTTTTGTATTTTGTGTATGTTATATATGTAATACACAATTTTATCTACGTACTTATAAATATTCCACTTTTTTTCTAATGTATATAAGTCACCTCGTACCGTGATTGCTATATTTGTTTCGCAATACTTATTATAAAATTATGAACACTGTTTTCTTCTCTCTCGATTCAACTTTGGAACTGTCGCGATGCATATCTCATTGTTTAAATTTTATTTTTTCAGGATTCAGAAGAACCATTATTCAACTTTGTTCCCATGGAAGCAGTACATTCAGAAAGAAACAAGGGGGATCGATTGCATCTTAAAAGACCAAATGGTGAAGATAACAACGTGACTTCGTATACATTTATAAAAAAACCTGCCCTGGGATTCAAGGTTGTACGCATTGAAATATATGATGCCAAAGATTTCATGGACCGGGAAGACACCCTCTGCAAATGTAAAGCGGAGTTGTGTGCGCAGCATGTCGTAAAACATGTATTATTTGATGATATTTACAAATCCGCAAATGAATTAATTCAAAAAATTCAAAATAATTTAGAGAATTAAAGAAATAAATGCTTAGATATAAATTTTGTTTTATTTGTTAAAAGATTCACTACAATACCTTGATATGTAAGAATATAATTATTCTTATTATATTACCCATAAATAAATAAATATATTTCAATTCTCGATATGATAAGTTCTCATCATACATACTTTATAGAGTTGCTGCGTGCTGAGCGAGAGCAACTGATTCAGTATACCGTATGTTTAAATTAGTATCAATCAGAAACAGACACCAGTTTTCGAGAAGTAAACTGTTTCTAGTATTGTTAAGTTATAATAAAAATTGATTAATTATTTATCATTGAGTATTATGGAAGACTAGCTTCTGCCCGCGACTTCGTCCGCGTCACAGTTGATGTGTTATCCTACGGGTACCGTACATTTTCCCGGGATAAAAAGTAGCCTATGTGTTATTCCAGACTATAATCTATCTTTGTGCCAAATTTCATCCAGATCCATTCAGCCGTTTAAGCGTGAAAGAGTAACAAACATCCATACATCCATACATCCATACTTACAAACTTTCGCCTTTATAATAGTAGTAGGATTTATGAACATGTCCGTTCCGCAGTTCTCAAACAGATTTTTAGAGGATATTTTTTAGTAAGTATTTGAATGATCGAGACAAAAAGGATGAATGATTCAGTTCTAGAGAAAACGAAATCAGTTCTGTATATGTTGCTAAAAAACGGCTTGAATAGATCAAGTTATTAAAAGAACAGCAATCAGTTCTCAAAAACTAAAAATCGCTTCTCGAGTAGTTAAAGTTGTGTGTATCTGAATCTTCGTATTTGAATGATCGAGACAAAAATGTTTGAATGATTCAGTTCTAGAGAAAACGAAATCAGTTCTGTAGATGTTGCTAAGAAAAGCGGTCTGAATAGATCAAGTTATTGAAAGAACGACAATCAGTTCTCAAAAACTCAAAATCACTTCTCGAGAAGTTAAAATTGGGGTATCTGGATCTCCTGTGATCCAGATAGCCCAATTTAACACTACTGCCTTTGATCTGGTGTCGTATGAGATCTTATGGAAGAAACTTGAGGATATTAAACTACCCCAAGAAGTTATATCCATCTTTAAGTATTGGTACACGCACCAGATAAATAATGTCAGATGGGCGGGGGCAATGTCGGAGTCGTACAAGCTTGACTGTGGCGTGAGGCAAGGTGGACTAACCTCACCAACGCTGTTTAATTTATATATGGACTCGCTGATCGTCGCACTCAGTAGCCAACATATAGGATGTCATGTTGATGGCGTATGCGTTAACAATTTGAGCTACGCAGATGATATGGTGTTGCTGAGTGCGTCGATCTGTGGTCTGAGAAAACTAATGCGTATTTGTGAGGAGTACGCTGATGTGCACGGGCTAAAATATAATGTGACGAAAAGTAAATACATGGTCTTTGAGGAAGCCGGCGCTAAATGTCCACAGAACCTACCACCTGTTCGACTCAATGGTATTCCTCTAGAGAGAGAGTGAGCCAGTTCACTTATCTGGGTCATATAGTTACCGTCGACCTCAGGGACCATGCTGATATCGAACGGAAACGGAGGGCACTATCAAGGAGAGCCAACATGGCCCGCAGGTTTGCTCGATGTTCCACAGATGTGAAGATTACTCTTTTCCGGGCCTACTGCACGTTTTTGTATACGTGTAGCTTGTGGGCAAAATATTCGCAAAAGTCCTTTAGTTCCCTTCGTGTCCAATTTAACAATGCGTTTAGGGCGGTTTTGGGGTTGTCTCGTTTCTGTAGCGCATCAGGCATGTTTGCAGCAGCGAACACCGATTGCTTTAACAGTAACATGCGCAAAAGAGGTGCTGCCTTGGTGTGCACGGTTCGAGCCAGCTCCAATGCCGCTCTCGCAATGATAGCCAATAGACTGGACTGTCCCTACATACGGCATTGCTGTGAAAGACACAATCCGCAACGTCGGATGAAGAGATTATTGTAATTTGATATTTGATTTTATTTTATTTTTGATTTTATTTTATTTTTGATTTGATTTTATTTTTGATTTTATTTTATTTGATTTTATTTTATTTCATTTTTTGACTGCCTCGTTGGTCTAGTGGTCGCAAGCGCGACTGCTGTGCATGAAGTCTTGGGTTCGATTCCCAGGTCAGGCAGTGTTATTGGGTTTTTTCATCAGAAATTTCTCAGTAGCAGCCTCGGAGTCTGGATTTGTGCCCGGTTGATGGCAATAGGCTCGCCCCTTATTACATGGGACTAAAAACATAACTGGCGAAATGTGGGTGTACTAATGGGTACACCTCTGCCTAACCCTTCGGGGATTTCAGGCGTGATGTTATGTTATGTTCATTTTTTAGTGACATGTGATTATAAGTTTATTTTAATTTTATTTAATGAACTGAATTTATTTAATTTGATTTTAATTATTATTTGACTAATTTTATTTCAATTAACTGCATTTTATTTTATTTTATTTTTATTTTATTTTATTCTATTTGGTAATTTTATTATGATAAATGAATTATTATAATTTGTATAAATGAGTCAACTTAAATATTTTGTTAAGCAACAACAATGGAATAATATGGGTTATGATTACCTGAAATAAATGTATTTTATTTTTTTATTTTATTTATTTTTTATTTAATAAACATAACGAGTCAAAACCTAGAAATTCGGAATTCGGTTGAAACCTTAACAGTTACACCGTGAACTTTTAGTTAAAATCAATAATTTAGAGCAGGAAAATACTGAGTACAAGATACGAGTGGCTAATTTGGAACTTAACTTAAGTTACCTGGAATCAAATGTGCTTTCATCAACTATAGAAATCCGTAACTTACCCAAGCAAGAAAACGAAAACAAGAAAGTACTGATCGAAACCCTCCAACAGCTTAGCTCGACTCTAGAACTTGATGAGGGTATACCCCAGTCCGAGATCCGGAACATATATCGTTCCAAGTCTGAGGCAGTAGTTGTTGACTTCACTAGCACCATCAAAAAAGAGTTATTGGTCTCTAAGTATAAAAAATTTAATAAGAGCAGACGCGCGAATAACCTTGGTCCATTGAACTCACAGCTCATTAATCTACCCGGCGAACCCTGCACTGTATACGTAGCTGAGTCCCTAACTTCTAAAGCTAGACATCTTTTCTACGTTGCTCGTGTAAATGTAAAGAATAAAAAGCTCCATGCAGCGTGGACTTCATATGGAAAGATATATTAGGTTGGGGAAAAAGTCTTTTCGCATTATAGTATGTATGAACTTGTAATAAAATCTCTTTGGCTATACTATTTGTATCTGGCTGGTTTTGGTATCATTGAAAGTTTAAATTATAAAGAACATAATTCTAAATTCAAATTAGAAAAATGTGTGATTTTCATTTGTTTTTTGTACTGTCAAGATGAGTGAATCTAATGAAGAAATTCGATACATTTTAAAATTTTATTACAAAAAAGGTAAAAATGCAACACAAGCGGCGAAAAAAATTTGCGATGTTTATGGACCTAGTGCAGTGTCTGTGAGTGTAGCACAAATTTAGTTTATCCGTTTTCAATCCGGAAATTTTGATGTCAAAGATGCACGTCGCTCTGGTCGCCCTATTAAGGATAAAATGGATGCCATTTTTGAAAAAGTGGAGCAAGATCGGCATGTTACGACGTAGCTGAATAACTGGGAATTGACCACAAAACAGTTTTGGCGCATTTAAAAAAAACTGGGTACACTAAAAAGCTCGATATTTGGGTACCTCACGAGCTCACTGAAAGAAACCTAATGAACCGTCTACTCATTTGTGATTCTTTATTATGACGTAATGAAACCGAACCATTTTTGAAGAAGCTGATAACTGGTGATGAAAAGTGGATCACGTACGACAAGATCGTGCGAAAAAGGTCGTGGTCAAAGGCCGGTCAGGCTTCACAGACAGTGGCGAAACCCGGGTTAACTCGCAACAAGGTGATACTGTGTGTGTGGTGGGATTGGAAGGGCATTATTCATTATGAGCTATTACAACCAGGCAGGACCATCGATTCTGAACTCTACTGCGAACAACTGATAAGATTAAAGCAAGAACTTGAGAGAAAGCGGCCGGAATTAATCAACAGAAAAGGTGTGGTTTTTCATCATGAAAACGCTAGACCTCACACATCTTTAGCCACTCAGCAAAAATTAAGAGAGTTTGGCTGGGAGGTGTTAATGCATCCGCCGTATAGTCCTGACCTTGCACCTTCAGATTTCCACCTGTTTCGGTCTCTTCAGAATTTTTTAGGCAGTGTCAGGTTAACATCACGAGAGGACTGCCAAAACCACTTATCGCGGTATTTTGATCATAAGTCCCAAAATTTTTATAGCAATGGGATCATGTCCCTACCTACAAGATGGCAAAAAGTTATCGAGCAAAATGGTGCCTACATACTTTAGTTAAATGTAAATAAAATATTAAAAAAAATGTTTTGAATTTTCTTAAAAAATGCGAAGAAACTTTTTCCCCAACCTATTATGTCAAGAAAGAAGAAAATTCTATACCAGTCTGTATTGGCCAAGAAATTGATCTACAAGAGCTGATAATCTAGTATAGATAGTTTTAAACACTGATTTCTACTACTATTTTTGCATGTCTTTATATATTTTTTTCTATAATATTAAGTTCCTTTTTAACATAACATAACATCACGCTTGCAATCCCCGAAGGGTTAGGCAGAGGTGTACCCATTAGTACACCCACATTTCGCCAGTTATGTTTTTAGTCCCATGTAATAGGGGGCGAGCCTATTGCCATCAACCGGGCACAAATCCAGACTCCGAGGCTGCTACTGAGAAATTCCTGATGGAAAAACCCAATAACACTTTGCCCGACCTGGGAATCGAACCCAAGACCTCATGCACAGCAGTCGCGCTTGTGACCACTAGACCAACGAGGCAGTCGTTAGTTCCTTTTTCAGCGTAATATTTTATATTAAGTCTTTAACGCATTATTATCATAGCAGAACTACACGTGTAAACACTTCAACCTTACACTACACTTACACTTCTTGTCGTTCGGTGTTGTTTAAAGCTATCTATGCTCCAGATCTAAGTTTATATAAAATAAAAAACCTATATCTTCCGATAGGCACTACTAGTGCCTGCATTACTCTTAAAATTAACTAATTGTTAACATTATGCAAAACATTGAAATAAATTTGGATCTGGACAGATTTAAGGTTGCTAAAACCGTAACGTGCGACATAGAGAGTGCAAGAAAACACATAACAATTAATAAGAATACTATCAATATCCTATCGCAAAATATTCGTAACATTAACCGAAATATGCCAAAGAACAATGGCGAACTGCCTAACAAATTTTTGTTAACATTTTTTTTTTGCGTCTACCGATGAAAAATATTTAAAAGTGTAGAGATTGAATGCCTGAACAGTTTTGTCTTCCGCTATACTTTTATAGGAAGTCTAGAATTAAAGGTATTCCAGTTTAAAAGTTTTGAGGTTATGTTTTGTCAACAACAGACGCTAATCGATAATGAAACAGAAAAATACCTATTTAACACTTATAATATCATTGATAGAAATGCAACACATATGTTACAGTTGACACACATGATGCGTGTAGGCATTACACGGCTTCCCATCGTGGTAAACAAATCGCTGCACACACAACAAAATCCAAAGTATCAGGCCGAAAGTCGTCGTATAGGCAAGTTATCAGAATCCTTAGGCAAGCAGTAATGACGTAGGGAACAGTAAATCTCAGAGTCCATAAGCAGAAGCAGTCGATAAAGTGAGAAATCACGGATAATCGATGGATAACACAAAATAACAAGACGCGCGCGCAAGCAACGAACTAGTTGTTGAAGTTATGTCAAATCTGTCTAGTGTCTGTCACCTGTCAGGCCGGTTAACAGATGTCATGGATTTTTATTTATGGTGGTATTGCCATGCTCGAATTGTACATCGATTTCATTTGTGTATTAATTACGACCGCTATTTTTGTAGCACCAACAATTATTTTTGTTTCCACATTTATATTCTGAAGCAGAAATATATTTCTTAAGTATATTAATGGAATCTGTAAAGCAGCATTTCATATTACTTGACTAAGATTTTTGTTACATGGCAACATTAAAAGTTCGGCTTATTTTTTGTCATCATTAAACTAGTCAAGTAAGTTTCCAATTATGACGATTTTTTTGCCAGACTTCAATAGGCAATAAGATTGATTTAATAAAACTTAGTAAATTATTTCGCCAGTATGTATCATAGTGACATATGTAGACGCTCAATAATTCCATCAACAATTTTCTCGCCATTGTTCTTTCGTCACCCTTCTCCAAAGATCCAAACTCTCTTGGGATATACTGGTCCTCTCTGAATGCTGGCTTTCATCTTCAAAATACATACCTTCCATTGACAACTATTATCACGTAGCAACAACTTCAAATACAACCCAAAACGAAGGAGTTGTGATTTACTACAACAAACACCTTAAAGTCACTGTGGAAGAACCTGCAATTGCCGACGCTAACTGTCTAATCCTAAAACTCAACCGAGACACCTGCATACTAGGTTTATATCGCCCTCCAAGCCAAAGTAACATTACCAAATTTATCGATTAACTAAACATATCTCTCACTAACCTAAAAACTTTTAAAAATATTATACTTTGTGGTGATATAAACATTAACATAGTCCCAAATAGTACTGATAAACGATCTTACGATTACCTCAACTTACTAGCTAGTTATGGCTTGCTCCCAGGTCACACTCTGCCAACGCATGGACTAACATGCCTAGACCACATGATGTTGAAGACTGGTATGGACATCTCATGTTTTGTTTTCGAAACCTCCATTACTGACCACGAAAGCGTAGCCATTAGCTGTAAACCTAGATCGCGGCCCAACTACCTAAATGAAACATGTAGCTTAATAAATTACGAAAATCTTGATGAGGATGATGTAGTGTCTAACTATAGACCAATATCAATTCTCTCGACTCTTGCTAAAGTTTTTGAGTCTATCATCTGCCCGCACATTCAAAACCATCTAAAGCTGTACTTAAGTGAAGCACAACATGGTTTTGTTGAATCGAGGTCTACAGGCACTAATCTTGTACTGTTTACAGAGCTGTTGGCAGAAGCAATTGATTCAGGTTACCAAGCAAATGTCATATATACAGATTTTAGTAAGGCATTCGATAAAGTCTCACATAACATACTGATCAAAAAATTGCAAGCGTACGGCATCACTGGATCATTGCTTTCATGGTTGAGTTCGTATCTTGTGGATCGGTCTTTCTTTGTAGTGGTGAACGGATTTCAATCAACATCGCGTTATATCTCATCAGGCGTGCCACAAGGATCTCATTTGGGTCCGGTTCTTTTTAATTACTTCATCAATGATATTCCTTACTGTTTTCTACATTCAAATATCTTTATGTACGCCGATGATTTAAAATTTGTTAAAATTGTTAAAAACAAAGACGATGCTTATGAATTACAGAGGGATCTGGACAGGCTTGTTCAATGGTGCGATAACAATGCAATGCACCTTAACGCACGAAAATGCTACCATGTAAAATTTTCTAGAAAGCATACTTTAGTAGAACATAGCTATTATATTAAAGGTGATAAAGTTGGTGAATTGGAAACAGTAAGGGACCTCGGTGTTACATTTGACAGGAAATTAACTTTTATTCCACACGTAGAAAGTATTATAAAAAAGTCTTCCAAAATGCTGGGTTTTGTCATAAGAAATACGAAACAGTTTAGAAGTTGTAAGACAAAAATAATGCTTTACAATTGCTTGGTCCGAAGCGTGTTGGAATATGGTAGTGTGGTTTGGCGACCGCACTATGCAGCACATTCGTTGCGTCTAGAACGTGTTCAAAAGCGTTTTCTGTGGCATCTGGCGTTTTCTAGGGGCAAAGCTAAGAAAATACGCTCTTACAACAATAGATTGAGACATTTCAAAATGATCTCCCTAGACAAACGCCGAAGTCTAAATGACGCGACGTTTGTGTGCAAAGTTATGGCTCACAAGATTGACTGTCCACAAATACTGAGCGCTTTCAATTTCCGTGCACCTTCAAGAATTCATCGCAGCCAGATAACTCCACTGCGTCCACCGCAAAGAAGAACGGTTTTAGGCTCCAATTCTCCTTACGCGAGATTTTGCAAGGTTATCAATAGTTGTAGCGACATAATCGATCTGCACTGTAACTCTTTAAGCCAATTAAAAACCATTCTTTATAGATACCATCTCGATTTGGATTAGACACTCATGAAGTCACGTGTTTTCAATAATAATTTTAGAATACCTAGTTTGGTTGAGTTAGCTTTTTTTTTCTTTTTTCTCTCATATGCAACTCATCCTTAAAGCATGCGGAGTTTACCTATAAGTGATTGTTACACTATTGTATTATATTCTATTGCATGTTACCTTTAGCATAATACCAGTGTAAACAATTGTTGGTGAACCAATAAATAAATAAATAAATAAATAAATAAATAAAGATATCCTAAGCATAAATTTCCAGCCTATTATCGATTCACAAGATGCAATCATACTCACCGAGCTACTCGTAACATACCTGTCTACAGCAATCGTAAACACACCAAAAATAGTTAAAACTAAAAAAAGAAAGTTGATTACCAAACCGTGGATCACCAAAGTGTTGCTACGTTGTATGAGTAATCGTGACAATTTATATAAGAAGCTAAAACGAAATCCTGCTGATTAAACTATTCAAATCACTTACAAACGCTACCGAAACTATTGCAACACCTTACTCAAAAGAGCTAAAAAGAAATACCAAAACAGGAGATTGATAATGCTAAAGGCAACAAAAAACAGTTATGGGATGTCATCAAAAGAATAAGCGGTTCTGACAAGAGGATTGACCACTCATCCTACCTCCTGACAACTGACAACCTTGATATGGATTTAAACAACACAAATAGGTTTTTTGCAAATGTAGGAGCAAACCTAGCGAACAAGATCTCCGCGCAAATACGAACTCCTTCTCGCTGCCATGATCAACTATTAAACACTTCCCTAAATTCACTGGCCATCCTCCCCGCTGATGATCAAGAGATTCTCACTCTTATCAATGGCTTGAAGGACAAATGTGCAGTGGGAATCGATATGATTAGTGGCAAAATAATCAAGAGATACTCTAATCTCCTTACGTCTCCCATATCTCATATCTGTAACCTAGCAGTCTCTACAGGGGTGTTTCCGGAGTTATTTAAAATAGCACTAATCAAACTGATCTATAAGGCTGGGGGAAGAGACAGTGTCAATAACTACCGACCAATCTCCATTTTACCATCCCTCTCCAAGGTCTTGGAGCGCCTAATAAACAAACGACTAATTAAGTTTCTGGAGACAAACAAACTGCTCTCTCCTTCATAATTTGGCTTCAGGGCCGGTAGGAGTACTGATGATGCGGTCCATGAGCTGGTTGACTCTATAGTTGTTAGTCTGGATCATAGGAAAAAATGTCTGACGCTGTTCCTTGACCGTGCGAAAGCGTTTGACACAGTCTTCATCCCTCACCTTCTGATAAAACTGGATCGGCTTGGAGTAAGGGGAACCCCTCTTAAGCTATTGAAGAGCTACCTTACTGGGAGAAAACAAAGAGTAAAAATTAATGATAGATTAAGTGACGAGCTATCTGTCAATTTTGGTGTAACTCAGGGTAGTGTTATAGTCCCAACGCTCTTTCTCGTTTACATTAATGACCTCTGCCAACTTCCTCTCATCAAAGGAAAAATCGTCACTTTTGCAAACGACACTTCGGCATTATCTCATAAATTCTTTTGCTTCCTTGGACAGCTTTTATACAATAAACTAAACGTCACCCTTAATATATACCCCAAAACAAAATCTAACTTTAAAAAAGCGGTCAAGCTATTCCGAAAAACCTTTGACTATGAAAAAACTGAAAGTCTTTTGTCGGTTATCAAATAATCTGCCCCCATCCCTTATCTCCCATAACTGAACTGATTCCCATCCCATACTCGCTCTTGCACACCCTTTCATCACTCATTCACCTACACGCCCTACATGACACCACATAAAACTCATCTCTGCTTTTATCTTTACTTTAGTATTTCTTGTTTTCTTTGTAATGTTTTTATCTTTAATTTAATTTAATTTTTTTATAGTATTTTTTGTATCTTTCTTGATTTTTGGCCATGTTTCTTATTTTTTTTCTAAATTGCTAAACTATTTTGTACTGCTCGGGAGGCCCTGGTGACCTGTACCACAGGTTTTGTTTCAAACACCTATTTCAGGCACCAGTCTCTTACAATGGTGAAATATAGCCACGTAACTTCAAACAATTTTAACCAACCAATGTGAAGAGAAAATAAAAGACTTTTGAATAAAAGGTTTTTAGCTAACTGTATGCTTACACGGCTTTTCTATCAATCGTCAATTACTAAGGAATCGTCGGCTAATGTTAAAACTCTGTTAGACACAACGGTTGATTGTTTTCATGGTTTACGCAGTCTAGGTATTGATGTCAGCTCATGGGATGCAATTGTTGTATATTTGGGCTACGAAAAATTAGATACTGAGTCACGTAAATTGTGGGAACTAAGGATTAGTTCAAATCCTAATGATGACTTACCTACATTTGATGAGTTCAAAACTTTTATGGAGTCCAGATTTAGAACCTTAGAATTTATTTAGATTCTAAAGCAAAAAAAAAAAATAGAAAAAAAATAGTGCTCGTGACAACAATGCTAAATCTTTTCATGTCGCTAGCGCCAGTGATAGTAACAGCTAAGGTGTTTATTCAACGCTTATGGTTAGCAGGATTTAAATGGGACGATGCACTTCCAGATCACCTGTTAAAGGAATGGCTGAATTACAGAAACAGCCTTTACCATCTTAGGGACTTCCGTCTGCCACGGTGGGTCCACACGAGTAAACTCGACGTCTTGCTAGAGTTGCTCGGATTCTCTGCACATTCAATGTTGCTTACGCAGCCGCTGTCTATGTTCGGTGTATTAAGTTAGTGGTCGAGTTCATGTTAGTCTTGTTGCGGCTAAGACCAAGTTGGCTCCGGTCAAACAAGTGCCCATACCTCGTTTGGAGTTATGTGGCGCCTTGTTGCTCTCAAAACTTCTGCGTGAAGTTTCCGACACCTTGGGTATCTGTAAAGAAAAAATACATGCCTGGACTGACTCGACAGTGGTGCTCGCCTGCTTGAGCAGCCACCCTAGCCGCTGGAAGACATTCGTAGGTAACAGAGTGTCCGAAATACTTACCGTTATTGAAAACAACCAGCGGTCGCACGTCCAGTCCAGTGATAATCCTGCAGATTGCGCGTCCCGCGGCGTGAATCCTTCTGAGTGCGCCGGCCTAGAATTGTGGACACAGGGACCTAATTAGCTGAAAAATAAAGAAATTAATTATAGTAGAAGGGAAATTAAAGAAACTAGCTTAGAGGAAAGAAAATCAGTAGTAACATGCAACACAGTAGTAAAAGAAACTAGTGAGGATTCTATAATTTCAAAATATTCATCTTTTAGAAAACTGACCAGAGTAATAGCTTATTGTAAAAGGTTCTTAAAGTTTAAAAATAAAAATTATACTACTAAATTCGATAATTATCTAACTCATTCTGAAATTCAAGGGGAAAATTTAGAATCGGAGCTAGATAGTTTAAAAACAAAGGGAGAAATAAATAAAAAAGGGGTACTTACCTCGCTCAATCGTTACTTGGATCAAGAACAGATTTTGAGAGTTGGTGGTAGGTTACACATGGCGAACCTTCACGAAGACTCGAAGCATCCAATAATTCTTCCTCGAAAGTCTGGTTTAATCCACCTCCTGGTAGCTGACACTCATGAGAGCACGTTACACGGTGGGCCTCAGTTAGTTCTTAATTATATACGATCCAAATATTGGATAATAAATGCGAAGTGTGTAGTCAGGCAAAACGTCCGCAAATGCGTAATTTGTATCCGTCATTCCGCTCGGTCTGTACATCCTTTAATGGGGTCATTGCCCTCTGTTAGGGTCAATGCTGGCCGACGTTTCTTTAGAAGTGGCGTGGACTATGCAGGTCCTATTAGCATCCGTCCTACTAAGGGTCGCGGTTATCACTCCACCAAAGGTTACATATGTTTGTTCGTGTGCATGGCCACTCGGGCCATACATTTAGAAGTCGTCAGTGATATGATATCCCAAGCCTTTATAGCTGCCTTTAAGGGCTTTATAGCGAGGAGAGGCCATTGCGGTGAGATGTGGAGCGATAATGGCACTACTTTTGTCGGAGCTAACAAAGAATTAAAGGCGTTGCTCAACCACAAAAGGTCCGGTGTAGCTACTGACATTGCCGATTGGTTGGCGACCAACGGAACAACTTGGAGCTTCATTCCACCTCACTCCCCGAACTTCGGAGGGCTTTGGGAGGCTGGAGTGAAGTCAACCAAACACCATCTCAAAAGAGTGGTTGGTACAAGCACTCTCACTTTTGAGGAATTGACAAGAGTGCTTGCCCAGATAGAAGCCTGTCTAAACTCAAGCCCTATTTCCACTATCAGTACAAATCCAGAAGATCCATGCCCATTAACATCTGGTCATTTCTTAGTAGGCGAGCCTTTGCTTCTCGTACCCGAACTTATTTTTGAAAATTCTAATATTAGCACATTGAGAAGATGGCAGTTGACTCAACGCATGGTGCAGGACTTCTGGGCGTCGGTGGTCGCTAGAATATCTGGTTCAATTTCACCAAAGGAACAAATGGGCACATCAAACCGTAGAACCGAACTTGGGTGACGTAGTGTTGGTTATGGAAGATGATCTTCCACCTGCAAGATGGCTTTACGGTCTTATTACCGAAAAGCATACTGGCTTGGATAAAATCACAAGAGTGGTTACATTGCGCTGTAAAGGTTTTATGATTAAAATACCTGTGTCGAAATTAATTGTACTTCATAACACTTCATAGATACGTAGTACTTTCATTTTTTTATTAATGTTAAGGATTAATTCATTGTTGCTTAAGTTACAATTTAGGTTTAACTCAAACTACTTTCACTATTGCCATTATATCAGGACTAACAGCAGCACAAAAGATCTTCTAATCGACATTGAACTAAAGTTAAAAGGCTTCACCCCAAACGACTACTGCATCCTTTTCATCGGGGCAAACGACATAAAAGAAGAGGGCATCCCTGCAGAAAGTAAATCATACAAATATAATCATCTGTGCCGCCACCAATGTAGCAGGAGCTCAAATATACAATTTCAAAGTAGAAATGTTTAATAATCTCCTGTACTTAGATATACAAAGTAACGAATACGCATACTTCTTTGATAGCAATCATGATTTATCACATGATATGTTTTCTTACATAACTGGTAAAATAACAAACTACGGAATGAGAAACATACATGACCGAATAATAAGCAATATATTCTATCTAACTGACCAAGGAAAAAACAAAATAATAAACAGTTACCTCGAAGACACCGGTAGTAGGTTAAAATTGGGGTTTCCAGATCAGATAAGATCTGGAAACCCGCAATTTTCACTCATTCATCATTTCATTCATCATCTGGTAGCATAATAATGTTTTCTGAGTCCGCAATTTTCGCTCATTAATTCAATTTTATATTATTCACTATTTATATCAGATTAGATCCTAAAACCCACAGTTTTCACCATTCATTAATTGTGAGTATAATACAAATCTAGTGTCTATATAAGTTACTGCACCCTACCTTCTCCTTTAGGAATTACAGGCGTGAAGATAATGTTGATCTGGGCTAGGTAGATGAAGTTTAGATATTGGAATTAGAGATGTATACCTACATCAACTACTACAGTTCTTTTATCTCACGAAGCGAAGTGAATTATTTGACTTTCAACCTTACCGTCATAGACTTAAAAGTCACATGACGTCGCTTCGTGATGTAAAAGAACTATTTGATGTGGCTGCTTATGTGAAAGGTTGAATAAATAAAAACACTTTCTCATTTAATAAAGATTGTTTTATTTACAACATATTATTAGATACTTTTACAGCAATTTCTTTAACCGATTTATAAATATCATCCATGAATATGTTTTTAACTACATGCTTTTTTTTTTTTTTTTACCGATGGGAAATCATCAAATGACTTCCCCCGCCCTGGGCGGGGCGGGAGGGAGTGTCAGACTTTTACTGACTAAAACCCATCCATGTTCCTTCTTGTGCCCTTTACGTTCCGGGGGCGCGGTATCTCTTTCGAACAACCCGCAGCCCCGGCAGGCATCGGCCCTTAGTGGCCCCTTCAATTGTTTGCTGACATCTCTTTGAGGCGCGCGTGGAACACGAACGCGCCGTCGACACGGTCTGTCGTTATCAACGAACGGACGGTGAGCTACCCATTGCTCACCGCCCACAGACCCGCATCTACGGTGGCCGGGAGTCGTCTCGCGGCTCCCGACGCCCGGAGCGTCTCCCGCGGCGGCTGGGGCGTGAGGTGGTTCTTTCCCTCACGCGGCCCGCCTCCTCCTTCGCTAGCATTACTGCTTCGCAGAAGGAGGCGACTGCATCCCATTCCCTCTCGCTCCGGACCATGGCTTGCACCAGGGCCGAACGCGAGAGTTCGCCGCCGCCGATGGCCGCCACGAGGACGTCGCGGTGCTCCGCCCAAACGGGGCACACCGCCACGGTATGCTCCACCGTGTCCTCGGGGCGATCCTCGCAGTGATGACACCCGGGCGTTTCCTCCCGCCCGATGATGTGCAGGAACCTCCCGAAACATCCGTGTCCGGTGAGGACCTGCGTCAGGCGGAAGGTGAGGGCGCCGTGGCGCCGCTCAAGCCACTCCTCAAAGAGGGGACTTACCGCCTCGATAGAGGCGTGCCCTGCACGGGGTTGCGACAGTCGCTCTCTCCATGTCACCATGAGATCAAACCGGAGGTCTGTCCGCTGAGCGGCGATTTGCCGCGGCAGCGGAGTTTCCCCCCGGCCTAGTACCTCCACGCGCCATTCGTGCAGGCGCGAATTAAGTAAGCGACAACGGAAGTATTTAAAAAATAACTTTATTCCGACAGAGTTACAGCTTAACAGTAATTTTTTCTATGTAATAAAATCTTAATCTTATATACTAACTTTATTGCTAACGTAGTACATCCACGACGTGATCAGACATGACGCATGTCCTAGATAATTATGAGTGCTGACAAAGCAATGGAATATTTGGAAATAATACATCTAATAAATACTTATTTGCTGACAAAGCTAATATTGGTAGATTGGGGTTCCTTAACTCCTCCCTCCCCAAGAGAGAAATTATCCGAAGGTGTCGCAGACGGTTTCGGAGAATTTCGACAAAAGTTTATAAACTGAAATTTATACATAATAAAGATAACTATTGCTATTACAATGATCGCATACTCGAAGATAGTCCATATACTAATTTCTATTGTCACTGTTTGGGTCGTATCGTCTATTTCACTAAATTTTGCACTTTGTAACACTTCCTTCACATCACTAAAGTCCACATTTCTTAGATCCACTTTCTTTGATCTTCTTTGAATGTCCTGTTGTAGCTCTGGCATTTGGATCAATGGTAGCTGGAGACTAGAAACTGTAGTGTTTGTGGTAGCGGCAACGATGACTTCGCCTATTTGTGTCTCGCATTGTTGGCCAGGCGACACGATGTAGGTCCCAAGAACAGTGTATTTCCTAATTTCTGTATTGCAATTCTCGGTGATGATGAGATTTTCTTCTGAGTAAACCAACCATTGGTTGTCGGTTACTTTTTGTATCTTAGTTTTTTCTATTTCAATATGGTTCTGTATGCAGCTTCTGTAGTTGTTCTTCAACAACATTATTTGTTCAATGCAGGTCTCAGTTGGATACTGGGCTAAATTAGTTTCAGCGCAAAGAAATTTGTCGTTTTCAATTTCAGTACATGAGCTTACCACGGGCCTGTATTTCAATCTATTCACCATCAGGTAAGGGTATTTGGGTATAATAGTAAAGGTATTTGGAGAATGGAATATAGGGATGGGTATAACCTTGTAATAATTATATGTTTCGTTATCTATAAGGGCGACTTCTAAAACAAAAACTAACATGTTGTTATTTATAAATGATTTAAGTATAATATTACGTTCTAATTTTATTAAATTACGTTTGCTAACTGGATATATTGTTCTAGCATGTTTAGCAATGACTTCTAACGTATTATATAATTCTGTACTATTTATAATGGATTGGTGCAATGTATTTAATTTGCTAAAGGCTATTGCCGTCTCAATCTCTTGTATGTTTTCGTAACAAGTTCGAAAGTTATTTAAAATTTGGTACATAGTATTCAATATTTGGAAAAGTTTGTTAAACCTGAACTCCTGTTCAACTAATTTTCCCATTTCATTGGTATGTAAACCCAAGTTTTTAATATTTGAATTTATTATTTCTGAGTTATTTACTAATTTATCAAAAGCCTTTTGCATTGATGATACTTTACGTTCGGTTACATGCTCTTTGTTCTGAATCATTTGAATTTCTCTATCATATTTAATTGCATCATCTTCATCTAAATTTCCAGAAATAGCTTTGATAAGTGAGCCTAATGGATTGAACAAAGCTCGTTTATTTCTATAATGAAAAGGTAAGATTTGAAAAAATCTATCCTTAGTTAGTTTCATTAGATATTCTATTTGACTTTCTATTCCTATGGTTTCGTTACTAACTCTACTTTCCTTAATTTTTATTTTTAAATTACTAAAATCCCGAATGTTATTATCTATTTGTAAGCCTAATGATTCTAAGTCTACAGTTTTATATATTGTCCAGTAACTATTCCTCTTCACTGCTACTCCCTGCTTTATAGCTGCTATCCCCGGATTCTGACCGAGGTTTTGGAGGTCCAGCGCGAACGTTGCCACCGCTAGTACCAGAAGTACCAGGCACGATCTGTGGAGGACGTTTTACATTTTTTAACGCTACTCTAGTTTTCCTTTTCTTTACTTCTACCGGCACTATATTTCTTTCGACTTCACCAATTACTTTCGCTTTTTCGTATCGCGGTTTTTCTTTAGCTTTTCTAATCCTAGTATCTTTCATATAAATATTATCGTCTGGCTCAAGTACCGGTGTCGTTTCACCACCTTTTTTATTCATCACTTTAATTTTGTCGGATTCTATTTTTTCTGTTATGAATTCATAAAGTATTTTAAGGCGTTTTCTATGATCTAACAATAGTTTCTGAGTTAAATTCTTTTCTCTATCCACGTTAAACACATTATCTGAATAAGTGTGACCAAATACTAATTCAAAAGGCGTAAAATCTGTCGCTGAATGAATTGTGTTGTTATAAGCCATGATGGCATATGTCATAACAGATGCTGCATCTAAATCGCTTTTATCGTATTTTGCTAAACGGTAAATCTCAATAATGGTAGAATGAAATCTTTCTACTATTGCCATTGAACTGGGATTGTTTGGAGTCCCAATATGTAGTTCAATTTTGTACAAACTTAACATTTCTTTAATCAAAGCATTATTAAATTCTGTACCGGAATCACAACTAATTTTCCTAGGCAGACCATACATGCTAAAATACTTAATCAATGCCCTAACTATCTCTGGTGTACTTCTATTTGGTACCTCTATAGCTTGTGCTAACTTACTAAATGCATCTACTATAGTTAAATAATATTTCCCCTCTATATATAATAAATCCATAAAAGCTTCCTGAAAAGGGCTATCTTGCGTTTGTGTTAGCTGAATGTGAGGTTTGATCGGCTTTCTGTCATATTTCATGCGTTTACATGTTTCGCAAGCGTTTATGATTGCCGTTACCGTCTCTTTCATATTTGCCCACCAATAATGTCTTTTAAGTTTGGTTAAAGTTTCTTTAATACCTCTATGACACGTTTTCCCTTCATGGTATTTCAAAATAACTTCTTTTTGATCTTCTTCAGATTCTGTCAAATTAATAACTCTTTCTGTACATTCTGTTAACTTAACTGAATCCTTTTTGAATAACTTAATTACCATGTTTGAAAAAGTTTTTCTAAAAGATGGATGCTCAAAGTATATAAAGTACTTATGTTTTGGGTCTATATACTCTTTCAAAAAGTCTTTAGCTAATTTATCGTTATTTGTCGGTAAGTGAACTTCAAGAATTTTTTGTTTATTATTAGAAATATCTTTTACGGCTAATTCATTTTTAAACCATGAATGAACTAAAATCTGTTTTGGTTTAGTATCGATTGCTTCGTTTAAAATAGGAATGCCTTCGTTTTCTCTATTTGAAACTGAATTGGCAGTGATCCCGTCATCAGAATCCGAAAGTTCTATCGTTTCTATTGGAGTTTCGAGGTCTTTCAATTCGTTTTCTATAATTTTTTGTATTCGTTCTTGCCTATCTCCTACATTTACAAATATTGAATCTAAATCGTCGTCAATTGCATTAATCTTAATCCTAGATAAAGCATCTGCATTCGTGTTCTGAGGGCCTTTCTTATATTTTATTTCGAAGTCGTATTCTTCTAGCCTTAATCGCCATCGCGTGAGTTTACTATTGGGCTCTTTCAATGAATACAGCCATGCTAATGGTCTATGATCTGTAAATATGGTAAACTTATTACCATACAAATA
This sequence comes from Hoplodrina ambigua, assembly GCA_949774945.1. Lineage (NCBI taxonomy): Eukaryota > Metazoa > Arthropoda > Insecta > Lepidoptera > Noctuidae > Hoplodrina > Hoplodrina ambigua. The sequence goes on from OX458964.1 coordinate 19,502,141, forward strand.
CGGTCGAAAGTGCTTAACTGCCCATATTATGGCTAACAGTTCTTTCTCGATAGTGCTATATCTTACTTCTGTGTCACTCAAAGTTCTACTAGCATATGCTATAGGCTTATCTGAACCTATTGTTCCTTGTGACAAAACAGCCCCGATTGCAAAATTGGATGCATCAGTGGTTAAGATAAAAGTTTTATTAAAGTCAGGGAACTGTAACAAGGGTGCATTTGTTAAAAGTTTTTTACATGTCTCAAAGCATTCTTTATATTCATCATTAATAACAATTTTGCGACCTTTCTTTAAACAAGCTGTTAATGGTCTAGTTATTTTAGCAAAATCTTTTATAAATTTCCTATAATATCCGATAAGTCCTAAAAAGCTTTTAATCTGTGTAACCGTTTCTGGTATAGGGTACCTAAGAATAGCATCTATTTTAACATTATTTGGTTTCAACCCCTCATTCGTAATAGTATGCCCTAAGTAGAGTACTTCCTTTCTAAGAAAATGCGACTTATCTAATTGAACTTTTAAATTTGTTTTACGGAAGCGGTCAAAAACTGCTCTAAGTTTTTCTACATGTTCAGGCAAACTTTTTGAAAAAATGATGACGTCATCGAGGTATACTAGGCAATGTAGGCCTTGAAGGCCTCGTAAGACGTTATCCATTGCTCGTTGAAAGGTTGCGGGTGCTGTCTTTAACCCAAACGGCATTCTGTTAAATTCGTAATGCCCTGAACGTGTGCTAAATGCGGTTTTAGCTCTATCCTGCTCCTGGACCTCTAATTGATGGTACCCGCTAGCTAAATCGAGGGTTGTAAAGTAGGTACTATTACCTAGCATGTCGAATAAATCGTTAATGTGGGGCAAGGGGTATTTGTCATCAATTGTGATTTCATTGAGCCGTCTATAGTCAACTACCATCCTCCATTTTTGTTGGCCTGATGCGTCTAACTTTTTTGGCACCAAATGTACGGGAGCACTCCAGGGAGAATGCGATTCCTGGATAATGTTATCCCTTAACATCTTTTCAACTTGGCTCTTAATTTCTTTTGTTTGAACCGGCGGTAACCTAAGTGCCTTAATGTTTATTGGGTCTTCATTTTTTGTTCTTATTCTATGTTTAACCTGGTTTGTGAAGGTTAATGGAATATTTTCACAATAAAATATATCTTTGTATTCTCTACAAATTCCCTCAATAACCGTACGTTCTTCTGAGTTCATATGATCTAACTGTAATTTTTCTAAATTCATTGTTAGCAATCTGTCTACTTCAATATTATTATCCATGAAATTAACATTAACAGATAGGTTCTGTATGTATGGTTCTACTTGGAAAGGTCTTGTAACTACTAAAGTTCTATTTTGATAACTATAATTCTGAATAACAGTTGTTGCATAACCTTTAACACACGTAACTAATGCGGCGGGCATTCGAATCCCTTCCGTAAACTGTTTAAAATCTAACACAGCTTCCCCGTCCAATAAGTTGACCGGGAGTCTTACTCTAAGTTCACTACGAGATGGTAGATTATATACCTCTCTCATAGGTGGTGAATATACGATGGGAATGTCAGTATTTTTTAAATGTAATATCTGACTCTCCATATTAATCTTTGCCTGTAATTGCTTCAGCAAATTGCTACCTATTAATCCGTCGTACCTCTCGTCAACACTATAGACATAAAACTTATGGAACTCTTTATTTCCAAACGTAACCGGTAATGGAATAATTGCTGTTTCACTATGAACGCTCGAAGCGTGAGTGCTAACAACTTCGAAGGGTTCATGCTGTAACATAACATCATAACATAACATCACGCCTGTAATCCCCGAAGGGTTAGGCAGAGGTGTACCCATTATAGTACACCCACATTTCGCCAGTTATGTTTTTAGTCCCATGTAATAGGGGGCGAGCCTATTGCCATCAACCGGGCACAAAAATACCCGCTGCCCGCTAATGCTGTAAATAGTCTTTAAAATATTTATTCGCTATATAAGGGCTTATAAATGACCTAACACTTCCCGTATCTATCATAAAGACTGCTTTTAATTCTGGTATAACTATATGTGGTAAATTTAAGCGTTTATTGCAATTTATTTTTATTCGTTCTCTAGAGTAGAGGCCATTATGTAAAAATTTCCCGCCCCGGGATCTTCAAGAGAAAATTCCTGACACTCGTTATACGAATTACTTGAACTCTGTTCATCATTACTAGAATTATTTATGTAATTAATACGTCGCGAACTCGCAGTACGCATGGTAACGTCAGTATTCGTACCCGACGTAGATGCTTGCGCTGCAAAATTCGACGTGCCCGGTGCTTGTACCGCGAACTGTTGGCTCTGTTGTGCAACCGGAAAAGATGACATACTTAACTGCGGTGACGAATTATTGTTGTTTGTACGATTAAAACTATTTTGATTTTTTTGAATATTATTACGCTGGTTATAATGCCTGGACTGATGCGAATTGTTAGGTGTAGATGTGCTGTTTGTAGCATTATTCGGTACATGTGTACTCGATACGCTTTGTGAATCTTTCGTTTGATTATTAGATTCAGATGCATTTTGGTAATTAGGCAAATTGGGTCTGTTATTTCTACTAAAATTACGCCTATCGTTGGTTTTAGAATCATAGACTGCCTGGAAGTTTTGTTCTCCTAAGACTATTTTTAACGCATCCTCTAACGTTGTAATATCGCGTAAACGAACTAATCTAACTAGGAATGGCGGTAAGTTAAACAAGAAAACATTCATCGCTCTGTTACTATAAATTATTTGCTTTGCTTTACGTCAGTCATCGACGTAAGTCATCAATGGCGGTTTCTGATATTTTAGCGAATAAAACACTTCTCATCCGCTGTATTCTATGGCAAAAATCTAAATAACTTTCGCCCCTATTTATTCTACAAGATTCTAACTCCATTGCTAAACAATCCTCTGTGCGTGGGTCACCGAAGTGTTGGTTTAACAATTTCTTCAGCTCATCCCACGTATGTATAGAGTCTCTTTCGCCTACCAAACTGGCTGCTTCGCCTGATAACCTACTTGTTACCACATGAAATAAATATTCATTTTGGGCTACGGTTCCTTGGAACGTAGTCAAAATGTAGTCACATTTTTTTATTATATAAAGGTAACGTTCTAGCGTCGCCACTGAATATTGGTATGATGTTAACCAATTCCTGTGGAACACGGGTCACGTTTTCCATTGTGAAAAAGTTATGAAAATAATAAAGGCAACGGAAAAAAAAAAATCACACTAAAGTGTTACTAAAATATCACTACTCTAAAATATTAATACAATTAAAATCTATGCAAATATTATTACGGCGTTGTCCAATCCCCAATAATACACACACATAGACTTATTACAAGGTTGGGATATAAATGAAAGAGCTGAGAGGAAGGTGAAAAAGATTTACTCACAATTCCGCAGCTTGCTTCATGCTCCCTGAATTACTGCTGTGGCTGGTCCTCTTCCGTAACTCGAAGTGGCTTCTCAATGAATTTATTTGTTCGGCGATCTCTGCTAAACCGTAGACACGGACGTCGGCTGCTCCACGTAGAATTTTATACACGGCAGACTGACTACAGAGATCCTACCGGCTGCGCCAATTAAGTAAGCGACAACGGAAGTATTTAAAAAATAACTTTATTCCGACAGAGTTACAGCTTAACAGTAATTTTTTCTATGTAATAAAATCTTAATCTTATATACTAACTTTATTGCTAACGTAGTACATCCACGACGTGATCAGACATGACGCATGTCCTAGATAATTATGAGTGCTGACAAAGCAATGGAATATTTGGAAATAATACATCTAATAAATACTTATTTGCTGACAAAGCTAATATTGGTAGATTGGGGTTCCTTAACTCGCGCGAGGACCAGCGCCTCCAGATCCCACGGCGGCAATCCGGCAAGGAGGCTCGCCGCCTCACCGGAGATCGTGCGGTATCCTCGGATGACCCTTATGGCGATCACCCGTTGGGACGCGTTTAGGTAGTGGGCGGCACGTCGCCTCAACCCCCGCGCCCACACCGGGGCCCCGTAAAGGGCCATCGACCGCACGACCCCCGCGTAGAGGCTCCGGCAGGAGGCGTTTGGACCCCTCAGGTTGGGTAAGAGCCGCTTGAAGGCGGCCCCAGCCCGTTCCAACTTGGGAGCCAAACGTCGGAAATGCTCAACGAAGTTCCACCGGCTGTCGAGGACGAGTCCCAGGTACTTCATCGTTGACCCGACGCCGATGTGAACCCCTCCCACCGTGATTTGGGATCCCAACGGTGGCGCGTTCCGAGGCCCATGAAAGCACATGAACTCGGACTTGTGCAAAGCCACCTCGAGTCCCAATTGCCGGATCCTCTCTACGACTATCGCAACCCCGCGTGTCATGACGTCGGCCGCCGCCTCGTGCGACCTCCCCTGCGCCAGGACCATTGTGTCGTCCGCGTAGCAGACAACACTGGCGCCCTCGGGGAGGTCAGTACGCAGCACCCAGTCGTAACCGATGTTCCACAGGAGCGGCCCCAGCACCGATCCCTGCGGAACACCGCACGACATCTCCCGCCGGTTCCATTCTCCAGTTCGACCAGGGTAGATCACGGCTCTATCCGTCAGATAGGCCCCGACCACTTGACGGAGGTAGTTCGGCACCCGGTGATACCGGAGTGCCTCCCTAATGCAGGTCCAGGGCAGGGTGTTAAACGCGTTGGCGATGTCCAACGACACCGCCAGCACAACCCCACCCCGGGACACAGCATCCCCCGTCGTGAGAGCTCTCACGCGCATGATGGCGTCCACCGTAGAGCGCCCCCTGCGGAAACCAAACTGGTTGTCCGCAAGGTCCGGCCCCATCCCAGACAGGTGCCCGACGAGGCGGCCCGCAATGACTCTTTCGAAGAGCTTGCCCACCTCGTCGCATTTTATCTTACTCTATGCCTATAAGGTAATGCCGGAAGTGACGTAAAGCTTTGACTACCGCTAAAGTTTCAAGCTCATAGGAATGGTATCGCACCTCTGGGCCATGTGTGACTTGACTGTAATAAGCAATAACCGATTTACGACCATCCATACCTATCTGAAGCAATACCGCGCCATAACCTCGACTGCTAGCATCTGTATGGACCTCCGTCTCTAAATCAGGGTCAAAGATAGCGAGAATAGGCTCACTCGTCAAACACTTAATAATCTCAGCGCGAGCTTGGTCTTGTTCTTCACCCCACTTAAAATCGACATCCTTTTTAGTTAAACGCGCAATACATGACGTTTTGAGAGCATAATCTTTTATGTACTTTCGAAAGTATCCCGCTAATCCTAAAAATTGTCTGACTTGACGTACATTTTCTGGCACTGGAGAATTAATTAACGCGGTGATTTTAGATTGAGCAGGGCGTACTTTGCCGTTACTGATAACTCGACCTAGGTAAATGATTTCAGTACCCAAAAATGAACATTTTTTCATGTTTAATGAAAACCCAGCGTCTGATAACGTACGCAGAACATCACGCAAAATCTGTAGCCCTTCATCAACGCTATCACTGACCAATAATACATCATCAATGTAGACCATCACCGTACCGTTGTTAATGAAGGAACGTAGCGTATTGCTAATAATGCGCTGAAAGACAACTGGCGCATTAGCAAGTCCAAAGGGCATTTTCATATATTCATAATGCCCTTCAGGCGTAACAAAGCCAGTCAAGGGAATCGACGCATTATCAAGACGAATTTGATGAAACCCTGATGCCATATCGAGGGTTGTAAAATATTTGCCCTTACCTAATCGATCTATATGATCCTCGATCAATGGTAGAGGGTACCTGTCTTTAACGGTGATTCTATTTAAAGCACGAAAATCAACGCACATTCGATCCGTTCCGTCTTTCTTTTTAATCAAAAGTATAGGACTTGCGTACGCAGATTCAGATTCACGGATTATTCCTTTATCTAAAAGGTCGTTAATAATTTCACGTACCCTCAACTTCTCATTAAAAGATAACTTGTACGGCCTATAATACACGGGCGCATCACTGTTCAAACGAATGTGCATGCTACCGGTGGAGACGGTTGAGGTGGCAGTTCCAGTAATCATAAATTTAGAAAATTCATTTAATATTTCGATAAGTTTCTTCTTATCGTTGCCATCAAGCGACGTCTGGATAGGATGCTCATTCGATACGATAGCCGAAACTTTTGCAGGGGCAGCACTAAAAGTTAAACGCTGGTAATCCTTTGTCCGTATATACACTACTCCCTCGCGATTAAGGACGTCTGTACCTATTATTATAGGTGCATTCATATTTTCACTGGGTACTACCAACAGATCGACTTCAAGTGTAATTTCTTTAAACTCAATAGTAAGTGTCACGTATGAAAACACCCGAGTGATAGTATTTCCAACACCTTTTAACTCTCGATAAATGGGCTTTGTGGCACACGACAAGTGATTTACCACAGAAGACGAAATAAGTGAAACATCTAAAGCGCCGCTATCAATCAGGATGTCAATGGGTATTCCTTGGATTACCCCTACTAAAACATCTTTATAATTATTAATAGCGGGTAGGGAACAAAAATTTACTTTGCTTTTTCTGTTATCAGAACGTTGTTTGGCGAAACAATCATTGATATGGTGCCCTGCTTTCTTACAATACGCGCAAACAATTTTAGTTCCCGACTTCACGTCACTGTTAGTCGCATTTGTACCAGTAGTTGATGATTTTTGTTTAGCATTACAATTAATTTGTTTATGTCCGGTTTGTCCACATGAAAAACATTTAAATGGAGTCCTTTGGACAGGACGTTTGGCAACATTTGATTTCATAACCTCCTTACATGCCGAGTCACGATTTAAACGTTTTTCATGATTAATCTCAACCGGTTTTACAAAAGAAGAAAAATAATTAACTAACTCGCACGGCTTAAGATTCTCATTCGTAGCTGCAGCTTTAATGTTCGGTTCATTGATACCACGTATAATAATAGCACTAATAAGATCATTACTCAAATCTTTCACTATTTGTAACCGTAGTAAAGACCGACGTACATACTCCGCATACGTAGCAAAACTGTCGGAATTGGTACTCATAACCTCAAAAAGAATGTTCGCCACGTCAATCTTTTTCACGCACAATGATTTAAAATCTCGTTTAAAACTACTCCAAGAGCGGTCAGTCGTAACCCACTCATCCAACCAAGACTTTGCATCGCCTTTAAGACAATGACCGATACGCGACAAACATTCAGCATCATTCCACTTATTTAAGATTTGCGCTTGATCTACTTCGTCAAACCAGGCATCAACATTGTGTATATTAGGGTCAAAATTAGACACATAAAAACACGTGTACCACCGTATTTTAAAGAATGAATCGCTTTCACAATTTTTTCTGTTGAATCGTTATTTGATGACGGTACTTCGACATTAGACGACATAGCTACTGAAGACCTATCTTCTAACGCATTTAACCGGGCTACGATTGTTTGTAACGACTCACGTAATCCTGAATTAGTCCTAGGTCGTGGGCTGGACGTGGAACGGTTGCGATGCCGACGTTTCGATACTTTGCGACTCCTAGAGCGCGAACGACTACGGGAACGATTACGTTTTCCCATTATTGCGAAACTCAACACGATAATGCACAGCAATTAGCAAAATACACCAGAAATCAATAATGCGATAATTAAAACCAAATGTGGGTAGTTATCCCACTTCTGATAAAAGCAAATGAAACAATTTTCTTTAAAAAAAAAAAAAAAATTTAATGATTAAACCAAAAGTTCACTACAACGATTATTGATTTCTGTCTTCTAGCACATTTATTAACAATTCAACACAGTAATAATAATTCTATACGATACGTGACTGATGCGCCCATCCGCGGAGCTGTCCCGAGCAAAAGTGACCGACGATTGTGTCGAACGTTGAACAATGACATGACATGTTGGATCTGTCAGTTGATTTTGACAATTCGGCTAACTTCACATCGCTGAGGTTTCCTTATATTATTTTCTATTTTGTATTGTAAACAACTCCGAGGACACCAGAGTTTCTACAACTTCTATAGGTACAAGTTTTTGAAGGATTTTCATGCGTTTTTATTTAAAAATCAATCAATCTATAAATGTGTAATTTGTAATGTTGCTATTTATTAATGTTTGTGAGTATACACTTGACCCTCAGTTCGTGATTTCCAAAAATATAAGAGGTCCTATACAACTTTTTGACCGATTTTCATGCGTTTTTATTTAAATATCAAATATCAATAAAAATATTCACTTTACCTTCAGTTTGTGATTTACAAAAAAGCAAAATGAATGGAGACGAATTGATTGAGACGAAAAAGGCTAACAATTTAAAACAATCGCAATGTGCATGGGTTGGCGCGGTGGATTGCCGTGAGGTGGAGATTCTGAATCTGAGCAACGCACGCCTGCACCGTATTAATACTACTATAGGCATTTATCAAAAGTTGAAAGAGATCAATTTATCACAGAATAATCTTACCTGCTTGCCAATTGAATTCTATAATTTGAAGAACCTACAAACATGTATATTGTCATTCAATAGGCTTCTGCACCTGCCAGACGATATACATAAATTAACTAAATTAGTGAAACTATATGTAAATGATAATAGACTGAGCATGCTTCCGGATACATGAAATAGCTAGTCTGAGGACCCTGGATCTGTACAACAACAACATACATGAAGGCCTCACAAAGATAGATTATTTGGAAGAACTTGATTTTGCTCAAAATTACTTCGAAGAACCTGATGACGAAGAATATTTCTTAAAGAAGAAAAAGTTAAGAGTAAATATTCTGAACAGAGAAGATGGAAGGTACTACTCATATTTTGTGTAACTAATGAGTTAGTGGTTGAAAATATATTCTTACTCTAAAAATTGAATCATTAAAATAACGTTTTTTAAAATTTCAGTCTGTCTGTCTGTTTGTTCTGGCTAATCTCTGGAAAAGCTGGACTGATTTAGACTGGGACTTTCACTGGTAGATAGCTGACGTAATAAGGGTTAACTTAGCCTACTTTTCTTGTAGAAAAAGAATTAGGGTTCCCGTAAAAAAAAAAAACCTTGAAGTAAATCGACATTTATTCGGACGAAGTCGCGGGCATAAGCTATTATTATTAAGATAAGTCTGTAATAGCCAATCCTCCTTGAGTAAGTGTGGTGATCTCAGCCTGTTCCTTCTGCATATTGAGGGCTATGCATTGCGGTGGGCAATATTAGGCTGGTATTATTTTATTTCCATTACTCCACAAAATATATGTATACACCGTGAAATGTAAACCGTTGCAAAGCTGCAGCGAAATGACTTTGTTTTGGTAGTACAATCGATTAGTAAATATCTTTACTATGAAAATATAAAAATGGCAGATTCACAATAATTGTGAAAAATGAAACTCGAAAATGAACGCAATCAAATAGTAGTACCTAGTCAAACGCAGCGGCCGAGACCCGAGCGGCTGACGGCGCGGGCGCCAGAACACTGGGTCGTTAACCCTTGCGCTTATCAACAGCTGATTTTCTGATCTTTAGTTAATTTAATGTAACACAACACCCAAAAAGTTATTCCAATTCTCCCTTCATACTTTTACAGGCTTAAGACTATCAAAAATACTTTTTATTACCTACAACTTTACTTACTGAACACGAAAACAAAAAAACAAGTTAAACAAAGACAATAAAGTAAGTATTTTAGTCGTATTTAAAAAGTTGGAATCAACTTATTTACAATGATTTTAATCACCTAACCTATTTCTGAATTTTCACTATTCACAAAGTACTTACCTACACTTCGCGGTATCGAAGCAAGTGTTCGAAGTGTAAGCCACTACATTCCACACACAAACGAGCACTTTTAAATAAATTCTTTTAGTTTTAATAATGGGTCTCACTCAAAATTAGAAAAATCGTAATTTCAATCCATTTTTCACTTATTCAACCTACAAGTACAACGTCCGCAAGACAACTGAGCGACGAGTGCGCGACACTGCGCGGCACGGCGCGGCATTTTTTGATCTGTGGCGGCGAATGAAGAGAGTGTAAGCTACGCGCTCTAGTTTATACCGTATCACAAGGCACGAGAGCTTATTTTTCTCTGAACATTTATGATTTATTGCTTTTTACTTTGTCGGTAGCGCATGAGTTTTGAATGATACCTACGTTAGGACATACGTCATTTCGTTGGCTACGTTGCGTTTGTGTGCGTGACAGTGTAACTATTGTTACTCACGCTTTCGAGTTTATGATTTTTTTTTTTTAATATTTTAAAATAAAAATATTTTTATTTTTTAAGTTTAACTCTACGTTCCATTAGTACTACTGAGGGCGAATCGTTCTGCCGCGTTTTTGCAACGGTTTACATTTCAGGGTGTATAATAAAAAAAATGATTTACAACGCTTTGTAGGTGACAGTACTAAACAGACTTATAAAATCAATTTTCAGGAAAGTTGAAATGGACAGCGAAGATAGTAAGCCCGAATGCCTACTTCCCAGTGATGATAAAGAGCTTAATGCTTCAGGATCAAAAGCAAGTGTGGAAGTACGAGGTTAGTTCCTATTTACATAACAGAACCGCAAGGCTTCAACCTCAACCACCTCACGCCCCAGCCGCCGCGGGAGACGCTCCGGGCGTCGGGAGCCGCGAGACGACTCCCGGCCACCGTAGACGCGGGTCCGTGGGCGGTGAGCAATGGGTAGCTCACCGTCCGTTCGTTGATAACGACAGACCGTGTCGACGGCGCGTTCGTGTTCCACGCGCGCCTCAAAGAGATGTCAGCAAACAATTGAAGGGGCCACTAAGGGCCGATGCCTGCCGGGGCTGCGGGTTGTTCGAAAGAGATACCGCGCCCCCGGAACGCAAAGGGCACAAGAAGGAACATGGATGGGTTTTAGTCAGTAAAAGTCTGACACTCCCTCCCGCCCCGCCCAGGGCGGGGGAAGTCATTTGATGATTTCCCATCGGTAAAAAAAAAAAAAAAAGGCTTCAACCTCAAGCTCAACAATATTCCTGTAAAAACCATTGTTTTGTTTTGTAATAGATTTTTTTTAAATTTCATAATATTTATGGGTACATTCATACGTAAATTCATCATCAAACTTTATACCAGAAAAATGCAGCAATGAAATCTCATAGCAGATAAGAAATTCAATTTGCATATTGGCATTTTATGAGCGCATCAACCCACAGTTAAATCAGAGAGTGATTTGACAGCAGGTTAATGCACTAACAATGTCAGTAGTTGGATGTCCCGATGGAAATTGTATATACTATACCTATTGTATAACAATGCCTCTATCTACATATTTTGTAACATCATCATTATATTTCCAGATATGGCAGATACCAGGCACAGTTCTCCTGATGATTCGGATTCTGACGACAACTGGGTCCCTCAATTGGACAAGCCTTTTGTAGCTTCTTATACTCCACCTCGTCCCTTCTGGCTATCGTTCGTGATAAAGAAAATGGAAGAAGGTAATTTTTGTCCAATAGACGCGCATGTAGCGTCAATGGCGGATATTGTGAAATACGAAAGGTATATTAATCCACCAGTAGAATATGAGTCCGATGGACAGTTCGACGATTACTCTGATGATAATTCCTAATTAGCAAGTCCACCTGGGGCTGGGTGAATGTTTTGTGGAATTTTTAAAGTTGGGAACTTATCATTTTAAAATTGTTAATAATGGGTTTGTATAAACTCCAAGTCTCCATTTACCTGACTAGTTCTGTCCCACCTTGATTTCCTCTGTGACATTAAAAAGCCATATCTATATAGATGTAAGTTGAGTATGTAAAGGCAGTACTTTACTTTTTAGCCAGCCCTACAAACAAGGCTGGTATAAAGTAAAGTTGTCCTGTGTGACTGGCCATCCTACCTACCAGTCAGTCAACATCACAAAATGAACTATTGTGGGAATGAATTACACAAAGTGATGGTTAAAAGACACCATGTCATGCCATGTGCATTATCCATTAATCGAAAACTAAGTTGTTAGAGATCTCATTATTTGTACTTGCTGTTAATGATTAAACGAACTTACCTGTACGTGAAGTTCTATCATAATTATACTCGCGCCTCGTCCTCGAGATTAGTAATTAACACATGTAGACTTTGAGAGTATTGGGAATATCATCAATGAATTTGCAAATAAGTCTAAATATTTTAATTATTATTTATTTTGGTACAAACAATAATCAGAGAAAACAACTTTGTACTTCTACATTTAACAATTATTGGGAGGTTCCTTTAAATGTTAAGTAAATCATAAAATAATGTAACTAACTAAAGAATAATTATTTTTATAATAGCTATCATAGCTAGTTGTATACAATCACGTAAGTATCAATGTACGAAGAAAAATGTGCTTTGTGCGAAGCTCTTACTGTATATAATCGATTAATCATGATTATTGGTTAGTATTGACTCTGCTAAGGTAGTATAATCGTCATCAATAATGACCCTTTGATAAAATTTTGAAAATGTTGTAGAATTTCTACTCCATCCTGCTGTTTTACGGATAGTGTCTAGGCTGACGCCCAGTGAGTGCGCACGCGACGATGCTGCATGTCTCGTGCTGTGTGCACTGAACACGCTCGTGTCGACCCCACACTCACTGAGAGTTTGCTTTATCCAGCGGCTCAGCGTTTGTGTTCCTACTGGTTTGTGAGGTTTCCTAATTGCAACAAATAATTCATCACATGTTCTTAATAGTGACGTGCGTTCTATATATGACAATAATGCAGTGGCTGGGCAAATAGCTGGTTTTTCTAAAAAGTAGGGTAAATTAATAATCGGTTGTTAAAATCCTGGTCTAGAAGTTTTAAGCATATCGGGGATTTTAATTGTAATACGCTGAGGAAGCTTTTGAACGTTACTAACTTTTATCTTTGATAGGGTTTGAACTCTGTGTGCTGAGGAGAGAGCCAGTAATGTTATGGTTTTATTTGTGAGCTTAACCAAGGTTAATTCCTCATTAGGATGCCAAGAACTTAACACATCTAAAACTAGATTGGTGTCCCAGGTAACATTATATTTGGGTCTTGGTGGTTTTAGTCGAAAAACTCCTTTGAGAAATCTTTTTACACTATCGTCACTAACTATTACTGGGCTCAAGACCAGCGAAAGAGCGGATCTGCACGAATTGAGTGTACCGTACTGGCAACCGTCATTAAAGAGTTGGGTTAAAAACTTAATTATTGTGGGTACAGACGCATCATAGACGTTGACCGAATTATTTTTACAGAAGTCCCACCATTTCTTTAAGTAAACGTCATATTGCTTTATGGAGTTAGGTGCTAATGATGCTAACATTATGTCTAGGGATGATTCTGGTAATTTTCTTCTTGAAAATGCGTCCCGGATAATATGCCTGCCACCAGGGTAATCGAGTCGTGAATCCTCCTGGAGCTGGAATGAGACAAAATGGGGTGGCTTTTAGGTGAAAATGTTAAAGTTTCCGAAATAAGAAGGGATCTAAACACGGGGTACCATGGCTGTGATGACCAAAAAGGTACGACTACGATACCCCGTGCCTTGTCTGTTATTATTTTTCGAAGAGTTTTAAGTATAACAGAAAATGGCGGGAATGCATAAAAATCATAATTTGACCATGAAACTGTAAAAGAGTCTATCGCGAATGCGTCTGGGTCTCGGTGCCAGGATATGTACGTAGCACATTTGTTATTGATGCGACTTGCGAACAAATCGATTTTTGGCTGACCGAAAGTGCGGGTGAGACTGTCAAAGGCCCAATCAGACAGCTCCCATTCTATGTCCGGGTGCGTTCTTCGTGATTCATAATCGGCAATTTTATTATCACTAGATTTAATGTACGAAGCATAAACGAAAATCTTTTTGGTTTCGCACCAGTTCCAAATGTCACGAGTTATTTTTGTGAGGTGAGGGTATTGTATGCCTCCCATTTTATTTATATACGCAACTGCTGTAGAATTGTCAACACGTAGTAATATTTGGCAATTAAAAAGGCTTGTAGCAAAAACTTTTAAAGCAATGAAAGCGGCAAGCAGCTCTAAATAATTTATGTGCTGCTTTCGTTCAGAGTTTGACCACTGCCCGCTTGCAGACTTTCCTTCACAGGCGGCCCCCCACCCCGTAGTTGAGGCGTCAGAAAATATCTCAACTTGGTAAACATCAATTCTTATTCGGTGGACTGAATGTTCTATTTTATTTAGCCACAATTGGAAGTCGATTTCAAGTGATTCAGGTAAATTCATAATTTTGTTGTAATCATCATGGCCTTTTAGGTTGAGATATTTACATCTCTCCATTTCTTTAGTGTGCAGCCATCCGTATTCTATGGCTGGGCAAGAAGAAACTAATAAGCCTAATAGCTGAGCAAACGATCTAATTTTACAACGCTTTAGTTTTGAAAATATTTCAAGTTGTGTTTTAATTCGTAATCTTTTATCTGTTCGCAAGTTAACCTGAAACTTGTGCGAATCTATAATCATACCTAGGAATTTGCATTTCGTCGAAGGCAAAAATACGCTTTTTTCTTTATTAATAATGAAACCAAGTGAAATTAATAATGTTTTAGTTAAATCTATGTTAGTTAAACATTCCAGACGGGAATATCCAACCAAAAACCAATCATCTAAATAGACAGTGGACAAAAAACCAGCAAAGCACAATAATTTAGTTATAGGTTTACATATTTTTGTGAAAACATATGGGGCAGTACTTAGCCCAAATGGCAAGACATTAAATTCGAATAATTTATCTTCAAAAAAGAATCTCAGAAATTTTCGATATTCTTTATGTATTTTAAATAAAAAATACGCATCTTTAAGATCAATTGACGCCATTTGACAATTATACGTTACAATTTTTAATGCTGTTCTTAAATCCTCCAGTTTAAAGTGATCCGTTTGAATGAATTTATTAAGATTTTTTAGATTTAAATAAAACGTTTTTTGCCATTTGGTTTCGGAACCAGAAAAATACTTGAAATAAATTGATCTTTACATGGAAGGCATTCTGATATGGCTCCTATTTTAAGCAGGTTATTGATAGCTTCTAAATAATGCGGTCTTTCGTTAGCCGAGTAAGTTGATTTAGCAGGGAGTGTGTGTTGTACAACGGGTGATGTGAATGGTATCTTGTAACCTTTTATCCAAGATAGTATAGTGCGATCCTTCGTAATTGCAGCTCACTGTTGATAGAATTTAGATAAGCGGCCTGCGTACTTAACTGTATCTAGTAGCGGCGACTGTGATGAGTGCACGTACGTCTGCGGCGGAGGAAACTGAGCGCGCGACGTGGCAGGCTCGCGGCTCCTCGATGCTGGCGGCGCCGACCCCGCAGGCGGCCTGCGCGCCTGGGGGGGAGCCCTGCGGTTTAAAGCTCTCGATGCCGGTCCTTTATAATTAGTAATCACAGTCTTGCTGTTGGATTCGGCTTTCAGTTCGATCCCTGATTTGTTCACTGCCTTTGCTGATCTCAAGGTCTCAGTTAAATTTTCGCCGAACAGAAATGTGTCGATCTTGGTGACTTTAAGATGCTCCTTTAAATCATTTTTGAGGGCGAATATGATGAAATTTCTACGTGTGATTGAATCTGCATGTTGTAAATCACATAAGATTTTGCTTGTATCCATTAATTTTTGTAACACATCATTGTTTAAAGTTTTAGAGTTTAATTGAGAATTTGTAATATCGGCTAGACAAGCTATTGCACAAGACATTTGTTTTTGTTTGTTTTCTATGCCCTTATCGCGCTTAATTGCGCTATCAGTAAGTGCCGCCTTAATTTCCGGGTTTAGTTTAGGAGCGTCAAGTTGGACACAGTTTTTAGGTAACAAATACTTTGAGATCAAAGTTTTGCGAGTTTCTTTATTTAGACCGTTTATAGCAGTATGTAATAAACGATTTACAAGTTCGTTGTGTATTTCTGGTCCGTATTTGTCAGTATTGGTAGGATCATCGCCTAAGATTTCTAAAATTTCTGTATCCAGATCAGGAATGTTGGTATCACGAGCAAAAGTCTCTTCAGGGGGCACATCTATGGCCGTACTAGGGCCTGGCTTAGGTTCACAGGTTTTATTCGAGCTCTGAAGCTTTTCATCCTCAGGCCAGTCTAATAACCAATCATCTGGTCGTAGTGTAGGAGTGTCTGAAAATTATCATAGATATGATAATTTTAATACGTAAGTTAAATAACTTGCAACAGACAATCACTTGAAACACGGCCTTAAAAAACTCCATGGCCAACTGCCGTTAATTTCGAAACTTTTATGGTTTGAAAATTAGGCATATTTATACATTAGGTTAGGTTACAATCCCCAGCGGAAGGAACGCCAACCGTATTTCAATGCGTTGAAACAGTCCCAGTGACTGTTCCGATTGCATTTTAAATAAATTCAGTACGTAGATACGTAGACAGACGAGAAAATAGTTATCACTTTAAATAGAGAATGTAAGTACATACCTGCTCCAATATTCTCGTCGTGTAAAATAACAGATTCTTCCAAGTCTGATACACTTTCCAAAGCACTAATATTTTGTCGTTCGCGAACTTTTCGTTCCAACTTCCTAATTTTATTTTTATAACGGTTAATATCTTCTTCAAATGTTCTAGAATTCCTACGTTTCGGCATTTTGTAGCCGTGCAGTGTGAAGACGCTAAACAGATGTTGAGTGGTTGAGCACTAAAATGCGAAGCACGCACAATTCGGCATCACAATTACATAGCGAACTTATGGAATCAGGAAAATTTTCTACATCATAGACTTCGATCCTGATCACTTTAGCACCACGCGTAAGTTTTTTGACACAGGTGAATGCAGCTGTTGAACATCTCTTGAGCTGTTTGCTGCTGGGGCCCTCCAGATTCAGTTGTTTTTCGTTATACTGTCCTGGCACAGTATTCATAGGGACGAAGTTGAAAAGGTCGTTTTCGGAGTCCTTAAAATAAAAATACAGAAAGCAATTACAGTCGTGTTGTGGTATACAAATATACGTTTGATTCGAAAACTCTCATGTCAAGGACCTATTATGTATGTTTGAGTCGCTACAATAGACAATCAATTTATACGTTTTATATGTATGATATAAAACGATTGATACAAACAATGTAATATTTAAATTGTTAGATAAAATACTGTTAAATATTTATATTATTTATATATTAACACTTACCGACATTACAGAATGATACCGTTTTTAGCAAGTCAGGACTCAGCAGGAGCAGAAATTGAATGATCGATTTTAATATATTTTTTCCAATTTATATATAATTCTATAGAGTTCAAATTCGTACATTTTTGTTAGATTGTTCCCCGACAGTAGGTTAAAATTACAGTGACAAAAATGGCATAGTGAAATTTAAACCTCAAGACATAGCGGCGCCAAACATTTCATTGTTTACTATAAATATATATTGATAAAATAAATACTACTGTATGTTTGTTCACTGTAATTTTTTCATACATTTTATTGAGACGATTCGACAAGCAAAACCATCGCACGTAAGTAGTATGTGTAATTTGCAATGTAAGTTCTAATTCTGTTTAAGGAGATGAATCAAAACAAAATTGCGATATCGACATACTACTGTTACACCTAGTTTTGCCTGCTATTACTAATTTATTTTTCAAACTTATAATCTTTAACTCACCTAAAAGAAAGGTAATGTTCACCGGTAACGTCACCGTCTTTCGTTTGATGCAGTCGGGTAAATCTCTTACTGTGTTATATCAGTATAGAATAAATTAATAATAATAATGTAATGCTGTAATAAAATAAATATTATATAAACGAAGTCGCGGTATTTAACTAGTATGTAAAACTTGGACTGTGGTTACTCTACCTAGTCAAATATTAATGTAAACTTTAGATATCATAATATAAGGTTGAGATTTGTAGACTTGGTTATGATAGCAAAAGATTTGTCTCGTAAAGAATTCCTGAGTCAGGATTTTAGCGTCATGTATGCATTACATTACATTACATATTTGGAAAAATCTCACGCGGATCCCGGCTATTTAAACCCTGGAGAGTGAATTAGGAGCATCACTTCAGCTACTAGGAGCTCAAGATTAACATCAAGTACCTACTTATCAAGAATCCACCTGCAATAAGGAAAATGTAAGTAGTTCACTAACTTATTTTTAATATAGCAGTAGTAGCAATATATTGTAAGTAGTTACAGCAACGGCTAAGCTCCAAGTGATTCCTAATATAATAAATCTGCTCTTCTATTCATGTTGTACAGTTAATCTATCGCGATATAGTACTGTGGTTTAATAGAGTATTATTTCTATGATGGCTATGTTCCAGTATTATAGAAAGATGTATTTCAATATTACATGTAGATAGACGATAATAATTAATTAGAGTGGTGTACCTACCCGACATGTCAGTGGGATGTGCGCTTGAATAATTATTTGATTGTATTAATAGTTACTTATGTATTTGTTTCACTCCATTTCAGGTCGCATGAAATCGCTGAGACCCTATTTCCCTCCGATGTCGACGAGGAACCTCAAGTTCCGAAAAAGAAGCACGACGGGCGAAAAAGGAAGCACGCATCAACTCACACGACGGGGTCGGATCGAGAGCAAGTCCGATGCCAGGGCCGTCGTCGTCGGCGCCACCGCCGCCCCGTTCATCAGCTTCAAAGAACCCACATATCAAACCCATCACCCCGAAGAAGTGCACGGTATACGATCTGTTTGGAACCGATAGCGAGGACGACGAGAACGGGGTCCCTGTAGTTACTGGTAAAACACTGTTAACTTCATATATAACACGACGCCTTGCTAACGGCCATTCGCGCCAAACCCATGAAAACAAGCCGGGAACTCACTATATTGATTTAAAAATATACCGGTGCGATGAAATAGAGAAAGTCCCGCCAATGAATAGGTGGCGCCAAGCAATTGTCACGCTTAAAAATCAAACATATGACCATACAGATGCTTGGCAACATTTATCAAATTTTATTATGGCTACTCGAAAAGAGTATGTTAAGTGCCCACCAACATTTGTAAGTAACTATTATTGAAATAGTACTTAATTAAAAAAGTAGGTACATGCCTATTCAATTCACTTAATCACTTTTTGTATTACTCTTTTATAATAATAATAATTAGATATTATCTTTATATCTCAAGTTTTATCGAATCTATTAATAGTAAAATTATGTAACGAATATTACGCAGATCGTGATTACATTATTAATATACACTATTGCTGTACTTAGATGTTTATGCATATATTTTTTTTTAATCAATCATGTAATCGGTTTTAGCAATTAAGTTTTAATAGTAATTCATATTACATCAAATTTAATTTAATGTTCATTGTTTTTTTTTTTTTTTTTTTCTTTCTTTCTTACAGTTACATCTAGACCCGGAATCGGAACAAATAACGATGAAATAATAATATGTCAAAAATGTCACATTGAAATACCTAAAATAGAATATCAGTATCATTTGAGAACGAATTTGCATAAATCTAATTGCATACTAAAAACTGAAATTGAAAATATTGATATAATAGCCACGGCTTTTAAAAAGAGAATAATAAGTTACAAACTGAATCCATCAATGGAATACCTAATACCTGAGGAATTCCTAATGGATAATCAGCATAAGGTCATAAGACTAATTAACGATTGTGTGATCAAACATAATTGTGTTAAATTAAACTTTGAGCTTTTTGCTTATTTCATTCTTCCAAAATCTGATGAGCAACAGCTTAAATCATTTAACACAAAATATGAAATTGTTTATAATAACACAGATATTAATGAATTATATTTGAAAGCAATAAATACATTTGACAGAAAGCTCTCAGAGTTCCAACATCGTGAATCTGGCTGGTCTTGTGTCTTTATAAGTCATCTAGAAATTAACATTAACAAATACTCTCCTTTGCGAGGCGGCACCTATGTAGATTTGCCGCAAGTAATAAAAAAAACTAGAAGTTGTTTAAATATTAAAAACAGCGATAACAACTGCTTTTTATGGAGTATTGTCGCAGCATTATATCCCACCCAAATGAATGTTTGCAGAACAAGTTCATACCCACATTTTTCAAAAGTTTTAAACATTGATGGAATATCATTACCTCCATCATGTAAAGATATTAAAATTTTTGAAAATTTAAATCCCCACATAAGTATTAATATATATGGATTAGATAATAAAAACATGGTCACTGGTCTTTTATACGTGACAAGTTTAAGAAAAAACCATCATGTAAATTTATTGTACTTTGAACAGAAAGATAACGGGCATTATTGCTTAATAAAAAATCTATTGAGATTGATCAAACGTCAAATAAGTAAACATAAAGGTAAAATGTACCTATGTGAGACATGCTTACAAGTTTTCACGAGTGAAACGAGATTTAGCGCTCATAATAAGTGTCCTAAGATTTTGACAATGTTACCTGAAAAAAATAGTATTCTTCAATTTAAGAACTTCGAAAGAAAACAAAAAATTAATTTCGTAATTTACGCCGATTTTGAGAGTCTTTTACTAAACTGCAACATAAATGTAACTGAAAATACTCGTACCTATAAGATTCACGAACCTTCATGTTTTGGTTACTACATTTGTTGTTCACACAATACGGGACTGAATAAGTATGTTACTTACTGAGGAGCTGATTGTGTAGAAGTATTTATAAAATATTTAATAAGAGATTTGGAGTACATTCACAGTATCTTATTAAATAAAATACCTATGGCACCTTTAACTAAGGACCAAAAAAAGGATTACAAAAATGCCACTACATGTCATATCTGTAATTATTTGCTCTTTGACGATAAAGTAATGGATCATGATCACATTACATCACAATACCGAGGAGCAGCACACTCTCATTGTAATTTAATGTTAAGAGTTTGCCCTTTCGTGCCTGTTATTTTTCATAACCTATCCGGCTATGACTCTCACCTATTTATAAAAGAATTATCGAAGTATGAAGGTGCTTTCAAAATTATACCAAAAACCAAAGAAAGGTATATGTCTTTCACAAAAGTACTCCATACTACAAATGCATTAAAATCAAGGCCTGTTCAAGTTAAGTTCATAGATTCTTATCAATTTCTTAATTCAAGTTTAAGCACATTAGTAAATAATTTGAATGAAACCGACTTTGTTAATTTATCAGAAGAATTCCCAGATACTAGTTATAATCAGTTAAAGTTGTTGCGACAAAAAGGAATTTATCCCTATGATTATATTGATGCATACTCAAAATATAACGAGACTCGTCTTCCATCGAAAGATTGTTTCTATAATAGTTTGAATTGTCAACATATTAGTGATGATGAATACGTTCACGCTAAATCTATTTGGCAGTCATTTAATATTAAATCACTTGGAGAATATACAGATTTATATTTAAAGACCGACGTATTACTTCTTTCCGATGTAGTCGAAAAATTTAGACAGACTTGTCTGGATCATTATCAACTTGATCCAGCGTATTACATTACTGCACCTAGTTTAAGCTGGGATGCGATGCTACTGTACACAGGCGTTAAATTAGAATTACTTCATAGTTTGGAAATGTATGAATTTTTGGAAAAGGGAATACGTGGAGGCTTAGCACAATGTTCTCTTCGCCATGCTCAAGCTAATAATAAATATTTACCGAATTATGATGCTTTTCGAAACGGAACGGAATCCGCTTAAGTCAACATCGCTCCTTACAACAATAATATAAAATAATTTGTTTTAGTGCTATTAGACACAAATAAAATACATAACTGCATTCAGCGATATTCACTTATCAAGCGACAGTGTTATCCATAATCAAAACCTTTAAACTCATCAAATATAGCAGTGACAGTGCAAGTACGTTTTTTTGGCAGTGAATAAGGATTATTAACCAACAACATCGCAAAACCAGGTTAGCGTTTTAATATTCATACAGACTAAGATAAAAGAAATAACGTCTGAACGAAATTAACCTTTACATCAAAGAAATTTGCAAAAATCGTCTACTGATTACAGTTGTGAATTTAAAATTAGCAAAATTTTATATGTAAACAAAGGACATTGACCAATCGTGAACCAGCTCATTGGTTAATGACAGTTAAAAATTCGTTCAGAAATCACACTGTTGGACAATAACTCAACTTGGACACAAGGCTTTTGGTGCCAACACTGATAACGTTCCGTTATAATCAGATCCCGGGACTTATAATTATGTTTACATATATATCTGTAAAACTAAATTAAATTGACTGTATTAAATATGAATTTCCTACAAAATATTACTATCCGCCGTACTAGGACTAAATCGGATTCAATGTTGAACGAAAGTGAGGTTGATACAATGCATGCAACGTTGAATGAGACATTCACTAGTGTACCGGAGATGTCCGACGATGATGATGATGACATCAAGAAACTGCGAGATCAAATAACCAAACTTACACTTGACCTGCAAAGCGCTCACCTAGAAATTGAAGAATTGACTATAGAAAATAATAATCTCAAAACAATGAACGTAAATTTGAGCAAACAAAATGAGCTGTACAAAAAAGTTACGTACAGTCCAACTAAATTAAAATCACCTAGCACAAAAAAGGCAAAAAATCGGGGTAAAAATCATAAACATACACAAACAGATACAAATCTTAGTAAATATAATAAAGCTTCAGTAGAAACACAATGCCAAAATCTTAAAAAGGTGAACGAAAGCTTTATACCTACACCACCAATAAACCAATGCACTAATAAAGCAGACAAAAATCAATTGAAGCGTAATAAAATTTACATACTAAGCACAGATAACAAAAATAAATTGCTTCATATTGCAGAAAATACTTTAGAGAAATATGAACTTTGCCATTACATCACGCCTCACGGAACTATGGGCCTCCTGTTAAAAGGTATCAAAGAAAAGTTGTCTGAGTTCACTCTACAGGATTTCTGCATTATATTTATAGGTGAGGAAGACTTTAAAATAACAAATAATTATTTTGAGAGCATTTTATTAATCAGGCAAACGTTGCAAGAAGTCTCGAACACTAATATAATTATTTGCACTCCGACGTTCAAATTCTTCACAAGCAACTACCTATACAACTCAAGAGTGGAAACATTTAATAATTTATTATACCTAGATACTGTCACTCATGAACACGCATATTTTCTAGACAGCAACATGAACTTAAAGTATGACGACACTATGTTCAATAAACACACTGGTGTAATAAATTACTTTGGAATGCAATCGATTTTTAAGGACATTTTCAAAATGATTATTGACATAAATATATTAAACACTGACTTTCACCAACAACCTGACAACCAAATGAAGACGATAACTGAATCAGAGGACACGGGACAGTTTTTTCTTCAGTCGTATTAGTGTAATGCATCAAAACATTGCTGGATTGTTAAACAAATCAGATTTGTTAACTGTTCAATTAGAAAACCTAGAAAATCAAGGGACGACTATAGATGTAATCTGTTTGACAGAACATTTCATAACATCTGGACATGAGAGTTTACTGTACATTCCGAATTTTCACTTAGCCGCTTTCTTTTCACGAAGTACAAATCGGGGAGGAACTTGTATCCTTGTAAGACAGGGTCACCAGTACAAGGAACTGCCAGATGTTGCTAAACATTCTGTATCAGGTGTATTTGAAATATGTGCTATAGAATTATTAACCTATTCAATTATTGTTATATGTGTATATAGAGTCCCAAAATATAATTACTTGACATTTTATGAAAATCTTGACATTGTATTAAAAAAAGTTAGTTTATTATCGAATAAAACAATTGTTTTATGTGGTGATCTTAACATTAATATACTGTTTAGAAATAAGATTACTCTAGACTTGGAACACTTCCTACTTAACTATAACTTAACACTAGCTCTAAACCAGCCTACTAGGCCTCATAGTAACACTTGTATTGATAACTTTGCCCATAATCTAAGTAAAGGATGGAAAGCGGAAATTATTGATCTCATGTTATCAGATCACACATCACAAATACTTAAAATACCTGTTAATAAAACGTGTCGCCTACAATTTTGGAAAACGGTAAAAAAAAGTTACATCAAAGAGAATCTTGATAAATTTAAATTATGTATACAAAACTTATCTTTCAAAGAAGTTTACGAAAGTGATGATGTTGATGTAGCCTATAAGATCTTTCTAGATACTTTTTTGTTGTTTTACAATCTCTGTTTTCCAGATAGAATAATAACTATAAAAACAAAGAAACAGGTTCAGTGGATTTCTCATGGCATTAAAACATGTAGTAAAAGACAGAGACAGCTATTGTGGAATTACAGACTACACCCAACAAAAAAAGCTAAACGAGAATTGAAAAATATACTACACGGTACAAAAAAATTGTTAGACTAACCCAGAAGGCACAAAATAATCATTTTATAAACAACTCGCAAAATAAATCCCAAGCCACATGGCAGATAATCAATCGTTCCAAAATTAACTTACCAAAAGAACAGATACTGACGATAAAAACAGATAATTTGACTTACACAAACCCGACTGACATAGCAAATGAATTTAACGACTACTTTATAGATGACATTGAGAATAACATAACAAATGACATTAAAATTAATAATAAGTTAGATCATTTGACAATGCAATCAATGTTTATGCAGCCTGTTCTAAAATCTGATATTATTTTAGCCACAAAAACACTTAAAAATACTAGTACTGTAGGTATTGACGGTATATCCACAAAAGTGATCAAATGCGTAATTGAGCTTATAGCACCTGTCTTAGCACATATTATGAATATAGGTATTACCGAAGGCGTCTATCCCGCTGAATTGAAAAAAAGCATAATAAAACCGCTTCATAAAAAGGAAGACAAAAAGAATATAAAAAATTACCGGCCAATAGCCAAAATTCCGATTTTTTCCAAAATTTTTGAAAAAGTTATTTATAACTCACTGTACCAATATCTTACTAAATACAACATTTTATGCAAAGAACAAAACGGTTTCCGTAAAAATAGAACAATAAACATGGCTATTTTCGATTTTTTAAATATTGTTATGTCTGCTGTTGATAGAAAAACTCCCATCTGCGCTATTTACACAGACATGACTAAAGCTTTTGATTATGTAGATCACAAAATCCTATTAAACAAATTAAATAGTTATGGCATCAGAGGTAACATTTTAAAATTACTGGAATCATACCTAAGTCATAGATTGCAATGTACTGAGATCACAAGAGTTTGCGCAAAAACCAAAACAGAACGAACTTATGTGTCAAAGTTCAGAAGTATAAAGTATGGAGTGCCTCAAGGTAGCGTGCTTGGGCCACTTT
Organism: Hoplodrina ambigua; assembly: GCA_949774945.1. Taxonomy (NCBI): domain Eukaryota; kingdom Metazoa; phylum Arthropoda; class Insecta; order Lepidoptera; family Noctuidae; genus Hoplodrina; species Hoplodrina ambigua. The sequence continues at coordinate 19,527,476 of OX458964.1, forward strand.
TATTTCTCATTTACATAAATGATTTGCCAAAAGTGACACAACAAGAAATGATTTTGTTTGCTGATGATAGTACCGCCATAGTAGAATGTAAAGACTTAAATACTTATCAATCTGACATTAATAATACTCTTACTGACATAATTAATTGGCTTAATATGAATAATTTAATAATTAACCTTAAGAAAATTAAAGTAATGCATTTCCACCAGAGAATTGAAGCTCCAAAAATTTTAGTTAATTATAATGGCACTCAAATAGAAGAAGCAAAAGTAAGTGTATTTTTAGGTATTCATATTGATAATAACCTTAATTGGAAACCTCACATAGAACAGCTTTGTAAAAGAATAAATAAATCTGCCTATGCACTTTTTCAATTGACTAGAAAAGTAAATATAGATGCGTTACTTGTTGCCTATCATGGTCTAGTTGCCTCACTTCTAAGATACGGAATTATTTTTTGGGGTAACTCCACGGATAGGGAATTAATATTCAAGGCACAAAAAAGGTGCATTAGAGCCATGTGTGGTCTGAAAACTGACGACAGCTGTGCACCGTACTTTAAATCTTTAAATATACTCACGCTACCTTCATTATACATATTAGAAATTAGTATATTCGTCAAAACAAATCCTAACCTTTTTGAAAAAGTTACAATGGCACGAAATGTTCCAATTCGTAGTCAGTACAAAAATTCTTTGCGTAATTATAAATGTAAAACTGCATTATTAAAAAAAAGTGTACTGGGAATGGCACCGCGCATTTATAATAAAATTCCAGACGTCATAAAAAAATTGAATTTTAAACAATTTAAGAAAAAAATTAAATTGTTCTTAATTGATAAATGTTATTACACTATTGACGAATACTTAAATGACGAATTTTTATAGCATTACATCTTGTCAATATATATAACAATTCTGATATTTTATTTATTGTGACATAATGTTACTTGGACATTTTGATTGTTTTGACATTATATCATTTTCAACCGACTTCAAAAAGGAGGAGGTTCTCAATTCGACGCGTATGTTTTTTTTTTTTTTTGTATATATGTTCTACGATTACTCCGCCAATTATGAATCGATTTGGATGGTCCCATAGGAATATTGTCATGATCTGATGATGAACTTTGGAGATATGGAACGGAACTCCTTAAAAAATCACAGCAGAACCGCCGTAACAAGAGAAATTGCTTTGTTTATACGTGTAGTCGATGACTGACTGAAGGAAGTAGGGAGGGGGTACGTCAACCCCCCTCCTACCACTTTCCAAAATTAAATATATCGTGTGAGGTATTGTTTGGAAGGGCTTTATGTAAGGATTTCAAACATTAACACACAAGCACTAAAAAGTGAAAAATAAAAAGCTTTTTTACAAAAAAATATGACCGCCTTCAAAAACTACAAAATAAAAAATAACTTTAGCTTGGAAGTCGGTGGCAATACCTACATAACAAGAAACAAAACCAAAGCCGCCGACTTTCAAGCTAAAGTTATTTTTTATTTTGTAGTTTTTGAAGGCGGTCATATTTTTTTTGTAAAAAAGCTTTTTTGACACTTTAATTCTTTGACATGATAATTGTATTGAAATTTAATTGATTTCACTTTGTAATTGAATTGACATCTTAATTGTACTGTAATTATTTTTTTTTTGTTAATGAAAATTCTAATTTGAAATTGTCAACAACAATAGCACCCATATTTGTACGCCTCCAGGCATAACATAGCGCTCTGTTCATTGAAAATAGACCTGAATTGTTTTTTACCTATGTTAACAAATAAATAAATTATTATTATTATTATTATTATTATTATTCAAAAATCAACGTATTTGGTTTATCCTGACTGTAACAATTTATATGGTTACGCAATGACAAAGAAAATGCCTATTTCAGATTTCCGATTTTTGACAAACGATGAGATTAAAACAATAAATGTGTTATCAATATCAGATGATTCTGAATATGGATATATTTTAGAAGTTGATTTAATATATCCTGAGAGTTTACATAATACGCATAGTGATTTACCTTTTGCAACCGAGAGGTTCACACCTCCCGGAGGCAGAACACCTAAATTAATTGCTAATTTATACTTTATTTTTATTTATTTTTTTTTTTTTTTAAATTCAACTACGTAATACATTACATTAATTTAAAGGCATGTTTATTAAACGGAATGATTTTGAAAAAAAATCACCGTGTTTTAACATTTAGACAAGAAAATTATTTACAAAAATATATTGACTTGAATACTACATTGCGTCAAGCTTCAACAACCCTATTTGAGAAAGACTTTTTTAAACTCCTCAATAATGCTATATTTGGGAAAACTATTGAAAATAGACGTAAACAGGTTAATGTCAAATTAGTTACTATGTGGGATGATTATAATAATAAAACTAACAAGCACCACGGTGCAGAAAAGTTAATTGCAAAACCAAATTTGAAAAGTATTGCAATCTTTTCTGAAAATTTTGTTGCTATTCAATTAGCTCCTGAAAAAAATATTTTAGATCGCCCTATTTACATTGGGTTTACAGTTCTAGAATTAGCAAAGGAACATTTATATAAATTTCACTACAACTTTATTAAAAATAAATATGAAACTCGCGCAAGACTGTGTTATACAGACACAGACAGCCTTCTTTATTTTATAAATACAGAGGATATTTACGAAGACATAAAAAATGATGTCACAAAATTTGATACAAGTAATTTTCAGACTGATAATTGTTACAGCATGCCGAGAGTAAATACTAAAATTCCAGGACTATTTAAAGATGAACTCGGGGGTGACATCATAAGCGAATTTGTAGGACTAAGAGCTAAACTATATTGTATAATCACTTCAAAAACTCGCATCACAAAAGCAAAAGGAATATCTAAAGCTGTTACTAATCGATTAAAATTATCCCACTATAGTAAAGCTTTAACAAATAATGTCAATTTCAAATGTAAAATGAATATAATTAAATCACTCAAGCATGTACTGTACTCTCAAGAAATTCATAAAGTAGTATTAAACAGAAATGATGATAAGAGACAAATACTCACGAACCAAATTGAAACTTTACCTTGGGGTCACTGTGAAACTTTATTTTGAGAACTAATGTATAAATATAAATATGTTTATATGAACAAATTGTAATGTTATTATAATCTTTGTTATTATAATTATAAACAAAGATTGTTAATTTAGTGAGTGGTAGTGTTGATTTTCGTATTTGAATATGTAAGTAATACGTGAATAAAACATTTATAACTAATGCATGATTTTTTATTCTTGTTACGGCCTTACAGTGTTCTGCATTTTATTAATCCACCACTGATTATGAATATAAATACCATACTAACTTATTAATATTATTATTATTATTTACATCAGGTATAAACATGAAATGGATAAGCACTGTAGGTATACCGAATAATACGTTCGCTTTAAATTTCACATGACAACTTTAAACCAATCTAAATTATTTGTTTTTATTATACTTATGCTTTATATATCTATGTTTGGATGAAATTGAATTAATAGTTAAAATGAAGTTGATCAAACAACACACATCACTTAATATTAATCATATAAATCTTGGTGACTCTGATAACCACATTAGGCATAGCATTCTGTTACCAAATACGATTCGTTGTATTATATGTGGTCCCTCGAATTGTGGAAAAACAAACGTCGTGCTTAGTTTATTGTTACATGAGAATGGTCTAAAATTTCAAAATCTTTACCTGTACTCGAAAACTAATTTTCAACCAAAATACAACTTCTTGCGAGAAGTTATAAAGAGAGTGCATCAAGTTAAGTTTCATGAATTTAATGATAATAAAGAAGTCATAGCCCCGGATGAAGCACTAACTAATTCTGTATTTATTTTCGATGATGTGGCATGTGAAAATCAAATAAACATTCGTAATTACTTCTCTATGGGTAGACATAAACATATTGATTGCTTTTATTTATGTCAAACATACTCTAAAATTCCGAAACAGTTGCTGCGTGATAATACAAACTTTCTCATAATATTTAAGCAAGACGATGTAAACTTGAAACATATTTATGAAGAGCATGTTAGTTCTGATATGTCCTGGAATCAATTCAAGAATATTTGTAATACAGTTTGGAGCGAGCCATATAACTTTATTAGTATTTGCAAAGACTCGTCTTTAAACAATGGAAGGTACAGACAGAATCTTGATATGTTTTTTAATTTTGAGTGACTGTTTATGCGCACATATAAGTAATTTACATGCAAAATCAAATTCAGTATAATTTGTTCTTTAGCTGAACACAGTTGTTATAATAGGTATAAAATGGAGAAAAATATTAAAATAGAATTAGTGAAGTCCGTAGACTCTATAAAGAATAAAATAAAACAAATGAAAAACCAGGAACACTCAATGAATTTGTCACTTGATAAAATGTTAAAACCTGTCACAGATCCCCTTAAAACCCTAGTCGATTCGAGCAAAACAATAGAAAAAATAAAAAAATTAGAAAATACACACTCTAATTTTGAAGACATGGAATTCAATGACATTAATACTAGCTCATCTACAAAGTTTGAAGAATGCAGCGATTCAGAACTGAATTCAGTGCAGATCGTTAAAAAGTCTCCCCAGACAGAATTACTGGAAGATTTAGAAATATCATTAGAGGGCTGTGATATCCATGATATTTATGATGGGGTAAATATACCATTTGGGATAAGGAGTGCAAACAAAAAATTACTAATGGGTAATTCAATAGTTTCATTTTCTAAAATAGATAGTGTGAATGATGATAATGTCATTTTAATTAAAGTTGGTGACAAAAGCTACAATTTAACCCCTGGTTTAAAAGAACTCTTACTTCGAAGAAAACCTGATTTGAAACTAATATCGAGCAAAGATAAACTTGTCTATAAAGATATGTTGCATTATACAAATGCACATATGAGAGATTTCAATCCTAATGGACAAATTAGAGGTGATAAAGGTATAAAATATCGTGAAATAATTAGACCATTGTTTTCTGAATCGTTAAACAATAATATTATCACTAAATTTGGAGGAAGCTTACCAACGCTAAAGAAATACAAAAATAACACTGACTTGGTATATTGGGATGATCCTAACGAACTGGTTGACAGATTGAAACTATTAATTGCTTCCCGAGATGCTGGTAATACTAACCATGATAATGAAATTTTATCAATAATCGAAGAATTAAAAGAAGCTAACATAATTAAATAATAAATAGTCACAATAATATGCTTTTTATTCAGTATAATAGCTGAGTTCAAGACAAGTATACTGAATTGTGAACATGAGCAAAGCTGACGTGGTAAACGAAATTCATAAAAATGCGAGGGTGAACTATCCACGAAGACATGTTATCATGAAAGATATAGATGACTTGTGGCAAGCAGACTTAATTGATATGCAATCAATTTCAAAAGAAAATAAAAATTACAGATATATTCTTGCCGTTATTGATACATTTTCGAAATATGCTTGGGCCTTTCCTATGAGAAGTAAAACCAAAGAAGATGTGTGTAACTCTTTCAAAACTTTGTTGGATAAAGGGCGTGTTCCTAAAAATCTGCAAACGGATAATGGAGCAGAATTTTATAATAACAAATTTCAGAAGCTTATGAAATCATATAATATTAACCATTATTCAACCTTCTCAACAAAAAAGGCTTCAATAGTTGAACGATTCATCAGGACATTAAAATCTAAAGTTTATAAGGAATTTAGTTTAAAAGGCAATTACAATTGGATAAATAATACCCTAAATGACGTTATTTACAAATACAATCACACTCACCATCGCACTATTAATGAAATCCCTGATAATGTGGACAATATTAATGAAAAAATGATATTAGAACGGTATTTAAAGTTGCAAAAAAAATATAATTTAAAAAGCAAGTACAAAGTAGGTGATTATGTGCGTATCAGTAAATACAAAGGAACATTTGAAAAAGGTTACACTCCTACACTATATTTAGTTGAGAAAGTTCTTAGAAGAAAAGGTAACAGAGTTTTAGTAAAATGGTTAGGTTTGTCTTCAGCTGAAAGCAGTTGGATTGATAAATCGAATGTAATATTATAAATAATATTAGCAACAAACTCGAATCGATAACTATTTATTAAAGTATTCAAACCGGAATCATCAGTCTTATAATGTGTTTCGGAGAGAGTAGTCTACTCAATTGGCTTATTAATAATTTACCATTTGAATTACACTTACCAGGATATAATTACTGTGGTCCTGGCACTAAATTAATAAAAAGGCTTGCACAAGGAGATAACGGTGTAAATAAGTTGGACGAATATTGCAAAGATCACGATATTGCACATCACAAGTCATCAAACTTGAAAGATCGACATAAGGCTGATTTAATTTTGTTGAAAATGGCGAAAGAGCGAGAGGTTGCTACCGATGCTAGTATAGGCGAAAGACTCGCGGCACGGTTAGTAAGGAAGGCTATGTTGACAAAAATTAAAACTGGTTCTGGTTTGAGCAAAAAACATTTTCCAAAAGTTACATCTGGAAAAGGATTAAAAAGTAAATTAAAAACTGTTATTACAAAAGCAAAAAGACACATAAAAAAATTAAAACCTAAGAGCAAGAAAATGGCTATAGAATTAGCTATTGCTGCTACCCGAGAATTAGCTGATGATTCATCGATTAAGCTCCCTCGTGTTATTCCTATTCCAAAAACTGGGGGAGTACTACCTCTGATTCCTATTTTTGCGGGATTATCAGCGGCGGGAGCGTTAGCAGGCGGTGCAGCTGGTATTGCCAAAACCATAAATGAATTCAAAATGGCTAAAAAGCTGTATGAGGAATCAAGGAGACACAATGAAAAAATGGAAGCTCTATGTATCGGGAAAGGACTACACCTTAAACCACATAAAAGCGGCCTTGGAATTTTCGTATCAAAAGAAAAAAACTAAGATATCGGCTACCCAAACGGGCCTTAACTAACTTTGACATTTTAAAGTATGGAAATAGAATTCCTTATTTTAGAGGTGTCTTTATGAGAGATGAGCTCCCTAAATCCTAACTAATATTATAAATGCGAAAGTAAGTTTGTTTGTTTGTTTGTTACCATTCAACGCCTAAGCCACTGAACCGATCATCCCGAAATTTTGCATATACGTTGCTAGGTGTACAGGGACAAACATAGGGTATTTCTAATCCCGAAAAAAAGTACTGTTCCCGAGGGAAATCACAATAACGTTCTTATGACAGTAGATGGCGCCACGTGTCTATCGAATCATGATCAAATTTTAAGTTTAAGCATTTAATACATTTTGAGTCTAGACTGTCGATAGACCAATTTCAAGTAAACAGCCTAGGAGTACGAAAGTTGTTTGCTTAACCGTTTTTTATGCCCAAAACCGCTGAAAAGCATACTGACATTTTGCATAAAGTGGCTACCAGATGGACGGACCTGCGGTTGCGGCTAACCGCATGCCGCGGCTCCAACCGCTGTAAAAACACACCACCGCGGTCACAGTGGCGGCCTGAAGTGTCATTAGCGTGGTGTTTGCGCTATAATCGGACGTCAGTCAATATGGCTAACCGTAACGTTGTCTTATTATTCTCATGACTCATTAGCCCTCTCAGAAGATGAGAAAAAAGGTAGAAAAAAAAAACCGTTTATTTAAACACTTGAGGTGTGAAGTATTTATCTATATTATCATTAGCATCGCATATTACTCTTAGGAATAGAGAAGTGTGGATTAAATTTAAATTATTATTAAAATTAAACTATTTCTATTACAATTTCCATATTTTACAAAGCAGTACTCGCGGTCTGTAGTTAAAATTTGCAAAAACGCGGCCGCCACAACATTCGGCGTTTGTCTGGGACCCATTTTATTTACGTTGTCAGGGCTACAGAAAAACTGCATAACTGACATTGTCATCACTGTGTCGTCACTGACACTAACAGGTGTAAACGCATTCATAGAGGATGCATGGAAGAATAAAGGCGAACTTATAACACGCTCCGTCAGTGAAGCATACTCTGCGATTACTCCGCCAAATGTGAATTGATTTGGATGATTCTTTTTTTATTATTTTTTTCCGAAAAATAGTCCCATATAAATACTGTCATGATCTGATGATGAACTTCGGAGATATGGAACGGAACTCCTCATAGGATCTCAGCAGAACTGTCGTAACAGTAAAATTGCTTTGTTTGATGCGTGTAGTCGATGACTGACTGAAGAAAGAGGTTAGTTGCTAAACTAACCGTGACCTATGTCGATGTATGTAGACAACAGTTTTCCAACGGAAAAGTTAAGTTTGTCCTTCAGTTCTGTTTATTTTTTCGTAAGAGGTTTGTTCGGTGTGTTTTAATGAGGGTAGGTAGGTTACTTTTTTATTTTAAAATATCTCGCAGCTCCAACTCAGGCAAAAGCTCATTGCGAGCCCGAGCAAAAATTACTGCTCAATCCCCGGAATCCTCCGTTCATGCCGCATTAAGAATAATAATAATAATAATAATAAATTTATTTGTCATCATAGTACACAAATAATGTAGACACAGACATGGCACTTAAAATAAAACAAAGGTCAAGTAAATAGATCAATGTCCCCCATACTAGGAAAATCCTGTGTTATGGGGGGCATACAACCGTCCAATTGATGTAACAGTATGTTTTACCCATCCATAAGCAGATACGTGCATGAAAATATAGGAATAGACAATTAAATATTAAATATTTCTAAAGATTTAAGGTAAAAGGTAAAAACCAACAAGCACAACCAACAAGAAGGCAAGCACAACCGAAGCGACAAGCAAATTTTAGAGCTGATGAGACATTTTCTCAAAGCCAGGAAAGACTGGAGAGCCAAGCCGTCCGCCCGCCAAGCTCTGAGAGTAACTGAGATGCCCTTCTAAACGTAATTGCTTTTGGAGGAACAAGCCGCAAGCCAGAGAGCTGTAAGAGCAACTGAGACGCCTATTCACACATGACACACAACATACACGACTGCACGACTTCGTCTCAGAGAAGAAGCTCAGCCATTACAGCGACTGAAACTCCAGAACAGACGCAGGCGAGAAGGACCTCTCTTACAAAAATGCAAACTGAACGCCGACGGACTTTTATGACTCACAGTCTGTTGGTCCGTAGGTATTTAATAATTCTGGATCTGGCCGAACAACAAGGCGAGTACAGCCTAAATTGATTGTCAAATTCTAAACAAACGCGGGCGAAGCCGCGGGTAAAAGCTAGTATCCATATAAAAAAAAAAATGTGGAGTTATTAATTTAGATAGTTCTAAAAATACTGGTTCTCATTGGGTAGCCTATGCAAAATATAATGATTATGTTGAGTATTTCGATAATTATGGAAATCTTAAACCTCCAAAGGAATTTATAAAATATGTAGGTTCTAACATTCAATATAATTATGAAAATATACAACGTGATCACCCCTTCAACTGTGGACATCTATGTTTAAATTTCTTAAAGAATTTTTGGTATAATCAAGAAATAAAATGAACAGGCTCATTTAAAAGAGTTCAGTATGCAAGCATGTCTACTACGGTTACCATCTCTGGAAATAAATCAGAACTGGTCTCGTATTTTCAACCACCTCTTCATTTATCTGATCAATACGAGTGCGGTTTACTATACTTTTCAGTATTAAAAACAAGACCAAATGTGCCCGTTAATAACAGCAGTATACCAGCTGTAATCAGAATCGAATGTGATCTTGTGCACGGTTCATATTACAACGGATTACCGACTCATTTTATTCATGAATTCATATCTGATACTGCTTCAAGTCAGTACACAGAAATACCCCAGAACGTTATTTACTTCCCAGTGAACAAAAATATAATTTCATCTATATCTATTAAGATTGTTGATCAACTTGGTAACTGTATTAACTTTGGTGAAGAACATATTCAATTACGCCTTCATTTAAGAAAAACAAAATGATAGTTTATTATAAAAATCCTCCTGTGAAAATCAAACGTCTTATTCCATCTAAGACCATTAAGGTGCATAGACGTAAGAAAAAAGTGAAGAAATTGAGTGAAGCAAATAAAGCCTTTCTTAAAGCTCTAGGTTTTAAAGTATGAATATACTACAAATTAATGAATTACCTCACTTCGATAGTTCGATTGAAAGCTATGAAGTCCACACATACAATCCCTACACTAACAGCTTTAGAGAAAACGATGAAATCAGAATTCCCATACACCAACAAGACATATACGTGTTACCATCAGCCAGTTCAATTTACGTCGAGGGTCAAGCAAAGTTCTTCGACAAAGATGGAAAACCGATTAAGAAAAATATTACGTTCAGTAACAACCCTGTTATGTTTTTGTTTCAAGATATCAGATACGAAATAAATGGCATTGAAATAGATCGCATTAAAAATTCTGGAATAACGTCGACAATAAAGTCATACGTTTCAATGAATGATGGAGAAAATAAAGTTGCTGCTTTGTGGGGTTGGAACCTAGATGGATTCAAAAGTGATGGTCATTTTAGTGCTATTGTACCTCTTAATAAGATTTTAGGATTTGCAGAGGATTACAATAAAATTGTGATAAATTGTAAACATGAACTTATTTTGAACAGAAGTAACTCTAACTTAAACAGTATCATAGCAACTGATGATATTGCGCATTTTCAAATAGACATACAAAGATTGCAATGGCGTGTACCACATATAAAAGTGTCAGACCGTAAACGACTGACACTACTAAAACACTTGGAGAGAGATAAACCTATTCAAATAGCGTTTCGAAATTGGGATTTATATGAGTATCCTTTGCTCCCTAAAACTACAAAACATTCTTGGTCAGTTAAGACTGCATCGCAATTAGAGAAACCTCGATATGTAATTTTTTGCTTGCAAACCAACAGAAAAAATAATAAAACCAAAGACAGTTCTCTGTTTGATCATTGTGGGGTTACTAACGTAACACTATTTTTGAATTCACAGTATTATCCTTACGAGCCTCTAAGCTTAATTTTTTCTGAGAACAAATACAATATATTATATGAAATGTACGTGAAATTTCGTCAGTCGTATTACAATTGTCCTGCAGACCCCTTGCTTAATTTGGTTGATTTAAAGGAGAAGGCCCCTCTCTTTATTATAGACTGTTCAAGACAAAACGATAGTTTGAAAACAGGCCCCGTAGATGTACGGTTGGAGATTGACTGTTCAGCACCAATACCAGATAACACAACTGGATATTGTTTAATTATTGACGATCGACTTGTGGAATATAAACCTTTAAGTAACATAGTGCGCAGATTATCATGACAGCCATTGTCGATGTTCAAGATTTTAAAACAGAAACAAATGAATTTATAATTAAAGAATTAGCTGTATTGTTAAATAAAAAAATTCAGGTGTTCTTAATTAAGCCCCCATTTCCATTTTACGATTTAACGAAACCTGAAAAACGACAAGTCAGTTGGATTGAACGTAATAGAAGGATATACTGGAGAGACGGATTTGTGCCCTACTCAAATCATCAGAATTTGATTGTAGATATTTTAAGAGATAAAAGTGTTTACACCAAAGGTTTAGAAAAAGTGTTGTGGCTAAAAAATATTTTGAATAATAATAATATTAATAATTTAGAAGATGAAGGTTGTCCTAATTTATTAAGCTTGTACAATAAATATGAACATTCTCATGATGTGTATAGTTGTATTTATCATGATAAAATATGTGCTTTAAAAAATGTAATATGTTTAAATAAATGGTGTATAGATAATAAATTTTTGAAATAAATATTCGCTTGTTTAATTTTCAAATCCTCTATCCCTACCAATCCCCTCAAATGTTAATCATTATAAATTGCTGCCTACCGCAGTATGATATCATTTCACCTTTACAATTATCTGTATGAAGAACTATATAGTGAGTGAGAACATGTCTCAAAATAAATATAGCCCTCGTTATGAAATGTATAATGCGTATAAAATGCGTGAGATTTCGTTTAGACATTATTGGGCAACGGCTAATTCAAGGAGAAGGTTGGTGATGGAAATGGCTGAAGCTGGATTTTTTTATTGTGGAAATAGTGTAAATGATAAAGCAGCGTGTTTCTCATGTGGAGGTGTTATAGAAGATTGGGAGATTTACGATGATCCCTGGATGCAACATGCTATACATTTTCCTCAATGTTTTTATTTGAATGCTGTGAAAGGAATATATTATATTAATAACTGTCTGAAACCATTACTCTATTAGAATATGCGCTATTGCATTGTGCTCCGAGTCGGATTATATTTACCCTATTAGATGAATTATGTATACGTTGCCACATTGCACTTAAAATGAGTTAAATTTGTGTACATATTATAGAGGTGTCGTGCACCGCAGCCGTTCCACTATGAACATTACAGTGAGGTTCAATTTTTAAATTTATCTCATAAATAAACAACTATATTTATTGATATTATCTATAATGTCTCACTCAGTGAAATCTGATTTTGATTGCTACGAGATACTGAAAGGAAATGAAATTTGTTTCATATAAATTGTACAATAGTAGTAATGTAGAACACAAATAAATTGTCAAATTATCATTATTTTTAGTTTTCTTTAATAAAAGACTTGTGAGACCCCTAAGACCAATCAGACAGTTTTATACTTGAATCATTATCCATTTGGAATGTAATGCAGATCAGAATCTATTTAGGCTATCGTACCAAATAGAGTAAACCGGCTGTTGCTCGAATTTCATAGTCTATGACGGTAAGGTTGAAAGTCAAATAATTCACTTCGCTTCGTGAGATAAAAGAACTGTAGTAGTTGATGTAGGTATACATCTCTAATTCCAATATCTAAACTTCATCTACCTAACCCAGATCAACATTATCTTCACGCCTGTAATTCCTAAAGGAGAAGGTAGGGTGCAGTAACTTATATAGACACTAGATTTGTATTATACTCACAATTAATGAATGGTGAAAACTGTGGGTTTTAGGATCTAATCTGATATAAATAGTGAATAATATAAAATTGAATATATGAGCGAAAATTGCGGACTCAGAAAACATTATTATGCTACCAGATGATGAATGAAATGATGAATGAGTGAAAATTGCGGGTTTCCAGATCTTATCTGATCTGGAAACCCCAATTTTAACCTACTTGTGTCCCAGTATTTAACGGGCTCCCATAATGATTCTAATGCTCGCAAATCTTTATTTAACTGATCGATTAAACCCTTTAGTGCTACAGAAGATTCCTTTGAAATCGATTCGATATTGAATAATGCGAATACATGATTCTGTACCAATACCCCTTTATTATCAAATCGATCACACAATAACTTCCATGCCACAGAATAATTATTTGCAGAAAACTCAATAGATTTGATTACCACTGCAGCTGTTCCCTCAAGTGATGCTCTCAAGTAATGAAACTTATTAATTGCGTCTATGTCATCGTTATTATGAATTAGGCTAGTAAAGGTGTCGTGGAATTCAAGCCAATTACAATACAATCCGCTAAACTTCGGTAACTGAATCGTTGGCAACTTAACCGGCTGGTGCATGCTAGCATGTGTACTTTTACAGCTTTCCATCGATTTATTATCTTTATTAAAATCACTAAGAATATTTTGTGCTCTGGATAAGGATTTATAATAAAGAGACTCGAATTCAGATCGCTCAGAGTATTGTAATTTAAGGTCATCTACAATGCACTCCAGACGTAACTGTACCTCATCATATTGTTCGTACAACGACTCGATCTTGCCCATGCGCAACTGCAGTTCAGACACATCACACCTTAATAACTCTTTGTCCTTGAGCGAGTCCAGAAAGTTGACGAAAGCAGTTAGACGACCCTTGAAGCTGCCTCGCTTTTTAATTAAATCTCTTTCCTCAGACATACTGGGAGACGAGTGTTGTCAACCTGAAATTGATAGGAATACAATTATTATAAAAAACGAACAATGTAATGTGAATACACGCCTAACTTTATGCTTGTTACAGCTATTGTAAACAACACAAACTCAATATTGTAACTACTAACTGTATCAACGTAAACTACTGTAAATAATAAAGATACAACTTATTATTTTGTACAACGACTCGATCGTCAAGGTCGTGGATGTAGGTTAGTAAAGGTGTACGTTGCTATTTTTATTTGCTTCACAACCAAGGCCATTCATTTGGAGCTCGTTGGCGATTTAACTAGCAATAGTTACTTGCAGGCTTTGTACCGATTTATTGCTCGGAGAGGTAAACCCGTAGATATCTTTTCAGATAACGGTACCTCATTTGTCGGCGCGTACAACGATCTTTCCAACTTTTTAAAATGTAACAGTTCGTCCTTGGGTGAAAGTGCAGAGAATGACGGAATCAGGTTCCATTTTATACCTGCCTACACCCCCCATTTTGGTGGACTCTGGGAGGCGGGTGTGAAGTCAACCAAGTACCACCTTCAAAGAGTGTTGGGAAATTGTAATTTGACTACATAAATGATTCTAAAAGCTAATAATGTTTAACAATGACTTGTCCTAATATCTAACACTCAAATTATTTGTATCAATGTTTGATGATGATTATTATGTTAAGATACTTGCTAACAATTAACATCACTATTTAGTAGATAAGCGACTTAGTTACAGCTTTATATAATGTAAGTTTAATTAATGTAGCAAACAAGCCAACTATACTGTATTAAAGTATGATTTTAAACTTAACTTTGCTGTTTGAATAAATACTAAGACACAATGTAACAAGTACCTAATGGTTTTAATCGAACACAATGCAATAAAATAGTACTGACCTTTGAAAATGCCTATATACTTATACTACCTGAGTGTTGGGGTGATGATATTAGGTAAATTATAAACGCTGTACACCGTAAATAGCTCGCTTGAAGTCCATCCAATTCACCGGCAGATAACCTCCAGTGCACGTGCGTGCGTGATAATTATATCCAAATCTTGATAATCCGCCGATTTATTTTATATAATCCTCTATCCGGCTCGAAGGACCACGTGGGGGACTATGAGGGATATACCAGTGAACTTAAACACAGGATACTCAATGTAAGCTAATTGAAAATTTAATAAGGTGTTAACAGTATGGAGTTTAAAAGACAAGTAAGTTGTACGGTGACATTAATTCATATCGTCACACATTGGATGCAAAACATGTGTATATTTGAACATATTTTAACTTTTAAATTCTTAATTGGTGCCTTTTAATTATTATGATTAATTACTTTTTTTTTTTATAGGGTACATACATTGCTTTCACGTGCCATGTCGTGTATGATTCTGTAAACAAATGTTGTAAACATTGATTTTAAAAGAGTACGTATGGAGTTTCTTGCCCATTCTTCTCCATACAAAACTACCTTTTGGAAGGGGCAACTAGATTCATTCTATTTTGTTTTTTGTGTTTGACGTTCAAAAGTGCCTTATTGGCCTAATTGAAATAAATGATTTGACTTTGACTTTGACTTTGATGTTAATTAGACGCATTATTGCTACACATTGGTTACCGGTAACCTATTTCGAACAGCTGATGTCAACCTGCGGATTTAATCGGGGAGTATTGTTTACTTTTATTTTATAATAGTCATAATTTAGCACACAATTGTCACTTAAGTTAGTAACACACTCTCATTGAGTTCCAGTAGAATTTGTTTTAATTTAATTGTAACTATTCCTGTAACCATGTCAGTGATGACCCGTAAGGCTACTGCTCAGGTTATGGAGGTTAAATTAAGAACGGCCCTCGAAGAACTTAAGGCTTCAAACATCCAATGCCAACAACTGCTACAGGAGAGGGATGACTGTGAAGAAGAAGTCAAGTCAATCATTGACAAAAATACAAGCCTGAAGCGGGAGCTAGTGGACCTTCATCAGCAATTCCTGGATGTTGTCGATGAACGGGACAAACTGCGGGTGGTTACCGACGGGTTCAATAATTGTAGCAATTTGTATGAGGAGGCGTTGTGTAAGGTTAGGGACTTGGAAGAAGAACTAATTCATGCAAATGCACGAATTACAAAGTTGCAAAAGGAAAAAGTATGTACTCAGACAAGAAAAACAGACCACTTATATAATGAATTAATTGAAAGTAATTGTAACCCAAATTCCTTAATAACAATAGACCTCACTAAAGATTCTTTAGTAAAATATAATAATAGTACCTACACAGTGAGTCAAAATAAAATTAAAAAATATGCTAAGTTCAACAAAATTATTAAAAAATGCAATAAATATAAGAAACAACAAAAACACTATTCCAATAATATTAAATTAAGGAAAGAACGTGTTTTTCTTATTAATAAATTAAATAATTTTCAAATAAAATTAGAGGACAGTAAAAACATTTATGAGGTGGACACTCAACGCCTTCAGTCAGAAATTGAGGTGCTTGAACAGTCACTACATTCTCTTCATATAAAATATGTGACATCTGAAAAACAAATAAAAGAGCACATCCTTGCCACAAATAAATTAGTGGAGATGTGTAACTCCAATGCAGACCAAGTGGACCCGCTGCCTGTCAGCTCCACTCTAGGTACCATCCAGGAGGAATCTTATCTTGAGGCTCTCCAGCCTGAGAAAGACAGTAGTTCTATACCTTTTGATAAAGTTTGTTACTGTCCTATTATGTTTTCTGACAGTTTAGGGAGAGGGTTAGGTAAATTAGTAAACAACAACCTGATGCATTCTTCTGTAAATTATTGCATGCCTGGTACAGCTTATAATGAACTTATGTCTACCGTACTAAGGAAAGAATATGATCCTAATTCAATTATTTCTATATTAGTAGGAAATAGTACTAATGTTACAAAAGACGATTTAACTAATAGGATCACTGAAATTTTGAAAATTTAGTGTCGGAAAATAATACTGTGTGCTTTTCCGTACTTTGTAAACCTCTCAAAGAGGCAAAATAATAACATACATTTATTAAATAACCATATGCAATTTTTGGTTAATCACCATAGTGACAAACTTTTATTTTTTGACACCAACAGTTTTGTTGAAAAATTGAAATCGACTAGGGATACAGCGTATCTGCCCATTAGTTTTAGACGTCGGATAGCTTGGCTATTAGCTTTAAATATTAACTCAGACATAAGTAGTATGTCGAAGTCTTCCACTATATGCACCACAATATTTAGTAATAATACTAATGTAAACGTGGTAAGCACAAATATTTTAAATTAGAATGTAAGACAACAGAAGGTACTAATAACAATATAGTTAAATTTATTAACAACAAAGTATCTTCTAGCAATCACTTATTAAATTGTAAAAAGGGGGTTAAACATCATTCCTTAAAACTATTTCATCAGAATATTCAAGGTTTTTCTTCTAAACAATTAGAAATTGAACTTTTTTTAGAAAAGACAATGTTCGACATTATTTGTTTAACCGAACATTGGTTAAAAGATTATGAAATGTTAATTAACTTTGAGAACTATAATGTGAGTAGTTGTTTTAACCGCAAATCCATGCAGCGTGGTGGTTCACTAATCTTAATTAAAAATAGTATCAAATCTAAACCCCGTAAAGACATAGTTGAACTATCAATTGAACATATTATTGAATTGTCCAGTGTTGAGCTAGATAAGCATATTATAGTGTGCGTTTACAGACCCCCAAATTATCAGAATTATTCTATATTTGAAACTATAATGGAAGATGTTTTGACTAAACTTGCTACTGGTAATAAATCAGTAATAATCTGTGGTGATTTTAATATTAATATTTTAGAAAATAATTCAAATAGCAGTAGATTTATTAGTCTCTTTAAATCATTCAATTTGTCAAATGTGTTTCTTGAACCTACACGAATAACGTCGACTACTGCTACATGTATTGATAATGTTTTTTGTTGCTGCGACTACTTAGATAAAGGCATAGTAAATTATCTTCCTTCGGATCACAGCGGACTAACCGTCACTTTCGAGTGCAACACACCATTACAAAAAGTGCAGATACAATCGAGACCAATAACATCTGGTAATTTAAATAAATTTAATAACATTTTAATTAGTAAATTATATGTCCAGGGTTTTAATATGAATAATGGTAATACTTTGTATGAAGAATTCTGTTCAGTAGTGCATACAGAGTTTAATAATATTTTTAAGAAAAAATCCAAAACTATTTGCCCTAAGTTTTTATTTAGCGACTGGGCGACTAAAGGTATTAGGAAAAGCAGGGATAGACTTTTTGAGCTGTATGGCCTTAAGCCTTACATAAATACTGAAACTTTTAATAAGCATGTTGCTACCTACTCAAAAATTTTTAAAAATGCGTGTAATGCAGCTAAATCCTTGTGCATTAGCAACAAAGTTAAATCGGCAGAAAATAAAATAAAAACAGTTTGGAAAATCATCAATAACGAAACAAATAGGAGCAAAAGACATGATACTGATTACACTCTTGAGACTGCCCAAGGTGTCATAAGCAGT
This sequence comes from Hoplodrina ambigua, assembly GCA_949774945.1. Classification (NCBI taxonomy): domain Eukaryota; kingdom Metazoa; phylum Arthropoda; class Insecta; order Lepidoptera; family Noctuidae; genus Hoplodrina; species Hoplodrina ambigua. Next base: position 19,545,936 of record OX458964.1, read on the forward strand.
AATATCGATGTTGCTCAGGAATTTGCAGAATTCTTTACTAGTATTCCAATTAAAACTACTGAAATCTTAGATACCTCACCCTCACTTGCTATTGACTTACTAAGAGGGAATGTTACAGTCTGTCCTAATGAATTTAAATTTAAACACATTAACCCTGTGGTCGTTTTAAAGGCTTTTAAACAGCTTAAGATCAAGGCTACCGAAGATCTGTGGGGCATGTCTACTAATGTCTGTAAATCTATTATTGAGACAATAGCACCCTATTTAGCTTTAATATTTAATCTGTGCGTAGACCAAGGGATATTCCCGGATTTAATGAAGTACAGCAAAGTTATACCGCTCTTCAAATCCGGAGATAGCAAGGACACCAATAATTACAGACCTGTTTCGGTTTTGCCGGTTTTCAGCAAGGTGTTTGAAAAAGTGATGCTCAATCAAATGCTCAATCATTTTAACTGTAACAACATCCTACACGATCAACAATATGGTTTCACCAGAGGACGTTGTACTACTGACGCCGGTGTTACTTTAATTAAGCACATCTTTAATGCATGGGAGGACTCACAGGATGCCGTTGGCATTTTTTGCGACCTCTCTAAAGCGTTCGATTGCGTGAATCACGAAACACTGCTCCTAAAGCTTGAGCATTACGGTCTCGGTGATCTAGCACTTAACTTAGTAAAATCGTATTTGAATGATAGACTACAGCAAGTTCAAATAAACGGTGTAAATTCATCAAGCTTAAAAGTAAAGATGGGCGTTCCGCAGGGTTCAATATTGGGTCCGTTCCTCTTTTTAGTATATATAAACGATTTACCTCATTTACTAGAAAACCAACCACAAATGGTGTTATTTGCTGATGATACTTCACTCATTTTTAGAGTAAATAGACAAGCACAGCACCTTGACGACGTAAATAACGCTATGCTTAAGGTTCACAATTGGTTTACTGTTAATAATTTAGTGTTAAATGAGAAAAAAACGAAATGTATAAGATTCGCTTTACCTAATGTTAGAGGGAGTAAATGTAACGTTATATTGAACAAGGACATGCTAGAATTCGTTGAGAAGACAGTTTTTCTAGGGATTACGCTCGATTCAAAGCTGCAGTGGAGTCCCCACTTAACATCTCTTGCAGGGCGGTTAAGTTCAGCCGCTTACGCTGTCAGAAAAATTAGACAATTAACAGACGTGGATACCGCGAGACTAGTTTATTTTAGTTATTTTCATAGCATCATGTCTTACGGTATTTTGCTTTGGGGACGAGCTGCAGATATAAATTCTATCTTTGTTCTGCAAAAGAGGGCTGTCAGAGCCATCTATAATCTTGGCAGACGCGAGTCTCTAAGGGAATTGTTCAAAAAAATTAACCTTGTCAATATATAATATATGAAAACATTATGCATGTTCGAAAAAATCTTCATCTTTTTAAGAAAATTAGTGATAGACATGATTTTAATACTAGAAATAGGAACAAATTAGATCAACCAAGTTTCAGATTGTCGAAAGTAAGTACTTCTTTTATGGGGTACTGTGTAAAATGCTATAATAAAATACCAGTCGATATTCTCCAACTAAATGAGAGAAAATTTAAGACATGCATAAAAAGCACACTATGTAATCAAGCATATTATAAGTTAGATGATTATATCACGGACAAAAATGCTTGGCTAAATGCTAGTCCTGCTCCACAGCCACTCGGGCTCACTTAATAGGATTTTTTTTTTTTTTTTCTTAAGAGAATGATGTTTCTTACCCTTTTTTATGTCGACCTGAATAACTTTTACTGTTATCAGTACGATTACTTTTTATTTTATTTTTTACATATCAAAGTCATCCATCGAATAAGTACACTGAAAGTGTTAGTATTGTATAATCTAATATCATTTATTTCAATTTTGTAAATGTGAGTACCATGGAGCATTTTTTATTTATAGTAACTTTACTATGTGTTTTGACTTAATAAGCATGGCAGTTGAGAGCTTGTCATGCTCACTCAAATGTCTCGCTGATGGTGGCGCGTGTGTTGGATCATTTGGCTCCCTCCATAATGGTTGAGCTAGGTGGTGCTGATCCATGCGTCATGCTCGTGAACGAGTGCTGTCAGTTGGGATTGGTCATCTCTTAACTGCTATGGCTTTAATTTATTTATTTTTTTTTTTTTTTACTACCATTTTATACTTATTCATCTCCATTGTGATCACATATAGAATCGACAAGAATAATGTAACCAAGATTTTGTAATAACCTAATTTAAAAGAGTGCCGTGGAGTTTCTTGCTCGTTCTTCTCCATAGAGGCCTACCTCCGTTTTGGAACGAGCAACTAGCTTCAACTTTCGGACTAACTGACCGACTCTTTGACAATTCAAAAGTGCCTGTAAATGGTCTAATTGAAATAAATGTTTTGACTTTGACTTTGACACGATTTTTAGTAGGCGCCAACACCCTGTAAATTCCCTCCCACACCCCCTCCCTATCCTGCTTCTCACAGAATTCCTTCCCTAACTCTCGATCTGAGCTTTGGCCTCTTCTAACTCATACTCTTCTATCTTTTTCAGGTACTCTTCTGTGACCTTCGACTTCCGGACTTTGGTGGCACTGCGGATTCTACGCTTCAGGGTAGCGACAATCTTCTTCATCTCGGCGATTCTCTCGGACCACCACGGCAAGGTAAATTCGTCTTTAACCTTTTTAGTTGGTATTGATTCCGTGCATGCTTGATCTATAGCTTTTGTGAGGTTGTCTGTTGCCGTTTCAATTTCTTCTATGCTCCTAATTTTATCAACCTCAGCTGCTGTGAATTTAACATCTATTTTCATAACATTTACTTCAATTAGACCATTTACAGGCACTTTTGAATTGTCAAGGAGTCGGTCAGTTAGTCCGAAAGTTGAAGCTAGTTGCTCATTCCAAAACGGAGGTATGCCTCTATGGAGAAGAACGAGCAAGAAACTCCACGGCACTCTTTTAAATTAAGTTTTTACAAAATCCTGGTTACATAATTCTTCATGATTCTACATGTGATCAAAATGAAGATGAATATAAAACCGTAGTAAAAAATAATAAAAATAAAGATGTAAGCCATAGCAGTTAAGAGATGACCAATCCCAACTGACAGCACTCGTTCACGAGCATGACGCATGGATCAGCACCACCTAGCTCAACCATCACGGAGGGAACCAAATAATCCAACACACGCGCCACCATCAGCGAGACATTTGAGTGAGCATGACAAGCTCTCAACTGCCATGCTCATTAGTAAAAGCACATAGTAACTCAGTAAATAAAATAAAACGCTCCATGGTACTCACATTTACAAAATTGAAATAAATGATATTAAATTATACAATACTAACACTTTCAGTGTCCGTATACGTTAGATGACTGTTATATGTAAAAAAAGAAAAGGTAATCGTACTGATAACTGTACAAGTTATACAGGTCGACAAAAAAGGGGGTAAGGAACATCATTCTCTCAAAAAATCAATTCTAATTTGTGAGCCCGAGTAGCTGTGGAGCAGGACTAGCACTTAGCCAAGCATTTTTGTCCGTGATATAATCATCTAACTTATAATATGCTCGACTACATAGTGTGTGTTTAATGCAAGTTTTAAATTTTCTCTTGTTTAGTTGGAGAATATCGAGTGGTATTTTATTATAAAATTTTACACAGTACCCCATAAAAGAAGTGTGTACTTTTGCCAATCTGAAACTTGGTTGATTTAATTTGTCCTTATTTATAGTATTAAAATTATGTCTATCACTATCACGAAAAATAACTCCATGATCTCAGCACTAACCCACCAATACCTAATATCTGACTAGCTAAAAGCATGCTACACCTTATTATGTATAATCAAAGTTATTTGCTAACTAGCTGACCCGTGCCCACTTCGTTGGACGGTAACCATTTTCTTGTGATGAAATTATGAGTGTGGTTCGGTTAGTACTGAGTGCTATGATTTATTTCCTACCTAAAGACGCTGCGCACGTTCAGCGCTAGATTCCCGAGCAAGGGCCTGCGATGTTCTCGCGCTCTGGCTAGCGAGCCTCTGCGAGCGCTCAGCGCTAGACTCCCTATCCCTTGTTGCAGAGACATGCTGCCTTAAATCACTGAGACGCTGCGCACGTTCAGCGCTAGATTCCCGAGCACGGGCCTGCGATGTTCTCCAGCTTTGGTTAGCAAGCCGCTGTGAACGCTCGGAGCTAGATTCCCTAGCGCGTGCTTGCATTTACTCTATTCCTCGAGAGGCGCAGATGATTTTCAAGAGCAGACTCTTCCGTACGGCGTACTCGAGCTGCTCTGGGATGTCTGACGGGAAAGTTGTGATTTCCTTTTAGGCATGATAAACAATCGCTAAAACTGTCCGATATTCCAAAAGACAGAAATACCATGGGTAAATGGATAAAACGTCCGTACAAAGCATGTTCTTATGTGATTCGTGAATGGACGGCGGAATTTTGCAATTTAGTAATTTTATATTACCTATCTTCGAAACGATTTAACCAATTGACATACTGTTTTGGGCAAATCGTATCTCTATGATGATAATAATATTTTTTTCGATAAGGTTTAATATTTTGTTGTTTAAAAAATCGTCCAAAGGTAAGTACGTCGAAAAATACTTTTTTCAACACATAAAAGCTAATATATTAGGTTGGGGAAAAAGTCTTTTCGCATTATAGTATGTATGAAGTTGTAATAAAATCTCTTTTGCTATACTATTTGTATCTGCCTGGTTTTGGTATCATTGATAGTTTAAATTATAAAGAACATAATTCTAAACTCAAATTAGAAAAATGTGTGATTTTCATTTGTTTTTCGTTCTGTCAAGATGAGTGAATCAAATGAAGAAATTCGATACATTTTAAAATTTTACTACAAAAAAAGTAAAAATGCAACGCAAGCCGCGAAAAAAATTTGCGATGTTTATGCACCTAGTGCAGTGTCTGTGAGAGTAGCACAAATTTGGTTTAAGCGTTTTCAATCCGGAAATTTTGATGTCAAAGATGCACGTCGCTCTGGTCGCCCTATCACGGATAAAATGGATGCCATTTTTGAAAAAGTGGAGCAAGATCGGCATGTTACGACGTAGCTGAATAACTGGGAATTGACCACAAAACAGTTTTGGCGCATTTGAAAAAAACTGGGTACACAAAAAAGCTCGATATTTGGGTACCTCACAAGGTCACTGAAAGAAACCTAATGAACCGTGTACTCATTTGTGATTCTTTATTACGACGTAATGAAACCGAACCATTTTTGAAGAAGTTGATAACTGGTGATGAAAAGTGGATCACGTACGACAAGAACGTGCGAAAAAGGTCGTGGTCAAAGGCCGGTCAGGTTTCACAGACTGTGGCGAAACCCGGGTTAACTCGCAACAAGGTGATGCTGTGTGTGTGGTGGGATTGGAAGGGCATTATTCATTATGAGCTATTACAATCAGGCAGGACCATCGATTCTGAACTCTACTGCGAACAACTGATGAGATTAAAGCAAGAAGTTGAGAGAAAGCGGCCGGAATTATTCAACAGAAGGGGTGTGGTTTTTCGTCATGATAACGCTAGACCTCACACATCTTTAGCCACTCAGCAAAAATTAAGAGAGTTTGGATGGGAGGTGTTTATGCATCCGCCGTATAGTCCTGACCTTGCACCTTCAGATTTCCACCTGTTTCGGTCTCTTCAGAATTCTTTAGGCAGTGTCAGGTTAACATCACGAGGGAACTGCCAAAACCACTTATCGCGGTATTTTGATCATAAGTCCCAAAATTTTTATAGGAATGGGATCATGTCCATCATATCCCATGACCTACAAGATGGCAAAAAGTTATCGCTTTAGTTAAATGTAAATAAAATATAAAAAAAATGTTTTGAATTTTCTTAAAAAATGCGAAGAAACTTTTTCCCCAACCTATTATCTGCTAAAATATAAAAGATAGAAAGATGGTGTCGCGGACTTTCTTATAGAACTATTAAAGGCGGACCAGGCTGCCATACATTGTTTTCAATTATATACAACTGTTAAGGCAGCGCATGCAAATAACTTTGTTGTAAGAGATTTTTTTTTCCGCCTGGCTATACAAAAATTGAGATAGTTCGGCTAATATGCATGATATCTTTATAATTTATAGCCTATAGCACTCACGAATAATGTAGCTTTCTACCAGTGAAAGAATTTTTAAAATCGGTTCATTACTTCCGGAGATTACCCCCTACAAACAAACTTACAAACTAATGTTACCTCTTTATAATAATAATAATAATAAATAATAATAATATAATATATAATATAATATAATATATAATAAATAATAACGTTGACGTTTTTAACGTTTGTCTGCCTCGTTGGTCTAGTGGTCGCAAAGCGCGACTGCTTTGCATGAGGTCTTGGGTTCGATTCCCAGGTCGGGCAAAGTGTTATTGGGTTTTTCCATCAGGAATTTCTCAGTAGCAGCCTCGGAGTCTGGATTTGTGCCCGGTTAATGGCAATAGGCTCGCCCTCTATTACATGGGACTAAAAACATAACTGGCGAAATGTGGGTGTACTAATAGGTACACCTCTGCCTAACCCTTCGGGGATTACAGGCGTGATGTTATGTTAATAAATAATAAATAATAAATAATAGATAATAAATAATAAATAATAAATAATAAATAATAAATAATAAATAATAAATAATAAATAATAAATAATAAATAATAAATAATAAATAATAAATAATAAATAATAAATAATAAATAATAAATAATAAATAATAAATAATAAATAATAAATAATAAATAATAAATAATAAATAATAAATAATAAATAATAAATAATAAATAATAAATAATAAATAATAGATAGATAAGTATAGATTATCAACTTAATAATTACCTTGATCATGTACACACGTTTACATTATTCATACACACAAATACACAATATCTACAGCACAAAAACTCACAATCACACATACAAGTTTAAAACAAAACACACATACAAGCATAGACCCTCAATGACTCCACGCATACTTTTATATCATTTCAAGTAAGACTTCTTTTATTAATATTACTTCATACATATTACTACATTATATTTAGACTACTTTTAGTAGTACTAATTTTATTAATATTTATTCTCTCTAAATGGCTACCATAAGTAATGTCTAAAATGATCTTGAGAAAATAACCACAGGCGAGTCCTTTGTTTACAGTCCCGAAGAATGTTATAATTATATCGATATGCCACAAAATAATATTAATATATTTCATATTATATTTGATGTAACGTGTACATGCCCTCACCTTCATTATTAGCGTAATCACCCTTGTCCGATATGTATTTACTGTTGTAACCGATTTTTCTCCCGTAAGCGCTCTTAAACTTATGATTATTTTACCCGATTTTCAAATACAGACATCGACTCAATTTCCGTAGCTAATACGTCTACATGTACTATAGACCAATGCTCAACACTTATACCAACAGCTGGAAAATCATCTAAGGTAATTGTCCAGAACATCAGGAGCTTAAATTGTAATATGGATGGAATGCTTGCCCTCTTGGCTCAATCGAATGTTGACTGGAACCTGATAGTATTGACGGAGTGCTGGCTGCTTAGTGTTTCCAATCCTCCTGTACTTGACGGTTTCGATTATTACAGTACAACTAGAAACTATACACAAAATGAAGGTGTAGCTATTTTCATTAAAAAAGGTATACATTTATGTGTAATGTGTAATCTCAATATCAAGACCTAAACGTATACTAAATCCGAGGATCACTCCGGGACTCTTGAGATGCGTAAGGAATAGAGATAGTCTTCATCTTACCTCAAAAAAATCTCCTGATAACGCAACTCTTAAATTAACCTACTTTTTCTTTTTTTTTTTTTTTGGAGGTGGTAAAAATCATCAAATGACTCCTTCCGCCCTGGGTGGGGCGGAAGGGACTGTCAGACTTTTACTGACTAAAAAACCACCCTGTTCCTTCTGTTGCCCTTTACGTTCCGGGGCCACGGTATCCTGTTAAGACGTCCCGCAACCCCGGCAGGCGTTGGCCACGTTGGGGGCCCCGTCCCTGTGCTGACAGCTCTTTGAGGCGCGCGCGAACAGAACGCGCCGTCGACCCGGGCTTGGTCCTTGATCGGACGGCGAGCTACCCATTACTCGCCGTCCGCAAGCCCGCGCCTACGGTGGCCGGATGTCGCCTCGCGACGTCCGACGCCCTGGGCGTCTCCCGCGGCGGCTGGGGCGTGAGGTGGTTCTCTCCCTCACGCGGCCCGCCTCCTCCTTCGCTAGCATTACTGCTTCGCAGAAGGAGGTGACTGCATCCCATTCCCTCTCGCCCCGGAGCATGGCCTGAACCAGGTCCGGACGCGAGAGGTCGCCGCCGCCTATCGCCTCCGTGAGGACACGGCGGTGATCTGCCCAAGCGGGGCAGTCCTGCACCGTATGCTCCACCGTGTCCTCCGGGCGATCCACACAGTGGTGACACCCGGGCGTTTCCTCCCGCCCTATCCGACACAGGAACCTCCCGAAACTACCGTGTCCGGTGAGGACCTGCGTCAGGCGGTAGGTGAGGACGCCGTAGCGCCTCTCCAGCCACTCCTCAAAGAGGGGTCTTATCGCCGCGATTGCGGCGTGCCCGAACTTGGGTTGCGACAGTCGCATCTCCCATTCCGCCATGAGATCGCACCGGAGCTCACTCCGCAGTGCCGCGATTTGCCGCGGCAGCGGGGTTTCACCCCGGCGCTGCGCGTCCACACGCCACTCGTAGACGCGCTGGAGGACTGTTGCCTCCAGATCCCACGGCGGCAATCCGGCAAGAAGGCTTGCCGCTTCGCCGGAGACCGTGCGATATCCCCGGATCATCCGGATGGCCATGACCCTCTGGCATGCCACCAACTTGGCTGGTGGCCGCCGCCTGATGGTAGGGGCCCACACAGGGGCCCCGTAGAGGGCCATGGACCGCACGACTCCGGCGTAAAGCCTCCGGCAGGAGGCGCCTGGTCCCCCGAGGTTGGGCAGGAGCCGCCAAAAAGCAGCCCCAGCCCTGTCCAATCGCGGAGCCAGACGTCGGAAATGCTCCTTGAAGCTCCACCGGCTGTCGAGGACGAGACCCAGATACTTCATCGTCGCCTCGACGCCGATGTGAACCCCTCCCACCGTTATTTGGGAACCCGACGGTGGCGCGTTCCGAAGACCATGAAAGCACATGGCCTCGGATTTGTGCAATGCCACCTCGAGTCCCAATTGCCGGATCCTTTCGACGACTGTCGCAACCCCTCGCGTCGCTAGGTCGGCCGCCGCCTGGTGCGACACTCCCTGTGCCAGGACGAGCGTGTCGTCAGCGTAGCAGACCACGCTGACGCCGTCAGGGAGGTCAGCGCGCAGCACCCAGTCGTATCCGATGTCCTACAGAAGCGGTCCCAGGACCGATCCCTGTGGGACACCGCACGACATCTCTCGCCGGTTCCACTCTCCCCGTTGTCCGGGGTAGATGACGGCCCTGTCCGTCAGATAGTCCTCGACAACTCGACGAAGGTAGGTCGGCATCCGGTGATACCGGAGTGCCTCCCTGATGCAACTCCAGGGCAGGGTGTTGAATGCATTGGAGATGTCGATAGACACCGCCTAGACGACCCTGCCCCGGGATACTGCTTCCCCCGTCGTGAGGGCCCTCACGCGCATGATGGCGTCCACCGTGGAGCGCCCCCTGCGGAAGCCGAACTGGCTCTCCGCAAGGTCCGGCCCGGATCTCCCCAGGTGCCCGACGAGGCGGTTTGCAATTACTCTTTCAAAGAGCTTGCCCACCTCGTCGAGCAGCACGATGGGCCGGTATGCGGTCGGTGAGTCCACAGGGCGCCCCGGCTTCTTGATGAGGACCAGTTTCCCCGTCTTCCAACGAAGCGGGAACTGGCCCCTCTCTAAACATGCGCTTAAGAGCCCCCCTAGTCGAGGACCGAGAGCCCCCGAGGCCAGGACCCAGGCTTTCCCAGGTAAGCCGTCGGGTCCCGGGGCGGTATTCTTGGCCTTCAGCCGTTGTACCGCCACTCTCAGATCTACCTCGGCCACCTCCGGAGCATTGTAGTCGCCGCCGTCGCTGTGGTCCGCGTCTTCGTCTGACACCGCCAGGGGCGGAGCCATGGGCGGAGGGGTATGTTCCCCCCGAGAAGGAAACAGGGCGCTCACGACGCCCTCCACGAGTTGGGGCCGGAGACTCTGCGTCAACGGGGGAGCCCAGGGGCGGGATTTGTCCCGCACCCATTTGTACGGGCGCCCCCATGGGTCCCTGTCCAGAGCCTCCAGCATCTCCCTGCGGGATAGATCCCTAGCCCGCAGCATCCCATCTCGGAGGGCGGTCTTCGCCGCCCTGTACCCCTCGTACAGCTCCGCCTCAATGGCTACCGCATTCGGAGGTCGGATGCGGCACCGGCGGTGCCTGGCGTACAGGCGTCGCGCATCAACGCACGCCTCGCGTAGTGCCGTTATCTCGCGCGACCACCAGTACACCTGACGCCGGGCGCTTCCTGGCCGGGCCCGGGGCATTGCCATGTCGCAGATCACGGACATGGCCTCCTGGAACCACTCCGCCTCATCGTTGACGTCGGCAGGCCTGTCTGGTGATGACACCCAGGCCTGCACGATCGAGGCTTCCAGGAAGAGCTCCCGGTCCAGCTGCTTCAGCGCCCATCGCGGACCACTCGGGGTTTGTCGGACCGGCGTATCTGGGATCTGGGCGGAGACGTCGAACCGGATGTACCGGTGGTCGGAATATGTCTCCACCCCCTCCTCTACGCGCCAGTCAACGACACGCGGCGACAGAGCGGGGCTGGCGAACGAGATGTCCACCACCGACTCGCCCCGCATCCGCACACACGTGGGGACAGAACCCCGGTTCAGGATGACCAGGCCTGTCTCCAGAGCCCAGTCCTCCACCATCTTGCCCCGCGCATGGTCCGTGTACCGGGAACCCCAAGCCACGTTCTTGGCATTGAAGTCCCCGAGGACCAACACAGGGAGGGAACCGAACCCGGCGACGACGACTCCTAGCTCCCTAAGGGAGACGTGGAACTCGGCGAGAGTTCGGTTCGGGGAGAAGTAAACGCCTACCACGGCGATCTCCCCGAAACGTGCTGCCACACAGCCCCGTCCTCTCTTGACGCTCTCGAGAGACGGGGTGCCGGCGGCGGCCGACGCGATTATGACCACCGAGCCGTCGAGGTCCGCCACCCAGTCATCCCTGGGTGGGACAAAGTACGGCTCGGCGACCACCGCGATGTTGATCAGCCACTGCGCCATGCTCTGGACCAGGAGATCCTGAGCGGCGGCGCAGTGGTTGATATTAGCCTGGAGGAGGCGCAATGGGGCCGTGACTAGCCCTCCATTACATCCCCCTCCAGGGCCCTCCTCGAGGGCGGAATCGCCCTAGCAGCGGCGACGGCGGCGACAGCGGCAGCGGCAGCGGAGGGTTTACCCCTGCCCCTGGCCTTGGCGGGCGGGGCGCAGGCCTTTCCCCCTGCCCGGTGATCGGCCGGCTTGCCAGCAGCCGCACATGCGAAGCAGTGCGGCGCAGCGTTGCACGAGGCGGCCATGTGACCGGGCTGACCACAGCGGAAGCACTTGTCGCTGCGGTCCACCTCCGAGGTGCAGACGCATGCCGTGTGGTTGCCCACTTGGCAGCGGAAGCACCTCAGGGGTCTGGGCTCGAGCAGTTTCACCTGCGCCGAAACCCAGCCCACCAGGAGCCTTCGACCCTCCGCTATCCTTTTGGCCGCCGACACGGGGCAACTAACCATGGCGGTTCGGAGCCCCGCGAAGTCAGGGCGGATGGCGCCGACCTTGACTTGGTCGGCAGCGCACTCTCCAGTCCTGACGAAGGCGGCCCTCAGGTCCTCCTCCGCTACGGAGTCGTCAAGGCCCATTATGCGCACGTCGGCGCACTTGATGGGCCTGGACACTCGGGCCTCCTCTGCATCTAGGGACGTCCTGAGCTTTTCGGCCAGAGCGTCCGCGATAGGGCCGCTGTTCGCCCCGGGAACCTCCAGCATCCGGGCGCCCGTCGCGGTGACCTTAAGCCGTAGGCCCCCGACGACCCCGAGCTCCTGGAGGTTCACCGCCTCCTTCGCCTTTGCGAGCACTTCGCGGTACGACACGCCCCTCTTGACCGCGTCTGGCTGTAGCGTGATGACTACAGCTGCGGTCTTCGGGGCGCGGAGTCGCGCCGCGACGCTACGCTCTTGGCACTGCCACCTCCTCCTCGCCGATCTGGCTTCCTTGCCAGCCTTCCTCGCCTCTCCAGCCACCTGCCAACCGACATTGTCTGTGCGGACCTCCGAAGACGGGGGAGGCTGGGTCGGCGGGTTTCCCGCCGCAGCTCCCTTCCCCTTCTTTCGCCGGCCACCTTTTGTCGCCGGCTTGGCCGGAGCCGGAGCCGGCCTGGCGGGGGCCGGCTTTGCCGGAAATTAACCTACTTAAGGTACAGGAATTGTTGTAATGAATTGCTACACAGGGTAAGACGTGAATATGAAAGGAATGAATTTACTAAGGCGGGTAATAATTTTTAAAAAATATGGGACGTCGTTAAAACTGTAACCAATACTAAACGGCAGAATGAGATTGCTTCTGAACTAGTTTGTCCTAACAATCCCCAACTCTCCGTTAATAATATAAATGAATTCTTTGCAAATGTAAGGAAAACACTGGCTGAAAAACAGTTATCCCAAGGACCTAGGCTTGACCCTTTATCACCTTTTTATTCTACCTGCAATAACTCTTTTGCTCTACTGCCAACTGATGAAAGTGAGATTAATAACATCATTCTTAATCTAAAACCTAGCTCCACTGCACTAAAACTGTAACCAATACTAAACGGCAGAATGAGATTGCTTCTGAACTAGTTTGTCCTAACAATCCCCAACTCTCCGTTAATAATATAAATGAATTCTTTGCAAATGTAAGGAAAACACTGGCTGAAAAACAGTTATCCCAAGGACCTAGGCTTGACCCTTTATCACCTTTTTATTCTACCTGCAATAACTCTTTTGCTCTACTGCCAACTGATGAAAGTGAGATTAATAACATCATTCTTAATCTAAAACCTAGCTCCACTGCTGGAAGCGATAACTTAACCTCAAATTTCCTTTTACGTTATCGACCCCTATTAGTTTCCCCATTGACCTATATTTGTAATTTAGCGCTCTCGTCTGGATCCTTCCCAGGATCCAGACGAGAGCGCTTCCTCCTAATAATGACTTATTCTGCTTTATGCCAGTCACTGTTGACGTACTGTATTACTAGTTGGGGTGGTGTGTGTAAGACAGTCTTAATCAAACTCGAGCGTGCTCAAAGAGCACTCCTTAAAGTAAGTCTGTTTTTACCATTCTTCCATCCCACAACCAGCCTTTATCAAACCTGTGAGGTATTGACGGTGAGGCAACTTTTTATACTACAAACAGTCCTCAGATTGCATTGTTCCATAAAGTACTACCCCTTAGAATTCCTACAGAAGCGGAGGAAACATACTGTTTGTGTGTCTAGAGCGTGCCGCACTAAGTTTGCTCAGAGATTCTTCCCTTTTCTTGGTGCCCATCTTTACAATAAGATTAATATAATCCTCGACACGTATCCCCTTACCAAACACAAATGTAAAACTACTGTTACAAATTGGCTCATTGACCTGGACTATGCTAATACCAAAGAACTACTACTTGTCCAGAAATAACTACTCGTAATTTGTTACATTACACTACACAATATACACTACACTACACTTCACAATACTCCTCCATCTTACACAACATAACAACACTTATCATATCTCTCAAACATGTCAAGCTGTAAATTAAACTATACTACACTACACTTCACAATACTCCTCCATCTTACACAACATAACAACACTTATCATATCTCTCAAACACGTCAAGCTGTAAATTAAACTATAACCATTTGCAATATTTTGTCAATTGTATTTTTGTTTTCTCTGTTTTCTGTCTTTCACATGACCTAATTGTGGTCTTACTTTTTAAGTACTGATGATTCTTAGTCACTCCTTATCCAAGTAAGAGTCCTTGATATGTTCATTGGAAGAGCACTGATTTCCAAGATACAGGTTCTTAATTAAAGTTACACCGGCGTCAGTAGTACAACGTCCTCTGGTGAAACCATACTGTTGTTCGTGTAGGATCTTGTTACAGTTAAAATGATGAAGCATTTGATTGAGCATCACTTATGTGTGACGTCATCTGTCAAAAATTGCGTTTTGGCGAGTAATTTTTCAATTCAAACTTTAATATTGATTTTCTCCGTATATACGACAGATCTCCAGGAAATATTAAAATGGTTTGCATTTAATGCAATAACAAATAATATAAAACTATTTTCCAGCAGTAGCAGAATAGCCTATGATTGGTGTTCTTGCTATCTCCGGATTTAAAGAGCAGTATAACCTTGCTATACTTCATTAAAGTCGGGAATATCCCTTGGTCTATACACAAATTGAATATTAAGGCTAAATAGGGTGCTATTGTCTCAATTATAGATTTGCAAACATTAGTAGACATACCCCACAGGTCTTCAGTAGCCTTGATCTTGAGTTGTTTGGAAGCCTTTATAACAACCACAGGGTTTATATGTTTAAATTTAAATTCCCTAGGGCAGGCTGAAACATTCGCTCTTAGTAAGTCAATAATAAATAAATAATAGCTTGTAATAATAAATAAATAATGATTTAACCTTGTTGTTAATGTATAAGGACTTTGCTGCTTTATACGCATTTTAAAAAAAATTAGAGTAATTAGCAACTTACTTATTAAATGTATCAGTGTTTTTATAAGGCTTAAGGCCATACAACTCAAAAAGTCTTTCCCAACTTCTCCTGATACCTTTAGTCGCCCAGTCACTGAATAAAAACTTAGGGCTAATAGTTTTAGTTTTTTTCTTGAAAATATTATTAAACTCTGTATCCACAATTGAAAAGAATTCTTCATACAGGATATTACCGTTATTCATATTAAGGCCCTGAACACATAACGTACTTATCAAAGTGCTATTTAATTTATTTAAATTACCAGATGTTATTGGTCTAGACTGAATCTGCACTTTTTGTATTGGTGTGTTGTACTCAACAGTAGTGGTTAGTCCGCTGTGATCAGACGGAAGATAATTTACTATAGCTTTATCTAAGTAGTCGCAGCTGCAAAAAACATTGTTAATACATGTAGCAGTAGTCGAAGTTATTCGTATTGGTGTTAAAAACACATTTGACAAATTTAATGATTTAAAGCCTCGACTGCCTCGACTGCCTCGTTGGTCTAGTGGTCGCAAGGGCGACTGCTGTGCATGAGGTCTTGGGTTCGATTCCCAGGTCGGGCAAAGTGTTATTGGGTTTTTCCGTCAGGAATTTCTCAGTGGCAGCCTCGGAGTCTGGATTTGTGCCCGGTTGATGGCAATAGGCTCGCCCCCTATTACATGGGACTAAAAACATAACTGGCGAAATGTGGGTGTACTAACGGGTACACCTCTGCCTAACCCTTCGGGGATTACAGGCGTGATGTTATGTTATGTTATGTAATGATTTAAAGAGACTAATGAATCTAGTGCTATTTGAATTATTTTCTAAAATATTAATTTTAAAATCACCACAGATTATTACTGATTTATTACCAGCAGCAAGTTTAGTCAAAACATCTTCCATTATAGTCTCAAATATAGAATAATTCTGATTAGAGATGCGCCGAATATTCGTTTGGTATTCGGTATTCGGCGTATTTGGCATTTTTGCCACTATTTGTATTCAGCCGAATTATTCGGTTTTAGTGCTTAATATATTCGGTTTGAGTATTTCTATTTTCCTGGCTACATGACATGGAATAGAACTGAAAGACAAGCTTCTTATGTAAGATATGTTTATTATAAGTTAAATAAAACTTGTGAAGAATGTGTTAAAAAGCTAATACCTGAATGAAAGCAATCAAACTTGAAATCAACATTTATTTTAACGTCTTAAGTCCACATATTTATTTCTTGATCTATAGTTAACATTCATTTTAAAACTTAATTTAACGTTTATTTTTAAGCCCTAGCTCTATATTCATTTTACTATTTATTTCTAAACTTAAAAAATTAACATGATATTCATACTTTTTTAATTTATATTAATATAAACTTTTATTTTTCAAACTCAGATCAACATTTTAAATTTTAAACGAACACATTTACGTGGCAAATTATTATAAATTAAAATATTAATCAATAGACACTGTAATAGAGATACCTTATAAAATAATAACTAAGAATATAAAATAAGAAATATATAATAGAGGTCACAAATAAAATAGAACATACACAAAAAGGAACATACATATTCTAATATTTATAATTTATTAATGGTAAGTTATGGTGCAGAAACACCAAGCTCTCGACCCTCTCCGGCAAGCGTCTATTGCGTTTTTCTTCATACAGGTTCCCTGCTTCCGAAAATAATCGTTCACTGTACACACTACTACCAGGAACACATAGAAACACTCTAGCTAAATTAGCTAAATGTGCATATTTTGACTTATACTTTGCCCACCAATCAAAAGGGCTCTGGTTTCTTGGTAGTAAACTTTCAGCTTCATAACTGTCCAATTCCACGGCGATTGGGCTTTTAGGATCTTCTGAAAAAACAGGATTCGTCGAGGCAAGTTCTTCATAACAATTCCAAAATGTCACATGAGATTCCTCTAAAAAATTTGAAACATTTTGTGGAGGTCTTCCTCTGTTTGACTTTGTAGCTTCATCTTCGCTTGAGCTTTCAGCATCAGGGTCGCTTCTTTGAATCGCTTCTAGAAAAAGCTTTCTTCTTACCAGTTCATAATTTTCTTGGGCAAAAAATCTCGTTCTAAAACGGGGATCCAACAATGTGGAAAGGCAGTAGTATTTGTCTTCTTCCAAATTTTTAAAACGACTCTGAACTTCTTCTCGTAGTTTTTGTACCATTTCTGGTATATTTGAACATATTACTGAAATTTCGGGCTTTGTTAAATATTTGATCAAAGTGTTACTGTGGGGAATCACTTCTGAAATTGTAGAAAATGTAGAACTTGTAATTTTGGTGATTTCTTCAAAAGGTTTTAATAGAATTAAACATTCTTTGAGAATCTGCCACTGTCTTTCAGTACAATTTCGAATGTTAACTGAGCCAGAATTGTCAGCAATGTAAAGCGAAATCGCACGTTTTTGTTCAACGATTCTTTCCAACATATAATAGGTGCTGTTCCACCTAGTTGTAATGTCCTGTACAAGCTGATGCTCAGCTAGATGAAGTTCTTTCTGGATATCTTTCAGTTTTTGTTGCGCCGTGCTGGAGTGGTTGAAGTGTGTTACTATTCTTCGAGCGGAGATCAAAGCATCATTTACGTTTTCAACCTCTAATACCGCTTTAATTGCTAACTGCAATGTATGTATAAAACACCCCTTGCCTTCAAATGCACTTTCTCTTATGGCTTTTCGTTTTGTCATCTTGCATTTCATCAAAAAAGTCCCAAGCACGTGATCTTTTACGCCCACTCATATTGCAAACACGTAAAGTTAATATTTTAATTTATTTACAACTTACTCGTGCAATGTTTTAAAGCAAAGTGACAGCGGGGTATATGCGCGGGTGGCGGGCGGCGAGGTACGGCTCGCTCGCAACTAGCCAGCAGCGACAGGCAGCGAGCGCGTTTGAACCTGTTTACGCGGGAATGCAATGAAATGGTAAACCGAATAATTCGGCCGAATATCCGGTTCGGTAAAGATTGAACCGAATACTATTCGGTATTCGGTTATTCGGTGAAACCACTATTCGGCGCATCTCTAATTCTGATAATTTGGGGGTCTGTAAACGCACACTATAACATGCTAGCTCAACACTGGACAATTCAATAATATGTTCAATTGACAGTTCAACTATGTCTTTACGGGGTTTAGATTTGATACTATTTTTAATTAAGATTAGTTAACCACCACGCAGCACTGATTTGCGGTTAAAACAACTACTCACATTATAGTTCTCAAAGTTAATTAACATTTCATAATCTTTTAACCAATGTTCAGTTAAAGCTTAAAACTGCGGACAGTTATTCAGTTTGTGATCTTCGCTGCATTTAGGACACTTCCCTGAATTCGAGCTGGCTGCATTGTTATTAGAACCAACGATTGTTGTTTGTTGTTATTGTTATTGTTATTTGTTGTTTTGTTGTTTGTTTGTTGTTGTTTTGTCTAATGAAACCATAGTTTTATGTTTGGACGATTTAGTACTTGTGTTACGTTGTATGGTGTTCTGTGACGTATGACATTCTATAGATTCAATGAGGTCAGTGCTAATCTTCATGAATTCAATGAAATGTTGAAGTGAAATGGTATGATCCTTGGTGATCCGACCTTTGTATTCTTCCCATTCACGTAGTGTCTTGGTGTCTAACTCGTGTGACATGATGTGAATGAGAAGCGTATCCCAGTGCTTCACAGGCTCTCCTAAGGACTCCAATGCACGGAAATTCTTGTTAAATTGATCCATTAAGCGTTTCAAGTGACTTGACGATTCTCGTGTTACTGGCTCGATGTTAAACAACGCCGAAACGTGATTATGGACTAATAACCGTTTATTATCGTAGCGGTCACACAACAATTGCCAAGCTATGTCATAGTTTGTCGCACAGGGAGTTAATTACTACAGCAGCGGAACCTTCCAAAGACGCTCTCAGGTAATGATATTTATTGATAATATCTATACTTTTATTTGAGTGTATTAGACCATCAAACGTGTCACGAAACTCGAGCCAATTTTCATACGAGCCATCGAACTTAGGCAGCTGTATGGTAGGTAATTTGACGGGCTTGTTGTTTCTATTGGTACCACTATGAGAACAGCACTCACTAGGTACTAGAGGTTTTTTATGACTAGCTATTATTTCCTGTGCCTGACAGAGGATTTTATAGTATCTAGACTCAAATTCGTCCCTCTCTAACAATTGGGTTACACAATCTGAGATACATTCGAGCCTCGTTTGCGTCTCGTCATAACTAGCATACAATAATTCGAGCTTACCTATACGCATTTCAATTTCGCTAATGTCCTTTGATGTAATCGATGAACTATCTAGTGACTTTAAAAATCCAGAAAAAATGTGATACGACCTTTGTAGCTACTGCATTTCTTAGTAAGTTCTGCTATTTCCCTTGCTACTTCCATATCGGCCTTGTCACTTTTTGTGGACATCGTGGCCGAGACGATTGATAAATCCTGGAATTTATAACAATATGATCAAATACTGTTTAAGTTTATAATCTATACTTATATATATATATATATATATATATATATATATATATATATTATATATTTATATATCTATACTAATATTATAAAGAGGTAAAATTTGTTTGTAAGTTTGTTTGTAGGGGGTAATCTCCGGAAGTAATGAACCGATTTTAAAAATTCTTCACTGGTAGAAAGCTACAAAGTTATTTGCATGCGCTGCCTTAACAGTTGTATATAATTGAAAACAATGTATGGCAGCCTGGTCCGCCTTTAATAGTTCTACAAAAAAGTTCGCGACACCATTTATTTATTTATTTTACTTTAATTAAAACGGTTAAATAACCAATTAAAATAATTAAAGACACAGAAGACAGATAAAAGTAAAAATATATAAAAGAAAACACGAATATAACTTCAAACAGAACAAAATAACTTCATCCCTTTCATAATTTCACCTCACAGTACTTCTGACATACCGACAAAATCTTCGTCCATTTACCATATTTCTCTCTTTTATATTTTCGACGTACTTACCTTTGGACGATTTTTTAAACAACAAAATATTAAACCTTATCGAAAATAATATTATTATCATCATAGAGATACGATTTGCCCAAAACAGTATGCCAATTGGTTAAATCGTTTCGATGATAGGTAATATAAAATTACTAAATCGCAAAATGCCGCCGTCCATTCACGAATCACATAAGAACATGCTTTGTACGGACGTTTTATCCATTTACCCATGGTATTTCTGTTTTTTGGAATATCGGACAGTTTTAGCGATTGTTTATCATGCCTAAAAGGAAATCACAACTTTCCCGTCAGACATCCCAGAGCAGCTCGAGTACGCCGTACGGAAGAGTCTGCTCTTGAAAATCATCAGCGCCTCTCGAGGAATAGAGAAAATGCAAGCACGCGCTAGGAAAGTGGGCACGGGTCAGCTAGTTTACCTATAAATTGAGCGTGTCAGTTTGGAAAATAAACTAAATCACAATGAATTTTATTCTACTCCTAACTGCAATAACAAGGTCTATATAATAATGACTTAACACAATGTTATTTTAATTGTAACTATTACCTACTTACTTCAATCTACTTGTCGAAATATAAAATGAGCAATTACGGAAAAACTTTAAAACAATTAATTCTAAAAGTTACTTTAAACAAATCAGTAAACGATTAACAGTAATTAACTCGGTTCTGAACTATAAGATCATAAAAATGACTAAAGTTAACCTTTATTCGCTCAATGACACAGGAGATTTTGGCTAAGTAAAATAATAATTTGTGCAGTACTAACCTTTTTATAGTTTAAATTATTACTATAAATACTACCTTTAGAGTACTGGGTTAATTAAAACACACGAATTTAATGTCCAAGCCACTTTTTCAAGCACCTCTCGAACTTGTCCACGTTGTTATAACCCGTAGTAATTTTTCAATAATTTATGTAATTTCTTGAAATTATCGCTTACCTTCATGTAATTATTAAGTCAAAGTCAAAACATTTATTTCAATTAGACCATTTACAGGCACTTTTGAATTGTCAAAGAGTCGGTCAGTTAGTCCGAAAGTTGAAGCTAGTTGCTCGTTCCAAAACGGAGGTAGGCCTCTATAGAGAAGAACGAGCAAGAAACTCCACGGCACTCTTTTAAATTAGGTTATTACAAAATCCTGGTTACATTATTCTTGTCGATTCTATATGTGATCACAATGAAGATGAATATAAAATAGTAGTAAAAAAAAAATATATATAAAAAATTAAAGCCATAGCAGTTAAGAGATGACCAATCCCAACTGACAGCACTCGTTCACGAGCATGACGCATGGATCAGCACCACCTAGCTCAACCATTATGGAGGGAGCCAAATGATCCAACACACGCGCCACCATCAGCGAGACATTTGAGTGAGCATGACAAGCTCTCAACTGCCATACTTATTAAGTCAAAACACATAGTAACTTAATAAATAAAAAATGCTCCATGGTACTCACATTTACAAAATTGAAATAAATGATATTAAATTATGCAATACTAACACTTTCAGTGTACTTATTCGTTGGATGACTGTGATATGTAAAAAAATAAAATAAAAAGTAATCGTACTGATAACAGTGAAAGTTATTCAGGTCGACATAAAAAAAGGGTAAGAAACATCATTCTCTTAAAAAACAATCCTATTTAGTGAGCCCGAGTGGCTGTGGAGCAGGACGAGCATTTAGCCAAGCATTTTTGTCCGTGATATAATCATCTAACTTATAATTTTTCAATTCTATTTTTGATGTTGCACGACTTGATATAGAAAGTAGTTAATTTTTGTAACCATTTAATTAATTAGAGTCACCAACGACCAACGCAAATGGCATGTTACTAAATGGACATTTATATGTGGAAGCTTGTCATTAGCAATTGTCCTTATTTATAAAAGATATTTATAATTGTTATTAGTCTGTAAGCTTTCCTTAAAAATAAATAAATAAATAAATAATATGCTCGACTACATAGTGTGCGTTTTATGCATGTCTTAAATTTTCTCTCATTTAATTGGAGAATATCGACTGGTATTTTATTATAGCATTTTACACAGTACCCCATAAAAGAAGTGTTTACTTTCGACAATCTGAAACTTGGTTAATCTAATTTGTTCCTATTTCTAGTATTAAAATCATGTCTATCACTAATTTTCTTAAAAAGATGAAGATTTTTTCGAACATGCATAATGTTTTCATATATATATTGACAAGGTACCGTCATGATGTTAATTTTTTTAAACAATTCCCTTAGAGACTCGCGTCTGCCAAGTTTATAGATGGCTCTGACAGCCCTCTTTTGCAGAACAAAGATAGAATTTATATCTGCAGCTCGTCCCCAAAGCAAAATACCGTAAGACATGATGCTATGAAAATAACTAAAATAAACTAGTCTCGCGGTATCCACGTCTGTTAATTGTCTTATTTTTCTGACAGCGTAAGCGGCTGAACTTAACCGCC
This sequence comes from Hoplodrina ambigua, assembly GCA_949774945.1. Classification (NCBI taxonomy): domain Eukaryota; kingdom Metazoa; phylum Arthropoda; class Insecta; order Lepidoptera; family Noctuidae; genus Hoplodrina; species Hoplodrina ambigua. Next base: position 19,568,210 of record OX458964.1, read on the forward strand.
CTGCAAGAGATGTTAAGTGGGGACTCCACTGCAGCTTTGAGTCGAGCGTAATCCCCGTAGCCCTAGAAAAACTGTCTTCTCAACGAATTCTAGCATGTCCTTGTTCAATATGACGTTACATTTACTCCTTCTAACATAGGTAAAGCGAATCTTATACATTTCGTTTTTTTCTCATTTACCACTAAATTATTAACAGTAAACCAATTGTGAACCTTAAGCATAGCGTTATTTACGTCGTCAAGGTGCTGTGCTTGTCTATTTACTCTAAAAATGAGTGAAGTATCATCAGCAAATAACACCATTTGTGGTTGGTTTTCTAGTAAATGAGGTAAATCATTTATATATACTAAAAAGGGAACGGACCCAATATTAAACCCTGCGGAACGCCCATCTTTACTTTTAATGTTGATGAATTTACACCGTTTATTTGAACTTGCTGTAGTCTATCATTCAAATACGATTTTACTAAGTTAAGTGCTAGATCAACGAGACCGTAATGCTCAAGCTTTAGGAGCAGTGTTTCGTGATTCACGCAATCGAACGCTTTAGAGAGGTCGCAAAAAATGCCAACGGCATCCTGTGAGTCCTCCCATGCATTAAAGATGTGCTTAATTAAAGTAACACCGGCGTCAGTAGTACAACGTCCTCTGGTGAAACCATATTGTTGATCGTGTAGGATGTTGTTACAGTTAAAATGATTGAGCATTTGATTGAGCATCACTTTTTCAAACACCTTGCTGAAAACCGGCAAAACCGAAACAGATCTGTAATTATTGGTGTCCTTGCTATCTCCGGATTTGAAGAGCGGTATAACTTTGCTGTACTTCATTAAATCCGGGAATATCCCTTGGTCTACGCACAGATTAAATATTAAAGCTAAATAGGGTGCTATTGTCTCAATAATAGATTTACAGACATTAGTAGACATGTCCCACAGATCTTCGGTAGCCCTGATCTTAAGCTGTTTAAAAGCCTTTAAAACGACCACAGGGTTAATGTGTTTAAATTTAAATTCATTAGGACAGGCTGTAACATTCACTCTTAGTAAGTCAATAGTAAGTAAGGGTTAGGAATCTCAGATTTCAGTAGTTTTAATTGGAATACTAGTAAAGAATTCTGCAAATTCCTGAGCAACATCGATATTACTGCTTATGACACCTTGGGCAGTCTCAAGAGTGTAATCAGTATTATGTCTTTTGTTCCTATTTGTTTCGTTATTGATGATTTTCCAAACTGTTTTTATTTTATTTTCTGCCTATTTAACTTTGTTGCTAATGCACAAGGATTTAGCTGCTTTACACGCATTTTTAAAAAAATTTGAATAGGTAGCAACATGCTTATTAAAAGTTTCAGTATTTATGTAAGGCTTAAGGCCATACAGCTCAAAAAGTCTATCTCTGCTTTTCCTAATACCTTTAGTCGCCGAGTCGCTAAATAAAAACTTAGGGCAAATAGTTATGGATTTTTTCTTAAAAATATTATTAAACTCTGTATGCACTACTGAACAGAATTCTTCATACAAAATATTACTAATTAAAATGTTATTAAATTTATTTAAATTACTAGATGTTATTGGTCTCGATTGTATCTGCACTTTTTGTAATGGTGTGTTGCACTCGAAAGTGACGGTTAGTCCACTGTGATCCGAAGGAAGATAATTTACTATGCCTTTATCTAAGTAGTCGCAGCAACAAAAAACATTATCAATACATGTAGCAGTAGTCGAAGTTATTCGTGTAGGTTCTAGAAACACATTTGACAAATTGAATGATTGAAAAGACTAATAAATCTACTGCTATTTGAGTTATTTTCTAAAATATTAATATTAAAATCACCACAGATTATTACTGATTTATTACCAGTTGCAAGTTTAGTCAAAACATCTTCCGTTATAGTCTCAAATATAGAATAATTCTGATAATTTGGGGGTCTGTAAACGCACACTATAACATGCTTATCTAGCTCAACACTGGACAATTCATTAATATGCTCTATTGATAAGTCAACTATGTCTTTACGGGGCTTACATTTTACATTATTTTTAATTAAGATTAGTGAACCACCACGCAGCATGGATTTCCGGTTAAAACAACTGCCCACACTATAGTTCTCAAAGTTAATTAACATTTCATAATCTTTTAATCAATGTTCAGTTAAACAAATAATGTCGAACATTGTTTTTTCTAAAAAAAGTTCAATTTCTAATTGTTTGGAAGAAAAACCTTGAATATTCTGATGATACAATTTTAAGGAATGATGCTTAAGCCCCTTTTTACAATTTAATAATTGATTGCTAGAAGATACCTTGTTGTTGATAAGTTTAACTAAATTATTACTGGTACCTTCTGTTGTCTTACTTGCTAGTTTATTATTATGAATTCGGCTCGAAGGACCATGCAGAAGTTTCCAAAGGTGTAGAAATAATTTAAAACAGTCGAGTCACTTTCGATTTGAAGTTTGTCATATAGACAGCTAATTATTAAAGACTGTGATTTCATGTGGAAGGTTGTTTTTATTTAACACACGCACGACGCACCCACATGCTTTTTCTTACATGTTTTTATCGACTTCACAAAAAGGAGGAGGTACTATGTTCGGATGTTTGTATGTTTTTTTTTTTTGTATATTTGTTCATCAAATACAAAAGTCAATATGGTGCTGTCTAAGTTACCTACCGTGCTAATATCAAAGTGGGCAGACTACAGCTATCCGCTAATAAAAGCGCAAGAAAAGTGTAGGCTAGACATATTAAGTGACTTTTTAAGTGAAGAAGCTATCAAAATAGCTACGAGTAGTGCTGGCTTGTTGAATATTCGATGGGACAATAAACGTAAACATTATAGTGATAACGATCAAACTGTTTTGTTACAAACTGAAAAACCCGAACAGAGTGCCAGTGACAATAAGTGCCGTTTCTGTCGTACCTCAAGACACCACCTAACAGACTGTAGGAAGTTTAAAAAGTCCCTACGTAAGGATCGGTGGTCGTATGTAAAACGCACCGGACTATGTTACAAGTGCCTTCTAATAAAACACGATAAGTTAACGTGCACCGCTGCCGCGTGTGGCGTCGACGGGTGCGCGGAACCCCACCACCGCTTACTGCATTATGTGCCGAGTGCGCGTGTAAATAATAACAACATAACAGCGGCGGCGCAACCCGCGCAACCCGCGGAACCCGCGGAACGCAGTGCAACAACTGAGACTGAAACCAGTGAAACCGTAACTAATGTGAATTCGAACAATAATAATTGGTCAGTGTTATTAAAAGTAGTGCCCATAAACATTCACGGACCTAACGGCGTGTTCAGCACGAGCGCGCTGCTCGATGACGGCTCCACAGTATCAATGATAAGCGCTTCACTAGCGTCGCGCGTCGGAGTGAGCGGTCACAAACAGGCAATTCGAGTGCGTGGTGCGTGGGACAGTACCGAACTATTGTGCGATACGGAACTACTGGACTTAACTGTGTCTAATAAACTCGGTGAAAAATATAACCTGAACGTTCGCAGTGTCACTGAACTTAATTTACCTAAACAAAACTTAACGTTAGTGCGATGTGAGGACTATGACTACTTACGTAAACTTAAAGACGTTCTGAGTGCCGGTCAGCTTAAGCCGGAAGTGTTGATTGGGCAGGATAACTGCCATTTGATCTTACCCTTGGAGACTATAGTAGGCGGTCGGAACAAGCCATGTGCCACACGTACGGCGATGGGTTGGTGCCTTCACGGTGTCGTACCACGAAGATACTTACCTGCGCGCACAAACCATTCCACGTTCTTCATCACCGACGACAGCGATATAAATAATACTACTGTGGATAATATGTTCCATAATCTTCATGAACAAGTTCGACGGTACTTCTCCATAGAATCTATGGGAATTTCTGCTGCAAAACCTCGGCAGAATTCGGAAGAACAACGTGCCTGGAACCATCTGAAACAAAAATCTAAACTAATTAATAGCAGGTGGCATGTGAGTTTACCTTGGAAAGACGACGACTGCACGCTGCCAGACTCATACCCTAACGCAATATCACGACTGCGAGGGGTCGAGAGGAAGATGAGGTCCAGCGCAGGATATTCTTCGCGTTACGAGGAAAGAGTACAACATCTCATCTCCAACGACTATGCTTCTGAAATCGACGATAAATCAATTAAGCCTGACCCATCAAGAAAGACATGGTACTTACCTCATTTCGGGGTCGATAACCCGAACAAGCAAAAATTAAGATTAGTGTTCGACGCTGCCGCTAAAACAAATGGCATGTGCTTGAACGATTACTTATTGAAGGGACCTGACCTATTAATTTCTTTATACGGAACCATGTTAAGATTCCGAGAAAATAAAATAGCTGTAACCGGCGACATCAGAGATATGTTCCTAAGAATAAAAATTGTAGAAGAAGACAGAGACGCATTACGTTTCTTGAGGAGAGAATCACCGGACAAACCGGTGAAAACATATGCAATGAGTTCCCTTATATTTGGTGCTAACTGTTCGCCCTTCGTAGCACAATTTATTAAAAATAAAAACGCCGAACGGTTCGAGTCAACTATGCCAAGCGCTGTGCAAGCTATCTGTAAACAACATTACATGGATGATTATATCGACAGTGTGGAGAACGTAGAAACGGCAATAAAGCTTGTGAAGGATATCACATACATTCACAAACAAGGTGGCTTCGATATAAGAAATTGGACATGCAACAGTCAAGCCGTGTTAAGTACTTTACCGCAAGAAAGCCTACGTTCAACAGATGTGACATTCAAGGTCGAGCAAACACAATACGACGGTGAACGTACGCTAGGATTAATATGGAATCCAAAAGATGACTCATTACGATTCGACACATCATTTAAGCGCATTCCAATTGCTATTATTACCGGACAGAAAAAGCCTACAAAACGTGAAATGTTGAGCGTTGTCATGTCGATTTTTGATGTTTATGGTTTTCTATCGCCATTTACGATCAATGGAAAGATTATTTTACACGAGACATGGCATCTTAATATCAGCTGGGATGATCCCGTTAGCGACGAAATCTACACGAAGTGGCAGAAATGGATTTTCTTACTAAAATCACTGCGTGACGTAAGACTGCCGAGACACTATCCAGCTGCTACCACTAGAGTGAGCGAGAAAGAAAATACAACCGGCCTACGACTGGCTACATGCGCTACGCCGACGACTGAGTTCGGTGCTACGAGCGTAGCAGATGATATCGCCGCTACGAGTGCTACGTCGCGCGCGCCTAGCAACAGTGATAATAACCAGACTATTACGACACGCAATGAATATAGTCACCTACAGATGCATATATTTTGTGATGCTTCAACAAAAGCATTCTGCGCTGTTGCGTACTGGAGATGGATTGATTGCGATTTAAATGTGCGCGTAGCGTTTATCGCAAGTAAATGTCGAGTTGCGGGGAATAAACCGATAACAATTCCACGTTTAGAACTGCAAGCTGCAGTATTAGCGGCCAGACTGGCAGACTCACTTACCAAAGAGCATAAGATGAAAGCTGAGCGGCGAGTATTTTGGAGTGACTCAACAACAGTACTTCATTGGATAAATAATGACGCACGTAATTATAAAATGTATGTGCCGAGACCGCTGCAAGTAGGGGACCTGGTACTCGTGGTCGACCCGAGCGGACCAAGAAACCTGTGGCCAAAGGGAATAATACAGGAGGTGTGCCCTGGAAAGGACGGACGCGTCAGAGTTATTAAAATAAAAACCAGGACTGGTACCATGACGCGATCCGCTTCACGCGTCGTTCGAATACCTACAAGTGATGAGTGCTGCTAGCAGCACGGGGTGGGGGATGTAAACGACGCGATAAATTTCTTCCGCCAAATATTATCAATGTACGAGGCGCGGGCGCAAGCGGGCGGGAAGGCGGGACGCGGGACGCATGACACCGCTCTCGATGTTAGTTGTGGAATATTCCAGTGCCATTTCGACCTTCACGATCGCTTGCCGCGCGCCCCTTTCTCTCGAATTTTGTACCTACTTGTTTCTAACAAATTAAATGTTTTATGCTGCGTATATATCTGCGTTTCCTTCACCGGGGTCTGAGGTTTTTGATGATGTCCTGCACCTCGTCAGGGGTGACGGGGGGCAGAGGGTCATCGGGGTCTTCGTCAGGTGGAAGGGCAGCTCTACGTTCGACTTCTGCGTCAACCCTGGAAAGGTGAGCTTTGTCTACAGGTTGAGTGCTCGGGGTACATTGGGCCTCAAGACTGTCGGCTAGACATTCAGCCTTTTCGTCGTTGTCGAAAGCGACGCTTTTGTCGGGGCGAGTGAGAGGAGGCATGGCGGCCTCTCTGGTGGAGCGTAACCTCCTCTGTATCTCCCAGAAGGCTTGGTGGGTGGGCTCCAGTTCGCTAAGCGTCTTGTCCCAGCTAGCGTTACGCCACTCATCTATGCGATTTTTTACAGCACGCTGTAGGTATCGCATGTGAGCTTTGTTCGCGTCACAGGGAAAAGCGCTATACGCACGGATGGCCGCGTTCTTCTCGGTCATCAGTTCACGTACATCGTCCGGCAGTTTCCAGCGGTGATCGCTCACCACCGGAACCTCCCTTGAACAATCGTTCAGGACGGATTGTACGTGTTCCGTGAAAGAGTTGATCGCTCCCGTCGTGTCTTTTGCTTACTTTCCTCCAGTCGGTTATCACTTGGGTCGGGGGGGGGTTGGCTGGGATCATAGGGACCTAAGCGGGGGGCTAGTTCCATGATGACCGGACGGTGGTCGGAGTCGAGCTCGGGGAGCGCTTCAATAGAATGCAAACGGAGATTTACATTCTTGAGGAGCGCTACATCGAGGATGTCGGGGAGGTGATTTGGGTCGTGGGGGAAGTGAGTGGGAGTCATCGGAGCGATGACGTCAAAGTTGAGGGTGGCACAGAGGTTGAACACGATTTTACCTCTGGTAGTAGAGGTCGTGTTGCAGTTCCAGGCGGGGTGTTTGGCGTTGAGATCGCCCGCTAGTATAACGGAGTCACTCAGGCCAAGAAGAACGGAAAGATCGTTAGTGAGCAGAGTTGGGTCCTCTGAGGACGAAGGAGGGATGTAGGCAGAAATGATAGTAATCGGCTGATGACCAGTCATGCCGAGCCGATAGAGTGAGACCTCGAGGCGAGAGAGGGGGGGAGGGTCCATAGCAGTGGCGTGCGGTCCATAGAGGCATAAAGGCACTGCAGACCCTAGACCTAGTAGATCAAGATCTAGACAAGTTACAGTAATTTCAAAAATAAAAAAAAATATTCTGCTTATTAAAACTAATATAATTATTCAAACTCCTAATGTAAATTAATAGCAACGCGCATCGCATTCATACCGTAACCCGTACTCGGTACTGTCAAAACTACGACAGGCGTTCGTAACACATCGCGGACAACGCGGAAGGCAGAGAGTGATTCTGCCTACAATTCATTCATAAATGTACGCATGTAGTGGTACATTTTCGTGTCTGTGCACTGCACACAACGGCGCGGTAACAAAGCCATCTCCTGCGGCAGGTGACCCAATCACGGGCCAGCTCGTATGAATCCGGCGTCTCTATTGGCGCACCCCATGTATTATACGACTAAGTTTAATGAGTATTAGTTCAGTGATATTTCGATTGACAATGATGCAATTTTATTTGATAACGTTTTACTTCCCAAAATTTAGAAATTGTTTTTTTTTCTATAGAGTCCATATTGTTTTCTTTCAAGTGAAGCGCGCTGTTTTATGTTTTTATTTTGATGGTTTTCATAAGATAGGTCGATTTATTGTTAACTTCAATTAGTTTATTGAATTGTTTTTAAAATTACTTTTTATTTGTTTATTCAAAATGTTGTTCGATTGTGAGGTTTGTGTTGAAAATGTGTTAACGTTTGTCAAAGGTTATAAATGGAAAATTTTCTCAATTAACGTTTAATGAAAAGGTTCAAATTGTATCAGAAGGGAGATGTGTACCTGAGTTACAAGAATTGACCCAGCAAAGAGGTAATGTAAGTCGTAAGTTTTATAGTAAAAATTATGAAGCTATTGCGACTATTTTAAAAAGTAACATTATTTCATTAAACTTTCTCTAAATAAAGCACCATTTTTTTTGTCGTATTTTATAAACAAGTAGTTTGAGCGGCCATTAGTCGTTTGTTTTGATTTGGTCGTGAGCTTTTTTATCAGATATTTAAGATTTGACGATGTTATTAGTGTGAAAAAATGGATAATATTCACTGTGAAAGTTGTTCATGTGTTGTGTGTATAGAGAAAATAAAAAATATGCGTTTTTTAAACTATCGGTGACAAAAAGACGTGATCGTGAAAGGTCAATGACACCGGATTTTATTTAATTTGACTGCTATTATTTAATTTGAAAATTAATATGAAACATCAAAACATAGGTATCCGTAAAATATATCTACAAAATCAGTCAATCTAGGCTAGGTGGCAATTACCTACATCATTATTTAAATCGACAAGACGACGAACCAAAACCATGATAGGTACATGTTTGCTTACCTACCTAGCTTAAATAGCTTTTAACTGTTCTGCCTACCCTGTCTAAAAACTCTGTGCACGCCACTGGTCGCGGAGAGGGCGCGGCTGAGGCTGCAGGGGCAGTCTTTGTGGGAGGAATCTTTTTGGGTGCGGGTTGAGGAGCGGGGGCGGCAGGGGCCGGCGGCGCTGATGTAGGGGCGGGTTGTGAGGTGGCCAGCGCTGGAAAGGCCCTTTGGTGGTTGAGCGTGTTCCACGAGGAGGGCCTTTGAGGGCTGAGTCGCTCAGGCATCTGTGAGGAGGGAACCTTCACAGACGGGCTTTCCCTTTGTTGGCGGGCGTTTGTACGCTTCGTCAGTTTGGGAAAGGAGGATTTGGGGGCCTTGGGACAGCCGCGGTAGTTAGCCGGGTGTCCTGACTGGCCGCATAGCACGCAGCTGGGAGGTTCATTGCAGAGCTTACGCTCCTTTGGACATGAGCAGTTGGCAGAGCCGTGCTCCCCCAGACACTTAACGCATCTCGGGGTCGCGAAACAGTTGCGCTGTACGTGGCCATACAGTTGGCAACGGTGACATTGGCCGACTACGTTGGCCTTGTAGGGCTTCTCTATGGAGATGCCAGAGAGGGAGCAAATTGATATTACTTTAAAAATGGGGTGATGGCCTTCCGTGGGGTCACAAACGACCAGAACGGTATCGAAGGCGGGGCCGCCCCTCGCTTTGTGCAGGCGATGGACTGCCGAGACGGGGACCTTTTGAGAGTGGAGGTCGTTGAGGATGTCCTCAACTGGGGTTAACCACTTGGGTGGGCGCTTCCTCGGGGAGGGAATAGGTGTGGAACGAGACGTTCCTCACCTTCAGTAAGCTGGTTAGTTCCCTATGGTCTTTCGACGTGGGAACTTGGACTTTTATGCCCTGCTGGGTAGCGCGGGCGTTGGTGTATGTGATCTTACGATCGTTACACCACTTTGAGACTTCCGTCCACTTGGCCTTGTCTTAAATGAACAAGGGCGGCGGGGGTTTGAGCTACTTCTTCGAAGCTAGAGCGGGGTTGGAAGTAGGGGGGCTAGGAGGGCGGCTGGACTCGGAAGTCGAGACAGCTTTGACGGTGGGGCTAGGGGTCGCGGGGGACGCGGGGAGGTCGTTGCTACGACCTTTTTGGCTTTGGTAGCCTGAGAGGGAGATTTTTCCTTCTTCCTCTTACCTCCACTGCCAACGACTTGGTAGTCGTCGTCCGAGGAGGAAGCGGAGGAGGATAGGGAGTCTTCAGAGTCGGAGGCGGGGGCAGAAGGGTGGTCACGTGGGACCGAGGTGTCCATACATTCGGACGTGTCGGGGTTTGCAGCTGCGACACGCAGCTGCGAGGCGCCCGTTGTTTGCGAAACAATGGCGGCGGGAACAAAGGCGGTCGGCACATTGTGTGCTTCCGCGTATGGGTTTATTGTCTCGATGGACAATAGTGAAGGAATTTCTAGTGAGCCAGGCATTGATGGTGCCGCCACTGAAATTACTTTGTAAACGGGTGGCGGGGAAGCGGAGCTGTCTAGTACATCGCTAAAGCTAGCGATGGTTTCCTCGGACGGAGAAGAGTTTTGTTGCAAAGCAGCAAACTTCTTGCCATATTTGGCAATGAATTCGGGGTCCTTGAACAGGACCTCCTTGACGAACGCAACGATAATTGCGTCCGACATTATCGAAGAGGGAGGGAGGGAATCGCGGGAGAAATTTCATGAGGGGAACCTAACTATATCCTAACTGCCTAGCTCCCCGGGTGGATGGACCCGGGGATGTGTGACCCTCCTTGCCGGGTGTAGGCATGTGGAATAGGTTGTAGTCTGCTGACTACAGGAGTCCTTGCGGCGGGCGCAACGAGAAGTGGCGGGGAGTCGTGAGCGGGCGCGGAGCGGAGCGCAGCACGTCCGTTCGCGGCGAGCGTCGAGCAGCTCTCAGTACACAGTACCGTCACAGCTCTCCCTAAAGTGACTAACGATTTAAGCTAGGCAGTTAGGATATAGTTAGGTTCCCCTCATGAAATTTCTCCCGCGATTCCCTCCCTCCCTCTTCGATAATGTCGGACGCAATTATCGTTGCGTTCGTCAAGGAGGTCCTCTTCAAGGACCCCGAATTCATTGCCAAATATGGCAAGAAGTTTGCTGCTTTGCAACAAAACTCTTCTCCGTCCGAGGAAACCATCGCTAGCTTTAGCGATCTACTAGACAGCTCCGCTTCCCCGCCACCCGTTGACAAAGTAATTTCAGTGGCGGCACCATCAATGCCTGGCTCACTAGAAATTCCTTCACTATTGTCCATCGAGACAATAAACCCATACGCGGAAGCACACAATGTGCCGACCGCCTTTGTTCCCGCCGCCATTGTTTCGCAAACAACGGGCGCCTCGCAGCTGCGTGTCGCAGCTGCAAACCCCGACACGTCCGAATGTATGGACACCTCGGTCCCACGTGACCACCCTTCTGCCCCCGCCTCCGACTCTGAAGACTCCCTATCCTCCTCCGCTTCCTCCTCGGACGACGACTACCAAGTCGTTGGCAGTGGAGGTAAGAGGAAGAAGGAAAAATCTCCCTCTCAGGCTACCAAAGCCAAAAAGGTCGTAGCAACGACCTCCCCCGCGTCCCCCGCGACCCCTAGCCCCACCGTCAACGCTGTCTCGACTTCCGAGTCCAGCCGCCCTCCTAGCCCCCCTACTTCCAACCCCGCTCTAGCTTCGAAGAAGTAGCTCAAACCCCCGCCGCCCTTGTTCATTTAAGACAAGGCCAAGTGGACGGAAGTCTCAAAGTGGTGTAACGATCGTAAGATCACATACACCAACGCCCGCGCTACCCAGCAGGGCATAAAAGTCCAAGTTCCCACGTCGAAAGACCATAGGGAACTAACCAGCTTACTGAAGGTGAGGAACGTCTCGTTCCACACCTATTCCCTCCCCGAGGAAGCGCCCACCCGAGTGGTTAACCCCAGTTGAGGACATCCTCAACGACCTCCACTCTCAAAAGGTCCCCGTCTCGGCAGTCCATCGCCTGCACAAAGCGAGGGGCGGCCCCGCCTTCGATACCGTTCTGGTCGTTTGTGACCCCACGGAAGGCCATCACCCCATTTTTAAAGTAATATCAATTTGCTCCCTCTCTGGCATCTCCATAGAGAAGCCCTACAAGGCCAACGTAGTCGGCCAATGTCACCGTTGCCAACTGTATGGCCACGTACAGCGCAACTGTTTCGCGACCCCGAGATGCGTTAAGTGTCTGGGGGAGCACGGCTCTGCCAACTGCTCATGTCCAAAGGAGCGTAAGCTCTGCAATGAACCTCCCAGCTGCGTGCTATGCGGCCAGTCAGGACACCCGGCTAACTACCGCGGCTGTCCCAAGGCCCCCAAATCCTCCTTTCCCAAACTGACGAAGCGTACAAACGCCCGCCAACAAAGGGAAAGCCCGTCTGTGAAGGTTCCCTCCTCACAGATGCCTGAGCGACTCAGCCCTCAAAGGCCCTCCTCGTGGAACACGCTCAACCACCAAAGGGCCTTTCCAGCGCTGGCCACCTCACAACCCGCCCCTACATCAGCGCCGCCGGCCCCTGCCGCCCCCGCTCCTCAACCCGCACCCAAAAAGATTCCTCCCACAAAGACTGCCCCTGCAGCCTCAGCCGCGCCCTCTCCGCGACCAGTGGCGTGCACAGAGTTTTTAGACAGGGTAGGCAGAACAGTTAAAAGCTATTTAAGCTAGGTAGGTAAGCAAACATGTACCTATCATGGTTTTGGTTCGTCGTCTTGTCGATTTAAATAATGATGTAGGTAATTGCCACCTAGCCTAGATTGACTGATTTTGTAGATATATTTTACGGATACCTATGTTTTGATGTTTCATATTAATTTTCAAATTAAATAATAGCAGTCAAATTAAATAAAATCCGGTGTCATTGACCTTTCACGATCACGTCTTTTTGTCACCGATAGTTTAAAAAACGCATATTTTTTATTTTCTCTATACACACAACACATGAACAACTTTCACAGTGAATATTATCCATTTTTTCACACTAATAACATCGTCAAATCTTAAATATCTGATAAAAAAGCTCACGACCAAATCAAAACAAACGACTAATGGCCGCTCAAACTACTTGTTTATAAAATACGACAAAAAAAATGGTGCTTTATTTAGAGAAAGTTTAATGAAATAATGTTACTTTTTAAAATAGTCGCAATAGCTTCATAATTTTTACTATAAAACTTACGACTTACATTACCTCTTTGCTGGGTCAATTCTTGTAACTCAGGTACACATCTCCCTTCTGATACAATTTGAACCTTTTCATTAAACGTTAATTGAGAAAATTTTCCATTTATAACCTTTGACAAACGTTAACACATTTTCAACACAAACCTCACAATCGAACAACATTTTGAATAAACAAATAAAAAGTAATTTTAAAAACAATTCAATAAACTAATTGAAGTTAACAATAAATCGACCTATCTTATGAAAACCATCAAAATAAAAACATAAAACAGCGCGCTTCACTTGAAAGAAAACAATATGGACTCTATAGAAAAAAAAACAATTTCTAAATTTTGGGAAGTAAAACGTTATCAAATAAAATTGCATCATTGTCAATCGAAATATCACTGAACTAATACTCATTAAACTTAGTCGTATAATACATGGGGTGCGCCAATAGAGACGCCGGATTCATACGAGCTGGCCCGTGATTGGGTCACCTGCCGCAGGAGATGGCTTTGTTACCGCGCCGTTGTGTGCAGTGCACAGACACGAAAATGTACCACTACATGCGTACATTTATGAATGAATTGTAGGCAGAATCACTCTCTGCCTTCCGCGTTGTCCGCGATGTGTTACGAACGCCTGTCGTAGTTTTGACAGTACCGAGTACGGGTTACGGTATGAATGCGATGCGCGTTGCTATTAATTTACATTAGGAGTTTGAATAATTATATTAGTTTTAATAAGCAGAATATTTTTTTTTATTTTTGAAATTACTGTAACTTGTCTAGATCTTGATCTACTAGGTCTAGGGTCTGCAGTGCCTTTATGCCTCTATGGACCGCACGCCACTGCTATGGACCCTCCCCCCCTCTCTCGCCTCGAGGTCTCACTCTATCGGCTCGGCATGACTGGTCATCAGCCGATTACTATCATTTCTGCCTACATCCCTCCTTCGTCCTCAGAGGACCCAACTCTGCTCACTAACGATCTTTCCGTTCTTCTTGGCCTGAGTGACTCCGTTATACTAGCGGGCGATCTCAACGCCAAACACCCCGCCTGGAACTGCAACACGACCTCTACTACCAGAGGTAAAATCGTGTTCAACCTCTGTGCCACCCTCAACTTTGACGTCATCGCTCCGATGACTCCCACTCACTTCCCCCACGACCCAAATCACCTCCCCGACATCCTCGATGTAGCGCTCCTCAAGAATGTAAATCTCCGTTTGCATTCTATTGAAGCGCTCCCCGAGCTCGACTCCGACCACCGTCCGGTCATCATGGAACTAGCCCCCCGCTTAGGTCCCTATGATCCCAGCCAACCCCCCCCCGACCCAAGTGATAACCGACTGGAGGAAAGTAAGCAAAAGACACGACGGGAGCGATCAACTCCTTCACGGAACACGTACAATCCGTCCTGAACGATTGTTCAAGGGAGGTTCCGGTGGTGAGCGATCACCGCTGGAAACTGCCGGACGATGTACGTGAACTGATGACCGAGAAGAACGCGGCCATCCGTGCGTATAGCGCTTTTCCCTGTGACGCGAACAAAGCTCACATGCGATACCTACAGCGTGCTGTAAAAAATCGCATAGATGAGTGGCGTAACGCTAGCTGGGACAAGACGCTTAGCGAACTGGAGCCCACCCACCAAGCCTTCTGGGAGATACAGAGGAGGTTACGCTCCACCAGAGAGGCCGCCATGCCTCCTCTCACTCGCCCCGACAAAAGCGTCGCTTTCGACAACGACGAAAAGGCTGAATGTCTAGCCGACAGTCTTGAGGCCCAATGTACCCCGAGCACTCAACCTGTAGACAAAGCTCACCTTTCCAGGGTTGACGCAGAAGTCGAACGTAGAGCTGCCCTTCCACCTGACGAAGACCCCGATGACCCTCTGCCCCCCGTCACCCCTGACGAGGTGCAGGACATCATCAAAAACCTCAGACCCCGGTGAAGGAAACGCAGATATATACGCAGCATAAAACATTTAATTTGTTAGAAACAAGTAGGTACAAAATTCGAGAGAAAGGGGCGCGCGGCAAGCGATCGTGAAGGTCGAAATGGCACTGGAATATTCCACAACTAACATCGAGAGCGGTGTCATGCGTCCCGCGTCCCGCCTTCCCGCCCGCTTGCGCCCGCGCCTCGTACATTGATAATATTTGGCGGAAGAAATTTATCGCGTCGTTTACATCCCCCACCCCGTGCTGCTAGCAGCACTCATCACTTGTAGGTATTCGAACGACGCGTGAAGCGGATCGCGTCATGGTACCAGTCCTGGTTTTTATTTTAATAACTCTGACGCGTCCGTCCTTTCCAGGGCACACCTCCTGTATTATTCCCTTTGGCCACAGGTTTCTTGGTCCGCTCGGGTCGACCACGAGTACCAGGTCCCCTACTTGCAGCGGTCTCGGCACATACATTTTATAATTACGTGCGTCATTATTTATCCAATGAAGTACTGTTGTTGAGTCACTCCAAAATACTCGCCGCTCAGCTTTCATCTTATGCTCTTTGGTAAGTGAGTCTGCCAGTCTGGCCGCTAATACTGCAGCTTGCAGTTCTAAACGTGGAATTGTTATCGGTTTATTCCCCGCAACTCGACATTTACTTGCGATAAACGCTACGCGCACATTTAAATCGCAATCAATCCATCTCCAGTACGCAACAGCGCAGAATGCTTTTGTTGAAGCATCACAAAATATATGCATCTGTAGGTGACTATATTCATTGCGTGTCGTAATAGTCTGGTTATTATCACTGTTGCTAGGCGCGCGCGACGTAGCACTCGTAGCGGCGATATCATCTGCTACGCTCGTAGCACCGAACTCAGTCGTCGGCGTAGCGCATGTAGCCAGTCGTAGGCCGGTTGTATTTTCTTTCTCGCTCACTCTAGTGGTAGCAGCTGGATAGTGTCTCGGCAGTCTTACGTCACGCAGTGATTTTAGTAAGAAAATCCATTTCTGCCACTTCGTGTAGATTTCGTCGCTAACGGGATCATCCCAGCTGATATTAAGATGCCATGTCTCGTGTAAAATAATCTTTCCATTGATCGTAAATGGCGATAGAAAACCATAAACATCAAAAATCGACATGACAACGCTCAACATTTCACGTTTTGTAGGCTTTTTCTGTCCGGTAATAATAGCAATTGGAATGCGCTTAAATGATGTGTCGAATCGTAATGAGTCATCTTTTGGATTCCATATTAATCCTAGCGTACGTTCACCGTCGTATTGTGTTTGCTCGACCTTGAATGTCACATCTGTTGAACGTAGGCTTTCTTGCGGTAAAGTACTTAACACGGCTTGACTGTTGCATGTCCAATTTCTTATATCGAAGCCACCTTGTTTGTGAATGTATGTGATATCCTTCACAAGCTTTATTGCCGTTTCTACGTTCTCCACACTGTCGATATAATCATCCATGTAATGTTGTTTACAGATAGCTTGCACAGCGCTTGGCATAGTTGACTCGAACCGTTCGGCGTTTTTATTTTTAATAAATTGTGCTACGAAGGGCGAACAGTTAGCACCAAATATAAGGGAACTCATTGCATATGTTTTCACCGGTTTGTCCGGTGATTCTCTCCTCAAGAAACGTAATGCGTCTCTGTCTTCTTCTACAATTTTTATTCTTAGGAACATATCTCTGATGTCGCCGGTTACAGCTATTTTATTTTCTCGGAATCTTAACATGGTTCCGTATAAAGAAATTAATAGGTCAGGTCCCTTCAATAAGTAATCGTTCAAGCACATGCCATTTGTTTTAGCGGCAGCGTCGAACACTAATCTTAATTTTTGCTTGTTCGGGTTATCGACCCCGAAATGAGGTAAGTACCATGTCTTTCTTGATGGGTCAGGCTTAATTGATTTATCGTCGATTTCAGAAGCATAGTCGTTGGAGATGAGATGTTGTACTCTTTCCTCGTAACGCGAAGAATATCCTGCGCTGGACCTCATCTTCCTCTCGACCCCTCGCAGTCGTGATATTGCGTTAGGGTATGAGTCTGGCAGCGTGCAGTCGTCGTCTTTCCAAGGTAAACTCACATGCCACCTGCTATTAATTAGTTTAGATTTTTGTTTCAGATGGTTCCAGGCACGTTGTTCTTCCGAATTCTGCCGAGGTTTTGCAGCAGAAATTCCCATAGATTCTATGGAGAAGTACCGTCGAACTTGTTCATGAAGATTATGGAACATATTATCCACAGTAGTATTATTTATATCGCTGTCGTCGGTGATGAAGAACGTGGAATGGTTTGTGCGCGCAGGTAAGTATCTTCGTGGTACGACACCGTGAAGGCACCAACCCATCGCCGTACGTGTGGCACATGGCTTGTTCCGACCGCCTACTATAGTCTCCAAGGGTAAGATCAAATGGCAGTTATCCTGCCCAATCAACACTTCCGGCTTAAGCTGACCGGCACTCAGAACGTCTTTAAGTTTACGTAAGTAGTCATAGTCCTCACATCGCACTAACGTTAAGTTTTGTTTAGGTAAATTAAGTTCAGTGACACTGCGAACGTTCAGGTTATATTTTTCACCGAGTTTATTAGACACAGTTAAGTCCAGTAGTTCCGTATCGCACAATAGTTCGGTACTGTCCCACGCACCACGCACTCGAATTGCCTGTTTGTGACCGCTCACTCCGACGCGCGACGCTAGTGAAGCGCTTATCATTGATACTGTGGAGCCGTCATCGAGCAGCGCGCTCGTGCTGAACACGCCGTTAGGTCCGTGAATGTTTATGGGCACTACTTTTAATAACACTGACCAATTATTATTGTTCGAATTCACATTAGTTACGGTTTCACTGGTTTCAGTCTCAGTTGTTGCACTGCGTTCCGCGGGTTCCGCGGGTTGCGCGGGTTGCGCCGCCGCTGTTATGTTGTTATTATTTACACGCGCACTCGGCACATAATGCAGTAAGCGGTGGTGGGGTTCCGCGCACCCGTCGACGCCACACGCGGCAGCGGTGCACGTTAACTTATCGTGTTTTATTAGAAGGCACTTGTAACATAGTCCGGTGCGTTTTACATACGACCACCGATCCTTACGTAGGGACTTTTTAAACTTCCTACAGTCTGTTAGGTGGTGTCTTGAGGTACGACAGAAACGGCACTTATTGTCACTGGCACTCTGTTCGGGTTTTTCAGTTTGTAACAAAACAGTTTGATCGTTATCACTATAATGTTTACGTTTATTGTCCCATCGAATATTCAACAAGCCAGCACTACTCGTAGCTATTTTGATAGCTTCTTCACTTAAAAAGTCACTTAATATGTCTAGCCTACACTTTTCTTGCGCTTTTATTAGCGGATAGCTGTAGTCTGCCCACTTTGATATTAGCACGGTAGGTAACTTAGACAGCACCATATTGACCACGTCAACACCTTGTAAGTACTCATGTCGTTTGAGTTGTCGAACCGATGCAACACAGTTTTTTATTTTCACACTGAAGGTTACAATGTCTCTGTGATAATCTTGTGGAAGTGGGTTTAACTTTTTCACGTCATGCAGAATTCTTGATATGATAATATCCGAGTTTCCAAACTGTAGCTCTAATGTAGCCATAACTGTTTCAGGCGATGTAGAACTGACTAGCAGGGCTGACACTGCTTCTTTAGCGGGACCGCGGAGGCATTTTCTTAGACGCCATAGGTTCTCCCTCTCGCTAAACTTGCACATGTTTGTCGATTCCTGGTATGCACTTTTGAAGAACAGCCATTCCGTTGGGTCACCAGTGAATATGGGAAGTTCACGTGGTGTGCTGAGGCGGCTGAGTAGATTTTCGTTGTGGCTGGTGGGCACGGAAGTGGTGACTAGATCCCTCAGTGCGCAGGCCAATTGTTGAACTGCACCGTTAGTGCCGCTGCCCTCCGGCAGCGACGGGAACAGCGGGCCTGTAGAATTTCCATGTTTGTTGACCCCCTGTCGTTCCAGCTCGTGTTGGCTGCGCTCCAACCACTCCTCGATGTCCCTGCCATCATCATGTGACTCCGATGCTGGTGGACTGTATTTTTCATCTAGGGCTGCTATGTCTGCAGCTAGCTTTTTATTAATGAGCTCCATTTCTATTTGGGCTTTCGCTTTTGCCGCTTCTAGTTCGAGTTTTTTCTTTTGAGCGAGTACCGACGTTGATGATGTTCGACGTGAAGTTCTCGAACATTTCGATTTTTGTGACGCTAATTCGCGTGTTTCTTCTGCTTTCGCAGGCTCGATTACATTAGGATTTGCAACATCATCCTCTTTGGTCGATTGCTCTTCAGACTTTAACTGACGTTGTTTCCGCGTGGTGCTGCGCGTATTAACCATCTTGTTCTGCGGCGGCGTGTGGTACATTAATATTAATATTCGGCTCGATGGACCACTGAAGAAAATGCAGATATATACGCAGCATAAAACATTTAATTTGTTAGAAACAAGTAGGTAAAACTTCGAGAGAAAGGGGCGCGCGGCAAGCGATCGTGAAGGTCGAAATGGCACTGGAATATTCCACAACTAACATCGAGAGCGCGGTGTCATGCGTCCCGCGTCCCGCCTTCCCGCCCGCTTGCGCCCGCGCCTCGTACATTGATAATATTTGGCGGAAGAAATTTATCGCATCGTTTACACCCGGAAAGCCCCTGGGTCTGACGGAATCACGAACAGGGTATTCAAACTCCTCCCTGCCCCTCTCATAATGCTTATGACCGCCATCTTCAATGGCGCCATGAGCAACAACATCTTCCCCGGGACGTGGAAAGAAGCCACAGTCATAGGTATCCCCAAACCTGGCAAACCTAAGTCAGAGCCTTCGAGCTATCGTCCCATCAGTCTGCTCAACGTTCTCGGCAAAATCTACGAAAGGCTTATTTACAAGCGTCTCAAAGATTATGTCGAAGCAAAGAGCCTCATCCCAGACGAACAATTCGGATTTCGTTCCCACCATTGTTGCGTCCAACAAGTCCACCGCATCGTCGAGCACATGAGCGTTGGCTACCAACGTGGCTCTCTGACGGGCGCTCTCTTCTTCGACATAGCGAAAGCATTCGATAAAGTCTGGCACAATGGCTTAATATACAAGCTCTACCAGATCGGAGTGCCTGACCGCCTCGTACTCATCATACGAGATTTTCTGTCTAATCATACCTTTTGCTGTCGCATTGAAGGTGCGCTCTCCTCACCCCACCCTATACGCGCCGGAGTCCCTCAAGGCTCTGTCCTATCCCCGCTTCTGTTTACGCTGTTCACCAGCGACATCCCAAAAAATAGCAAGGCCCATCTGGCCCTATTCGCTGACGATACGGCCATTTATTACACCGGTCGCAGCCCAGCCTCCATCGCTCGCACTCTCCAAATCGCCGCAAACGCCCTAGGCGATTGGTTCCGGAAATGGAGAATCGAGGTCAACCCTGACAAGAGCCAAGCGGTCCTCTTCTCCAAACCGCGCTCACCCCTAACCCCCCCCAGTCCCATCACCCTGTACGGCAAGTCGATCCCCTGGGAAAAGCGAGCCAAATACCTTGGTGTGATCCTCGACCACCACCTCACTTTCGGAGAGCACATTAAGGCGGTGCGTTGGCGCGCCGCTTTTGCTCTCGGTAGGCTTCACCCCTTGCTGAATGCACGCAGCAAGTTGTCACTCAAGTGCAAATTGCGCATCTTTACGGCGTGCATTCGTCCCATCATGACCTACGCCTATGCCGTATTCGCACACGCAAAGGCATACCGTCTCCATAGGATGCAAACCCTCCAAAACCGTTTCTTGCGTAAGGCCACGGGAGCCCCGTACTACCTTCGCAACGAGAATCTCCATCTCGATCTGAGAATCCCCACCATCCAGCAGTTCATGAAACGCACCACCAAGCGTTTCTTTGACACTGCTGAGAAACACCCCAATCCCCTGATCGCATCGGCTGCCCAATACACTCCCTCCCGAATCAGTAAGACTCGCCGACCGAAACATACTCTAACCATCCCCGACGATGCCATTACCCTCCTCCAGGAGAGTAATAAAGAAACTAGTACTCTACGCAAGTACAGACACAGACCGCCGTCATTCGCCTTCGTCCCTAAATAATACTGACCAGATCCAGCCTGTCCCTTTGCTGCCCTCCCCCAGCGACGCCCTAAGCCGAGGCCCGTACCCCACAGGGGGTGCCCTTAGCGTGTAGTCGCTTAGTTTGTAAGTTTGTATTAAGCCCTGGCTGGAGACCTTAAACTCATTTAAGGCACCACAGGAAAGCCCGGTTAAGCAGCCGACAACCTCATAGGTTGACCGGCGAGATGCCATTCCGAAAAAAAAAAAAAACGTTTTCGACTCATTCTGTCTGGCTCTCGGGCGCGACGGACGTTTTAAATAGTGCTAGTGACATAACATCACGCCTGTAATTCCCGAAGGGTTTGGCAGAGGTGTACACCCACATTTCGCCAGTTATGTTTTAGTCCCATGTAATAGGGGGCGAGCCTATTGCCATCAACCGGGCACAAATCCAGACTCCGAGGCTGCTACTAAGAAATCCCTGATGGGAAAACCCAATAACACTTTGCACGACCTGGGAATCGAACCCAAGACCTCATGCTCAGCAGTCGCGCTTGCGACCACTAGACCCACGAGGCAGTCAAAGCAGCGGCAGTGCTAGTGATTGTTAAGATTATGTTCAAGTTTTAGTTCTGTGTAAATCTATTTTTATTTGATATTCTCGTTAAATAAAATCATTTATTAAAAATAAAACTTTCTAGGTTGATTAGTGCTTTGTTTTTTTTAATATTAACCGCATCTGATCCTTAAGATCAGAAGTGGGATTGCCACGTGTTCTAGACCGTTTGCCATCTAAGTATAATTCAGTGTTTTATGTGTATTGTTCGTCTAATTACATCTCAACCGGAAGTAAGTTTTATTTTTATAAAAATGACAGGCCGTTCGTCTCGATCCAAGGGACGCGGGCATTCTCGTGAAAAACGACGTACTAGTAGTAGTTCTCGCGAATCGCGTCGTGATAGTGTGAGTTGTCATCATGAGCCGTCTGGTAGCAACCGTCATAATAGTCCATCTGATCGTCGTGACCGGTCTTCTAGGCGTCGCATTGGATCGAAAAGCCCTCGTAATTCTCGTAAACGCAACAGAGACTCACGCGCTAACCGCGATAGCTCTCGCGACGTAGTTGTTGATAGGATCCTTAATAGACTAGAGGCGATTGAAGCTAGGTTACCTATATCGATAGAAAATAATAGTCCG
The DNA here is from genome assembly GCA_949774945.1 of Hoplodrina ambigua. Taxonomy (NCBI): domain Eukaryota; kingdom Metazoa; phylum Arthropoda; class Insecta; order Lepidoptera; family Noctuidae; genus Hoplodrina; species Hoplodrina ambigua. Next base: position 19,590,158 of record OX458964.1, read on the forward strand.
TTGCGTCCTATAAATCAGAGCCGTTTATTGTCCACCCCTTTGGCTGTTCCGACTCCTGCTAGTGAGCCGGGCTCGGGCATGGCTGAAGAGGTTACTGAGGGTAGTGATATGAATACCAGTAGAACAAAGGATACAGAGGGCAGTATTGTTGGAGCATTGACCGCACTTTTTAAAGCAAAGTCCCACAACTTTTACATATCACCTTTTGATCCAAATGTACACGATTTTGATGTCTGGTGCGCCGAGGTTGACCGCGCCCGGCTAATAAACAATTGGGATGATCGCGAGTGCCTTGGACGAGTGGGAAGTTGTTTGAAGGGAGATGCAAAGTCATGGTTGAATGATTGGGTCACAAATGATCGATCGTGGAGTGGTTTCAAACTGGAATTTAGATCATTGTGCCCACGTAACATTGATATTGCTTCCGTATTATATGATGTAATGAGTACAAACTCTAATAAGTACTCAACTTATGCGGAATATGCGTGTAAATCATTGCTGCGTCTTAAAGGTTTAAGTGACGAACTGAAAGCTGCCATCGTTATTCGAGGCATCACTGATCCTCAAATAAAGGCCGCGGCAACCAACGCCAAGTTACTCTCTAAGGATTTAGTTGAATTTTTATCTGTTTATGTTAAACCCAAATACGATCCCCGTCATACCAACAATACTGTTCGTCCTTCTGGTAGTTAAGGTATGTCTCACACACGTAAACGTGAGGCGCCTGGGTCAGATGATAGCAAGGTTACCTGTCATGCTTGTGGAAAATTAGGTCGTAAGAAATGGAACTGCCCTAAAAAGTTAAAAAATGAGGCTACCACTTCTAATAAGGGTGAAATTTCCACAAAACCAGCAGCAACCACATCGAGTGATAATAAAAGTAGACCAGTAAAACACTGCACTTTTTGTAATCGTACCGGGCATTTGGTAGAATCATGTTTTCAAAAAAATTGAGTCGACTTCTTTAGTTACAACAGTCATAGAGTTCCCTGAAATATCATTAGAAATAGATTTATATGTCGTTCCTACCGAATGCATAAATGCACCTATTTTGATCGGTATCGATGTACTGAATCGAAAAGGTTTGACATATATCCGAACTAATGGAGAGCAACGGCTTACGAGATCTGATATCATGCCAACCGTACAGCATGTGGTCGCGGTAGATGATGACAGTGTTAGAACTCCATTATCTGGTAATGATAAAGATCGATCATTAAAAATAATTCATGAATTTTCAGACTTATTTATTACTGGAACTGCAACCTCTACCGTGAACACAGGTAGCATGGAAATTCGGTTAACTTCGACTGCTCCAATCAGTCATCGTCCTTACAAGCTCTCGGTTGACGAAAAGAAGAGAGTTCGAGACATTGACAACGATCTGCTCAGCAAGAGCATAATACGGGAATCTCAGTCTGACTATGCGGGTCCGATTATTTTAGTCAAAAAGAAGGACGGCAGTGATAGGATGCGTGTCGATTATCGGGCACTGAATGCTATCACTGTCAAAGAGAGATTTCCCTTGCCGCTGATCGATGACCATGTTGACAAACTTGGTAGCTATAAGATCTTCAGCAGCATCGATATGCTACTGGATTCCATCAAGTACCGATGGAAGGACAGTATGAATACCTGAAAATGTCTTATGGGTTAGCCAATGCACCGATTGTTTACCAAAGGATCATCACTAAAACTTTGAAAACATTAATAGACGCTGGTAAAGTTCTTACGTACATAGATGATTAATAAAAAAAATATTTATTAGCTAGTTTGTACATAAACACATAAATTTACACAACTATGCTTTACAAACAGTGAAAGTGTTTTCGGTGAACTATGGCACCCAATGTAAGATTTAACTTGTGTTTAGGGTGCCAGCGTCCTCGCCTGCTAATTGAGCATAAAGTAGCAGTAGTTGTTAAACCAGCACAATATAATATTACGTACTAAAACCAATCATTTATTTCTTACTTAACTATGTTGAATGCTACTTTAATATTAAAATACCTATGAATAAAACTATGTGTATGGATTACGGTAATAAAAGTGTGTATGTGTGTAATTATACCTAATGATAATATGGTAGATTATTGCCTTATTTAAACTAATCTAAGCGATCGATATTTGCAGTAACTCTTCGGTCTTATAATCGTCACACGTCGTGCGAACTCTGACCGTATAACAGTTTACGTCAGTTGTCTCTTAGAAAATAATTGATATTTCGTGTTAAAAGTTCAATAAAGTGAAAAGTAAATATTGATAAACATTTAGTGGCATTGGTTTAACGTTAACCCGTAAAAACAATATCAAAAACATCACAATTAATGTCTTAAATCTAAAAATAAAACAATCTAAAACGTGGTGCCGTGTCATTCCTGTGACCTCATAGTGTGTGTGCGAAGAGTAGAGTTTGCTCTTACTCACTCTAACATTAACGTACACTCAAACTCTGGAGCATAAGGTCACTAATTTTATCATAAATTGTCAAGATACTTTGGTCGAGTGGCGTACTTCGTTATTACTGTACTGAGGTAGCGCTGGTTCAAACCCCACTAGTGCTTATCGTCTTTTTGTATTTTCTTAGTGTTTGGACGACCGATAAATATAAGTAAAAGTTAATAAGTATGTTTGATGTGAATGATAAATGCTCATCAGACAGCACTTTAAATAAAGTGCCTTCGATTATTGATGAGCAAAATGTAGCTATTCGTAAACACAAAAAACCGGAATCAGAACTTACCGAGGCAATGAATGCGCTGAGTGCGGAGCTAAGGGCTACATTAACTGATTGGCGTAATGATATGAAAGAAACCATCTCAAAATTATCGGATAATGTAGCTGTTATTCACAGCGATTTATCCAACTTAACCCAAACGACTAACGAAATAAAAGCAGAAATAAACAATATCAGATCGGAACATACTCAATTCAAGCAGCAGCTATGCGACTTAGAATCCAAGTAGGTATAATGTTAATGCAAAAGATATTGCCAGTCTACAGGACTCTGTTCAGTTTACTGATGAACAACAAAGAACTATGAATAGCCGTATTGAAACCTTGAATAAAAATATGCAAGACACTTCTTATTTACAAAATACAATTACAGAGTTGGGCACTAAGATAGACTACTTAGAGCAGAGTGCTAGGCAGTGCAATATGGAGTTGTGCAATGTACCAGAAAGGAAAAATGAGGAGTTATTGTCAATAATTGAAAAAATAGGGGTTAAAATAAATTGTGCTATTCGACAACAAGATATTATTTCAATTCATCGCGTTCCACACGCACATCGAGAGAACACAAATCCCAAGAACATCGTGGTGAAACTGACCTCACGTATACTACGTGATAATGTAGTCAGCGCGTACCGTTTAGCTAAAGGACTTAATACCGAACAAATAGGCATATCTGGCTCTTCAAACAAAATTATGATACATGAACATCTCACCTTAAAAAATAAACATTTATTTCGTGAATGTAAAGACGCATGTAAAAAATTCAATTATAAATTCGTGTGGGTTAAACACGGAACGATTCTCGTCCGTGAAAAAGAAACTCTCAAAGCATTTCCTATTCGATCGCAACAAGATATTGCCAAAATTAAGCCCGGACACGCTCCTGCATTATCTACTTAGATTTGTGCTTGCATCCTTACTATGTTCTTTATATAAGTTTTATTCTTTTTTACTTTTTCTTGCAATACTTACAGTTTTATTGTATTGTTTTAGGCTCAAAATATTTACAAATGATAATGATATGTATGTATAAATGATATGATATATTACTTAGCATTTGTATCTAGTGTACACAATGTCTCTGCAAATTTCAGCTTTTCCTACAACATAGCTAATTTGATGAGGTTTTTCATGCTACACATTAATTCTTCGCAAATGGGCGACTGTTTTTGGCTATTTCGCTTATATATTATTAATAAACGTTTCTCTCGCTTGTATAATTTGGTTAATCTAATTCATATCAAAAACCCATTTTATAATATCTATAGTGCAAATGGCTAATAGTAACTTAGTAATATACTATCAGAACTGCAGGGGACTCCGCACTAAACTGCATCTCCTGTATGTAAGTATTTTATCTAATTGCTATGATATTATCATCCTAACAGAAACCTGGTTAACACCAGATATATTGAACAACGAATTTATTGACCAGAGGTATGTAGTGCATAGGTGCGATCGTGATCGCGCAGCAACTAGGAAAAAAGATGGTGGTGGTGTTCTTGTTGCAGTTTCCAGAAATCTAAATAACGTGCAAATAGCATCGGATATTTCGTTACACACCCATATAGAACATGTTCTCTTACGTGTTCCAGGCTCCAGTAAAAATAAATACCAAGTTATTAGTGCAATATACGCCCCGCCAAACACCCCAGATTTTGTATATGTGTCTTATTTCAACATGATGCGATCTCATCTTAGTAATAATAATATTGAATATTTCTACTTAATAGGCGATTACAATTTACCAGAAATAGAATGGATTTTATGTCCAAATGATCCCTCAATACAAAACCAAACTTGCAAAGGTAGCTCTAATAATTGATACAATTAAATATTTTCATGAATTTGATTAATGCTCATCAATACAATACGGTAAAAAACATAAATAACACAATTTTAGATTTGATTATTAACAACAATATCGTGGCAGTTTGTGCGTCTTCTGATGTTCTAGTCAAGCCTGATGACTATCATCCACCTCTTTGTATCACAGTACCCGTAAATCTTAAACAAAAATTTATAAAAAGTAAACCTTTAAAAAAATATAATTACTTTAAAGCTGACTATGACATTGTAAGACGCGAATTAGATAAAATAGACTGGTATGAATCTTTAAATAATAATTGTTTGTCTGTTGATGACGCAATAAACACATTCTACGACAGTATATTCCGTGTCATAAAAACTTATGTACCTTTGACTACAGTTAAATCTACAAGCTTCCCTGTTTGGTTTCCCCCTCCCTTTTAATCTATTTTCGAACTATTTTCATTCGGTTTATGAACCGTCTGCTAATAACCGTTCAGATCTAACATGTGAATATGCAGATAATTGCTGTTTGATAAATAACATTAATTTTAACGTAGAATCAATCCTGAAAGCACTTAAATCTCTAGACTCTTCAAAAGGGCCTGGACCCGATGGTTTACCAGTAATATTTCTTAAAAATACAGCTTCTAATCTATGCGTTCCCATGCAGATTCTTTTTTTTAAGATAAGATAAGATAAGATATTCTTTATTTGTATAAACATGGTATACATACAAGAGCATGCAAGATTGAAATCGATTGTTTAAGTCCAGTCATGTTTAGCCGTAAGTATCGGCGTACAAATATTACATTGTTTTTGTTTACATATACAATTAATCTTAATAATCCTTCATCTAAAATTTTTGATTTGAATTACATGTCCCGTAGCATAATAATAGAATAAAATTTAACAATGTCAATAATAATATAAATGTCAATTAATAATGAAATTGAGATACAATGATTTACTGAAAATCTAATGAATTATTTAAATTATGAATACTTTTTAAATGTAGAACACAGTGCATTGCTAAATATTGTCATTTAGAAATTCTAACGTATTATAGTAAGCTTTCTCTATTAAGAACCGTTTCAGTGTTCGCTTAAATATCCTAAGGGTTTGTTCTTTCCATGATTTTGGGAGCTTATCAAATATTTTGGGAGCCATACAGAATACGCTTTTTCCCATTAGTGCGGTTTTTGACCTATGTGGACAGAGAATAGTGTTGTCTCGTCTGTTACGAATGACCCTGTCAGATAACCGTGGGAATAAGTGCGGATTGACCTTGACAAATATGGCAATCTCTAGTATATAGAGAGAAGGAAGTGTCAATATCCTATTTGTTTGAAAATAGGGTTTACAGCTGTCCGTCGGACGTAGTTTGAACACAGCTCTAATACTTCGCTTCTGAGCTTTGAAAACCATTTCTTTTTCCGTAGAATTTCCCCAGAAAATAATCCCATATCTCAAATGGGACGAGACTAGGCCATGGTATGCTGCGATTAAACCATCTAATCTTAGTATAGAGGATAACTTATACAATGCATAGGAAGAGTTGTTAATCTTTTTTACTAAAAGATCAATATGCTCTTTCCAATTAAGTTTTTTGTCAATTGTAAGTCCAAGAAATTTTGCTGCGCTAACCTCTTCAATTACTTTATTATTATATTGCGCTTTTGGATTGAGTATAGTTGTCAGTCGTTGATTGAAATGCATTATTTTGGTTTTGTCAAGATTAATCCTTAAATTATTATTATCCAGCCATTCAATTGTTGATTTAATAGAATTATTAATGTCATAGCTATATAAATTTTTATTATTACATTGAATAGTAATTGTGCTGTCATCAGCAAAAAGTGTTACAGGCTGGTCAATGTGTTTTGGTAAGTCATTTATGTACAGAATGAACAAAAGCGGTCCTAGCACGCTACCTTGGGGCACGCCATATTGTACTATTCGTTCTTCTGACTGGAAAATTTCCTCAAATTTGGTCCTTAAGTTTATCGACTTGACTTCTGTAATTTGTTTTCGCTTGGTTAAGTAAGACTTTATTAATTCAAGAACGTTACCCCTGATACCATATGACTCGAGTTTCTGCAAAAGAATGTCATGCTGGACATAGTCAAACGCCTGAGTCGTGTCACATAGTACTGTACAGACCGGGTTTGTTCTATCAACATTAATCATAACTTTATATAAAAAATCATATATTGCCATATTTATAGTATGGTTTTTCCTGAATCCTTTTTGTTCGTCAGCGAGTATATAATTTTTATCCAGATAATTGCACAATTCTTTATAGATATGTTTTTCATATATTTTTGAAGTAATATTAACTAGTGTGATTGGTCTGTAACATTCCACGGCTTCTCTATTTCCTTTTTTAAATAAGGGCTTTACTGTCGATATTTTGAGTGCTTCAGGGAAAGTGCCTGCGCTTATGCTCAAATTTATTAAATAACTTAAATGTACACTTATTTCGCCTGCAACAAATTTTAAAACTTTGGTTGAAATCTGGTCGTAGCCTACACTGTTCGTGTTTTTTAACGACTTTATTATTTTTAATACATCATGCGGTAATCATGGAGGCATGAAGAATGAGTCTTTCCTGTTAGGAATTTGTGAAGTAACCCTATTTCCCGAGCCTGTTTTCGGCACAACTTTATCAATGAAATAATTATTAAAGGCATCTGCAATATTTTGTGAATTTGTTATAATTTCATTATTTACTTTTATTTTTGCTATTAAGCTTTTAGGCGTTTTGAATTTAGAGCTTTTTATTATGTTCCAAATTGTTTTTCCCTTGTTATTTGATGTGTTTATTTTAAAAGTATTTTGTGCGTATTGTGTAAGCTGGGTTATTTTCGTAAACAATTTAGAATATTTAGTAAAGTTTACTTTGTTTGTCATATTAGGGTTGCGCCTAAATTTCCATAAAAGACTTCTCTTTCTTTTACTCCAGATTCTTATGCCGCGTGAGACCCATTGTGCCTTTTTGGTTGTATGTACAGTAACAGTCTCTCTGGGGAAACAAAGAAAGTAGAATAAGGAAAATACGTCTATAAATTTGTTATAAGCTAAGTTTGGGTCACAAGTTTCATAAATATCAGAAAAAGATAAACTACGTAAACAGTTTTTAAATTTCTTAAGATATTCTTCACTATAATGTAGTCTCTTCATTCGCCAGGAACTTAATAGAGCAGCTTTTTTGGACGGGTATCCTTATTAGCTGTGCTGTGTGGTCCGATAATGCAAACTCGAGCACCTGTGTTTTACAGTTTTTGTCAAAATTGTGTGCGAAATTGTCAATACATGTTTGACTTTTTATTCTAGTCGGTTGATGTGTAGAAAGTTTGAAATTATAGCTAAGTAGCAGACATTCAAAATCCATTGACTGATTAGTTCTTTTTAATAAATCTATATTAAAATCTCCCGCTATTATAATATTTTTATATGATTTTTTATTGAGTTCATGCAAGAGTGTATTTAATTTATCCATACAGATATTATAATTACTAGTTTTTGGTATTCTATAGATGCATACAATAACAATTTTAAAAGCAATTAACTCTATAGCGCAACATTCAAAAATACCAGTTTCAGACAGTTTGGCAATCTGATTTAATTCCTTAAACTGATGTCCGTTTCTTATTAGTATGCAAGCTCCCCCCCTTTTGCTTTCCTTTCGGGCGTAGCAGGCTGCGAGCTGGTAATTAGGTATTGTCAAAAATGATTCATGTCCTGCCATTATGAAGTGCTCAGTGATACATAGAATATCCACATAAGCAGCTCTTTCTTCCAACTCATGCAGGCACACCGTAATGGCATCGGATTTTGTCAACAAGCCAGCAATGTTTTGGTGCATAACATATAAATATTTAACTACGAAAAAAACTATTGTTGGGATCAGACAAACTATTAATGTGTTCATTGTCGTTTTCATTTGGTATTGTCAACATAGTACAGTTGGTAGTATAATTTATATATTCAATCTCTTCAATTAAAGTTCTTATGTCTTTGAAAACTGTTCTTAATCCCTCATTATTTATAATTCCAGTCTTTTTGTTAAACATGCTGCAGTCATAATTAAGGTTCAGGTTGGAGTCCAAGTAATAAGCACTATGTTCATTAGCCAATATATCCGAGTACAGTAATTGATTAAATGTTTCAACTCTCCAGTCATAGATATTACTGTGGTTACCAACTCTAAATGTAGGCACGCAGATAATTATATTCGTATGCGTAATTCTTTTCAGCGTATTTCGAATATAGTGAATTGTATCGTGGTAGTCATTTGTTATTTTGAAATCTTCCTGTCCTATTAATATTATGCAATAATCTTCTTTAGTGAAGTCAGATAACTTGGTATCTATTCCTTCAAGAAGACGTTTTAATCCCTCTTGCGGTTTGAGGTAGTGACATATTTCATCCTGTTCATTTGTTTTTGTTATCGGAGCTTAGTATACATATTTTTTTCTTGTGTGGAGGTTTGGCCATATTATTGCATTTTTGTGAATTCGTATTTTTTGGTGGCTTCATGTCATAGTTTGTTTCTTTTTGTTTATTTAGTGTTTTCATGTCTGCCATTTTTGTTACAGGAATATCCTCAGTTTGTGTCAGTTTCGTCGGAAGATTTATATGGGACTATTACATGGGACTAAAAACATAACTGGCGAAATGTGGGTGTACTAATGGGTACACCTCTGCCTAACCCTTCGGGGATTACAGGCGTGATGTTTATGGCTTTTTCTTCAGTGTTTTTAATAATGTATCATCGCCCAAAGATACATTTCCTACAGTAAATAATGTCGATTTATCTCTAACAATGTTTGTATTTTGTATATTGTAATCAACATGGTTTATCGCAAGTTTCTCCAAGTCTTCCGTTATTTTTTTGTTAGCTCGTTTTAATAGTGTAATTTGATTAATTAAATTATTTATTTTTCTTCTGTGCCTCTTTATTCTTGTAATATATTTATTATTAACTTTAGGTTTATTTATGGCTTTAATTGTGGTGGTTATGTTGTTAGTCGTTGTTGTTTGAGTCGATTGATCTACCCTTGTGCAAGTGCCTAGTTTAGGTGATAAAGGTTGTTGCAACATGATCTTCTTTACTTTCTTTGTAACTGGAGTAGAGATATTACTTGTGGTATTCTCGTTAATCCCTAATCTTTTATAAATGTCTATGATCTTCGATGATCTTTCAATATGGTTTTTGAGTTCAGTGTTTTTTATGTTCAAATTTTTTCGTCAGCTGAAGCCAATTTTAGCTTTAGTGTCGATATATGATCTTCATATTCTTCAATTGATATGTAGTTCCTGCCGGAGATGGCAGATAAACTCCTCGATGAAGAGTCCAACATTGAAATGTTTTCAACATCCATAGCTGATTCACTAAATGAGTTTACTTGATCCAACCACGTTGGTCTTTTTCTATGTGTTATGTTTTCTTCATCCATTTTGATTGATTAAATTACTATTATAGTCGGAGTTCACGTATCCTGACGGGTTTCTACTATTTTAGATATTTTTTATACGTTGGTATCACTATTGGTTTTTATTATCAGCAGCAACACTGTTGCTAGTGTCAAATTTGTTAGGCTACTCGATACTAGATGGCGCTGAGAAAAGTTTTAGTGTAGCTGATCATATTTCATGCAGTGGCAACTCGTAACATAAATGTCATATTTGTTAAGCTACTCGATAATAGATGGCGCTTAGAAGAGTTTTAGGATACATAATTATGTTTTATACAGTGGCAACTCATGAAGTAAATGTTCATTTTAGTTACGCTTCTCAGCACTAGAGGCTCTAATTGTCTGTCAATGTCAATTTTCAAATAAACACTTTTTCTTAACGTATGCAAATGATATGTTTTAAATTGTTTTCACTATTTTGTAACTGTTTTAACACACTGACATTCGGGGAGTTTTTTATATTTAAATACTGTTATTTTTCTTTTGCCGTAATATAACACACACACACACTTATTGTTTATTTTTTGAGTTTTTCAAACTTATCACTGTATTTTTTGTTACATACTATTTTTGTTGTTTTACGTCTTATTTTTAACCACAAACAATGTCACAGAAATAAATCACTATTTAGTCTACGTTCAATTACTTTATATACTGTTTTATCACTTAATTAATTATTTTTCCGGATTTAAATATACAATCGATGTTTACTCAACCAGGGTTGCCACCCTTTTTTTTTAATAAGTCTTTGTCTGAAGGTATATTTCCAGTAATGTGGAAACACGCAAATATCACTCCAGTTTACAAGTCGGGCCCTAAGAGTGATGTAGAAAACTATCGTCCGATATCTACTTTATCGGCCTTGTCAAAGCTTTTCGAGAGGTTAGTCCATGACGAATTGTACCCAGTTCTTCACAATAATATAACTCAGTACCAACATGGTTTCGTAAAAAGAAGGTCAACAACTACTAACCTAGTAACTTTTCTGGATTATGTGTTTAATAATATGGACTCACGCGTACAGGTTGACTGTGTATACACTGATTTCCGAAAAGCATTTGACAAGGTCAATCACGTACTACTACTAAAGAAAATAGCATATAACGGTATACGTGGTAATTTACTCAGATGGTTTTCTTCCTACGTATCTAATAGAACTCAGAGAGTTGTAGCCAACGGTTTTCAATCAGATACAATAAAAGTTACATCAGGAGTCCCACAAGGATCAATATTAGGACCCTTACTCTTTATAATATTCATTAACGACAAACAGACATGTTTCAAAAACTCAAAAATATTACTATATGCCGATGAGCTTAAAATTTATAGCCAAATTAAAAGTAGCCACGACAGTGACCTCTTTCAAGATGACCTTAATAGTTTTTCTGATTATTGTTTACAAAATAAACTTCAGCTTAACATCTCAAAATGCTATTGTATTAGCTATACAAAGGAAAAAAAATGTCGTTAAATACTCTTATTCTTTAAATAATTTAAGCCTCAACAGAGTGTCATTGATACGAGATCTTGGTGTGCTACTTGATGAAAAACTACATCTTGATGCGCACGTTGATAAAATTGTTGGCAATGCATACCGAATGTATGGATTTATTATGAGATCTGCAAAAGAATTTAGTAAGCCTGATACATATCTGTATCTTTATAAAGCACTGGTTCGATCACAACTGGAGTACGCAGTTACAGTGTGGAATCCCCATTACGCCAAATACTCTGATTGTATTGAGAGAGTTCAACGGAAATATTTAAAAGCTATGCATTATCGATGTTATCGTTCTACTTTGTCGTACGAGAACTTGCTTAATAAGTACAAAATATCTAAGCTAAAGAGCAGACGCTTATTTCTCGAAGCAATGTTTTTATTTGATGTATGTAACCATTCGTATGATTGTCCAGATATTGGCAATAAATTATTTTATGTAGTTCCGAGGAAGACGTTGATACGTACTGTCTGTAATCGACCTGTGTTTGCTGTAACACCATGCAAAACAAAAGCAGGTATCCGTGCGCCCTTGCGCCGAGTAACTAATAATTTTAACACATATTTTAAAAACCTTGACCTGTTTGTCAATCCTGCTGGTAAGTTTAGAAACCTTGCAATTAAAACACTAGATTCACTAGATATCTAAATAACTTAACTTCTATCTAAACTTTTCATTTACAAAATTATAATAAATATATATATGTTTTTCTTTTATTCTTTGAGGCTGTATTGCATGACGTAGTTTTTATTTTTAGCATTACAACTCACATATTTGGTGGATAACGTGGTTGGATATACAATTGTATAATTTTGTTACTACCTACTTGTACTCTATATTTAAGTAAATTAAGTATGTAAATGTTACTCCTTATATCACATATATTGTATATCTGTTTGTTGTTCCAAATAAATAAAATAAATAAAATAAATAAAATAAATAAAATAAATAAAATAAATAAAATAAATAAAATAAATAAAATAAATAAAATAAATAAAATAAATAAAATAAATAAAATAAATAAAATAAATAAAATAAATAAAATAAATAAAATAAATAAAATAAATAAAATAAATAAAATAAATAAAATAAATAAAATAAATAAAATAAATAAAATAAATAAAATAAATAAAATAAATAAAATAAATAAAATAAATAAAATAAATAAAATAAATAAAATAAATAAAATAAATAAAATAAATAAAATAAATAAAATAAATAAAATAAATAAAATAAATAAAATAAATAAAATAAATAAAATAAATAAAATAAATAAAATAAATAAAATAAATAAAATAAATAAAATAAATAAAATAAATAAAATAAATAAAATAAATAAAATAAATAAAATAAATAAAATAAATAAAATAAATAAAATAAATAAAATAAATAAAATAAATAAAATAAATAAAATAAATAAAATAAATAAAATAAATAAAATAAATAAAATAAATAAAATAAATAAAATAAATAAAATAAATAAAATAAATAAAATAAATAAAATAAATAAAATAAATAAAATAAATAAAATAAATAAAATATATAAAATAAAATAAATAATTTAGAGTTAGTAGCCACTTTATGATCTCATTCTTACATTTACTATGGCACATGGAAGCAATGGCGCAGACTTTATTTATTTTGTTGTAGAGGTGGTTCGACAGTACAGCATAATGCCGCTGAGCGAGAGCCGTTCTACATCCATGCGTTAAGCATACTTCATAGTGTCTGCGCTTTTTGGTAGCATTTGGCTTATACACCACTGAGGGATGCCTACGCAGAATTGTACCGAGAACAAAGAGCTGTCTCACGGAGAGGACCTGGGTTTCGGTGTATAGTGCCGAGGTGGGATATCGAAAAGGTTTCGAGGACAGCTCTCTGTGCACGTTCCAAAGGGAGGAGGGTTGTCTTGGGGGCTCCACCCCACACAGTGATGCAGTAGTTTATTATGCTTTGGCATAAGGCATAATAAACGGTCTTTCTAGTCTTTAGATTTGCAGAGTGCCTTAATTTTTTAAAAATAAATATGCATTTGCGGACTCGTTATAAGAGGGTAGTAATTTGAGGTTTCCAGCTTAATGAGCTATCCACATAGACTCCTAGATACTTGACCGACTCAGATCTTGAGAGTTGAGAGCAAGCGCATTGTGAAGAGGATAGTCCTAGTGAACAAGAATGGGCTTTAAGCAACATTGAGTTATTCAAAGGGAGTTTGGTAGGTTGTAAGGAAAAAGGTAATTATACTGTTTTTTTGAGGTTCAAAGTTAGGATATTATTTGACAACCATTTCATCACGAAGTTGAGAGCGTGTTCCGCGTAAATTACAATCTCTGGCCAATCACTACCATGAATAAGTAGGGCCGTATCATCTGCGTAAGTAAAAATCGAGCAGTTTGTTAAAGACATTTTGCAAAAATTATAAATATAAAATAAGGAACAAGGTAGGTCCTAAAATTGAGCTTTGAGGAACGCCAAAGGTCAGTGAAATGATGTCACTAATAATATTATTGATTTTAACGCACTGAGTCTTATCACATAGGTAATCCTGGAAGATTTTAAAAGCATGTCCTCGAATGCCAGAGTCTTCGAGCTTATATAAAAGGTGGGGAACAGACACAGTGTCAAATGCCTTGGAGAGATCTAAGAAAACAGCCAAGCATTTCATTTTACTGTCTAGCTTAGAAACTACATGATCTACCAAGGCAGCAACAGCGTTTTTAGTCGACCTGCCACCTCTAAATCCGTACTGGTTGTTACTTAGTATTTTGTGTGTCTCAAGAAAGTTTACAAGTCTTATATTGAGAATTTTTTCTAGAATCTTAGAGATGGCAGGGAGGACTGAGATTGGTCTGTAATTATCTACACTGTGTCTGTCCTCATTTTTGAAAATCGGATGAACAACAGCTCTTTTGAAAATTCTAGGAAAACAACCAGTCGAAATAGAGCGATTGCAAATATGTGTAATAGCTGGGACAAGCACGGGCATACATGATTTAAGTAGTCTCGATGATATACCGTCCCAACCCACAGCAGCATCTGTACGTAACCCAACAATCAGATTCGAGACCTCCACTTCATCTGTGGGTAGTAGTAGTACTAGCGAGTTAGGAGGGAGAGCATCGAGTGAATGTTCAGGAGTTTTCGTGGCCGATGAGAATTTGGTAGCCAGTTTCTTGCCAACGTCGGCAAAAAACTCGTTTATAATATTTGCTGAATGCTTCTCATTCGGAGACAAACTTAGCAATTCGTTAGGGAATGTTGCGTTGAGACTAGAACCAGTTATTTTTGATGATTTTCCATGTCGCTTTAGGGTTGTTTTTTGCCACTTCAAACTCGTCTCTTTCATATGCATGTTTTAAGTTTTTAAGTAGTTTGTTGCAAAAATTACGGTTGAAAAATGATGTTTTACTATTGTCAAATTCGGTAGAGGAAGGCTTTCACACTTTGAGTGAAGTCTTACGTATATTAAAAACAGCGGGATTTTCTATTAATTTAAAGTAATGTACCTTTTTGGACACGGAAATCGAACACTTGGGTAGATTAGTGTCTGATGACACATCAAGTCGTGAGTTCGATCCCTGCGAAGCTCCGTATTAAATAATATTTAAAAATAGTTATATTACTGTTTTTGTCATATTTTAAGTACTAAAGTGTAAAGATAACTGACAAACAATAAGTGAACATATTACCAAGACAAAAAAGTGCATACATATAACTTTATAAACAGTGACCGCAAAACAAAAATAATCTAATATAACAAAAGTGAATACAGTAAAGTTAATATCTACAATATAAACACTACAAACAATATATAAAAAACTTTAAACAACATTAAAAAGTGAAAGAACTAAAATTAAGTGTTATTTTTACAAAGTGTAGTCAAACAAAGAACAAGTGCAAAATCTTCCATTGCATGAATCATAAATATTAACCGCCACTCGTTAATTCAAAATCGTGTATCTACATTCTACATTAAGGAACACTTTTTCGTCGAGAAACTTAATTGTACGAATAGCTCCGCTAGTAAAGTAGCGCTACCTGTGTGAACGGTGTGGCTCGAGTTCGATCCCCAACATAAGTGATTCTTTTTGAAACATCAAAAATGAATTTCTTAGAAAACATTACCTTTCGCCGTACTAGAACAAAATCGGACTCGATCCTAAACAACAGTGACATTGATTCGACACATAACTTGAATAACATAGTCACTAGTTTATCTGAGATATCCGACGACGAGGATGATGAACTAAAAAAGCTACGTGAACAAGTGATGAATCTTACGCTACAACTTCAAAGTGCACATTCAGAAATAGAAACATTGTCATTAGAAAACAATGAACTCAAACAAAAAAAGAGTGTGATACGTGACCTCGAAAAGTGTAACACCGAATATCACGTCCCCGTAAGTTTACGAATACGAAACACTTAACAACGAATGCACGCTACCACGAAAAACTTAACACCGTAGCAATGCGATCTCGAATATCTCGATCTCAAATATTCACTTTTTCGAAACATTTAACAACGAATGCACGCTACCTCGAAAAACTTAACGCCATAGCCATGCGATCTCGAATAACTAAATCTCTAATTCATCTATTCGAAACACTTAACAAACAATGCTACTGGGCGCTTTACGCGAACTAGCTCGATAATGGTTAAAATACAGGTTTTGAAATTGAATAATTTATTGTTTTAAAAGTACCAGGGTGACAGAAATTAACAGAAGATAGGCCCCTAAACGATCTCAGTAAGTTGTGCACGAACGATTGATACGATGCACAAAGAGGAATATAAAGTATTCTTTATTAATCACACTATATTTTTTATTATTACTAATACAGGGAAAATTGAATTAAATGCGAAAAAGGCGTGAGTTTATGTATGTATGTGTATGTAGAATTAAATTATTTGTCTTTAATATAAAAAAAAACAAAAGTAAACCTTCTAGAAGTTCTAGTTCTTCTAGTACGATCATTTATGGGCTTACTTTCTGTCCAATTCTGTCCATTTCTATCACTCTGGTACATACATTTTAAAACAATAAATAATTCAATTTCAAAACCTGTATTTTAACCATTATCGAGCTAAGTAGTAAGTAAGTCGCTTAAGCATCTAGTTCCAGCTAATTTCTGCAATCCTGGTGGTAACGTGTATTGTATCGATATTCCATTACCACCATTACCTTATCAATCTAAAAGTTTATCGGAAAAAAAAAGCGTGTTCGGGACAACGTCATTTGAAATTGCGGTTTTCGACTTAATGAGTTTTCGAACTGGCTTACCACTCTCATTTTTTTTGGAATAGGTGAATAAGAGATTTAGTTACTCGAGATCGCATGGCTACGGCGTTAAGTTTTTCGTGGTAGCGTGCATTCGTTGTTAAGTGTTTCGTAATCGTAAACTTACGGGGACGTGATATTCGGTGTTACACTTTTCGAGGTCAAAGTCCAAACTGAAACACCCAATAAACAAATTCTAAACAGCACACCACAGAGTCAATACATAATCAGAGCCCGATATCACGGCCAAAGAAACAAGCACAGACAACAAAACAAATTTCTGACTGCTGTGCTTCTACAAACGAACGAAAACAAAAATTATTGACTAAAGGAAAAGAAATCAGACAAGATATTTTTAACAACTTGCTATATCTGAATGTGGAAACATATAATTATGCGTATGTTTTAGACTCCAATTATAATTTGCCATACACTCATGATACATATAATTCGTTTGGAAATCTAAATTATAAAGGCTTAAGAATTGTATTTTCAGATTTGATAGATCTCATTTTGTATGTAAGCACATTGAAAATAGATCAGATAGAGGTTGACTGCTTCCAAAGAGACCAATCACTCTGCCTATCACACACTCAAACACAGGAAGAATCTCAGTTTTTTCTATAATTATCTCAATATTTTGCACCAAAACATTGCAGGAGAACTGTCACATAAAGGAATAAACGTAGATGTCATGTGTATTACAGAACACTTTGTAGAATCAGGTTATGAACATTTAATAAACATACCCAATTATTGTCTAGCAGCCCACTTCTCAAGAAATTTAAAGCGAGGGGGCACGTGTATTTTTGTCAAGGCAGGATTTACGTATAAAGAAATATCTGATATATCAAAACAATCAGTCTCAGGAGTGTTTGAATGCTGTGCAATAGAAATAATACCGCATAATATTATTATTATTTGTATATACAGGGTGCCTGAGCATAATTATTTAGTATTTTATGAAAAACTAGATCCAATATTTAAAAAAAATAATTTCACAAAGAAAAAAGTAATCTTAGCCGGTGATTTCAATATGGATGTGCTAAAGAAACACAAAATTACCCTAGAATTAGAATCTTTTCTCCTACAGCATAATTTAAAGTAAGCACTTTACGCGCCCACTAAATTAAGCAGTAATACGTGCATCGATAATTTCGCTCACAATTTTCGAAAGGGATGTAAAGCACAAATAATAGATTTAGTTCTCTCCGACGACACATCTCAGATACTTAAAATTCCCACTAAAAAAACTAGTCTTTTAAAATCTTGGAAAATTGAAAAACAAGAAATATCCTGCGAAAATTTAATAAAATTTAAATCTTATTTAGAATGTCTGTCATTTACACAAGTGTTTAACACCGACAATGCAAACGAATCTTATGACAATTTTATGGAGGATTTTCTGCTTTTATATAAATTGTGTTTTCCTAACAAAATCTTAACTATTAACTGTAACAAACCGACAAAATGGATTTCACGCGGCATAAACCTATGCAGTCAAAAACAAAGACAGCTACTTTGGACTTACCGTTTCAATCCTAATCGTAAAAATAAACAACTTTTAAAAAATTACACTAGGCTATACAAAAGAATTATCAAACTCACACAAAAAGCAGAGAATATTAATACGTCTAGAAATAAAGCTAAAGCTGCTTGGCAAATAATTAATAACTCCAAAACATGCTTCCCACAAGAATCCATTCTGGCTGTAAAAAGAAATAATTTTCTCATTGAAAATCCTATCGACATTGCGAATGAATTTAATAACTATTTTATTGATGACATTGAAAGTAATATTAAAAGTGACATTCCATATAATAATAAACACAATCTTGATAATATAACAACACAATCATTGTTCATGTTGCCTGTATCAAACTATGACATAATTAAAACGATCAATAGTCTTAAAAACACAAGTACTATTGGTTATGACGGTGTGTCCACTAAAGTAATAAAATATGTGAAGGACGTAATAGCACCATCACTGGCTCATATAATCAATCTGTGTATTATCGAGGGTGTATTCCCAAGTAGTCTCAAAAGTGTGATAATTAAGCCATGGCATAAAAGAGATGATAAAACAAATGTTAAAAACTATAGGCCAATTGCAAAAATCCCAATAATGTCAAAATTAATAGAGAAAATAATCTATCAGTCTCTTTACATATATCTTGAAAAGTATGAATTACTCTGTAACGAACAAAAGGGATTTCGGAAGAATACAACAATTAATATGCACAGACGTTACTAGAATTTGTCCTAAGACTAAACTGGTTACGACCTATAAATCTGAACCAAGACGTATAAATTATGGCGTGCCTCAAGGAAGCGTCTTAGGGCCATTGCTATTTTTAATTTACATCGATGATCTTCCAAAAGCCACACGTCAAAAATTGGTTCTTTTCGCAGACGACAGTACTGCCATTATTTAATGCGATAATCCACACAATTACCAGAATGATATTAATAATTCTCTTTCTGAAATCATTGATTGGCTTAATAATAACAATCTCATTATAAACCTAAACAAGACAAAAGTAATGCAATTTTATCAGTGGCGAGAAAACCCTAATGTAAATATTTCATACGGGTGTAATGAAATAGAAGAAGTTAGTCATGTCAAGTTCTTGGGTATTACGATTGACAATAAACTCACTTGGAAGCCTCATACAGAAGCATTATGCAAACGACTCAGCCAATCTGCATATGCGAGTCGGTAGTGATATTGTTTGTACTTACGTTTGTTCGGTGGTGGCTAAGCATAGCCCTCATCTTCTAGAGACGAGGATATACTACAATCGCCACTGAAGAATATAAGATTGGCGTGGGTGTCGAGAAGTCTGTTCTCCGTTCGAAGCAACAGCAACCGAACTACCACATTCAACACCACCTTGTTCTTAACATAAATATTACTCTCTAATTGAGTATACTTACTCACTAAATAACTAAACAATCACTTGTTTAAACGTGAAAAACTTAATTTTCCAATTTAATATTTGCAATGAGAAAATTTTGCGTGTTTTGGCGGCAAAATTTATGAACGCTATGAGTTGACATTGACAGGTGCGCTGACAGTTAAGGAATACTGCCGCGCTCTGCTGAGAGTGAAAGAGGCAGGTAGCATAGAAAAGGACAGGTAAGATGAAATTGCGTGATCTTAGACATGTATATGGCATGTCTTAGGCTTAATTTATCGGACGCATCTTCAACAATGCCGTGTGTTTTGGAAACACATATAATAGGTATTAAGGTAATTGGGCGGTAGTTATTAACGTCTGATTTTTCACCGGTTTTATAAAGGGGCTTAACAATTGACATCTTCAGTGCTTCGGGAAAAGTGCCAGTTGAGAATGATAAATTAATTAAATATGATAATATCTCAATTAGTTCATTGGTGCATGTTTTAATAATTTTAGTATTAATCTCGTCGTAACCTTCGGAATTTGTGTTGTTTAACGACATAATAACTTCTCTAATTTCATTTTCGGACACTGGTTTAAGGAACATCGAGTGAACTGTTGAACATTCGTTATAGTTTAATTTTACACATCTACTTAAATAATGTGCTTTAGTAATATAGTGGTTATTGAAAGCTGTTGCTATTTCTTTAGGATCTGAAAGTATCGTGCTATTAATTTTAATATTTTCAATGTTATCCCTATGGGTGTTATCTACGATTTCATCTTTTAGTACTCTCCATACAGCTTTACATTTGTTTTCACTATTATTTATAAATTTGATGTTTGCGTTCTTTTTTGATGTGTAGACACATTTTTGTAAAATCTCTGAGTATGTGGTGTATTTAGTTTTGTTTCTTACATTTTTATTTTAATAATATTGATAGCGCAACGACCGTTTTGTTTTGCAACTTTGTTTTAGACCTTTGGTTATCCAGTTTTGTTTCTTTTTATTATTAATATTTACTTTTATCTTTATTTTTGGGAAACACAAATTATGGAACAAGCATAATGATTCGTGAAACGAGTTGAATGCTATATTTAAGTCGTTCTCTGCGTAGGCATCGGACCATGACAGACTACCTATATATTCCTTAAATTTCTGGATATTACACAAGCTGTAGTCTCTTTTGTAAAAATTATATACTGTCTGGTTATGTATCTTATGTTTTAAGGGAAAACTCAACATTTGTGCTGTGTCGTGGTCGGATAGATGAAGTGGCATTATTGTAGCAGTAGCATTAGGAATGTTACTGAGAATGTGATCGATACAAGAAGACTTACGAGTTGGACTATTAATATGTAATTTTAAATTATAATTATATGATAGTTCTTGTAATTGATGAGTAATATTACTTTTTTGGAGAGTATTAATGTTAAAGTCACCTGCCAAAACCACGGTTGTTTTGGAATTATATTTTTTAATTACGTGATGCAAAAGACTATTTAACTTTATCAAAAATTGCGTGGGGTCGGACTGAGGTGTCCTATATACACAAATTATAATTAGCTTATGATATGTAAGTTCTATGCCACATACTTCGAAAGTATTTTGTGTTGCATATGTATTTATAAAAGGTATATAAGCAGAATACAGGTACCGCCCCTTTGCTTTTCTCTGCAAAAGCTAGCCGTCATATTGTAGCCATGGATTTTAATGTGAGATTCACTACCTTTTTTTATGAAAGTCTCGGATAGGCATATTGCGTCTGGGCTGTTATTCATCTCCTGGAGTTCCTGTAGTGTTAGTTCAAGGAGTTCTCTTTTGGACAAGATACTGGCAATATTTTGGTGTAGTATTTTAAAACTATGATGTTTTCGAGATGTCGGAATTTCGGGATTTTGGGACATTACAATTTCGGGATCGAAAAAACTTTAAATTATTTTTTATTACCGGAAAATAGTACGGGATAGTTCCTCTTTCTGGTTTCTCATTGGGATTTATTAAGTTTTCTGATTGTTGTGGATTTAGGCTTATGCGATCAAAATAGAACGGAATTGTTCCCTTTTTGGTTTTATTAAGTTTGGTGTTTTCTTTAACACTTGATTTGTTACTCAGTATTCGTTTCACAAGGTTTCTAGGGTTTAAATAATTCTCATAATAATCATTATAGTCAATTAGGTAATTAATTTTAGTACACAATTCTGAAATCTTGTTAGATTTGCATTCGAGAAATTTACATTTTTTATGATTTATACATACATTTTTGATACGATAATTAAGTTTATCAACATCCAGATACTCATTTTTGAACACATTTAATACAATGATCATGTTGTTATAAAATGTATCTAGTATAATTTGTAATTGAGATAACGTATATTTTAAATTGTAATCATTTTCTCTTAAACAAATTAAAAGTTTATCATTGGGATTTAATTTAGCGTAACGGCAGCTCATTATTATTTGACTACTGAGTGCATTTGGTTTCGTATTCGCGATAATCCTGTACTTTTCATACCTTGTATTTTGTCTCGAACGTAACATGGCTGCTGCTAGACCAACACACTGCTGAGAGCCAAAGATTAATACTCTACTCGTCGGTTCATGCTTTTGCTCGTCGTTGTGAGTAGGCGTGTGTGAGTTACTTGTTGATACCAGAGATGGTCGAGTTGTTCTATTACTACGTTGCAATGTTTCTATTGTTTTTGTGAGAGCTTCAATCTGTTGTTGTGCTTCTTTCAGGTTTTGCTGAAGATCTGTGATTTTTTGTTGAAGGCATATCATTTCAATGCTCTTGTGACAGTCGACAGTCGACTTATTTGCCAAAGGAGTGCAAGGTGTGGAGAGCGAGTTTTGAGGTAGTAGAGACAGTCTTTTTCGTTTATGTAACTGGGCTTAATTTATATAGTCTGTCGTCTGGCAACATTTAGGTTAAGTTTTAATAGTGGAACTGGCATAAAATCAATAGACGTAATATTAATTATGTTTCCCAATGCAAGGGTAAAAGAAATGTTGTTAAAAAAAACGCGAGCATGTAAAAATACGACTTATTTTTTGAGAAATAAATAGTCTCATGGCACCAAAAATAAGGGGCCCATTGGTTGTCATTCTCCTTTCCCAAGTTTTTCGCAAATTAACGGCGGTTGTACCGTCAAGTTGTATGTTGATGCAAATATGATTTGCGAACGTAACCAATATACGTACCTACATATATTATGTACAGAATTATGATTATTAGAATCATCAATACAACTCTCCAAGTTGGAATTTGCCTGAAATAACTTCATAAAAAAAGTCATTCAATAAAGTAATTTGAACTTGGAGAATTATAGTGATCATTTTCATGATTATAATTCTGTAAACACATACTTGTTACGGAATGTCGCGAATCATATTTAGATCAACATACAACCTAATACTGACCTGCACATTGCGGGCTACCTTGACGTTGTCGCCTTAAGATTTAGATTAAAGTTTTTTAATTCTCTCATTTTCCTGTAATCAAACTTAATATTAACATAACAATAATCATGTAAACTTATCCAAAATACAGTCATGAGATTGAGTGTTATGAGATCAATTTTCACTATCGCTACCTAAATCAAGAAAACTAACTCTTTGGGGTTTAAGGTTAGAAGGAGGCGGTTCTTTGTGCTCTACAGTCTTATTACATAACTCCGGAAAATCTTTTGGTATCATCATGGACGACTTATTATAGCGAGAAGAGCCTTTCATAATATTTCTTAAATCATCGCGTGAGTAATTAACCCTAATATTTGATAAAATTGTTACTGAGTTTTGACCTTGAAACATTATTGGATTTGTTTGTTTAGTTGGAGTCAAATCGGAGCTGGGCTCCACGGTAGTTGAAATGACATCTACAGTTTTGGGCTTCGACTTCAACTTTTTAATGGTTTCTTCCAATTTGTAGTAGTTTTTTAGGTAACGTTTTCTTGATCTAGTCTTTTCACGTTCTTTGAGATTCTTTTTCTGATTGTTTTTTAGCCTTTTCCAAGTCTCTTTTACTCTTTCCAAGTTTCTTTTACGAATTTCTTCATATTTTTCGGGATCGTTTTGTTTTAGTCGTTCTCGGTAATTGCGTTGTCGTTCTGCAGGTGTCATGGGCATTTTCTCTAGAACAATTTTTATTTTATGAAAAATCTCGTTTGTTAGTTCGAACCCTAACCGATACACTATTTTAATAAACATCAACCCACTCCAGCACAAGCAACTTTAGAAAAAATATAGCAACATCTCCACATATTTAATGCTAAGAACATTTTGCGAGACATTATCAATTTGATGTCAGGCAGGATTTTACATTTTAACATCGTATTTATTAATTCTTTGCCTTAGGTACTAGATTCGTTCTCGAATGGCTGATTGGAACAAGTTGGATAAACACGAAATGTCGAACTATAAAAATAACATTATTATTATTGATACTTTTCTTTCATCTACTAGTATTCCTAGTAGGTATTGAGATTAGGTTAATAAACAAGATTTATTTGAATGTCTTCTAATAAACGTTTTTATTAAAAAAGGTTACACGTTGTACAGTAAAAGTTTTCTAGGCCAGAGACAATAATCAAAAATAACAAACCAAAAAAAAAACACAGATAAAACAGTGTTGCCAACTGGCGTTACTAAATAAAATTTTATCCAATACTCCCACTAAATTTTATAAAAAAAACTCATATTTGCCCGCTTTAATAGAAAATAACCTAACTTAACTTACATAACTGACAATATTTCATCTCTTATATGTTCGAATTTATTTGTAGGTAAAGCCTTAGTTAAAATATCAGCTAATGGATCCGAACTTTGCACATATTTAATAACAATTAACTTTCTTTTTACTTTTTCTCTAATAAAATGGTATTTAACATCAATATGCTTTGTTTTTTTATGATAAACAGGATTATTTATAAGTTTAATTGCACTTTGATTATCAATACACAGAGTTGTATAATTTTGATTGATATCAATTTCTTTGAAAAACTGCCTTAACCATAAAAGGTTCTTAGCAGCTTCACAACCAGCCACAAATTCAGCTTCAGTCGTTGATAAAGCAACACAAGGTTGTTTTTGACTAGACCAAGATATAGGTCCACCATTAAACATAAAAATATAACCACTGGTGGACTTTCTTGTGTCTAAGTCTCCAGCATAATCTGAATCTGAATAACCAATACATTTTTCATGACCTTGATACTTTATACATACATTTTTAGTTTTTATAAGATATCTAATAATCCTCTTAAGCTGGTTAACATGATGTATACTAGGATTATTGATATATCTACTTAATAGATTTACTCCATATGAAATATCTGGCCTAGTTGCTGTGGATAAAAACAATAATGACCCTATGGCTTCTCTGTAAGGAAAATCAATTTGGTCACTATCAATATTTTTAGTTAACTGAACATTTACATCAATTGGTGTACTGCTTGAGTGTGCAGTACTCATATTAAATTTACTTATTAACTGTTCAATATATTGTCTTTGACTGACACAAACAGAATTATCATCTTTTAAGATTTCTAAACCAACAAACCGATTTAAAATTAATTCTTTGATATGAAATCCCTGCTTTAAGTAAGTAACAATTTCATCTAATATTAAATTTGACTGTGACATTATTAGAGCATCATCAACATACAATATTAACAGAGCTTTAATACCATTAAAGTTACCAACAAATACACAATTATCTGCTTGTGACTGAATAAAACCCAACTTTAATAGAAAATTAGTAAACTTTTGATTCCAGCAACGAGATGCCTGTTTTAGGCCATACAGGGATTTATTTAATTTACATATTTTATTTGCTGGTGCTTTCACACCATCTGGAATTAACATAAAAATATCCTCTTCTAACTCTCCATATAAAAAAGCTGTTTTGACATCTAATTGTCTTAGGTTCCAATTATATTCAGCAGAGATAGATAACAGTATTCTTATTGATTCATATCTTGTTGTAGGTGAAAAGATTTCATTATAATCTATCTCTTTAATTTGTGTGAAACCACGGGCACAAAGTCGAGCTTTATAACTTTCTACTGTACCATAGTAAGTACCATATATAAAAACCCATTTTGATGTTATAGTTCTCTGGTTTTCATTATCTACAAAACTCCAGGTGTTATTTGTACGATGAGCTTCTAATTCTTCATCTATGGCTTCTAGCCATAACTTACTCTCTTTACAATTAATTGCTTCATTGTAACTCCCGGGCACATCCAATTCCATTATATTTGCCTCAAAAACATTATTTGTACGTGTTCGCAAAGTAATATTTGAATGATCTATATCTGTAAGATCAATTTCTTGTGAAGGTTCATAAGTCTCATCATTTTCATCAATGGCAGTATGTGTGCTGTCATCACTTTCAGTCGACTCAGTGTTGTCTATCTCTTCTTCAGCATTTTGTTCATTATCATCCCATATAAAAATTTGAGCTTCATTCCGTTTGATTTTAGGACTTTTCTGTTCATTGAATATAACATTCCTTGATATTGTAATTCTTTTTGTGATTGGATCATACATTTTGTAGTTTGAATTATCATATCCCACTAACATCATCTTACAACTTTTACTATCAAGCTTCTTTCTCAACTGATCTGGCACATGAACATATCCTTCACATCCAAACACTCTGACATGATCTAGACTAGGTTTAACACCACTCCACAACTCCATAGGAGCAATATTTGGTGTCTGACTTGAAGACATGCGATTTAACAAATAAACAGCACAATTTACTGCTTCTGCCCAAAGATTGAGAGGTACCTTACGGGCGTAAAGCATTGTCCTAATTTCTCGTTCTGCCCGTCCATTTTGTTCAGGAGTGTAAGGGGCAGTGAGCTCATGAGAAATACCCTCACAGTCTAAATATTCTTTAAAGTCTTTGCTTATGTACTCTCCACCATTGTCAGTGTGCAATATGCGTACACTATGTGAAAACTTGTTTTTAATCATTGAATTATATTTCTTGAAACAGTTTAATACATCACATTTATTCTTTAAAAAATACACATACCTAAAACTTGTGGCAGCATCTTTAAAAATGACAAAATATTTCATACCTTGTACTGAAGGCACACTGAATGGTCCACAGACATCACTGTATCCAACATCACCCGGTTGCTGTGGTCCTCTGTTTGATTTCTTGAATGGTTGACGAGCATGCTTACCATAAGCACAACCTTCACAGACAAACTTGTCACAGTCTGATAAGTCAACACCAGTAATAACATTGTTTTTACACATTCTCTCTATTTCTTTGACATTTATATGACCTAAACGTTCATGCCATGTCTTAATGTCTAATTTTTGTACGACATTACATACTGGATTTTGAAGTGTTTTCACCTTCAATTCATATAGATTGTTGCTTTGTATAGATGCACACAGCACTATTTTATCATCCTTGTATATTAAGGCATCTGTATGTTTCTTTATGATGTTATAACCTTGTCTTGTAACAACTCCTTCAGAAAATAGGTTTCTTCTTAACTTTGGTACATAAAGAACATTTTTCAGGATACTTGTCTCCCACTGTCCATTAACACACTTGTCTATCAATACATTTCCTTGGCCAACTACTTCTATAGCTTCTTGATTTCCAAGTTTCAGTGGGGATCCTGTATACTCATACAATTCATCAAAATTTTCACGTTTATAGCACATGTGAGCTGAAGCACCGCTGTCTAATATCCATTTTAAACCATCATCATTGATTTTCCAATCTGTATTTGCTACATTGAATGCTAACATATTCTTTTCTCCTCGCTGTTGCTGTTTTTGTTTTGGGGCACGGCAATCTCTTGCATAATGACCACGTTTCCCACAGTTATAACATGTAAAGCGATGTGGCTTTTCATTTGACCCTCCATTGAACTTGTCATTTAATTCTTTGTTTGTTTTCTTTGATGGAACAGTTTTCTTCTTCAGACTTTGTTTTGCCACTATTAAAGCCGTTTCATTTTCATCTTCTACATTCAAACTGGCCTCCTCATCTAGCAAACGAGCTGTTAGATTAATTACAGTTTGATTCTTCGGGTCTAGCGACATCCAAGCCTGGCGAACAGATAGGCGATTGGGAGGTAGCGTACTCAAAATTTTAGTTATAATTGCAGTTTCACTAATAACTTCTCCGCTTTCTTTTAGTTGCTTAGCTAAACTTTCTACTTTAGCTATATGCTGAGCTATGCTATCTGCTGGTGACATTTTATATTGATAGAAACGCTCGTGTATCATCATTTTAGTCATCTCGGATTTTTGTTCATAAATGGACTCAAGCTTAGTCATCACCTCTAGCGCTGATTCGCAATTTTCAATGAGTGCAATTTGTTTAATTTAAATCCATAGCCGACGTTAACACAAACATCGCCATGCCATCATCTTTATTCCATTGAATCGCATTTTCTTTTGGTTTTGGCGTGCTGATATCTAACCTCTTGGCACGCAGGGCACATTTAATTTGAAATTTCCACTGTTTAAAATTCGTTCCATCGAATTTTTCTAGGTTTGTTTTTCCAAACTCCATTTTAGGTTATGACAAACACGCTGTTCTATTGTTGAAAATTTCTACAAACTTTTCTGTTTTCTCTGCTCTTTGTTTATCACCAATATTGTTGATTATTGTGGACCTGGGCCCATAACCTATTGAGATTAGGTTAATAAACAAGATTTCTTTGAATGTCTTCTAATAAACGTTTTTATTAAAAAAGGTTACACGTTGTACAGTAAAAGTTTTCTAGGCCAGAGACAATAATCAAAAATAACAAACCAAAAAAAACACAGATAAAACAGTGTTGCCAACTGGCGTTACTAAATAAAATTTTATCCAATAGTAGGTAAGGTGAAACCATTGCTAGATTTTTTTTTTGTAATAAAATATATGTGCTTATTTTTCAGCAATATAAAATCACCCTTACTTCCTTTTTGTTAACTCATTTTTGTTACGTAACAAAAAATTTTAACAAATTGTAACGAAAAGGAATATAAAACACGTGTTGATAACTCAAACGAATTTAAAATCAATAAACCTCCTTGGCTAAAATTGGTTTTTGCTTTTGATTTGGGCGAGAATAATACAATATTTAAATGGTCTAATAGTAAATAAACAACTTACCTGGTGATAAACAGATCAGTGAACAAAAGGAATGTATAATTGTTGAAAAAATTCACCACTGGCTTGAGCACACTGCACTCAGAAAAACGCACGTTGCAAAATGGCCGACTGTCACTAGTTAGCGCTACGTGATTGGCTGCTAACAAAAAACGCAGTGTTGCTAATTCTACATTTTAAAAACTACCGAATATTGGTGTTACAAAATACAATAACAAAAATGACAAAGATCGTGGACGCAGATTTGATATTAAATTAATTATCTATTTCTTCATTATTTTACAGAAATAATACAAGATCTACATAGTCTTAATAGTACTTAAGTTAATTTTTAGCTTGAATTAATGGAATATGTACTAGGTACGCAAAAATTTAGAGGTTTTTTTGTAACGCACAAGTCTTCGAGGACATAGTTATTTACATGGGAGAAATATGATATACCCCACAACAAAAATGTATATATTAAAAACTAAATGCTTTATTATGCTGTGAAATTCATAATTATCATCTCTAATTCTGTATGTCTACGTATCATAACTTGTTTTATAAAATATACGCAATATTTCGATAGAACCTACCATGGACATTTCAGCATGTTAGAATGTACAATTATTTTTGATATTACCCAAACATGACACTTAACGGCACGTTTAAAATCACGAGAATTTTCATCAGTGAATATCATAGGCTCGCTTTTGGATATAATTTTATGTATTTGTTTTACGTCCTCAGTAAGAAAATGTATAAATTTCGAAACACAATGATTACCCTTCTATAGCCCTCAACGGTTTTTTTTTTTTTTTTTTTACCGATGGGAAATCATCAAATGACTTCCCCCGCCCTGGGCGGGGCGGGAGGGAGTGTCAGACTTTTACTGACTAAAACCCATCCATGTTCCTTCTTGTGCCCTTTGCGTTCCGGGGGCGCGGTATCTCTTTCGAACAACCCGCAGCCCCGGCAGGTATCGGCCCTTAGTGGCCCCTTCAATTGTTTGCTGACATCTCTTTGAGGCGCGCGTGGAACACGAACGCGCCGTCGACACGGTCTGTCGTTATCAACGAACGGACGGTGAGCTACCCATTGCTCACCGCCCACAGACCCGCGTCTACGGTGGCCGGGAGTCGTCTCGCGGCTCCCGACGCCCGGAGCGTCTCCCGCGGCGGCTGGGGCGTGAGGTGGTTCTTTCCCTCACGCGGCCCGCCTCCTCCTTCGCTAGCATTACTGCTTCGCAGAAGGAGGCGACTGCATCCCATTCCCTCTCGCTCCGGACCATGGCTTGCACCAGGGCCGAACGCGAGAGTTCGCCGCCGCCGATAGCCGCCACGAGGACGTCGCGGTGCTCCGCCCAAGCGGGGCACACCGCCACGGTATGCTCCACCGTGTCCTCGGGGCGATCCTCACAGTGGTGACACCCGGGCGTTTCCTCCCGCCCGATGATGTGCAGGAACCTCCCGAAACATCCGTGCCCGGTGAGGACCTGCGTCAGGCAGAAGGTGAGGGCGCCGTGGCGCCGCTCAAGCCACTCCTCAAAGAGGGGACTTACCGCCTCGATAGAGGCGTGCCCTGCACGGGGTTAGAATATAGAATAGAATATATTTATTTGCTTAAAACATGGTATACAAGGTGTTATTATAAAATATGAGATCTAACATGTTCTGCTTAAAATTAAAGCATGCAAACTTAAACCAACAATTATGTACAGTCGAAAAGCCAGAAGCAATTAATAATAAAAAATCATTAACATTATAGAAATTCTTATCATTGAGCCATTTATATAATTGGATTTTGAATAATTTACAATTCAATGTTTTTAACATATTTGGTAGTTTATTATATAGACGAACACACATAGCCAGAGAGTTTTTATTATATTTCGCTGATCTAGGCAGCACATCCAGCACAAGTCTATATTGGAGACGCCGACTTCGGGAGCATATTTCCTCTGCTCTTTTAAATAGATCTTTGTGTTTTTGAACAAACATACATGCTTCATATATATATAATGATGGTAACGGTAGCAAACTAAGCTTCTTAAATATAGGTTGACATGATTCGTCAGATGGAATCCCGTATAGGGCTCGTAAACATTTCTTTTGGGCAACAAATGCTCTATTGTGGTCAGTACTGTTTCCCCACATTATCAGTCCATACCGTAGTGAGGATTCCACATATGCGCGGTATGACATTACCGCTGTTTTTATATTAGTGACTTTTTTTATTTGTCTCAAAGCATAGACAAATTTATTTATTTTATTGCATACAGTATTAACTTGTGCTTTCCAGTCTAAATGTTCGTCAATGACTACTCCTAAAAACTTAGTTTGTGCCATTTGTGTAATTTTCGGTATGTTCATTTTAAAATTAAATGTATTATTATAAGATTTATTAAATTGTATATATACAGATTTATTAAGATTAATGGATAAATTATTATTATTTAACCAGTTTATTAGATTTTGTATTGTATTATTAATTTCCGTTTCGTGATCCGCAATTGAATTATATTTTTTATCAGTAGTAACAATTATGGAAATGTCATCGGCAAAGAGGAAGCATTTATGATTGGTTACGTTAACTATGTTGTTTATGTAGAGAAGAAATAGGATAGGGCCCAATATGCTTCCCTGGGGAACGCCGCGTTTTACATTTATATATTCAGACGAGTATTCTATCATATCCCTACTTTGATTAAGTTTAGTGACAGTAACTTTTTGTTGTCTGTTAGATAAGTACGACGAAATCCACTGAAGTGGGAGTCCTCTAATACCGATAGCCTCTAGTTTTTGCAATAATATTTCATGTGAAACCAGATCAAATGCCTTTGATAAATCAAAGAAAAGCCCTGTCGTTAGCTGTTTGTTGTTAATATTGGTCAATATTGCTTTCAACAGTGAAAAAATGGCTAAGGATGTGGACTTATGTTTCTGAAAGCCGAATTGCTCTTTTTTTATAATATTAAATTTCTCACAGTAGCTAACTATTCTTTGATACATGCATTTCTCATAGATTTTTGATATAATGGGTATAAGTGTTATGGGGCGATAATTATTCATATCACATTTTTCACCCTTTTTAAATATCGGTTTGACAATCGATATTTTCAAAGCATTAGGAAATACTCCATGTGAAAAGGATAGGTTGATGAGATAAGTCAACACCCCGCTTATTTCATTGACACATGTCTTAATAATTCGTGTGTTAAGTTCATCGTAGCCTTCGGAGTTGGTATTTTTCAACGATAATATCTGATTCCTCACCTCATTTTCGGATATAGGTATGAGGAACATCGAGTTAGCAGTTTTGCAATCATTGCAGTAACTATTTATACAATTTTGAGAAGGAATAAGATTTGTAAAATGACTGTTAAATGTAGAGGCTATTTCTGCTGGTTTGGTAAGTATGATGTTATCAATTTTAATGTGTTCAATATTGTGTTTGGGGTCCGTATTGTGAATTTCACTTTTTATGATTGTCCATGCGGCTTTACATTTGTTGTCAGTATTATTCATAAACTTTATGTTTGCATTTCGTTTAGCATTGTGGAAACACTTTTGTAATAGTTTTGAATACGTGGTATATCTACTCTTGTTCATTACATTTTTATTTTTGTAATATTGATATCTTAAGAAACGCTTCGTTTTAGAACTCTGTTTAAGACCCTTACTTATCCACGTTCGCTTTATTTTATTGTTTAAGTTTATTTTTACCCTAACTTTCGGAAAACAGAGATTGTAAAATAAACATATTAATTCATGGAAAGCGTCGAATGCTGTATTTGCATTACCGTCCATGTAAATATCTACCCACGATAAATTTTGTAAGCATTCACTGAATTTATGCGTATTATCTAGACTGTAGTCTCTTTTGTAAATATGGTATATTGCGGCTTTTGTTGTTTGAAGCCTTAACGGGAAGCTTAACATTTGTGCTGTGTCATGATCAGACAGATGAAGTGGTAGAACTGTTGGGATTGCGTCAGGTATATTACTTAATATATGGTCTATACAAGAAAGTTTTCGAGTAGCCACCTCAATATGAATTTTTAGATTATGAGTGTTAGCTAGGTCTTGAAATTCTTGAGTGATCGTGCTTCTTTTCAAGGTATTAATATTAAAATCACCTGTTAAAACTATGCGTGTTCTAGATTTATAACGGTTGCGACAGTCGCTCTCTCCATGTCGCCATGAGATCAAGCCGGAGGTCTGTCCGCTGAGCGGCGATTTGCCGCGGCAGCGGAGTTTCCCCCCGGCCTAGTACCTCCACGCGCCACTCGTGCAGGCGCGCGAGGACCAGCGCCTCCAGATCCCACGGCGGCAATCCGGCAAGGAGGCTCGCCGCCTCACCGGAGATCGTGCGGTATCCTCGGATGAGCCCTCAACGGTGACATTTTTATTCGATGACACAACATTGTAAGCGAACGCCGCTGGCACATGACGTTTTAAGTATGACGTGTTAGCGGTGTTGAATTCAGCGCCGGAAATTGGTTCAAGTAACGTTTCAAAGTCGGCATATATTACGAATGGAATATTTTGTTTTCTATCATATTTTTTAAATTTTAAAAATGACCCTTTTTCCGGTAAAACAGTGAAAATCCCTCCAAATAAGTGGGATTCAATTTGACTAAGCGTTGGAAAAAACAATAAACATGTTTCACAGAAATATAGTTTACCATGATGTTTGGTCATCTGATTTCTAACTAAACGAGATAAATCTTTCATGAGACAGTAATGTAAATTATTATTGTTTTCTAAAAACAGTAGATGGATACTTTTATTAGACTTGTCATTCAACGTTGTATACAACGGCCCAATAATTGTTTTCTCATTTTTTTAACCATATACAAATATATTGAGAGAAAGATTATTTCTCTCAAAGATAGCTATATCCGAGAATGTAATTGGAAATGTTAAATTATTAACATTCAAAACATCCTGAAAGTATGGATAAGACGAAATCCTATCGGGATGTCAATGCCGCCACAACACAGTCAACACACCACAAAAAGCAATACTCATCATTGTTTCGAATATTCAAACAAGCTCTTTTAGCCTTTATGGATTTCGGCAAAGTCAAAAATTTAGATCCGCTGAGTGGTTGACATTTATTAATATTTAATTCTAATTGCGAATTACTTAAAAATGTCCAACCACTATCTCTTTCCTCAAATTATTCGATTTTTTTTAGTAGTTTATTAAGTTTATTAAAGCATTAACAGCTGATTTGTAAGTAGAATCAAAATCGTAATTAATTAGTGTAATAAAATTTTTTGTTCGGAATGATTTTATTACTTGTTGATTGATCATTTTTAAACATAAGATAGGAAGTAAACAGTTCGAAGTTTATTTTGACAGAGGTGTGTTTCTGTATTGAACTATCTATTAAATGTTTGATTTGTGGACTAATACATTGAGAAACATTTCAGGAAAACTATTTATTTGTTCGCCTGTCGCTGTGATTTTTACCAACTTCACAAAAAGGAGGAGGTACTATGTTCGGATGTTTGTATGTTTTTTTTTTGTATATTTGTTCATCAAATACTCCGCCAATCGTCGACGGATTTTCAAAATTCTTTTTTTGTTCGAAAGTAGATAGTTCTGAGGTGGTCCCACTGTCACCAAGTTGGGATCTGATGATGGGATCTTAGAGAAATCGACGGCAACCCTCAAATTTTATAGGCATACTTATTGTTTTTCGCATATTTTATGAAGTATCTTGTGTATTTGCGTATGGTTGCCACCATCTCAGATAACTGGGCTGATGATGGAAGGTACAACTCCTTAACAGTAAGAAGTTACTCGAATAGGCAAGGACTGTTTTAGTAAATTGTTTTGATGTTTGATATGGGCATTTGCCACATTTGGTCTCATGATCACCAAGTCATGACCTGATGCTGCAGTCAGGGTAGTCTGCAGAGTACCTAACTCCTCGACAACTAACAGCAGATATATCGTGTTTAGGCTCATTGAAAAGGGCTTGATGTGTGGATAAACGTACTGTTAATGAGGAACACCGAAGTACAAAGACCTGATGCTGAAGCCAGGAGCATCAGAAAAAGTACAAACCTTGAAATTACAGCACCGTAGTCGTGTTTGGGCTCATTTTAAACAGAACTAAATTTTAAGTTCAATGCAATTTTGACATAAGTCTGGCCTGATGCTGCAGCCAGGATTATCAGCATCTAGTCTAAAAACTAATAAATACTTCTTAAAGTGAAATTCTTTAAAACATAACTGGCGAAATGTGGGTGTACTAATGGGTACACTTCTGCCTAACCCTTCGGGGATTACAGGCGTGATGTTATGTATGTATGTATGTGAAATTCTTTTGCGAGTTTTTCTTTTGTATAATTATCCAAACAAAGGTTGCCGGGGTAGTCTCATTGCTCAACCGCTGTCGTACAACACCGAGTCGATGTTCACGCTGTTCACACGACTCGTCACTCAA
The DNA here is from genome assembly GCA_949774945.1 of Hoplodrina ambigua. Classification (NCBI taxonomy): domain Eukaryota; kingdom Metazoa; phylum Arthropoda; class Insecta; order Lepidoptera; family Noctuidae; genus Hoplodrina; species Hoplodrina ambigua. The sequence goes on from OX458964.1 coordinate 19,625,453, forward strand.
TCGTTCTTGAATACGATACAGTCGACAGATCCTATAATTTGGCGACTCTTGTTATAATTGAGAAGACCTGTAATTTCTCATCTGAGATAACCTAGCGTCACGAGCTAACTCTGATTCTTGGGAACGGGACATAGCGCTCCGTTCGCGACACCTAGTTAATCGTTCCTTATTTGCAGTATTAGTTTCTTTAATTCTGTTTGCCCTCATGCGGGCGGCCCCTTTAGTTGGTCTGCCCATAGTGATTCTTAACAAAGGCAACAATTCTAATTACACAAAAAATGGAAAAATAAAAAACCTTTTTAAGAAAAAAATTAACCGACTTAAAAAAAGCAGAGTACTACTGTACTAAAAACTAAACCAAAAAACACTTCTGCAATAAAAAGCAAAAAACAAACTGGACTAGATATTTAATCCAAAAGAATGATCAGAAAAGTATTAAACACAACGATGAGCTGAAATGTAGGCTGAGTGAAGCCCAGGACACAATCATCAGAATGGAGAGCACTAGCCAAAGACTCCGGACATCACAGACTCATGCGCTGTTTGAGGAACTGGTAGGTACCACTCCGTTGCATTCTACTAACCCAATTTTGAGCAATAAAAACAGTCTTATTGAAACCATTGACCTTACTCATGACAATAGTGTAACATCAAGCCCTCAGGTCAGGCTAATAAAGTGGCAATAATAAGTTTAAAAAATACATTAAAATTAACAAAATAATAAAAAAGACACAAAAATTAATTAAAAATAATAAAAACTCATATCCTAAAACCTGTAAATCATTGAGAAGTTGTAAATTACTTAAAGAAAGGATTAGTAACCATAATATCATTGTGAATAAAATTCAAAACAATTGTGAGGCTGAAATTCAACGATCACAGTCGGAGATTCTCCATTTACGGGATTCCTTGAACTTAATAACAGCTAAATATGAAATTTCTCAAAAGGAAATAGGAGAATATATTCTGGCTATGAACAACTTGGTGGAACAATGTAGCGAGAATGAGAGAATGTTTAATTCTTTGACTAATAATCTAACACCAGATTATAAGCATGATTCATCAAGCTGTTCACGGTCAGCTATCCTTACGGTTAAAAAATCATTTATTTCTCTAAGATTTACATAAACACTTAACGAGAAACAATGTACTTATTACTTAAACTAATTATAAAAGTCCAGGGCGCACGTCGCACAGATATTAATTGGTTACTTTAATAAATCTGGGTAAGTATCTGGTACATCGAAAACAAATACTCTAATGCGCTCGACGTAGGACATGATGGCCTATCAACAAAAGTTTTAAAATCTGTAGCGGGAGAAATAGCACCGCACCGCATCTAAGCTATATAATTAATCTGAGCATCGAGACAGGTTTTTTTCCTGATGCACTAAAAATATCTGTCATAAAGCCGATATTTAAAAAGGAAAATAAAGAGCTAATGCAATTCTATAGGCCAATATCTCTTATTAGCATAATCTCCAAAATATCTGAAAAGTATTTATGTAAAAAGTTTAATACGTATCTTGAAAGAGAAAATATACTCACTAATGAACAAAAAGGGTTTAGAACTGGTAAAACAATAAACTTAGCAATATATGATTTTTTACATAATGTCATGCAAAATGTAGATTCGAATATCCCTGTATGTACGATTTTCTGTGACATAACACAGGCTTTCGACTATGTCCGGCACGATATACTTATTGAAAAATTAGAAGCATATAGCATAAGAGGTAATGTCTCAAACCTCATTAGATCTTATCTCAGCAATAGAACACAATTTACAGAAAACTCAGCAGTAAATAAAAGCAATAAAAAGGAAATTGTATACCTATAAGTCCAAAGAACGTGTAGTTAAATTTGGCGTACCCCAAGGAACTGTCGTTGGCCCGCCGTTTTTTATACTGTAAGTACATTAATGACCTACCCAAAAGCATCGACCACCCGATGACACTTTTTGCCGACGACAGTACCATTACAATTGCTTTTAAAAACAGAGACACATACGAAACTGATATTAACAATTCCATAGAATCAATGGTAAAATGGCTGGAAAACAATAATCTTAAGATAAACCTTGAGAAAACTAATATTCTGCATTTTGCCCAAAGATCAGCCATACCAAATGTAAATGTACATTATTGTAATAACAAAATAGATAAGGTGAACGCAACCAAATTTCTTGGTGTAACTATTGACAGCAAATTAGATTGGAAAGCACATACGGAAGAATTAAGCAAAAAAATTAGTAATGCCACATATGCCCTATATAAATTGGCCCCCATCTTAAATGTTGATGCACTTCTAACTGCTTATCACGGCTTGGTGTCCTCTAACTTGAGATATGGACTAATTTTTTGGGGAAATTCAACAAATAAAGATGTGATATTTAAAACACAGAAGAGGTGCCTTAGGGCTATGTCTGGTCTCCCTTTTACAGAGAGTTGCAAGCCATTATTTCAAACATACAAAATATTAACCCTTCCGTCAATGTACATTTTAGAGATCGTCATGTTTGTCAAATCGAATTCACACCTATTCCCCTTAGTGTCAGACAAAGTAGTTAGAAATAGACGCGACAATAGTAAGCTATGTATACCGAGATCCAGAAAAGCTGTAATGCGTAAAAGTATATTTTGTATGGCGCCAATTCTTTATAATAAGTTGCCAAAACATTGGAAGGAATTACCTACTGAAAAATTAAGAAATAGATTAAAAAACCTTTTGTTAGAGAAAATCTATTACAGCACTGACGAATTCTTAACCGACAAATTAATTTGACTTACATATTGACACCCTAATTTTATTAACAGTTGCTTTGACATGTGTATGTATTCCTTTCGATGTATTTGTATATTGACATGTGTATAATTAAAAAAAAAAAAAAATTAAATGAGTAATTTATGATTGTATTTTGCTCTAAATTGGGTTGTTTAATTGCTTTATTTGCAATTTAGTTAACGATTTTAAAATTTATTGATGCTGTGTAGCGTTCAACCTCTCATATTTGTACGCCGTACAGGCAAAACATGACTGAAGTGATTATAATCTGATGTAACATCTTGCATGCTATGTGTGTATACTCATGTTTTGAACAAATAAAAATTATCTTATCTTATCTTATCTTATCTCGACTTTGCACACGTCGAACGCGTAGTCTCAATGAGTACTATTATAAAGCACCGTGCACATTACACTAAATGATATTTTATTTATTTTGGTTGAAGCTGTTGAAGATATGCTTTTTTAATATTTTTTTAAAATGTAAAATTGTTTTAGTTTCTTTAATATTTTTCGGTAGGGAGTTGTAAAGTTGTGCTCCTTCGTATTTGATGTTTTTAGTTCCGTGGTTTGTTCTAGGTCTGTGTAGTAGTACAAGGTCATTTGCTCGACGTAATTGTTGAATTAATATTTAAATGTCCCGCCTTTCCATAATTTTTCTTTCATAGTATTACATACTCTGTGGTGTATTTTTTCTTCTTAATAAATTCTCTATGATTCTGAGGTACAACAACGAGTGTTATAATTTATTACAATTCCTTTATTTAATAATAAAGTTATCAGGTTATGGGCCCAGTAAAGCCAAAGTTGTAAAGAAAAGTGTTTGCAAAGTCAATTATACAAAAACTCGTAATATAAACAGTTTCGTGCCGGCGAATTGGTACCGACATAACCTAAAAGCGTGGTTCAGTTGTTTTAACAAATCGTCAAGTCCATATAAAAACCAATTATTCATGTTATCATGGCTAGTAGCAATCCTCTGGCACTTATAGAAAAACTAACAGGCCGAGAAAACTACAGTACCTGGCGGTTTGCTGTTAAAACATATCTTCAACATGAAGAGCTTTGGGAATGTATTGAAAAACCCAACAACGAACCAATTGACCCTAAAAAGGACATTAAAGCAAAGTCCAAAATCATTTTACTTGTCGATAGTATCAACTTCGTACATATCCAAGAGGCAGAAACAGCAAAAGAAGTGTGGGAAAACCTGTCCCGTGCTTTTGACGACTCGGGGCTGACACGCAGAGTTAGCCTACTACGTGATCTCTGTACAACTACACTCTCTGGTTGCCAAAATATAGATGAATATGTGAGCAAGATAATGTCTACAGCGCACAAGCTCCGAAATATAGGATTCAGCGTTGATGATGAGTGGCTTGGAACACTTTTACTCTCCGGGCTACCTGAACATTATAAACCCATGATCCTCGCTATAGAAAGCTCAGGTATGAAAATAAGCGCAGACTCTGTTAAATCTAAATTGCTCCAAGAAGTAAAATCTGAAAACAATAACTCTGCTTTTACATCTGCTCATGGTTCTCAAACCAAGAATGTGCAAAAGAAGTTCAACAAAGGTCCTAGATGTTTTCAGTGTAATAAATATGGACACAAGAGTCCAGACTGCAGGACAAAACCAAAAGAAAAAGTTGCTAAATCAAATAGTTCATATGCTGCCGCTTCTGTCACTCCGTTTGACAACAACAGCTCTGCATGGTACATTGATTCTGGCGCAACCATGCACATGACAAGACATCAAAATCTTCTTCAAAATGAACACTCACCACCTATAGAGCTAATCAAAGTTGCTAATAATAAAACACTTTCTGTAAGTAGCTCTGGTGATGTGACCTTGAACACATTGAATGGAGAAAATCAGTCAAACACAATTTTATTTACAAATGTCTTGTATGTACCTGAACTTGCAGTGAATTTAATATCTGTACATCAAATTACAGAAAAAGGTGGTCAAGTTAAATTTGATTCTACAGGCTGTGTTATACTGAACAAACAAAATGTTATTGTAGCAACAGCAACAAAAGTTAACAACATGTACCGGCTTAACATGAATACTGATTATGCATGCATGTCTGATGTTAAACAAGATGATATATTTTTATGGCACCAACGGATGGGTCATCTGAACTTTGACACTTTGAAGAAATTGAAAGAATGTTCTGAAGGATTAACATTATCTGATAAACAAATGAACAATGTAACTTGTATAACTTGTAAGGAGGGCAAGCAAACAAGATTGCCTTTCAAGAGTCAAGGATCACATTCCTCAAAGCTATTGGAACTGGTGCATTCTGACTTATGTGGTCCCATGGAAACACAGTCACTAGGAGGGGCTAAATACTTTTTAACATTTCTGGATGATTATTCCAAAAAGGTATTTGTTTACATTTTGAACAACAAAACTGAGGTATTGTCAAAATTCAAAGAGTTCAAAACAGAAGTTGAAAATCAAACTGAATGTAAACTCAAATGTATTCGGACTGACAATGGCCTAGAATATGACAACAAACCGTTCTCTGACTTCCTAATAAGTGCTGGAATAAGAGATCAAACATCAACACCTTATACTCCAGAACAAAATGGAGCTGCAGAGAGGCTAAATAGGACTCTAGTCGAGAGAGCAAAGTGTATGATACTGAATGCTGGCTTGGCGAAGTTTTTCTGGGCTGAGGCTATAAAAACTGCTGCATATATCATAAACAGATCTCCAACTAAATCCTTATCATTTAAAACCCCTGAAGAGGTTTGGTCTGGTCGCAAACCAAATATATGTCATATGAAAGTGTTCGGATGTGAAGCTATGGTGCACCTGCCAAAAGTAAAACGCAAAAAGTGGGATCCGAAAGCTCAGAAGATGATCTTTATTGGCTATTGCGAGAACACAAAAGGATACAGGTTCATAGTACCAAATACTAGAACTGTTATAAAGAGTAGGGATGCTGTATTTCTGGAATCCACTGTGAAGAGAAACTATGCCGCTCTGGAATTGTCTGAAACAGAAAATGAAACATTAGATATACAACACAAAACTAATGAAGAAAGTATAATGTCAAATGAGTCCAATGAAGAAAGCAGAAACAAATCTTATAGCTCAGATAGCTCATATAATACTGTTAAAAATAACTCAGATTCAGATGAATACTTACCAGATGTTAAGATTGATACTCCCTCTCGAAGCAACATAACGTTGAGACCTAGAAATAAAAATAAAGAACAAACTTACCTTTGCTATGATGAATGCTTAGTATCTGAGCAAGTCCCTGAAACATACAAGGAAGCTATTAGTTGTGAGAATGCTGAAAAATGGAAAAAGTCTATTGAAGAGGAACTTGAAGCCCATAGAAGAAATGGTACATGGATATTGGTAAACAAACCTGAAAATACAAACATAATTGGCTCTAAATGGGTTTTCAGAGTCAAAGATCAACCAACGGGTCCCCGCTTCAAGTCCAGACTATGTGCAAAGAGTTATGCACAAACAAAAGGTATAGACTACAAAGAAACATTTTCACCAACTGTCAGGTATGATTCAATACGTATATTATTATCTCTAGCTGCTCAAAATGGTTATGAAATTCTTCAACTTGATATTAAGACAGCTTTTCTGTACGGGGAACTGGAAGAGAACATATATATGTATCCCCCTGAAGGTCTAATATATGAACCAAATAAAGTATGTAAATTGATAAAGTCACTGTATGGTCTTAAACAAGCACCACGGTGCTGGAACACTACATTCAATTCTGTACTTCAGAAATTTGGTTTCATAAACAGTAAAGCAGATCAATGTGTCTATGTCGCAAATGTCAAAGGAACAAAGTGTTATCTCTGTATATATGTTGATGACGGGCTTCTATTTTCCAAGTCAAAGTCTGTTCTGCAATCTGTAATAAATGATTTGAAAACAATATTTGATATGACTATATGCCCACCTGGAAATTTTGTTGGAATGGACATTCAAGTTTCTGACAAATATATCTTTATACATCAATCTAAATATATTAAACAGTTATTAAATAAATTTAATATGGAAAATGCCAACCCCAACAGCGTTCCAGTTGATCCTCATTCAAAGCTTGAGAAAAGTGAGCACCAGTCTGATAAGAATCTTCCTTACCGAGAAGCAGTTGGTTCTCTGATGCATGTCGCCATAGTAAGTCGACCTGACATAATGTTCGCTGTAAGCTTGGTGAGTAGATTTTTGAACTGCTATAATGAATCACACTGGACAGCTGTTAAGAAAATTATGAAGTATCTCAAAGATACTGTCAATCTTGGTCTTTTTTTTTTTTACCGATGGGAAATCATCAAATGACTTCCCCCGCCCTGGGCGGGGCGGGAGGGAGTGTCAGACTTTTACTGACTAAAACCCATCCATGTTCCTTCTTGTGCCAGTGTGACAACAGAAGCTGAATTTATGGCAGCTTGTGCTGCCACCAAAGAAGCTATTTGGATTAAACAATTGTTATGTGACCTCGGTGAATTAAAGCAACAAACAGTAGTACTAAATATAGACAATCAAAGTGCAATAAGTGTTATTAAAAATATAAACTTTCACAAGAGGTGCAAACATATAGATACTAAATATCATTTTATCAAAGAAAAGTATTATGCCAAAGTTATTGATCTAAAATATGTTTCAACAAACAATCAACTAGCTGACTTTTTAACTAAGGCTTTACCTAGAGATAAATTTCAATATCTGAGAGATAAAATTGGAATGTTATCTGTTGATATATTAAGTAATCTTTAATTTAAAAGTTAGTTGATGTGTTTACTATGTTATTGTTGTAATTAATTAAGTACATGGAAGGCTTAAATTTGGCAGGAGTGTTGAATTAATATTTAAATGTCCCGCCTTTCCATAATTTTTCTTTCATAGTATTACATACTCTGTGGTGTATTTTTTCTTCTTAATAAATTCTCTATGATTCTGAGGTACAACAACGAGTGTTATAATTTATTACAATTCCTTTATTTAATAATAAAGTTATCAGTGATGATCGTGATTGTATTTCATTATTCTTTTTGAATATAGTTTCTGTGTGTATTTCTTTTGTTAATATTTTTCTAATTAATACACAGGTATTGTATTGATAAACTTGAGTGATGTTAAATAACTTCGTGTTTTTATAGATTTGTTTTGTAGATGTTAAGTAGTTATACCGAAAGAGGGCTTTAATAACTTTATTTTGAGCGATTTTAAGTTTGCGAAGGTGAGTTTTGGTAGTCGTCCCCCACACCTCAATTAAATATTCAATATGTGGCTTTACTAATGAATTATACACAGTATACCGAACTTTTGCTGGCAGGCATCTTGATATGGTGCGTACCATCCCAGTGAGATTTGACAACTTGCCACAAAGCTTTTTAATATGTGGTTGCCATGTCAAGTGACTGTCTTTCGTAAGGCCTAGATACTTTTCTGTGTTTACTTTATTTAAGACATCTCCATTAAAGGTAATGGGTGTGGATCTTTTTGTTCTTGGCTGAAAAAATTATATAATTTGTTTTGGATGTGTTGATTGTCAATAGGTTATCCAAGAACCACCTTTCTAATATGATGAGGTCAGTCTGTGCGTCTTGTATGATTGTCTCTATGGAGTTGCCAAAGTAAAACAGACAAGTTTCGTCGGCATAAAGTGTTATATGACCTTTTAATCCTAGTGTGTGTATATTATTGTTATAAATAAGGAACAAAAGGGGACCTACTATTGATCCTTGAGGTACACCACATTTTATCAATTTAGAGCTACTGACACTATTTCCCATTTTGACCACTTGCAAACGATTTTCTAAATAAGATTTGAGCATTTTAAAGGAGGTTCCTGTTATTCCTATGGCTGTTAATTTCTGCAGTAGTATACTGTGACTAACGGTATCAAAAGCCTTTTTCAAATCGATAAAGACTCCCAGTGCAATTTTCGTTTTAAGTTTAGTGACCAAATCAATTGCGGCTGCTAATGAATTAGACTTAGGCCTAAATCCGTATTGCCGTTCGAAGAGAAAACCGAAAGATTCTAAGTAGGTCATAAGCCTAGAGTGTATTAATCTTTCCAGTATTTTGATAATACTGGCAACACCGAAATGGGCCTATAATTTCCCGGGTCTGATTTGGATCCAGCCTTAAAGATCGGAGTGACTTTCGCAATTTTGAGTGATTCCGGGAAGTAACCATCAAGTAGACATTTATTTACGCATTTATGGCTTTGGCACTGATACCGTCTACACCAGCGCTGGTATTTGTTTTTAAATTATCAATGATTTTGCCGATTTCTTCTACGTTTGCTGGTATCATTTGTGAGAGTCCCGGAGTATTAAAACGTGACGAACTGGTATTAATATTAGCACAGTGATGTTTTGCAGTAATTTTACTTGCCAGTAGTATATCTATGCTAGCAAAGTAAGTGTTAAAGTGTTCACAAATATCTTTCTCATCTGTAATGAGACCTGAATAGGTTTGTAATTTAGGAGGAGTACAACTTTGTTTTATTTTATTCTTAGACAGATTATTTATGAGCTTCCACATCTTCAACGGCTTACCTTTACACTCTTCAAATGATTTTCTATAGTATTTATTTTTAGTAGTCTGTATATGTAAGAAAACTTTATTTCTGTCACTCTTAAATTTCTGTTTAATTTCCAAGTTGTTCGGACTATCCTTGTGCTGTTTCCACAGTATATTCCTCATGTTTATTTTGTCAATTATGTCTCTCGTGATCCATTCTGTTTTTGATGGGTTCAGTGTCTTGGTTTTTACAGTTTGATTCTTGTTGATTGCTAATTTTATTGCCTGTTCTAATTTCGTAAAGTCTTGTCCAATTGTAGAATAGTCAGTATTTTCTATAGTGTTGTATAATTTAGTAAATGATAGTATTTTTATTTTTAGCTTTTTCATTGGTTCTGGTTTGTACTGTTCGATTTCAAAGAAAATTTGTTTGTGATCTGACATGCTTGATTCAATAATGACAAAACGAAAATCATGACCTTTTATATTTGTAGCAACATGGTCCAAGATAGCCCGTGAGGTAGACGTCTCGCGAGTACAATGTTTCGCATCAATTTTGTTCAGTATAATGTAGCCATTTTCACCATTGCGTTCTTATAATCCAAAGTGCACCGATCAGTTTCAAGTAGATTAAAATTAAAATCGCCAAATGTAAAAGTATGGTTCTTTTCTTGTTTTCAAGTTCATTTGATAAGGTTTCTAGAAATTTATTAGTGTTGGTTCTTTCTGGTTTATATATTCTACATACATTTAGAGAAAATTTTTGTAGATGGACCCAGAGAAAAAGGTTATCGTCTTCCAATTTCTGACTAATAAACTCATGTTTCATATGACTTTTAATAAAGATTGAGACACCACCTCCTCTACTATTGGTTCTAAAATTGTAGTAGTATGTGTAATTTGGCAACTGTAATCTCTGCGCTTCTGCGTCTGATTTTATCCATGTTTTGACCAGTATCACCACATGGACATCTTGTAATGATGTTATTATGCATTTCAGTTCGTCGATCTTTCCTGGTTTAACTAAACTACGTATATTTGAGTAAAAACACTTTAGAGATTTTGTTGTCGAACATAAATTATCGTAATTATTCGCGATTTGGTATATTATGTTTTTATTTTTAGGTTTCGGTTCATCTGTTGTTCGCTGGCTTAGTTTTTTGTCTTGTTCTTAATTATTTTTGGAGTGCCATTTATGTACTTTATTATAAGGTCCTTTTCACCATTTTCTGTACGTAGTTGTAGTTCAGTTCTTAAATTTTTCATAATTTTCTGTTGTTATGGGGTCTGGTCCGAAAATATTTTGTAGGGTTTAAGACTCACCGCAGATTTATTCCGAAGAATTGTTTTTGCTAGATCTGAAGATGGAAGGAATACTTTTATGCTTCGGATTGCTTCAGGTTTGTAGTTACCCAAATGACGTATCATCTGTGGTGTCGGGCAATCAGGATGTATCAACTTTAAAATTTTGGTTACTTCTTGAGTATCAGAATTTATTCTGTCTTCTTTATTTCCTTCTTTGGCTTCCGGAATTCCTAATATAATTATGTTGTTACTTCTTGATTGCCTTTCCTGGAGTTCGGCTACTACATCTTCACATGTCATAAGGTTGTCTGGTTTTTGCAGCGAGGAAGTTGCCTTTATATTATCAATTTCGGTTTCAAGAACAGAAACTTTAGTGCTTGTGACAGCGTTGGAAGTTTTCAGTTCAGCTATCTCAGATTTAAGTTTAGATTGTTCTGCAGCAAGACTTTTAACCTCGCTCTTAATAGGCGATACGTCTTCAGATATGCTTTTCATTATTTCTTTTTGGGTTTCAATAAATCCGTTTAAAGTTGACATTATCTCTTTGCGGAAATCATCAAGGTCTTGCTTAAGATCATCTTGATCTGGTTGTTTTCGTTTTCGAAAAGTCACCTGTTGCGGAAGCATCTCCTCCGTGTTGAGATTAGATAAATTTGGCTGCGAACCTCCGCGTATATTTGTTCCAGATGTAGATCGTAAAACACTCACTTTCAATAAAATATAAGTGTGTAAGCTCCTTTAGAATTCGACGTTAGAGCAACGACGTCGGTAAGCGGTGACGTAGCGTCACCGCTTACCGACGTCGTTGCTGTCTTTCAACCGATCGAGCGGAGTGAGATGAATTATGGGAGCCTGTCTCGCTCACACTTGAGGTTTGCGGGGGGCAGGATCGTTCACCGCTTGCGTGCGCGCAAGTTGAAATGATTTAAAACACACTGATTTGACTTAGAAATAAGTTATTTGTACTAATAGCAATTAAGTTTAAATTCCTTTGATATAGATTTTATTAAACTGGAGTAAATTTGACAACACGTCTGTACTTCGCGCTGCCTGGACAGCAATAATCCTTCATGAGTCTATACCATCAGAGACTCAGTCTGTGGAATTGTTTGACAGTCTTGTCAGTACTTCCCTCGCCACACAAAAATCAGAAATAATTGTAAATAATAATGACCAAATTTTCATGTACTGTGATGAAATGGGTAAAAATATGGGTCATGTACTACACCATCATTTAGATAAACAGGTAATTAATTGTTGTATGCCTGATGCCAGTTAGAGTGGTATTCTGCAGGAAGTATTAAGTAAGGAGTACAGCCCATCTACTACTATTTTAATTTTAATTGGGAGAAGGGGAAATGCAAACAGTGCCAAAATAAAAAAGTATTTAGATAGTTTAGCCATGTTAAATGTACATAAAGTAGTGCTGTTTGCCTTTCCTTATGGCAATGGCCTGTCACAGACCGAAAATAACATTAGATATAGACATAATATGAAAATAAATACTATGACATTGTATAATAAAAAGTTTGAATTTATTGACTCTAATGTACTCATTAGTCAAAAATATTTTATGACCGAAGATAATTACTATCTTTGCAATTTTTATAAAGCACAGGTAGCAAAATCGCTATCATATTGTATTTATAAGTCAGCCAAGTGTTTGGCTAACTATACTGCCTCTATTGAGCAGTCAAGTCATACACTTCATTTAAATAAGCAGAGCTTGGAACTTGTTCCAAATAATTTAAATTACAACATGGGACAATAGAGTCAATGTCTAGCACTAATTCAATTACCAAATTAGACTTGTACCCAAATTCAAGGGGTTTTGAGACAATAGAGTTAAACTCTAGCAATAATGTAAGCTATTCTTTAATATCACACCCATCAGATTCTTGTAACATAAGTGAACTTACCAGCAATAATTTAAAAATAATTCATCAAAATATACAGGGTGTGATAGGTAAAGAATTAGAATTGGAGCTGTTCATGAACTGTAGTTTTGTTGATATTTTATGTGTAACTGAACATTGGTTAAAAGTCCACCAGTTCATGTTCAGCTTTAATAATCACCTGGTGGCCAGCTCGTTCAGCAGAGTGAATATGATACGGGGTGGCTCCCTCATCATTGTTCGCAACAATATTAAATTTTAGGAACGTAAGGACATAGTAAGCCTCTCTATTGAGCGAGTTATTGAAATAGCTTGCATCGAGCTTGAGCAGTTCATTGTAATGAGCGTGTACAGGCCCCCATGTGCTTGCTATAATATTTTTGAAAAACATATGGAGGAAGTATTATTAAAGACTTGTAGCAGTAATAAAACAGTTGTTGTCTGTGGAGACTTTAACATTAATATACTTGAAAAATCTGCTACTGTAAATAAATTTTTAACTTTATTGAAGTCATATACAGTCATATACAGTCTTTCTATCGGGACAATGATATAATTTCCAAAGCACAATATGGCTTCCAAAGTAAGAAATCTACAGCTCAGTTACTTTCAAATTTTACTGATGAAGTCAATAACTACCTAGATAAAAAACAACATGTTATATTAATTTTTATTGATTTCAGCAAGGCATTTGACACGCTTGGGCACAATAAACTATTAAAAACACTCGAAAATTCGGGTATAAGAGGGAAACTACTTGACTGGTGTAGAGAATATCTTCGTAGCCGGAGTTACCGCGTCAAAATCGGTCATAGCCTTAGCAGACCCGTAAACGTGACGAAAGGAACAGCACAAGGTTCAGTGTCTGGTCCACTCCACTATCTGGCATACGTCAATGACCTAGAAAATATTATAACACATTGTTCCCTTTATCAATATGCTGATGACACCTGTATACTCTCTGCAAACAATAACCTTAATTTGGCGGCTGAATGTTTGCAAAAAGATTTTACCTCAATGGCGAAGTGGGCCCATGATATGGGACTTGTTCTGAATCCACAAAAAACTAAAGTTATACACGTACATTTAAGTCATATAAATACGTCCCATCCCTTACAAATCATAGCCCATAGTCATGATTGTCTGCATAAAAACGTGCCAGACTGCAACTGTTCGCCTATAGAGCAAGTCCCTTATCATACCTATCTGGGACTAATAATTGATAACCGATTCAATTGGAGTTACCAGGTGGAATCTGTATGCGGCAAGTTACGTGCAATTCTCACCAAGTTTTCCGTTATTAAGCGCAATATCCCATACAGAACCCTCCTACAAATGTACACAGCTCTTGCGGAGTCGATAATCTCCTATGGACTCACTAGTTATGGACGCACTTTTAAAACTTACCTGGATCAAATACAGAATTTGCAAACACGTCTATTGAAACTCGTAGTACCAAATTATATAAAAAATAGATATCGAGACAACTACATAGGTTTATTTAAACATTGTAAAGTATTACCTGTGCTGGCGCGCGCTGAGTATCTGTTCCTCATTGAACATTTTGATAACAGTGATATTCTAATACCTGTAAATTATGACGTTAATACACGACAAGCCAAACTGAAATCATTCCAAGTGCCACGCAAAAATAACTTTTATGGCAGGCGTACCGCTTCGTTCACAATACCAAGTTTGCTTAATAAAATACCTGTAGACATTAGGGACTCAATGAACAGTAAAAACATAAAGCGCAAGCTAAAAGATCATTACATCAGCTTGATCAATACAACCTAACTGTTAATTAGCGCGTTGATCTAATCTCAGGCCATGGCATGCTAAGACAGACCCCAGGGGTCTAAGTGTGTGCCTTGTTTAAGTATAACTATGCAAAAATTATGTGTTTAAAATATAAATAAAAATAAAAATAATATAACTTGTACCACACATTCCTTGAGCCAACTAGAATAACTGCCACTAATGCCACCTGCATTGACAATATTTTTACAAAATTAAGACCATCCAGCCGTTTAATTATAAACAAGTTGGACTCGGATCACTGTGGCCAGTTAGTTACTTTCCCTCAGAAAATAGTTGAAGCTCAAAGGAAGTTTGTGAGTTTTGTTCCTGTATACAAAAGTCGTTTAGTACAATTTAAAAGTAATTTAATGGAAAAGCTACCGAGTTTGCCTTATCACATCAACCCGGACAATGCATATAGTTTATTATTTAATCTTATCAATTGTGAATTCAGGAAAGTTTTCACCTCAAAAACATTACCTGCTTGTGACCGTGTTAAATTTAGTGACTGGGCAACACCGGGTATTTATAAAAGTAGGGAAAGGTTATATGATTTGTACAGTGAAAAATCATATAACCAAGACGAAACTTTTAAAGAATTTGTAAAAAAAAATACTCTAAAACTTTTAAAAGAGCCTGTTCCTCAGCAAAAGCCATACACATAAGAAATAAAATAAAATTATCTGGTAACAAAATTAAAACAACTTGGAATATTATTAATTCAGAAACGGGAAGAATTACAGTACGCAACCGTGATTTCCATTTGAAAATCAACAATGTAGGTTTTAAATTAGACATGGACGTGGCAACAGAGTTTGAAAATGTCTTCACTAATATTCCAATTTTAACAACCAGAACTCTGTCGTCGTCGTCCACTTCTGCTTACTCTATACTAAAAGAAAGTGTACCAGAATGCGACAAACATTTTGAATTTATTGTTGTGACTGCTAAAGATATTGTTGATTCCTTTAGGGATCTAGATGTAAAAAAAACTGCCGACCTTTGGGGATTATCGGAAATCCATCATGTCTGAAATAATTGATGTTATTTCTCCTTTTTTATCAATTGATTTAACTCTTGCGTTGCATCTAGTGTATTTCCTGACCTGATGAAACTTAGTAAAGTGATTCCACTGTTCAAATCTGGTAGTACAACTGATCCCACGAATTTTCGGCCCATCTCCATATTACCCACATTGAGCAAAATCTTTGAAAAATTAATTTTGAATCAAATGTTAAGGCATTTAAATAAATATAATTTACTCCATCTGAGACAGTACGGTTTTACAAAGGGTCGTTCAACTATAGACGCGGACGTGGAGTTACTGAGAAACATATTTGAGGCCTGGGAGGAATCGCGGGATGCTCTTGGCATTTTCTGCGACTTATCCAAGGCCTTTGATTGCGTAAACCATAATACACTCATCAGGAAATTGCACCACTATGGTATAAGGAACAGAGCTCTCGACCTTCTGACTTCTTATCTGAACAACAGAATTCAGAGGGTTGATGTCAATGGCAAAAGCAAATGCAGGATCTGCGGTCACCATGGGCGTTCCGCAGGGTTCAATTCTAGGACCTTTCCTGTTTTTGATTTATATTAATGACTTACCTTATCACGTAAGGGATAATCACAAGATTGTATTGTTCGCGGATGACACTTCACTAATCTTTAAAATCAAGCGACAGTTAGAAAATTTTGACGAAGTTAACAATGCACTCTGTAAAGTTGTCCATTGGTTTAATGTAAATAATCTTCTGTTAAACGAAAAAAAAAAACGAATCTCATTAAATTTTCAACGCCAAATTTCAAGCACCAATGTACAGCTTAATGGAATAGAGTTGAATCCTGTTGAGTCAACGGTGTTTCTTGGAATTACCATTGACGCCAAATTACAATGGGGCCCGCACATAGAAAAATTGTCAGGCCGGCTCAGTTCGGCCGCTTATGCTGTTAAAAAGATTCGACAGATAACTGATGTGGATACAGCCAGAGTTGTTTATTTCAGTTATTTTCATAGTCTCATGTCGTATGGGATTCTTCTCTGGGGAACCTGTGCGGACATTAATACGATCTTTGTTCTACAAAAAAGGGCTGTTCAAGCCATTTATAACTTAGGTCCACGGGATTCCCTTCGAGAGAAATTCAGAGACATCAATATTCTGACTGTAGCCTCACAAAAAATTAAAAATTTAAAAGTTGTATTCAAACCAAACTATACAAAAAGGGCTACTATAAAATTTCGGATTATTTAGATGATAAAAAACTTGTGAAAAAAGCAAATTACATTTCTCTTTTTGACATATTTTACTAAACATGACATCTTTTAATTTTACGTTAATATGACATTTAGAGACTATTTTATTTATATTTATCATATATTTTTTGTTTTTTTTTCTCATTTGGATATACTTTGAAAAGTATTTTTTTATATATTATATTGTAAATATGTGGACTATGTTGGTTGTTGCATTTTTTCTGATTAGATTTCATGGTTGTCTGACAGTTTGAGTACTCGATGCGGCCTACCCAAATGTCCCTTCTTTGGTATTGTTCGTCGCGTCGTTGAGCTCCTTAAATTCTGAGTCGAGCTTGACGATTTCTGACAAATGCGTGCACTGACTGGACAGGCCGACTCAAATTTGTGTGCCTCTCTCCTCAAGAGACCACCTCGGACATTAACCTACTTGGTTCGCATATGATTTGACCAATACAAGTAATTGTATGGACTTTAAAAGAGACTTTGACCTCTGAGTTTGTTTCGGTGTTTCTTCTCAGAGCAGCCGGCTAGGAAACACTGGACTCATCTACTTTAAAATGTGACGTGTAAAAGTGTTATTTATAACCAATCTACTGAATAAAATATCATTTCATTTCATCACTCATTTGTGTAGTTTTCTCGCACAAGTGTGTAGTTTTATTCAATCAGTGTAGGTCAATCAGTGTAAATAAAACCAGTAAGTAATTTTAATGAAACTGTAGATAAAAATGTGATTAACTTTTAAATACGCCAAAAATACCTACCCAGTTGTTTGTATTTTTTTTGATTTTCAACCGACTTCAAAAAGGAGGAGGTTCTCAATTCGACGCGTATGTTTTTTTTTTTTTTTTTTTTTTGTGTGTTTGTTCAACGATTACTCCGCCAATTATGAATCGATTTGGATGATTCTTTTTTTGTTTGAAAGAGTATAGTCCCGAATAGGTCCCATAGGAATATTGTCATGATCTGATGATGAACTTTGGAAATATGGAACGGAACTCCTTGTAAAATCACAGCAGAACCGCCGTAACAAGAAAAATTGCTTTGTTTATACGTGTAGTCGATGACTGACTAAAGGAAGTGGGGAGGGGGTACGTCAACCCCCCTCCTACCAATTACCAAAATTAAATATATCGTGTGTGGTATTGTTTGAAAGGGCTTTATGTAAGGATTTCAAACATTAACACACAAGCACTAAAAAGTGAAAAATAAAAAGCTTTTTTACAAAAAAATATTACCGCCTTCAAAAATCACAAAATAAAAAATAACTTTAGCTTGGAAGTCGGTGGCAATACCTACATAACAAGAAACAAAACCAAAGCCGCCGACTTCCAAGCTAAAGTTATTTTTTATTTTGTGATTTTTGAAGGCGGTAATATTTTTTTAATGTAACTTACATCTGGACTCGTCACGCACCACAAGTTAGGTATTTTTGCCTGTCCTAAGCCAGGAAAAGTATGAAGGGAAAGTTACATCACAGGTTACGAGTATTGTGTTTTTATTACAATGATGTAATTAGTTAAAACTTATGGAGGTAGTTATAATGAACGGCCAGTGCAGCAGGTCAACGTCCTGCGCATTACGTAACTCGGGCGCATAGTATCCATGAATTTACGGACGGTGTAGGACAGAAACTTTTTTAATTTTTGAAAGAAATATTCGTTTATTTATTTTTAAATACAAATAAAAAAAATTATGATAAATCAAGTACTAGGTTTTAGTGACAACGGTGTTTACACTAACAGCCTGTATATTATTGATTGCTGACTGCGAACATATTTCATGTCAAATCTCTGCCTCGAGTTTCTAAATACTCGTAGTATAAGCAAAGTTGCTGTTTCTGTCTGTCTGATTCTCCGCTATTTTTTTCTACACAATGCAACAGATTTTGATATGGGTTCTCACTCTCATTTAGAGAATTTATTTTGGAAGGTTTTTATGCGCATGCAAATTATTATAGAGCAAAGCCGAGCATTTTAATTTAGAGATTTGTAAGACCCGTGCGAAGTCGAGGTAAAGCGCTTATTTACGATAAATATTAATAAAATACATAACTTAGAAGTTTGCAAAAATAAAATAAGAAATTACGTTTACATAATACCTATTGTAAGGTTGTGAGTCGGGGAGATGAGTAAAAACAAGGTGTCCATTAGGAATCATGTTTAATACTGACTTAATACTAGTGCACAATGGTTAATATAGGTAATTAGGTACTCTTACATAAGTCTTACACACAGTCTTACTCATTATATAAGAAGGAATAAAACAAGTTGTATTGGGTTACACACACAAAAAAAACATTAGGTATTAAAATTAAAGTGACTGCCTCATTGGTCTAGTGGTCGCAAGCGCGACTGCCGTGCATGAGGTCTTGGGTTCGATTCCCAGGTCGGGCAAAGTGCTATTGGGTTTTTCATCAGGAATTTCTCAGTAGCAGCCTCGGAGTCTGGATTTGTGCCCGGTTGATGGCAATAGGTTCGCCCCCTATTACATGGGACTAAAAACATAACTGGCGAAATGTGGGTGTACTAATGTACACCTCTGCCTAACCCTTCGGGGATTACAGGCGTGATGTTATGTTATGTATGTAAAATTAAAGTACATTAAAAAAAAAATACCTACAAGTAAACAGCTTACCCAAAAAAAAAAAAAAACAAATATCATTTAATGTATGGTCTGGTTCTATTTTTATGTACTTCTTTGCCTTTATACAGTATTTTTAAATTAGGGTTACAATCTTCTACTACTTCATACGGTCCTGTATAAAGAGGATCAAATTTGGTTTCTGTTTGTTCATTTTTAAGAAGTATTATGTCTCCAGTATTGTACGTTACAGGATTAGTATACGAATCATATTTATATTTTCTGATTTGCTTACTGATAATTAAATTTTGTCTTGCGTCATGCTGTGATTTTTGAAGCTTGTATCTGAGTTGTTGTGGATAGTCATCATAGTTATATAGCGGTTCAATATCTAAAGTTAAATTACTTGGTAAATTGCACAGTTTACCAAATACAAGTTCATAGGGAGTGTACTTAGTTTCCGTATGTACGGTCGTATTAAAAGCAAAGCACCAATATGGAAGCCATAAACTCCAATCTTGGGATTGATTCTCTGTTTGTATGCGTAGAAATGAAAGTAAATTTTTATGGGTATTTTCTAAGCCTCCAATTGATTGATGATGATATGCAGTTGATGTTATTTGTTTAATTTTTAGAACATTATAAACTTCATTCATTACTTTAGATACGAACTCTGTACTGCGATCAGATATAATATTTCTCGGAATGCCATAGCGTAATATAAAATTATTAATGAATGCCGTTGCCACTGAAATTGTATCCTTATTTCTTAGCGGATAAGCTTCTACATACTTGCTAAGGTCACACTGTAGTGTGAGTATATACTTATAATTATCACTATCCTTACTTAAGGGCCCAACTAAATCTAAAAATATTCTATCAAATGCCGAGTGACCTGTATCAGTCAGAATCATTGGCTGTTTTATGTGTCTAAAATGTTTCTGTCGTTGGCATTTATCACAACGATTTACAAACTATGTAACGTCTTTTTCTAATTTTGACCAAAAATAACGCTGTTTTATGTTATTTATCATTCGTCGTATGCCGCCGGCGTGGCCACTACTTGGCAATAAGTGGTAATCATTTGAAATTACGCGTTTTGTATCGTGATCACTTATAACTTTTACACCTTTTAATATATATAAACCCGGTCCGGACCAATTAGGTGTAATATTTAAGCTTTGAATTAAATGTCTTATTATCTCAATGTTTTCATTACTTTGTACAATGTACACACTATCAAGTTTCATTAGATTACAGTAATGAGCCAACTCTCGTACAAAGGCATCTCGTGCGCATTGTAATCGGTGAGATGTGTTTACTCTTAGTATACCATTCGATGCATCATAATTCAATAAAGTATTTGATTGCTTAAAATCTTTTAAACTATTCCATTCTTTCATGTTTACAAACCTTAACTCAGTGCAATCCTTTGGTTTTTTAAGCAACTCCATTACTCTTGGGTGATCAGTCCAGTCGTTTGCAGATTGCCTAGCAACCGTGGGGTTGTCATTCACTTCTTGACCACTTCTTTCACACATACGCTTTTTCTGTCCTCTAGTTAATACAGACACAACGTGCTGATTAATTTCTTTTAATTCGTCGCTTGATATTTGAATACGTGACAAAGCATCTGCAGCTGCATTATCAGTTCCTCTAACATATTCTATTATGTAATCATATTCCTCTAGTACTAAACGGAATTTGGTTAAACGACTTGATGGATTCGTTTGATTAAATAAGTAATAATAAATAAATAAAAAAATAAAAAGATTAAATAAGTAAACTAATGGTTTATGGTCGGTTCTGGTAACAAATTTTCGGCCGTAAAGATAGGGTCGGAAATACTTTACAGACCATACGATAGCGAGTAACTGTTTTTCTATCGTTGGATACTTAATTTCCGTTTTATTAAGACTTCGACTTGCAATTTGGTCTGTTATCGATATTGCTTAGCACGGATCCGATTGCAAATCCAGACGCATCTGTTTGTAAAATGAAAACATTGTTTTCGTCGCAGTTGGGATATTGCAATATTGGTGGAGATATTAACGACTCTTTTAGGGATTCGAAGGATTTTCGACATTCATTCGACCATTCAAAGTTAACATTTTTTCTACGCAGTCTGTTAAGGCTCTACCCCTTAACAGACTGTGTAGAAAAAATGTTAACTTTGTGTGTGTAATGTATATTGCTGCAAAATCTGGGATAAATTTTCTATAAAAGTTAACGAACGCTATGAATCTCTTTGTTTCGTCAGCGTTATTTGGCACGGGATAATTTTTTACTATATTTATTTTCTCCAAATCTGGTTTGATTCCTTCATCATGAAATAACATGTCCTAAAAACTGCATTTCTTTTCTTAGGAAATCACATTTAATTGGATTAAGTTTCAAGTTAACTTTGCGTAATCTAGTTAAAATATCTATAAGATTTTTGTTATGAATTTGTAAATTACGTCCAAAACAGATCAAATCGATACCTCCTAAGTATACTGAGTCAACTAACAAATTTAGGTATTTTTATATTTTTATATAAACGTACATGATAAATAGTGATCTTAACGATTGTGTTAAAAATAAATAAAAAAGAACAATAATTACCGAGATAATTTCACGTATACTAAATCAATTTCAACATCAGTTAAAATCGTACATTGTAAACTGATCTAAATAACATCGTACCAGTGTACGCGGGGCGTGAGGGGGGACGCATCATTACAAGTTTATTGCGGCTCAGTATATGATGAATGGCGGCGAGTGCGCACGCAATTTTAGGTAATAATTCTGTTTCGTAAAGTTACTATTATTCGTATATAAATATCGTGGATGTATGTGTCTGATAATTAGTTGTACATGTTAAATTAATATTAGTAACAGAATGCAGTCAAACAGGGCGCGAAAAATTTTAAATTTACTCAATGATAATGTGAGTAATACCATTGATACAATAAAGAATAACACAGGAATCGATGATGTGATTCAAACAAGGGATGAAGAGGGTAAGTAATCTTAATTTATGTGCAAAGTATGATTTTGTTATTTTTGTTTAATAATTCTTGTTCACGTCGCTTAGTACGCCGTATACTGATACAACTACAGTTACACCAGTATACGGCGAACAACCTATAAAAAGAAGACACTTGACTCATCTGGCTATAATAATGTATTAGATATTTTTTTTATAGTTTTGTATTAATTGTGTTATTATATTTGTTTTTATTAGTTAAATTAATAATGTATTAATTTTTATTGTAATGTTCAATACAAAAATATGATTTCTTATGTTTTTAATTTAATTTTTTTTATTTTATTAGTTAAATTAATAATGTATTAATTTTTATTGTAATGTTCAATACAAAAATATGATTTCTTATGTTTTTAATTTAATTTTTTGTTTGTTTTGGGTCTCCATTGCCACCTGATGCAAATTTTACGGAAGAGGAGCTATCAATACTTGATGATGTTGATTTGAATGAAAGCAAGGAAGTATTGCAAAATATTCCTTCTAACGCTTCCATATTGTTCCCGGATGATATTCCTTGCTCGTCGCCTTGGGTATCAAATGGAGATCATAATAGAGCTCAAAATGGAGATCGATCGCCATCAGTAATAGAAAACACACCGGGCAATTCGCCAATCCAGAGTAACTTTATTACTGAAAATCATTGTGATATCACTCCAGTACCGTCGTCGTATAATTCTTTTGCCCCATCACCTGTTAATTTCGAGTTATTTGACAGTCCTGCGGTCGCTACTCCTGCATCCGACATTAATGATATTACATACTCACCGTGCAATAATGACAAACGTCGTCGTAAGCGGATTTCCATAGCTAAAAAAGATAAAGGAAGGCTAAGAGAACGTTTTCAGAAAAAATGGAAAGATCAAGAGCGGAAATATAATGTTAATAGAGGTTTGGAATATGTCAGTAGAAACGGAAGAGTGCATGGTAAGAGAAATATGAAAACTTCTTGCCCCGTAACTTGTCGGAAAAAATGCAGTGAGAAATTAACAGAAGATATTCGGCAAAGGATTTTTGATATGTTTTGGAGTATTGGAGACCACTCAAGACAATGGGATTTTTTGGCAAGGTATGCTGTAAGAGCTGAAAAAAAAAGAATTACTGTGGATAAGAAAATTCAAAACGTCTTCATACTATTTCTTATTACCTTCCTAGCAGTCAAGGAGATAATATTGAAACTACAAAAATACCGGTTTGCAAGACCATGTTCTTGAGAACCCTTTCTATCAGTTTTAATTTTGTTTATACAGCTTTAGAAAAGTCCGATAAAGGAAATGGATTTATTGAAACAGATCAGCGTGGTAGACATATTAATCATCCAAAGATTATCAATGAAGATATCGTTCGTAGTGTTATAGATCACGTTGAAGCATTTTCCCCTGTAGAATCACACTACACTCGCCAAAAATCAAGTAAAAAGTATCTTGAGGCCTCTTTATCCTTCCCAAAAATGTTCAAGTTATATAACGAATGGTTTGATTCTAATAAATACTCTTCAAAAGCGACTACAGTGAGACAATACCGAGATATCATTAATAAAAATATCAATATTGGTTTTCATAAACCCAAAAAAGATATTTGTGAACAATGCCACAATTATGAAAATAACAAGGAAGTTACACAGACAGATAAAGAGAAGCATGAAGAGCATTTAAAAGAAAAAGAGAAAGCTAGGAAAATGAAAGCACAAGATAAAGAATCAGCGTTACAAAATAATGAAATCCTTACAGCAGCATTTGATCTTCAAAAGTGCCTCAATGTACCTCACGGGAACGTTAGTACTTTTTATTATAATCGTAAACTTTCTTAATATAATTTTACAATATTTAATCTGGGATCTCGTCAGGGTTATTGTTTTTCATGGCATCAACAGACAGCAAAGAGAGGCGCTAATGAAATTTCCAGCTGTGTTTTCAAGTTCATAGAGGATACGGTGGGTAATGGTGTCAAAGATTACCGGTTCTGGTCAGACAACTGTGGAGGCCAAAATAGAAACAGAATTGTATTCTTAATGTATATGTTAGCTAGTTCGAAGTTTGTTATAGATATTAGTCATCGCTTTCTAGTAGTGGGTCACACTCAAAATGAAGGCGACAGTATGCACGCTTTAATTGAGAGACAGACAAAAGATAAGATGCTTTATACGCCTGATCAATGGTATACAGCTTTTAGATTTGCCAAATCCGATGAAAAGCCATACATAGTAACTGAAGTGTCTCAGGATTTAATTAAAGACTTTAAATCAAAGCTATAACTTTTAAACAACTGGACAACTACCAACGATGGATCAAAAATTCCTTGGAATAAAGTAACGGAAGTACTAGTTAAAGCGGAATATCCATTTAGGCTGTTTTATAAAACGAGTTACCAAGATGATGCTTACAAGTGGATAGATTGTGTAAAGAAAGCTAAAGCTACACGAAATCGAATAGAGTTAAATATTGATATAGATAATATTTCTTTAGCTTATCAGACACCCATTCCTATTGACAAAAATAAGCACAAAGACTTGATGGATCTTTGTAAGACACTGGTAATTCCTAAGGAGTATCATTTATTTTTTAATAATTTGATTTCAACGAACTCTAATGCAGCTAACGACAGCGATTCTGACTGATCTCTAATTTGTTAAACCTTATATTTTTTGAACATTAGAAATGCCTAGACTGTTTTGTTATTAATTTCTATTATTTTTATTAATATTGTTTAACGTATGTTACCATTTTTAGTTCTTATTATTTTTATTTACGTACTAGAGAAGTACCTGTTTTAGTTTTTATTTTGATTGATTGTTTATTGTTATTTTATGAAACTTTAATGATAGAACATTGATAATTTGTTAAACGTTGATTTGTTTTTACTTGTAGGTTTTATTAAGGCCACTATGTTAAAAAGAAATTCGTACTTAATTATAGCCGAAAATAGGAATTTCATTTATTTTTTAATAAATTAATTGATTTCAACTTATTCTAATGGATCTAACGGCAACGATTCAGACTGATTTTTAATTTGTTAAACCTTATAACTATTTTTTGAGCATTAGAAATGCCTAGACTGTTACGTTATTAATTTCTATAATTTTTATTATTGTTTAACGTAAGTTACCATTTTTAGTTTTTATTATTTTTATTGACATACTAAAGAAGTACCTGTTTTAGTTTTTATTTTGATTGATTGTTTTTTTTATGATTCTTTAATGATGGAACATTGATATTTTTTTTAATAGTGATTTGTTTACGTCGTACCTAGCTTATAGTAAAGCTATTATGTTAAAAAGTTATTCCTACTTAATTATGGCGAAAAATAAATTGTGATTCTTCAAAATAAGTTGTTTTTGGTTTATGATTCTTGTTCTTCTTCCTAGCTTTTATTAATCCCACATAATATGGTAAGGTATTACAAAAAAAATACTAATAAAAAACCTCGGTAAATTACATTGGACCAGTATACGTTGAGGTTTCAAATGTTAACATTGCTAAGTACTTTCCTAGTATAATGAGTCAAGTGATATAATTTCAACATTTTATTATTAAGTGAGACAGAAAACGCCTGAAACAAACAAAAGTAAAATTATATTAATAAAATGACAATCATATTTCATGTGATATTGGTGTAAACGATGGATTTTGATGGACAACGTACATGAATATAAGTGGTAGTTAAACCATTTCACTATTGAGTCCCGCCGGCGTATACCCAGTCATGTACATAAAATGACATTTAAAAACAAAAATCAGCAAAATCATTTTATACCAAAGGAAGAGCTTACAATTTTTATTTAAAAAACATTTACTTTATTTCGAATTGATTTGATTTCATTAAAATATAAACGATTTGCCTTCAAATCACTCTCCTATAAAATAACTATAATGTCAGTTGACTCATTATACTTAGGAGGTATCGAAATTATCCAAATAAACAAATAATTTGTCGTATGTAAGGCCTGACATAGCAATTGTCATAAGACGTGAGAATGCACTCGGGCTAATTTTTAATCCCATGGGTAACCGCGTCATTTGATATTGACCTGTAGGTGTAGTGAATGCTGTATATTTTCTGCATTCTGGTTTTAATTTTGCCTGATAATATGCTTGTGATAAATTTAACTGTGTAAAATACATTGAACCGGATAAGGAATCTAATATATCGTTAATATTCGGAAGTGGAAATTTATCGTCTAAAATTTGAGTGTTTAATTTACGAAAGTCAATAACAAGTCTCCATTTCTTAGAAGTGTCATCAGATTTTTTGGGTACTAACAAAATAGGGCTTGACCACTCACTTTTTGCTGGTTCAATGATATTTTCGGAAAGCATTTTCTTAACTTGTGTTTCAATTTCCTTACGTTGTGAAAAGGGCAACCTGGGGGCCAACCACAAGCTCTTAAAATAGTATTATTATAACATTACTTTGCCTTCCACATTGTTGGATTTTCAACGCTCTTATCAGCGCCGAGAGTTGAAAATGCAACAACAGAA
This sequence comes from Hoplodrina ambigua, assembly GCA_949774945.1. NCBI lineage: Eukaryota > Metazoa > Arthropoda > Insecta > Lepidoptera > Noctuidae > Hoplodrina > Hoplodrina ambigua. The sequence continues at coordinate 19,652,109 of OX458964.1, forward strand.
ATTACAAAGTAATATTAAAATAATATTGTTATAAGAGATGGCGGTAGGCGCCCTGTACTGTCTAGTATAAACTGGATCAGCATTTAGTTTTAATTGTATACTTTGTTCGTAAAGGTTATTGGTAGATAATTTGCCTGATAATAATAATAATAATTTGATTTTTTGATTTGATAACTGCCTCGTTGGTCTAGTGGTCGCAAACGCGACTGCTGTGCACGAGGTCTTGGGTTCGATTCCCAGGTCGGGCAAAGTGTTATTGGGTTTTTCCATCAGGAATTTCTCAGTAGCAGCCTCGGAGTCTGGATTTGTGCCCGGTTGATGGCAATAGGCTCGCCCCCTATTACATGGGACTAAAAACATAACTGGCGAAATGTGGGTGTACTAATGGGTACACCTCTGCCTAACCCTTCGGGGATTACAGGCGTGATGTTATGTATGTATGTAGATAATTTATCATTTGGTAGATGAAACACATCCGAAAATTTTGCACAAATACTTTCGATTGATGACCTTTCTTCGCAGTTTAGATGGCTTAATTTTAAAAGGGAAAACATCGTGCGTACTCTCTCTCCATCTGTATTATTATCTCGTTCAAAGTTACAAATGTCATAGTCTGATAATAAATGTATTTCTACCTACTTGCGTTTCGCGAGTATTTAATGTTTGTATACTAATTTGACCGTTATTTGGTTTGCAAATACTTCCGGCTATAAAAACTCCGTCACATAATTGATTCGGTAATATTACGCAGTCCTCGTTAAAATTACTATCTAACTTAAATATTTTCTCGCATCGCGGTGGAATGCTTGGATAGCAAGTTTTATTTAATGATCTGTGGATCCTGGGTAGGGTCAAACTATTACCATTGTTCTTTATAGTTAGCGTATTATTTTCAAAATTCAAAATAGCGTTATACTGTCTCATAAAATCTCTGCCAATTATACCATGCTGTACACCAGGTAAAGGTAAGGTGCGCATAACGTAAAATTTGTGTATAAATTCCAGTCCATTTACGGTCAGTGTGACATAAACATAGCCCGTTGTTAGAACTTTGCCTCCAATGCCATTTATGTACATGTATTCTTCATGTATTGGAATGTTCCAACGTGCCACAGTTTCACATTTCAATACTGATATTGATGCTCCAGAGTCTACAAGTAATCCATATTTGTCACCATGTACCAAGAATTCCACCGAACTGTTATTGTTACAAGCAAATATGAAATGATTATCGAAAAAACTGCAATGGTTCAGTAATTTGTCTTTCCGTAGGTTGGGTTTGATTCCCGTCAGTTAAATTGGTACTATTTATGCCATTTTCTATGGCATGCACATTACCACTGCGCGAAAAAGTCCGACCAGACCTACTGCGAAATGTGCCTCGCATGTGACTACGATTGTTGTTAAACTGCTGTTGCTGAAATCTTTGGTTTTGGTTTTGTCTATAATTATGAAAATTGCCTCTACTACCCTCTGTATATAAACCTATTGTTGTTTGAACGATTAGGACGTCTGTAATTGTAATAATGTCCGCGATTATTAAATGAGCTTTGGTATCCGACATACACAGAAGCATCAGAATTATGCCGACTGTATGACAATTCCTCATCCTTAGCTGCTCTTATGGTATCTTTTAACGTATCATAATTACGCGCTGCCAAAATAGTACGGATTTCGCGGTTCGCAAGCCATCAATAAAACTTTTACTTGCAATTTGAGGGCGTAATATTTTATATGCAGTTTGGTCATCACCAGCTTGCGCGACCGTCAAATCCACAAAAAGCTGCTCGACCTTGGATCCAAATTTATCAATTGACGTACCATTTTGGTTGATTTGTGTCATTTCCTTGTGAATTGCTGTGCTCGATTTTTTGGTAAGTAGGTGTTGACGCATTTCAATAATAAGCGACTCACAATTATCATAAGATGTTGACAATCTTAGTTTTGCGTTCTCGTTTAATCGAGTTTTTAATATAAATTTAACTAGCATTTTGTTGCCTTCCTTGGTGAGTGAAGAACTATATAACTCTATAGTATCTATCAAATATTTCGTGACATTTTCATCACTATTCATAATTGGCAGTAAAGCCACGGCAGTCCTATAGTTAAAAGCCTCCATATTGTCCACTTCAGTTCTAGTTTCGACTGTACACTCAGTACTGCGTGGAGAACTGCAAGTTTTGGTGCAAAATGATTCTATTTGAGCAAAAGTTTTTTCAAATAAATCACAACATGACTGTATGTCCTGTAATACACTTGTACTAAGTTGTTTCTTTTTAATCTGTATCGATATGGTACTAATACATTCATCAAATCGATATTTTAACTCTGTAGCTTCCTGTAGTTTTTGTTTTAGAACTGTCTCTGTTCTTTTAGGATAACCTAGTTTTACCAAATTATTTTCAATATTTTTTAATTGTTCGTACAACAACTTAAGCTCATTCGCCATTACCAAACAATGTAAGGTAAAATACTACATAACTATGAACATGTTTATATATGAAAAATAATAGATTAAATAACTACACATTCTTCCGATTCACTAAATAAATCACTCACTATGCTCGTCACTGAACTACTGCGGTTTCTGGCCTCTGATACCCGCCTCCTGGCGAGCCTCCGAGCGCGCCTCCTGTCGCTGCTGGCGGCACTCGTAACAAACACGAGTCTCCGGATTCGGTCGACGAAACGAACGGGTCAGGTTTTGTGCGAAGACCTCATTCCTGATCCACGAATGATGGCAATTTCGCTACAGTTTATAAATCGCATAAAGTCCGACGATACCGTGAAAAGTACAAATAATGAACATCACTATGCTTATGTTTGATAAGTGATAATTCTGCATAGAAGCCGAGTTTGAACCACCTGATGCACTTTGCGCTATAAAAACGTCCTCCTTTTCTATGTTCGATCGGCACATTTTTATATATTTTATTTAAACGGCGAAAGATGATGATTTAATTACACTCGACCAATTAATATCCACGCGACCGAACTCGGCAACCTGTCTCGAATGGTGAGTCAGGGAGATGAGTAAAAACAAGGTGTCCATTAGGAATCATGTTTAATACTGACTTAATACTAGTGCACAATGGTTAATATAGGTAATTAGGTACTCTTACATAAGTCTTACACACTACACTATTCAAAATATTAATTTAAAAAGCGGTTTGATTTTTCCTGTCTTTTTTTAATATCGGCGCGTTCAAAGACATGGGTCGACATTGACATTGACACAAGGCATAGGGTCTTCTTCACGATCCGACATAGTTTTTCGTGGATGTGGGCACTATCGTGGGTACTCGAACAAAAGATAATTTAAATTAATTCAAAATAACTTTATTTAAACTAACGACTTTTACACCAAGAAACAAACACGTGCGTTGGTACTGAGAGTATGCCAAGACTGTTCGACGTTGACTGTCGCGACTCTCGATTCCTTCCTTCGTCCTTGCTGCATCCCCTCTACCGACGATCGTGTCCAAGCGGTAGGGCACGCTTGCGTTTCCGGTAACGATATTAGTTCACCCTACAATTGTTAGATGACGCTGCTTGTTGCACCCTAGCGCCATCAATCCACAACACGGCCATTCCTGACTAGCACCCGTCCTCGGATGTCGTACCTGTGGACAAAAGGTGCTCAGAGAGTAATCTAGCTCGGCTATCCTGCCCATATAAACAAAGGTTGATTCAAAATGGTACTTTATTTCTCCTAAATCTAAGTACTATCGGCCAAAGTTCCGCATGCTCACCTTTAAGGCGATTATCGCATAGCACCGCTCTCGAGTCGATCACCGTATGCATGCGTTTTGACTAAAAGGAAGCGAATGTTAGTTGTGTTCGTCGTAATACAATGACGTGTAGAAGCGGACACTCACACTAGTGTGCGGGCGCACATTAGTAACCTGTTTCCCTCGTTTTATTAAATGTTTTTTCAATGGTCACAAATTCTAATTGTCGTTTCGGTTTCAAACTATGATATTATGGTCCGCGTGAGCTCTTTTATAAATCATTGTTGACAAGAAGTTATTTCGTACTCATTGTAATATATTATGTTTGATTTAGAAAATGTGTTATTGGTATTATTTAATAAGTATCAACCTTCCACAAAAAATATATTTCATACTAAGATAACATGTAAACAGTACTGCAGTTTTTGAAACGCGGCGCGGCGGGCCGCGGGGTACTGTTTTATTATAATTATGTAAGGATAAGAATTTTATCCGCTTGAAAATTCTATTTTTACAGAGCATTTTATACTGGAGAGTTATTGTAAACAGATATTGACTAATAAAATCAACATTTTTAGTTTATAAATCTTAACTCGATAAAAAACTTTAGAATTTTTTTATTAGAACGCTTTCATTAGTTTCATTTGTGACTAACTCTATTATAAAATATTGGAAATCCTACCTCTATGGGTAGTAAAGTATTTAGTTTTTTTAAATTATTGTTTATTTTAGGTAGTCATTAAATATTTTCATCTCATGTATAGTAGGTAAGAGGTTTTTGCTTTAAAGTTACTCTTAGTGTGAAATATGCACTGGTTGCTTGTGGGTTCCTTAAAATTCACTTAGGATTTGCCTATTTTTTCAGAAAAAAAAAACAACAATTTAAATTATAAATTATTTTATTTTTATGCATCATTTCAAGATTGTCCTAAAAACATCATAGATATATATTGAAAAAATTATATAGAAAGAAAGAAAAACTGTTTATTTATATAAAAATGACGCACATTATATAAGTAAACATGTAAGAAAAAGCAAAATAAAAACAAGTTGGTATTAAGTCTAAAAAACTAAAAGCAAAAAAAAAATACAAATAAGAAATATGCGCCGCTACCACAGATTACTGAATAGTTACTACGTAACAGATACTTCACTCAGTACAAAATTTCCAATACCTATTACGATAATTGCCTACTCCCTCGCGTCAACAACCACTGTATGCTAAAATGCGCCTAAATGCTCAAGCGTACAGCAGTGATTGGTTCGCACCGCGCGATTCCACAGTAATCGCAGGGCTGCGTCTTCGATAAAATTAAATTAACATAACTTTTTATCTATGTTATTGAGAACTGTGAATATGTTCTGACTTTTATGTGGCAGTTAAAAATTTTATCGTTTATAAAATATTTAACCAACTTAACAAAAAGGAGGTGATCAGACATACAGGCCAAACTGAGAAGTTTGACTTGTATGGTTTGTAGGTATGTATGTTTGTGCGCGATAATCTCGCGTTTGGCTAAACCCATATCGATGCGGTTTTCAGAAAAGGATTTGTTACCTTTAGGAGAACGTTTTAAAATAAGTATAATACTTCTTAGTTTGATGATGATCTTCGGAGATGTTCACTAGAAATGAAAAAAAAGCCTTAAAAAAAGAGAACTGACTTTAAATAAAGCACTAAGCCGTAAGAAATAATTTGTTTTTTTTTTATGTTAGTGCTAACAGCTGGTAATTACGAATCGAAAAAGCACCGACATCAAAGAAGAAATTATTTCTTACGGTTTAGTGTTTTGAAGTCGGTTCTCTTTTTTAAAGTTTGATTTATTATATTTGTAAGTTTGTTTTGTTTTATATATTGGTGCTGACTGTGGAAGAAACCTAGATAAAACATAATAACACGGCATCGTAATACGCGTACGAACGAACAGCACTGTTAAAATTGAACGGCGTGCGCGCGCTTCGCTTGCGAAAACCGCACTGAATTTGATCCGCCGGCGGACCGAGACCGCTCGGCTGGGCGGTAGGCACTTATAGCGCGCAAGTACATGGAGTGACGGAGGCCTGCCACTACCGCGCGAAATAGCATTAATAGCATAGTATTTCACATAATTGTCTTGTCAGGCAATCAGCCTAACAGGTTGTTCATATTTATAGGTAATAATAAATAATACATCAATTTATTACCTAATTATTAACATAAGAAATATAATTATATTTTTTTAAACTAGGTATACCTACATATCTTTTATTAATTATTACATAAAACATCACGCCTGCAATCCCCGAAGGGTTAGGCAGAGGTGTAGGTACCCATTAGTACACCCACATTTCGCCAGTTATGTTTTTAGTCCCATGTAATAGGGGGCGAGCCTATTGTCATCAACCGGGCACAAATCCAGACTCCGAGGCTGCTACTGAGAATTTCCTGATGGAAAAACCCAATAACACTTTGCCCGACCTGGGAATCGAACCCAAGACCTCATGCACAGTAGTCGCGCTTGCGGCCACTAGACCAACGAGGCAGTCAGTATTAATTATTACATACACATCATATTAACATACCACATAATATTATAGATTACACTTACTTTATTACATTATTTATCAAATACTAGCTGCCTCGCGCGGTTTCCACGCGTCTTTATAGTTATTGCTCCGTGATGAGCGTGATATTTACGAGTTCCAGAAATGCGTGGCTTATTCCCATAACATACTATACCGAGTCCTGGTGTTTCTTTGACTTATCCATTTTTTTTGTTATTTTTTTTTTTGTTAGGTATTTAGTTTTTATCTAGTTTATTTTGTTATACAACGTGGCGCTACCATGGTAACATTAATTTAACACACGAATAGGGCTAGTGTCCATAAATCATATTCAATAGGACAGGTTATGGAAATACGTAAATTGTAAAAAAAAAATTTTCGAACAAACTAAATAATAAAGAAGTAACCAAAATTGGGATCACTCTGTACAAAAATTCATTCATGAAATTAGAATACTATCACCTGGTTGAATTACGTTTAGGTACTCGAAGCGGCAACATCTCGCTTTGCGCGCTGGCAACCACGCTTGCGCCTGGTACTTGAGATCGGTCCGATTGTAATTTGACGACATAATAATAACAAAGAAACCGAGCGTAGTTAATCACGTATCACCTTCTCTTATTACTGTAAGTTATTATCACCATCATCACTAATCAAATTCACTTTTATTTAATAGTCTTTAAGTGTTGTAAATTTATTACCCCCGCTGTCGCTGAGTTTCATGGACGCGCTCGGCATCCAAGCGCACGTCGCCGGCAATCACCTGTGCATCTACGCGGCATACAAGGCGCCGCAAGTCACTATGGACACAAATGACATCTACAAGATCCTGCAGGCGTCGCCGCACCCTACAATCATCGCCGGCGACTTAAACTGCAAACATCCTGCCTAGAACTCAGCGACCGCCAACAGAGCGGGACGACGACTCTTCGCCGACGCAGAGGCCCGAGGATACGACGTGTCCGGCCCCGAGGCGCCCACCCATTACCCGGACGACACCACCCACCCACCCAACGTGCTGGACATCGCCGTACACAACGGCCTAAAATGCCAGATCGCGCTGGACGTACTGGACGACGAAGTGCAGTCTGATCATCAGCCTGTACTAGTCGTCCTGCAGGATCACCCCGCTAGAGTTGCCCATACAGCGCCACGTCGCCGCCTGGACTGGACAGCCTTCGCGGCAGAGCTGGAGACCACCACACCCACTCGGCCTGTCACCAACGTCACGGACGTTAATGAGCTGGCGGACGAGATCACCGCTTGCGTGCAACGCGCCTTAGAATCGGCGACATACACTTCCACCGCGCCCCAGGGGCGCTACTCGACGCTCCCCGCTCACAAGCGAACATGATCGCCGAAAAGAGGCGTCTACGCAAGCGGTGGCAACAAACAAGATGCCCAACCCTGAAGACCCAGCTCAACCGGCTCACGGACAAGGTGAAGGCCGAGCTACAAGCGCACTCCACCGAGAGATGGGAGGACTTCATTTACTCAGCGGACAGCGACTGGACGTCGGTACATCGCGTGTGCCGACGTCTAAAGAACACCCCATCTCCGGTGCGCCCGCTACTCGACAGCGACGGGGCGTTACGCTACACAGCCCCGGACCGGGCCGAGATATTCACCGCACACCTGGAGCGCCAGTTCACTCCGAACCCGACCGAAGCCCGAGAACACGTCGCAGCAGTCGAGCAACACCTTGGAGAGTACTTCAGGCCGCCGGTAGCTCGCGACGAGGACCCACTCTTCTTCTCCCCGGGCCAAGTACTACGGGTAATAAAGAGGACGAAGCCAAGAAGGCCCCCGGTGCGGACGGTATCACTAACACCGCCCTCCGACACCTGCCACCCAAGACGGTGGCGGCACTAGCACGTCTATTCAACGGAATACTCCGCACCGGCATCTTCCCCACCTGCTGGAAAGAGGAGAAGGTGATAATGTTGCCCAAGCCCGGGAAGAATATCTTGAAGCTGGAGAGCTACCGGCCCATCACTCTCTTACCCACGACTTCCAAGGTGTTCGAAGCGCTCCTGCTGCGCCACCTCACACCGCATCTCACACCCAGACCGGAGCAATTCGGGTTTCGGAGCGAGCATAGCACGACGCTCCAGCTGTCGAGGGTCCTGCATATACTCACGGCGGCCGTGAACAAGCGGGAATACGCCGCCGTGGTATTCCTGGACATGGAGAAGGCCTTCGACAGAGTGTGGCACGCCGGCCTAGTTTATAAACTCGCCCACACCACAGCGCCCCGTCGCTTGATACAGGTGGTCTCCTCCTTCCTGCGGGACAGGACTTTCAAGGTTTCGGTGGAGAACGAACTCTCCGCCGCGCGCCCCATCGCGGCAGGCGTGCCGCAGGGGAGTTGCCTCTCGCCTGTGTTATACTCAGCGTACACCGACGACATTCCCGCCACGCACACCTCCACGCTCGCGCTGTACGCGGACGACGCCGCGTACATCACCACGTCGCTCTCGGCCAAACACGCGGCCGTCAAGATGCAGCGCGTGCTCGTCGATCTCCCGGACTGGCTCAGCAAGTGGAGAATGTCGGTGAACGTGGGCAAGACACAGGCGATGATAGTGACGGCACGGAGCCACACTCACCCACTGAACCTTCAGCTCATGGGGGGCGACATCGAGTGGACGAGTACAGCGAAGTAATTGGGGGTCACACTCGACCATCGCCTCACCATGGGCCCGCACGTCAGCGCAACAGTCGCGCGGGTCAAGCACACCCGCCACCTACTGCGCCCGGTGCTCTCGTCGCGTCTACCGACCCGGGTGAAGCTGGGGGTGTACAAGACGTACATCCGCCCCCAACTCACCTACGCCGCCCCTGCTTGGCTCGCCCTCGCGGCCGAGGTGCACAGGAAGAAGCTCCGGACGCAGCGAAATCTCGTGCTGCGTCGCATCACAAATGCCCCTCGGTTCGTGAGGAACGATGTCCTCCACCGAGACCTGCGCGTCGAGAGCATCGAAGAGTTCGCGGCCGACATGGCGCGAAGAATGTTCGCGCGTGCCGACGCCTCCACACTGCCGCACATCGCGGACATAGCGCCCTGGCACGCGCGACCGGACTACAAGCGGTTCCCGCGCGACCTGATCGCTGACGTGCCTCCTACCGGACAAGACGCCTGAGTGAGCCGCAACCATCCTACACGCCGCTCACTCAAACATCTGAACTCCACACTCACAACACCACGCCACACTGCCTAAGCGGCGCGCCGAGTTAACACGGGCGTCGCACGACCGCAGCGCACACACTCGAGAACTCCACACGCATACAAACACACATATGCTAACCCATCGAGCGACGTACACACACCATCAAATCGCTCGCCACATACTACGACGTCCCGCCCCCTGCTGCGCTATCGGCTAGACCTGATTACGTAGTAGCGGGGCGCGGTCAGCTTCCATCGTGGGTGAGCGCCAACCAAAACCGGCGCCCTTGTTGCTGGATCGACCTTTGCTGTGCCTTCCCTGGGTCACCAGGGATCTCACCTGGCAGGGGTCTGGTCGCACGGGCGCCGTGAAGAACTTAGGGCGCTCCCACGATCACACACCACAGACACTGACGTGCGCCGGGGGCAGGAGCCCCCCGAAAGCGCCTAGGTGCAAACATGCCCCCCCCTCCTCACCGGGAGAGGGGCGGCAAACCCAACGCCCGGTCCCTAATTCTAGGGACCGCGAACCCGATGCCTCGGGCAAGGGGCAAACAGCCCCGTCACCGATTCCTCGCGCCCCACTCTGGAGCGATGAGATGACCACCACCGGAGCGGCTCAGTTGCGCACGAGCCGTCGGACGGAACACATCTCTGTGAGTCATATTTATACTGTCGTTGTTATACTGATTGTTACGTCACTAAATAAAAGTTATTCGAAGTGTAGAAAGTGTTTTATTTGAAGAAGATGGAAAATAACCATGGCGCCGACCATCCGTCATCAGAAATGGGATTTATAGAAGTCCCTGCTTCTACTTCATCAGCAAATCCGCCACCGCCACCGCCATCGCCACCACCAACAGTGGTGAATACGCAACAACAGATGCAGACGCTGATGAATTTACCCATGCCCAACGCATCCATGGGGGGTATGCCTCCAGAATTTCTTATGCAAATGATGCAGATGATGCAGCAAATGTCGGAGCGCCTTTGCAAACCCACTGAAGCAAGAGTCAAGATAAACGATATCTATTTACCATCGTTTGACCCTGATACCAATGTTGGGGTAAGAGAGTGGTGCCAACACCTGGACAAAGCCATTGAGACATACAAGCTCAGTGACTTCGATGTACGCATGAAGGTGGGTGGTCTCTTAAAGGGACGAGCCAAAATGTGGGTGGATGATTGGATGGTGACCACATCTTCCTGGGAAGAATTACGCCATAAGCTTATAACTACATTTGAACCGGAAAACAGGTATTCTCGAGACGTCCTTCGCTTCCGTGAACACGTCTACGACTCGTCTAAAGATATAGCAGAATATTTATCACGCGCCTGGGTGTTGTGGAAGAGACTCACCAAGGATAAGCTGGCAATGATGACGCCGTGGAAGCCGTGATTGGATGTATTAATGATGATCGCCTAAGAATAGAACTGTTAAATGCAAGGGCAACTACAGTTCCTGAGCTCATTTCAGTCACCTCTTCGATACGAACAAAACGTCCACATCCAAGTTCAAATTCTACGGTGCCAAATAAACGTGCACGAATTTCAGAAGGCTATCAATCATCTTCCTCTTGCCGTTACTGCAAAAGAAACAACCATAACTCGAATGATTGTAGATTCAAGCCCAAAATTTCAGATACCAATACCAATGCTGAACCATCAAACAAGGATACGAAGCAAGCAAACATATCGACCTGTTCATTCTGCAAGAAAGTGGGCCACACTTATGAAGTATGCTTAGCGTGAACGTTCACTGACATCGAACGTAAACTGTATAGGAAAACTCAAGCTAGCACCTATCAACATAAAAATAGGCTTGCAGTCTATACAAGCAGTGTTCGACAGTGGAGCAGAATGTTCGATCATGAAAGAGACCATTGCTGAAGCATTACCTGGACAAAGAACTCAAACTGTAAACTATTTGAGAGGAATTGGACGATTTCCAGTACTGTTTCTGACAATGTTGTGTACCGTATGCATCATTGATGACATCAGAGTTGAACTACAATTTTATATACTGCCAGACTACGAAATGTCTACAGACGTATTGGTTGGAATGAATTTAATCAACAACACAAATTTAAGTATGATTATCACATCGACTGGAACCCAACTCATTAGGCAGCAAGCAATACCCTTGCAAAACCCTTGACGATATTATAGATTTTGTGATTTTGTGAGTGAATTAACCCCGAATTGGGTAAGTGATGCACAAATTTTAAACAGCAAGTAGCTAGTACATCTGTAACGGTTTTTTTCCTTTAGCTTGTTGTAATAGTTTTTACCTATCACTTTATTATTGCCATTAATAACGCTCATTAGTGATCATAAGTGGTGTTTTTATCACTCATTATTAGTATTTCATAGCATTCATGTTAACCGCTGCTTCGCCTATTTATAAAAAATCTACCTTCTTTCTTTTTCCATAGTATTCTATCATGGATTTTATTTTTATGTTTTTAATATTGCAATAGCTTGTCGCCATATTGTAATCTCCGTTCTGATAGTGAATATCCACGGCAACACAGCTTCTTCTTGGTACTTTCTTGTCCACCGTTGCCGTGGGTGCTCACCATCGGCGACCAGTGTGTGAGGCCTTCGCTTGTTGCGGATTTCAGGGTTCCACGTACGCCGTAGAACGGTTTCACTCCATCGCTTCCATCCGGCGGACATTGGCGAGCTCCACCGTCGACCCTGAACCTGCCTTCCTTCTGCCGTGCACCTTCATCGGCTGTCTGTGCGTCAGGGGAGTACCGGGCCAGTGGTGAATGGATTATAAAAAACTGTACAGGCCGAACCACCTGATAAACCCCTACCGACTGACACTGAGTCATCACCGAATTTGATATTTATTAAATGTCCGTTACCGTTAATTATTCTATTTATTTCAAATCTCAACCCTAAGTAGTGGTTCAGTAGCTTAATTATTTGTGTAACGGGACACTGGCGCCCTTAACCGTGGTAGAATACAGTTTTTTTAATTCGTTCTTTCAACTGGTTTTGTGTTGTGTTGTTGGTGGTAGTTGTGTAAAACGTCCATTTTGTTTTTTGGTTTTTACTGCTACTAAAGTGTACGAGACTTATATTTTTATTGTTGGTGCTTTATTGTTATCGTTAGCAAACATTAGTGCGCAGTTATAACATTTAACCCTAGAAAGATAATCATATTGTGTAGTACGGAAAAGATACTCATGCGTAAAATTGACGCATGTGTTTTAGTTAGCTGTAGTTAGAGGTTTATTAAATTTATTTTAATAAAATCGTATGTTATATATATTTACACATATATTAGAATAATTAAGACTGCAGATAATTTATTTATAATTATTTATTTATTAAAAAAAAAACAAAAACTTTAATCTTCTGCTATAAATGAACAAAAAATTTTAACACTTACTTTTTCCATTACAAATTATTTTTTACTATAATAATCAGTCTTTTTTTTGCACAAAATCAACAATTAGAATATCTTAAATATATTAGGAACATATAGTTGCATAAAAATCTATTACAAACAGCTTTGGCACATATCAACGTTATGCTCACGACATATTATTTTTTTACATTTTTTACAGGACGCATTTGCCTTTCGCCTTATTTTAGAAGGGCAAAAAGAACAGTAAATACGTTTTTTTACTACAGGCTCTTCAGTAGTGTCTCCTGTTGTGCCAGTTACTTCATTTGGCAACATATTAGAGATATTATCTCGCAAATATCTTTTCAAAGTAGGAGCTTCTAACCGCCTACGAATAAACGAAGAAGACAGACCCAAACCAAGATTCTTCATGAAATTTTTGCGACTTAGTGGCTTTTCTCTATAAAAGCTTCTTCTGTGTCGCTCTGCACATCATCTTCACTTTCATGGTCCGCTGCTTCACTGTCGGTATCCTCACAAGGAAGCTCGTCGTCGCTTTGCATAAGACTGGCCAGGATATGGTCTTCGTCCAAGTTTCTACTCGCCATTGTTTTATATTTTTGCTTCAATATCTATAAAAAGAAACTGATAATATAAGTACCTAATGATATACAGTTATAATAATATAAAAAAATAAAAACAAATTATACAAGTCAAAATCATAAAAGTCACATAAAAGATAATCATGCGTAATTTTGACGCACGCGGTCGTTATATTTCAAAATCGGTTACACTTACCATATTGACACGTACGCCATACGGCAGCTCCCAGCGACGAATGAGATGTCCTAAACGCACAGCTATGGATTCGCACTATTTAGAAAGAGAGAGCTATATTTCGTAAACGCATGCGTCAATTTTACGCAGACTATCTTTCTAGGGTTAAAGTTAATAATATTCACGTTTTGTATGTAAACATTTTATATTACGAGTGAAGTATTGGGCACCTAAAATGTCGCTTTTGTAAAAATTAATATTTTTTATTTCTTATTGAAATAAATTGTGTGTTCGCATTCTGGGTACACATTAGTAGCATATTTATATATATATTCCATTTATATTTCTGATTTTGCATTTTTTTTTTTTTTTTAATCAATCATTTTTTTTATCTTTTTCTTTCTTTTAAAAAAAAACCAGACGTTCATATTAACTTATATTTCTTTTGTAACAGAACGGAGAACGTGTTGTTTTTTTTAATCTCGCTTATTTTATTCTTTCTGCTTTGTATTATTGTACATACATATTAAGTGCATCACTTACCAAAAAAAAAAAAATTTTTTTTTCCTGTTTGTCATCATGCTACCCATTAGGTTTCTGTCTCTTCAAAAGTCCGAATTAGAGTATGAAGTACGCATTCGTGGCGCAACTCCTGCTTCAACAGTCGAGGAATTGCGTAAGCAAATTATAAAACTATCTCCTGATTTGCCATCGGAAGACATTTTAGAGTCACCACTAGACACGAGACAGGATCTTAAGGGCTGTCTTGAGGTTCTCACTAAAATTCAAACTAGTTTAGATGTTATTGATCCGACTGTTTCTTCACTAATGAGAATTCAAAATATGTTGAATCACTTGCATAATCGTATCGAGAGGATAACGCGTAGTGACGACATCAAAAAAGAATACGATGACATTTTAAGCGGTTATAAAATGTTTGCTCAAAAGCTTTCGACTTTATTAGCAAAACAGCCTTCTAGTGTTGCTAGCACTAGTGCTGAAAAAGAACCTTTGGCTACAGTGCCGGAATTGCAGAACATAATTTCCGTGTCTTGCGACCGTACCGCATCAGACTTGAGTAAATTAAAGTATAATGGTAAAACTTGCGTTCGCTCATTTATACAGCGTGTTGACGAGTTTATGGAAGCAAGGAATATTCCACAACATAAAGTCCTGTGTTATGCATCGGAAATTTTTCAAGATGACACCCTACATTGGTATCGTGCAGTTAAGGACCGCGTTAGTTCTTGGCCTGAGTTAGCTTCTTTATTAAAAGAGGATTTCGGTCAGACAGACTATGATTATCGCCTTATTTCAGAGATTCGCTCTCGTACGCAAGGAGAACGTGAGAATATAACAATATATCTCTCTATTATGAAGGGCATGTTCTCACGGTTATCCAAGCCACTGTCTGAAGCAGATCAGTTAGAGGTACTCCTACATAATATTAGGCCGTGCTATGCTAGTACGTTAGCAGCAGCTCCTCAAATATCAACGGTCGATACCTTACGTTCCTTATGTCGCAATTACGAAACTTTCCAAAGTCGTTTTCAAAATTTCCAAGATCCACCTAAGGTTACATCTGATACGTTAGCCCCGGAATTTGCGTACAATAAAGATGTCAATAAACTTACATATAAACCAAACACTAGTTATTCACAACATAAGTATAATAGTACAAATAATAATTATAACAATAGTAACCAAAATAGGAATTATAATCAAAATAATAATCAAAATAAAAATGATAACAGTAAATCGTATGTTCATGCTGTAGAGGTAGCCAAAAAGGAACCATACTGCCCTAGGTGTCGTAATAATACTCATCATATTCGGCAATGTAAAGCTCCACGAGACATAGTTTGTTTTAAATGCGGCATGAAGGATGTGAAAACGCCTGATTGTCCTAATTGTCGTAAGACTGATCCAAAAAACTAGTTAAGCAGAATTGTAACAATTTTGACAAGCAAGACTGGGATACTTGGTTTGCCTTTCTTAGGAAGTTCTCTTCATTTTATAGCGTTGCTACAATTCTGCAATCTAAACCTTTAAATGACTCTAGGCCGTATTTAAATATTAAAATCAATCATACTATTGATGCTTGTGGATTACTTGATTCTGGGGCTACAGTCACTATTCTTGGTAATAATTCCCATTTACAATTAGTTGACTGTACTTTGCACCAGGATGAACAGGCAAGTATGGTAGGAGCTGGCGGTCATTTATTGAAAAGCATAGGTTTCATGTATTTGCCTATAACTTTTGAAGGTCAGTTTCATGTCATAAAAACAATGGTAGTGCCTGAGGTTGAAACTTCTATCATTCTAGGTGTAGATTTTTGGCGAGCTTTTCAAATCTGCCCAAAGTATTTAGGCAGTATTACATTATCTACTACGTCTTTGGCTGAAATTAAAACTATTAGCGATGAATCATTTATCAATTCATATGACAACTTGATTGCGTCACAAAAGGCCATAGCCGATAATGTAATTGCACAATTTAGGTCTATTTCAAACGAAGAGAGGGGTTTGGGCAGAACTAGTCTAATATGTCATCGCATAGACACTGGCGATGCCCAACCTATTAAGCAGCGTTACTATAGGATGTCTCCTGACAAGCAACGTATTTTAGTTGAGCAGGTTGGCGAAATGTTGTCCCTAGATGTCATCGAGCCTTGTGAAAGCGCTTGATCTTCTCCTGTGCTCATTGTCAATAAAAAGAATGGACAGCCTAGGTTTTGCTTAGATAGCAGGAAGTTAAACGCTGTAACAAAACGCGATGCTTATAACTTGCCCTATGTTTCTGAGATTTTGGACAACCTTCGCGATGCCAAGTATTTAAGCAGCATAGATTTGTCCAAAGCTTTTTGGCAACTACCAATAGCACCTGAAGACCGCGATAAGACCGCATTTTACGTTCCAGGTCGTGGCACATTCCGTTTCAAGACCACTCCGTTTGGTTTGACCAATGCTCCTGCCACGCAACAACGTCTTGTAGACTTGTTGTTCAATGATATGGAATCAAAAGTCTTCGCGTATTTAGATGACGTCGTAGTCATAAGCCGCGACTTTGATGAGCATGTTTCACGCTTATTGCGCGTTTTAGATAAGTTAAAACAGGCTAATTTAACAGTAAATTTTGAGAAGTGCAAGTTTTTTCGTAGTGAACTCAAATATCTTGGTTATGTAGTCGATTCTCGTGGTCTACGCACAGACCCAGATAAAGTGGAGGCTATCCTTAATTTTCCCACTCCTACTAATAGGAAAGAGCTGAAACGTTTTCTCGGAACTGCTACTTGGTATAGACGTTTCGTTCCAAATTTCAGCACAGTGGCTGGTCCACTCAATAAGCTCACTGCTAATGGAAAAAAAGCTCCTCCTTTCCAGTGGTCACCGGAAGCAGATGCTGCTTTTAATTCTCTGAAGGATTGTTTAGTCTCCGCTCCAGTTCTCTCTTGCCCGGACTATTCGAAGCCGTTTGAAGTGCATACCGATGCGAGTAGTTATGGTATTGGCGCTATGTTAACGCAGACTATAGATGGTAAGGAACACCCGATTGCCTACATGAGTAGATCTTTCACCAGTCCTGAGAAAAACTACAGCATCACCGAACGGGAGACTCTTGCTGTACTGACTGCTGTTGAACATTGGCGATGTTACCTTGAAAATGGGCAAACATTTACGGTATACACTGACCACTCTGCATTAAATGGTTTCTGTCTTTGGAAAATCCCACAGGCCGATTGGCTAGATGGGGTGTTCGATTGTCGTCATTTAATTTCGTTATTAAACACCGCCGCGGGGTTGATAATGTAATCCCTGATGCCTTGTCTAGATCATTCCCTGTTGCCTCTATTTCTCTTGCTAACGCCCCAACAGAGGATCCCTGGTATAAGAAAATTTATAACGGCTGTCTTAGCACCCCTAAATATTATCAGAATTTTACTATAAAAAATAATTCTTTATTTCGACTCACTAAAAATATTAATAGTCAATTAACGTCAGAGTTCGATTGGAAAGAAGTCGTACCCAGTGAATTTCGCGAACAAATTATAGGTGATAATCACTCAGAGACAACTGGTGGGCATCTTGGCATTTTTAAAACGTATCGGCGTTTGTCCCTAAACTATTACTGGCCGAATATGCACCGAGATGTTGTTAAGTTTGTTGGTTCTTGTGATGTCTGCTTATCATACAAAGCGCAAAATCACACTACCTTGGGAGAAATGGGTCGTCCGAAACAGTGTTCGAGACCTTTCCAAATGATTTCAATAGACTTTGTGGGCCCTCTGCCTGTTACTCGCAAACAAAATGCATATATGCTTGTAATCACGTGTTGTTTTTCGAAGTATTGCCATATTTTTCCTGTACGACGCGCAACCGCGGAGATCGTTATTAAAATTTTAGAGGATTCAATTTTCTTGATCCACGGTGTTCCTCAAACTATATTCTTAGATAATGGATCACAGTTCATGAGTTCTGCTACTGACGCCTTATTTAAAAAATATAAAATCCCCAACGTATTTTTCACGCCAAAGTATACACCGCAGGTCAATACTGTGGAACGTTATAACAAAACCATCGTGACAAGTTTGTCTACGTTCGTTGGTAGCGACCATAGGTCTTGGGACACTTTTATTCCTAAGGTACAGTTCGCTATAAATAATTCCGTAAATGAAGCCACCGGATATACGCCATCATTTCTAGTTTATGGCAGGGAATTAGTTCTATGTGGGTCACACTATACCGACCATGATCTCGGTGACGAAGTGTTATTTCTACCTCGAGAACTTTACGCAGAGAACTTCGGTTGCCTACGAGCAGTATTTGATGATGTGCAAGCTTCATTATGGCAGGCACATGAAAAGAATAGTGCTCATTACAATTTACGAAGAAAGCCGGCCGAGTTCAATGTGGGAGATATCGTATATAAGCGCGCTTTTGTATTGAGTGATAAAGATAAATTCTTTAGTAAAAAATTGGCACCAAAATTTTTAAAGTGCCGTGTTATTGAAAAACGGTCTCCTCTCGTTTATGTCCTTGAGAATATGTCCGGGAAAAATATAGGCGTGTGGCATATTAAAGACCTAAAGAATACTAGGTATTAATTAATTATCCATAATAATAATATTTATTTCATTGCAAATTAATTATTTTATTGTCGAGACATCCCATCTCTTATTATGTGTCATCTTACGGCTAACATTAGTCTTCTGTGCAATATACCACAGGTGACTTGTTTCTATAAGGACGCGTCAACATAATGTTATACTGTTGTAGCTAGTTTGTGAGGTTGTATGCTTGGATATTGTAAGAGATTGTATGAATGTGCAGTGTTAGTTAGTATATAGACGAGTTTTATATAAGAATAAAACTCTTTCGGAGACGAGGGGGGTAATGTAACATAATAATAATGTTACATATTTTATTCATATCTATCTTTATTTATAACTATTCACCTTTTCTTAAAATTATTTACTTTTTATTAAAATAACAGGGAAAGAAACCAAAAAACTCGTTAACACGCTCGTATTAAGTCGGCAACATTTTAGGCACCCAGTAATCCGGTTGAAACCAGTTCTGTTGTTCGCGGCGCAAGCACACAGGTAAATGTGTCCTGTCCCCGCACTACCGCGCCGCGCATGACAAAGCGATTTCGACGGTCGAGGCGAACGCACGTCACTTTAAAACGATCGCTGCTACGCAATTATTTGGCGTAATCGTTATTTTAAATTACTTACCGGAATTTGATCATTGTTTTCTAAGACGTCCCTATACGTTCCCTTGACGATATTATAGATTTTGTGATTTTGTGAGTGAATTAACCCCGAATTGGGTAAGTGATGCACAAATTTTAAACAGCAAGTAGCTAGTACATCTGTAACGGTTTTTTTCCTTTAGCTTGTTGTAATAGTTTTTACCTATCACTTTATTATTGCCATTAATAACGCTCATTAGTGATCATAAGTGGTGTTTTTATCACTCATTATTAGTATTTCATAGCATTCATGTTAACCGCTGCTTCGCCTATTTATAAAAAATCTACCTTCTTTCTTTTTCCATAGTATTCTATCATGGATTTTATTTTTATGTTTTTAATATTGCAATAGCTTGTCGCCATATTGTAATCTCCGTTCTGATAGTGAATATCCACGGCAACACAGCTTCTTCTTGGTACTTTCTTGTCCACCGTTGCCGTGGGTGCTCACCATCGGCGACCAGTGTGTGAGGCCTTCGCTTGTTGCGGATTTCAGGGTTCCACGTACGCCGTAGAACGGTTTCACTCCATCGCTTCCATCCGGCGGACATTGGCGAGCTCCACCGTCGACCCTGAACCTGCCTTCCTTCTGCCGTGCACCTTCATCGGCTGTCTGTGCGTCAGGGGAGTACCGGGCCAGTGGTGAATGGATTATAAAAAACTGTACAGGCCGAACCACCTGATAAACCCCTACCGACTGACACTGAGTCATCACCGAATTTGATATTTATTAAATGTCCGTTACCGTTAATTATTCTATTTATTTCAAATCTCAACCCTAAGTAGTGGTTCAGTAGCTTAATTATTTGTGTAACGGGACACTAGCCTATACGTCTGACGTCATACCTTCAAGGTATTTACCCAGTATTTCGGTCTGTACCCGGGCTGCGTACTGGGAAGCACATACTTGGTATAAATACCTGAACCAGTATATACGACTCATCTCTACACAGAGCGGCTCAGTTGCGCACGAGCCGTCGGATGGAACACATCTCTGCGAGTCATATTTATACTGTCGTTGTTATACTGATTGTTACGTCACTAAATAAAAGTTATTCGAAGTGTAGAAAGTGTTTTATTTGAAGAAGATGGAAAATAACCAAGAGTGTGATGTCGGCAATGCTGACGTCACTCTTTTTAAAAACAACCATGGCGCCGACCATCCGTCATATATTATTAGTACACCTTTATTTACATTGATTATACAGGACGACTTTAAATAACTGGCACAATCATTGGACAAGATAATTTTAAAATAATATTATTAAAGAATAAGAACAATAACTGTTAGAATGATTGAAACAATAAACCAAAATAAAGGTTGTAAAAAAACACATCAAACTGACACCACCGTAATGATTTTTTCCTGCAATGAAATGATTTATCTTGGTAGTAAAATCCATTAAAAAAAAATGGAAATGTGATAAAAAAAAAACTCAAAACTGATCTCTTTCGAACCAATTAATAGGTAGGTATTATAATGAAGATTTTTTATTATTTTTGAAAACAAAAAACATCTTCTGGGGGCCAACCACAAGCTCTTAAAACAATATTATTCTAATATTACTTTGCCTTCCACACTGTTGCATTTTCAACGCTCGGATCAGCGCAGAAAGTTGAAAATGCAACAACAAAAATTACAAAGTAATATTAAAATAATATTGTTATAAGAGATGGCGGTAGGCGCCCAGTACTACTTAACTGAGGGCAAATCATTTTGCCGCGGAGAAACAACCATTAAAATTTCAGTGTTTAACATAATTTTTATTTCTAGGCTGGTCCGAATAGTGTCGTCATAAATTAATAAATTAGGTTTCTCATGCCCAAGCTTAGTCAAAAATACTCTACGGATTCTTGATTGTTACGAGTTGTATTATTTTGATAGAACGTAAGGGTACCGCTTCAAAAAAATCTAGGTATATCTTTTTACACGCCTTTTTACATTCTGGTTGCTTTGCAAATTTGTACTTTATTAAATGGTAATATACACCCCCCTCCCCCGCCCCTATTACATGAGGACTAAAAACATAACTGGCGAAATGTGGGTGTACTAATGGGTACACCTTTGCCTAACTCTTCGGGGATTACAGGCGTGATGTTATGGTATGTTAAATGGTAATATTTAAAAAAAATGTTTGAAGTAAAAGTTTGTTTCTGTATCACTCGATCATAAATTCTTCCTAATCAATCAAAATTTTTGCCTCTTTTGATAGGAAGGAATCGTTAGGAAAATGACCATTTTATATCTCAAGGATTCTTTAAAACAATAAAAATTGCAAAAATATATTACGTAAAAAAATCGCATAATAGAAAGTAAAGTTTTTAAAGTGGATCTCATATCAATTTCAAGAAATTTTGAAAAAATATAACAAAAAAACTGTGAAGGATCGTAAATCAATATTTGTAACGTCTCTATTAGGGCCACCTGCTGACTGTTAAAATTAAATTATAAATAATTAAAAAACTATTATTTGTCGCTGCTCCTCCCGCGTCTATAACTGCATCGCTCCGGCTACGCGTGAACGTTAGGTTCACGCGTAGCCGGAGCGATGCAGTTCACACAAGTTTGAACCCCTTAATGTATCCCAAGCTTGTTCGCAATGGGTGACAAGTGCTTTTTTGTTTCAATGCAAACAAATCGTTCCGAATAGTTTGCATTTTAACATCAAATTCTTGTGCGAAATGGCGAGTAGGTGTAAATGGGCTTTCTTGAAATGTGGCTATCATATTGGACAATTGCCCTTCGTTGATAGCCCGAGGTCGAGGTGCACGAACGCGCTGAGTTAGATCTTCTCCTTCTTCATATTTACGCACCCAGCGGCGCACTGTGGTTCTCTGTAAAAAAAAGTAACAATTAGGTATTTGATCATTTTTTTACTATTTTTTTATTTTTTATTTTCGCTATAGTTCAAAAGTTATTTCAAAATAAAAATGTACTTTTGGATCCAGTACCGAAAACCCCTGAATAAATACGAGCGCGCGTGAAGTCATAACGTTTAGCTGCCAGACTTTAAGTTTGGCCGATAGTACAATAATCAACTGTCATGATTGACAATGCCCTGTTATTAGGGTTTCGTACATTGTGCTCTCTGCACATCATCACTCATTTGGAAAAGGTCCGATCAACAAGTTACAACAATTCTAAAAATGCTTTTTCTCTGTACCATAAATCATAAACAATGTATGCCCAACTCGTAAAACCTTAGTTTTTTATCTGTGCACCATCACAGGCCAGAATCGCACCAACGATTCTTTGCATATTTGCCGCCACATATGCTACAACACATGAGGGGCTCTGTGCACCAACACAGACAAGAATCGCACCAACGATCCTCAAAAATCTAACGCAATATGTGCTGCAACACATGAAGCGCTCTTTGCATCAACACAGACAGAAATCGCACCAACGCGCAACGATTCCTTCTAGACCCATCGCCTCATGTTACTCAAGAGGTGCGGTCCATAATTGAGTATGAGCGTGAAAGTCATTCTTAATCAGATTTGGTCTCACTGTCACTGTCATCAGCTATGACATCTAATTCTCGAGGAACTTGGTGATCGGGGATCTTCCTCACACGATCATGGGGGTACTTGTAGGTTCGCTTAGAGTCAAGCGCCTTTAATAGGTATCTATCTCCGTCTAACACATCAATAATTTTAAATGGGCCTTTAAACTTAGGATCTAATTTTGTTTGATTCCTTTCCTCGTTTTCAATTAAAACATAATCATTAATAGGTAGTCAACTTCGAAACATGAGCCTTATTTTGATCAAATCGAGTCTTATCATAGTTAGCACCCTTTTCAATATTCTGTGTCGCGTGCTCTCTAATCTCATTTAAATTAACGTAAGACTCATCATCATCAGTGGTCACCAAACTATTCGAGAGGGCTAGACTTAGTTATCCTATTAATAGTGGAGTTCATAGCCAGCTGAACCTCTCCTAATGCGTCCTGCCAGGAGCGGTCACGACTAGTCTTCACAGCCGTCAACATACTATTGAGGGTTCCAGTAGCTATCAAATGCAATTCTATGTTGTTGGTAGTACAGAAACTAGAAAAATCTTTGCTAGCAAAACAACGACCTTGATCTGCAATTATGCGTTTCGGTGCGCCAAACAAAGCTATACAGAACTTAATAGCACAAATACTGCTGTTAGTGTCGATTCGTGTTTAGCGAATGACGAAGTAACACAAATTTGGTGAACGCATCTATGATGACAAACACGTACTCCTTCGTATCGTTCTTACTAGACAGTTTACCAGAAGCGTCAATATGAATTGTGTGCCATGGGATATTGAACTTGGGAATTGGGTGAAGTTCTGCCTGAATTTTACCCGAGTGGGGCTTTGCTACTTTGCAAGTGATACAGTTGTCTACAAACTTTCTCACATATTTCGACATGCCTTCGAACCAATAGTGTTCGTAAATCTTTTCGAGAGTTTTCTCCCTTCCTAAATGCATGACTGACTCATGGACGTTATAGATTACAGACCACCTAAGTGATCTCGGTACAATAGGCAGACAACGAGTGCGACCTTTTTTTTTTAGTTTCAGACTTTTACTGACTAAAACCCATCCATGTTCCTTCTTGTGCCCTTTGCGTCCCTTAGTGGCCCTTTTGTGCCCTTTGCGGCCCTTAGTGGCCCCTCCAATTGTTTGCTGACATCTCTTTGAGGCGCGCGTGGAACACGAACGCGCCGTCGACACGGTCTGTCGTTATTCAACGAACGGACGGTGAGCTACCCATTGCTCACCGCCCACAGACCCGCGTCTACGGTGGCCGGGAGTCGTCTTGCGGCTCCCGACGCCCGGAGCGTCTTCCGCGGCGGCTGCTGGGACTGAGAGAGTCTGCGCCTCTCCCGTCCCGCCTCCTCCTTCGCTAGCATTACTGCTTAGGTTTAGGTTTAAAGAAACTTTATTCTCAATAAAAACATAACATGTCACTTACTTGAGAACAATAAATATTACTTAATTAAATACTTATATTAGGTTCGACAACATCCGTCACAGACTAAATAAAACTACTCGAAACTCGACCCACCCAACGCATTCATTTTTCAAGTAATGTCCGGTTAGCGGTTAGATACAAGCTAAGCTGGTTTTTGAATGCATTGAATGAGTGTAGGTTTCTTATGCGGGAGGGTATTTTATTGTATAGCTGTGCTCCTTCAAATGTAAGCATTTTTTTGCCATAGTTGGTCCTGGTTTTTGGTAGAACTAATAAACTTGCTCGTCGTGTGCTTCGTTGACTAACTTGTCTATGTTGGGTAAGTGTGATATTTGTGTGAATGTTTTTGTTAAGAACTTTTCTGATAAATATACATCGACGCCCCCAAGGAATAAACCTGTATTATACTATTACTGACTTTTTACTGTTATTCCATTTTCGGAATCTATGGGTCGGGATACACCTATGCAATTTTTTTCGTATTTTTTCTGCGGTAATTTCCAACGATTTTCCTTATAACACTTTT
Source organism: Hoplodrina ambigua (assembly GCA_949774945.1). Classification (NCBI taxonomy): domain Eukaryota; kingdom Metazoa; phylum Arthropoda; class Insecta; order Lepidoptera; family Noctuidae; genus Hoplodrina; species Hoplodrina ambigua. The sequence continues at coordinate 19,676,924 of OX458964.1, forward strand.
GTTCTTTGGAAATTTTCCATTTTTTATTTACTAGAAAAATAACGTTATACATTATTACAATTTAAGTTCTGTGGCTACATTTCGGTAAAGTAATATTACTGTAAAATATTTTAAAAAAAAATCTTGGTTAATGCGATTACAGGTTTATTATCGTAAATTTTGTGGTACACATTTTCGCGTATTGGCGGTAACTTGGTCGCGCTCGGCGAATCAAGTACATTTTCGGGTCATAGAGGAGATTCCCAATGCATAGATAGAATTTAAAAACACCTCAAAAGTAATTGAGTATCAATCTCTCTCTCTCTCTGTAATGAAAAAAAAACGTTCAATAATCCAGTAAAGCAATATTATGCCAATAAGTTTTAAGAAATTTACAAGAATAAATCGGTAAGTAAACATTACTGGAATAATATTGATAAGTCAGGATCGTAAGATATCAATACCCTAAAAATTTTATGAAACCATTTTCGGTAATATGTACTTTGGTGAATAACTTATTCTGTGTATATTTAATAGTTACACTTAATACTTTAAACTTTTCGGGTAAAAATTAGCTTTTCCGTCATATAACAATGTTCTCATAATTACCTTTTGTTGAAGAGATATACGCCAAAAACACTAAAACATTTTTCCTGTAAAATTTGATTTTTGCGATTACCGGTTTATTCCTCGGGGACGTCGACATGTGTTATAAATATATAGTTGCTTTATGTTCATTATTTTTGTGTCTCTGTATATTTTTGTTGTTGATGTTAAGCGCGGATAGTAAAAGAGCTTTTTTATTAGTTTATTTTGGGAAATTTGTAGTTGTGCTAGTTTCGTTTTTACAGCACTACCCCATATTTCGACCAAGTATGGTTAAGCTAAAGACCAAGTATGGTAAGTAAGATGTGGCTTCACTAGCGAATTATAGATGGTGTATCGCAATCCTCGTGGAATGCACTGAACTATGTTGTGCAGAGCTCCGACTAGTGTCGAGAGCTTGTTCTTTACGTATTCGATGTGAGCATTCCAGGAAAGGGAACTATCTATTCTAAGACCGAGATATTTTTCGCAAGTTTTTAGCTGCAACGGCGTATCGTTAATTGTAAGTGGGTTAAATGGGGGAATATGTTTATTTTTTGCCTTGTATATTACATAATTAGCATGTTTTGGAAATATTTATTGTTAGAAGGTTGAACTGAAACCACATGGATAGGAAATTTAAGTCCTCTTGAGCTCGTGAAATGATGTCGTGAATCGAAGACCCAAAGTAAAACAAACATGTATCATCGGCATACAAGGTAAGGTGACCGTGTAACTTTATTTCATGTATATTATTTATGTATATTAAAAAGAGCAAGGGGCCTAAAATTGATCCCTGTGGAACGCCATACGTTATAGGTCTTGCGTCACTTTGATAGTTACCAAGTTTAACCACTTGCGAGCGATTGGTTAGGTATGATTCGAACATTTTCAGAGCTTTGCCAGTAATATAAATGGATTCCAGTTTCTTTAAAAGTAACTTGTGGGAAACAGTATCAAATGCTTTTTTCAGGTCTATAAAGATACCTAAGCATGTATTTTTACAGTCTATATTATGTTTTATTTTGTTTACAAGATCAATTGTAGCTGTAGTGGTATTACTTTTTGGTCTGAAACCATATTGACGATCGGTGATGAAGTTGATAGAGTTTAAGTATGTTTCTAGGCGATTGTGGAGGATTTTTTCTAGAATCTTTGACATTACAGGTAATACTGAAATCGGGCGATAATTGCCAGGATCACTGGCATTTCCTGATTTGTAGATAGGAGTTACTTTTGCAATTTTTAGTGTTTCAGGGAAGTTGCCATCAGCTAGTAATTTATTAAAACATTCGCTTAGGGTATATACAATTAAATTTTTGGTACATTTTATGACTTTGGTATTAATGCCGTCTATGCCTGTTCTACAGTTTGGATCAAGGTTTGTAATTATTTTAAGTATCTCTTTAGCAGAACAAGGATTTAAACTGGATAGCCCTTCGAGGTCTTTAGGAGGAGAAAAAGGTAACGCGCGGGCACAATCATCATGAAATGTAATAGGTATTTCATTCGCTAGTAGGGGTCCTATGGTGGAAAAGTAATCATTAAAGATTTGACAAATGTCATTAGGTTCTGTAACCGTTTTTGAATTAACTACTAGCTTTGAAGGAACACAACCTTGTTTTGTTTTGTTATTTGTTAAGGAGTTTATGAGATTCCACATTTTTTTTGGTTTTTTTATACATTTAGTAAACGCTTCGTAATAGTAGGTATTTTTAGTTTTCTTTATTAGTTTGGCTACAGAGTCTCTTTTTTCAGCAAATGCTTCTTTGATTAGTGCATTGTCAGGATTGCTTTTAAGTTCCGTCCCCATCATATTCCTTTGATTGATTTGGGTTATAATCTCTTTATTAATTCAGTCTTTTTGTGGAAGATTTAGTATTTTAGTCTTCGTAACTCTGCTTTTTTCTACACATGACTTTATCACATGTTCGAATGCCAGGTAATCATTATAAGGGTTTTTATAGTCAGTTTTTTCCATGAAGTTATATAGGTTTGTGTAATTTATTGCTTCGTACTGAGCTCGCAATTTTCTAGGGCATTTTACTTTCTTGAGTTCTAAGTACATTTGATAGTGATCGGACATAGAAGATTTAAATATAATAATGTGGAATTTGTCGTTCACTAAATTAGTACTAATGTGGTCAATAATACTTTTCTTTGTTTTCGAGTCCCTTGTACAGTATTTTTTAGTTATTTTATTCAATAGTATATACCCGACCTCTTTAGTTGCTGTTTTGTATTGTTTAGTCTCTTTGTTGGTTTTTGCTAATAGATCGATGTTGAAATCGCCGAAAACGATCGCTCTCTTTCTTTGTTGAAGTTGAGACTCATATTCTTGAAGGAACTCCTTGTAGTTGGTGTTACCAGGGTTGTATATTACTCCGACTTCAAAATCATGCCTTTCCAAGTGTATCCATAAGTAATTATTTCCACCTAAGTACTTAGACTCCGATAAACAATGTTTGAGATCATTGTGGATAAATGCTGAAACTCCTCCTCCTTTTGAGTCTGTTCTATAGTTGTAATAATGGGTATAATTCTCAATTTGCAGTGCCAAGGCTTGGGTTTCCGATCTTATCCAGGTTTCTGTTATTAAAATGCCATGTGTGGTTTTTGGTAGTGATTTTAAGATACATTTTAGCTCGTCCAGCTTTCCGCTTTTCCGTATACTTCTAGCATTTAGGTATAAAAATCTTAGTCGTGATTTGCAAGTATTAATAGTGCGATAGTCATTAAGTATTTCATAGGTGTTACAGTACATATCGGAAGTTATATTGCCGCAGATTAGTTTGGGTTTTTTGAAGACTTTTTTACAACTGTTGGTGTCCCGTGTATGTATTTTATTGTGAGGTCAGTCTCACCATCATTTTGACGGCGTGCTAATTCGTCTTTCAGATTCTTCAAATATAGCTGCTGTGTCGGAGTCTGGTCTGAGAATACTTTTATATTTTGTGGCAGTTTGTCTCTGTTTATGTAGAAGATATTTAGCAGAATCTGAAGTGTTGAACCATGCTTTGATGCTACGGTGTTTGCCAGGAGTGTATTTTCCAATTCTAAAAATCTTTGTAGGCTTAGGAAGATCTTTGCACACCTTGTTAGTGATTTCCCAGACGTCTTGTTCATCTTTAGTCATTCTGTCTTGTGCGTCGGCGGCAGTTTGTTCGGGTACCCCAACTATGATAATGTTTCTTTCTCTGGCTTTCCGATCTGCTACTTCTTTAATTACTTGCTCATTCGAATAGAGTTGTTTTTTTATTGTAGACGAGTCTGGCTGGAAGTTGGATGATAGCTTGAGAGCACTGAGGTCCGATTCAATTGATAATATTTTTTGTCGGTCCTGTTGGACTTGGTTCTCTAATTGTGACACAGTTGAATGCAGTTCTTTTTGCCCTTGTGCGATGTTAGACGTTGAAGATTTGATCTCATGAATCTGGGTGCTATTTTCGCGAATCAAGTTCATTGTTTGCTCGTTAGATAATTTAAGCTCAGAAATTTGTGTAGTGACCTCTGTAAGACTTTCTTGCATATTTTTCATTATCTGCTCATTGGATCCTACGTATTTTTCCAGTAATTGGCCTATACGGCCTAATTCTGATCTGATTTCTTTTATTTCATCAGCATATTCACAGTCTTGAGTTGATGGCGGTTGTTTACGTTTACACCGGAAGGTAATTTGAGAATCTGCTGCGAGCGCACTTAAATTGGATAGGTCGGGGGAGCTGTGTGTGGTACCTATGGCACAGCTTGTATCTGTGCCGATAGGTGTACCGGGTGTACGTGATGGTGGCGATCTTTTTACACTCATTGTAGTTAATATGGTTCGTATCCAGAAGCAATCAACGTACAAAAACTTCACTCAGTAGTTTAAAGTAAACAATAAGGTATTCTGTGATTTGTATTTAATCGTTACCTTGAACGAACGCAGGGTCACTGTGCGACAGAGTCAAATAATTATCACTGCACCTTTTCAGCGGAGATGAGTACGTTACGGCCGAACGCGGAGTCTCTGTGCAAGCGAGTTAAAAAATGTCCGTCTTTGTCGCGCAGAGGTGAAACACGGCGAGCGCGGGGTTATGCCGGCGCAGCGACAGACACTCGTTTGTTTTAGCGGTGTTGAACACAGTGGCGTAGCGATGTAATTAACAATCACAGTTTTCAAAGATTTGAACTCTATTTTGAGTGCACTACTACTTAATTTTGAAGGACAAAAATTTAAAATTTTTTAATATCGATGATAACACGTCTGTTCCGTATGGAGTCGAAACTCGTACTGCTTCGTAGAAGGAGGCGACTGCATCCCATTCCCTCTCGCTCCGGACCATGGCTTGCACCAGGGCCGGACGCGAGAGTTCGCCGCCGCCGATGGCCGCCACGAGGACGTCGCGGTGCTCCGCCCAAACGGGGCACACCGCCACGGTATGCTCCACCGTGTCCTCGGGGCGATCCTCGCAGTGGTGACACCCGGGCGTTTCCTCCCGCCCGATGATGTGCAGGAACCTCCCGAAACATCCGTGTCTGGTGAGGACCTGCGTCAGGCGGAAGGTGAGGGCGCCGTGGCGCCGCTCAAGCCACTCCTCAAAGAAGGGACTTACCGCCTCGATAGAGGCGTGCCCTGCACGGGGTTGCGACAGTCGCTCTCTCCATGTCGCCATGAGATCAAGCCGGAGGTCTGTCCGCTGAGCGGCGATTTGCCGCGGCAGCGGAGTTTCCCCCCGGCCTAGTACCTCCACGCGCCACTCGTGCAGGCGCGCGAGGACCAGCGCCTCCAGAAGTGCGACCGTTACGCTGAATTTTGCGAGACAGAATGATTTTGCGAATTTCATAAGTTTTAAGAGCTTTCTCAGGAAACACTTCATTACGAAGATCAGACACAATCTTACTGATCTCTTCATCCTTTTCCTGTTCCGCTTGCAACTAGTTACTAGAAAGCTCAGCTAAATCAACACGCTTTTGTTCTACACGAGTGAAAGCAACTTTAGGTGTTAGAAGGGGATTCCTGGAAAGAAAGTCTACATGGCTCATCCTACTGCCTTCACGATAAACGATGTCATACTCAAATGATTGCATGTAGGCCCACCAACGATGAACTCGTGGAGATAAGTGAGTTTTGTTTTTAGAAGCCTTAACAGCACTGCAGTCTGTTACAACGGTAAACTTACGACCAAGCAGATAATGTCGATAATGCTTTATGGCGTTAAAGACAGCTAACGTTTCTAATTCAAACGAATGAAACTTTGATTCGGCTGGGGACGTGCGCCGACTATAATAACCAACCACATGTTGTTTCCCATTAACCTTTTGAATAAAAATGGCACCATACCTTTCGGCACTTGCATCGGTGTGTAACTCGATTGAATGTGCAGGGTCATATATCGTTAGAACAGGCTCACTGGTTAAGTAAGAAATTATTTTTTGACGAATAGTCGCATGACTTGGTTCCCAACCAATGTTCTTGCCATTTGTTAAACGAAACAGAGGAGCCATCGTTTTTGCGAACTGTGGCACAAATTGTCTGAAATAAGTCGCCACCCCTATGAACTGTCTCAGCTGAGTGATGGTTTTAGGTGGGGGAAGTTTAGACAAAGCTACAATTTTATTTGGATTGGGTCTGATTTGACCGTTCTCAACAACAAAGCCTAGATATTCAACCCGTCGCTTAAGAAATGAACACTTAGCAATATTCAAGGAAAAACCAGCTTTGGTTAATTTATCGAGTACAGTGCGAAGACGAACTAAACTCTCCTCCACCGATGTGCCTATCACTAAAATGTCATCAACATAAGTAACCGCATAGCTAGCTATAAGCAAGATCACCTAATGCTTTCATAACTGCACGCTGATAAACTGAGCTTGCATTCTTCAACCCGAAAGGCATGGTCAAATATTCCCACTGACCGTCAGGTGTGACGAATGCAGTGCGCTCTATTGATTCAGGATGTACTGGAATCTGATGATACCCTGATAACATATCAAGACACGTGAACCATGTAGCACCACCTAACCTGGATACAAGGTCCTCTATCAAAGGTAATGGAAACCTATCCGCCACAGTGTTGTCATTCAGTTCCCTGAAGTCGACACACATGCGATCTGAACCATCCTTCTTTTAAACTAACAACACTGGACTAGAAAAAGGCGAACAACTTCGCCTTATAATACCTGCTTCCTCTAATTCGCGAACTTTAGCAGTAAAAACTTCGCGTTCACTAGCACTGAGCCTATAAGGGCGACGATTAACTGTACGACTAGGATCTACAAGCCTTATTTGCAGCTGTCCTGTTGTAACACGGGATCTAGAAACGCCACTAGAAAACGAAGATGAATATTCTGACAAAAGATCAATTAATTGGGAATGAAATACTGACGGAACGTCTGTGTCAATTTTATCGAAATCAATTTGAGCATTAAAAGCATTCTTGAGCTTATTTGAAACATCACATAACCTAACAACCCTAACACGACACAACAACATTATCAGATGATATCATTTTTAAGACAATTATCCGGTACAACATGAAATAATATCTCTAAACGAATATCGTTGATCATAACCTCAAATAAAATTTATAGAGTACTTTGCACACTACCATGACCGATCCCGGTTAAATTCACAATGTTATTGACACGCTTGCCACTAAACTTTGACGCAACACAATCTTTGATGAGAGAGCATTCGGCACCAGAATCGTAATAAAATGGATATGACTCACCAGTATTCATCAACACACCGCTGGGATTGCTAACATAGCAAACATCAACGCGTCGCTCACTGCTCGCAGTTGCTGTAGGTGCTGCCCCGGAACTGCTTGGTCCGCCTGCCGTGCCGGAGCCTCCGCCATTGCCTCGTGGACATTTTGTAGCAAAATATCCAGTGTTGCCGCATCGGAAACAGATGATGTCCGAACGCTGCTTTGGTCCTGCAGAGCTCGACGCCGAAGTGGCAGGATTGGGTGCCTTGCCTTTCACCTCACTCCTTGATCGGCAGTTAGACGCTCGGTGACCTGCTTTACCGCAGTTGTAACATTTCAGGGTTGTCGACTAAAACTTAGATCGCTTGAACTCTGGAACGGCGTCGGTTGAGTTACCCGCCGTAATTTTCCTTTTCAAAAACGAAAACGCTTGAAGTTCACACTGAAGTTTGTTTCTGTTGTTGATTTCGGTAGTAAATGCCAACCTCTGTATACGCCCATCAAATTGTGTCATATGAGTGTTAGATATGCAGGTATAGGGCGGACAACAGTCAAACACGCTAGTCAATGACACACTAATCGTTTATTAACTATGAACGAGTACTGTCGCCGGGTCGCAGCCGCGGTATGTTACACACACATACATAACATCCCCTTCCCTTAATTTTGCAATTACAAGTTATACCTAATCGAACAATAATTAAATGTAAAACTACACTAAGGTGTTAAGTTGTCAGGCGTTAACTCGAGACGCCGTGGATTTATCGCTGGTATGGGCGTCAGCGCATCGGTCGAGCCGTCTGACTCAGATAGGGGCGTACCAAAGGTCACGTTTCGCTCTGAGCCACATTCACCTTCTCCCTCTCCTCTGACCGGTGTGCTGGTGACTGACGGCGATATGGTAATGTGTTGTGGGGGTGGTGTCCCTATTTCCTGTAAGTCTGAGTTGGTGTCGTTACTGGATCGGTTGTCGCTGTCTAATGTCGACTGGTTCATGCCTGGTACATCGCGTTGTACATCTGGGATGACATCTGAATCCCAGTTTGTGTCGTGGACTGTCAATTGGTTTTGTCCGTGTGCCCTTATCTGATTCAAGTGTCGTTTTACAAGCCGATCCATTTCAGGAACATAAACTTCGTACATTACGTTTCCGATCTTTTTTTTTATTATTCCGTCGATCCATACAAACTTTTTATTATTCATATTTTTCATTATCCACACCACTTCATTTTCTTGGAATTGCTTACGTTCTTTTCCTTTATAGTGTTTACGCTGTAAGCACTGGTTTTGTTCCACGGTTTGAGTGAGGCAAGTGGAGGAGGAGGTCGACGCTGCGGACGTCGCCGAAGCCGATGTCGGTGACAATAAATCGAGCCGCGTGCGTAGTGACCGGCCGTACACGAGCTCAGCGGGCGATTTCTCAGTGGTACTATGCCTGGAGTTCCGATAATCAAACAAAAACTTTGAAATTTGTTCCTTTAAAGGTTTCGCTTTATTATTAAGAATTATGCCCTTGAGACCCCTTTTAATAATTTTAACAAAGCTTTCGGCTTGTCCATTACTTATCGGATGATATACCGGGGCAAGCGTATGAGTAATGCCATTCCTAGAACAAAAATCTTGAAACTCTAACGAAACAAACGAAGTACCGTTATCAGTTACAATAGTATGTGGAATACCAACTCGTGACATTAAATCTATTAGTTTCTCAATAACTGCTTTAGAGCCATAATTATGATGATGTCATTATATACACTTCTACCCATTTACTATAAGCATCGACGGCGATTAGAAACATTTGGTTATTGAAGGGCCCTAGAAAATCTAAGTGTATTCTATAGAAGGCATGGGGAGGATGTGGCCAGGGCGTGAGCGGGGCGCGGGGCGGTGCAGGGCGCAGCGCGCTGCATACCACGCACGTGTTAGCCAGCCGCTCCAGCGCGTCGTCCACGCCCGGGAACCACAATCGCTTGCGTGCCTCCGCCTTCATCTTTACCACTCCAAAATGTGAACTGTGCAGTTCATTACATATTTGTTCTCGCAACCATTCTGGTATGATAACTTTGTGGCCCCGCATCAAGCATCCGTTTTCAAGTGATAGTTGGTTACGACAGTAAAAGTACGGCTTTATTTTGTCGTCGTATACTTTTCTTGGCCAACCTAACATTACATAATCTTTTACTTTACGCAAAGTTAAATCTTGCTCGGTCTCGCGTTGTAAAACAGTTAGCGTTACTGGTAGCCCTCCGTCGACGACGAAATATACGTATGACGCGTGGTCATCTGTGGGTGCGCGGTTGATCTCGCTCAGGCCCCGCCACCCCCGCGCGCGCACCGCCTGCCTCAGCGCCCGGCTCTACGCTGCCTGCTGACGGTGACTCATTCCCTACAGGTGCGCGCGATAGATAATCGGCACTATTATTTTTACTGCTTACATATTCAATTACATAATTATAAGCCGATAAAAATATTGCATACCGCTGTAATCGATTAGCCGTTATCTCCGGTATGCCGCGGTGTGGACCGAAAATGGTTAATAGAGGTCTATGATCCGTTCGCAAGATGAAGGGCACCGCTCAGGCATATACATACTGATGAAAACGCTTTACACCGAATACTATAGCTGTTGCCTCTTTTTGTATTTGAGCATATTTTTTCTCGGCCGCTGTTAACGTCCTAGATGCATAGCTAATCGGTCGTTCATGCCCATCGCTTCCTACTTGTGATAGCACAGCGCCTAGCCCGTATGGGGAAGCGTCTACCGTCTGGATTAATTTCGCTGTGGGGTCAAAATGTGCGAGTACTTTTTCAGATGCTAATTGTTTTTTTATTTTTTTAAAAGCATTCTCGTGTATTTCGGTCCATTCCCATTTTGTTGATTTGTGCAACAAGTTATATAATGGTGCCAGTATGGTTGATGCGTTGGGGACAAAGTTGCGATAATAATTTGTTAGTCCTAGAAAAGATTGCAACTGTGACACGTTCTGTGGCGTAGGTGCCTGAAGGTGTGTCCAAATATCGAGCGGCAATCGAGCGCGGCTGCCGCGCGCGGCCCGCCGCGCTGTGATTAGACGACTGCCGCGCGCGAACGCTTCTGGCTACCTGCCGCGCGCGAACATTCTTAGTAAACATTCGGCAGTAATTGTGTTTGGACGTATTTCTGCGTACAAACATGGACAACGAAACATCGATTCGTTTAATTGAAATGTATGGATCTTTTAAAGTGTTATGGGATCCTCGACAAAAGGAATACCATAATAAAAATAAACGTGAAGACTTGTGGAATGAAATAGCCAACAATTTTGATCTTCCCAAGAAGGAATTAAAGGCTAAAATGAAAAGTCTTTTAAGTTCCTATAGACGAGAAAGGAATAGAGAAAAAACAAGCAATACAACTGGATTGGGTTAGGTATAATCTTTTAATAATTAATATAATGTATGCCAATATTGCTGTAAATCTAGACCTACTTACTATACTCATAACAATGATATTCAAAAAGTATAGATGGAGTATAGTCATACTTTACACGTCAAAATAACATGCCATGTAGGTACGCCATTCGCATTGCACTGAATGCGATAGACATATTCGGCAATCACAAGAGGGAAGGAGACAAATAGATAAAATAGAAGGCAATTTGAATGTTTGTGGTACGAAATTTGGCGATACAAGGCGAATCTATACTTTTTGAATATCATTGACTCATAACGCAATTATTATTTATTCTTCTTTTTTAATATGTGACTCAACCAGGCTATGTAAATGTTCAAACTCTTCCAAGGTTAGTCTTAAAAACTGTGGTGTCCGGTAATTAATTTCATAATTGATTGACTCAATATTCTGTAACCTCCGTTGAAAAAGTGGTTTCATCCAGCATTTCCTCGTTAAAATATGTTTCTTCTTAGCTCTTTTACGCAATTTTTTAATAATAAGCAGAGCTACGACACATGCGGCCGCTTTCATTTTAGTTCTGATGCCAACTGAAGCGCGCGGCATATCTTGGTTGTGCCGCGCAGTACTGCCGCGCAAACATTAGTTGGCTTTGTCCAAACTAGAGCGCGGCAGAAATGTGTCCTACAAATGCCGCGTGTGTTGCTGCCGCGCTCTTGCTGCTCAATGTTTGGACACACCTTTAGAAACCGCTATGACTTTATCTGGTGACTTTTTTATACCGTTCTTGTCTATGATATGCCCTAAATAAGATACTTCATTTTTGAAGAACTCACACTTGCTTGGTTGTAATGTGAGACCCGCGTCCGCTAACCTCTCCAGTACCGAGACTAATCTAGCCATGTGTTGTTTATTATCGACGCCTGTTATCAAAATATCGTCAAGAAAGAAAACTACTCCCTCTAACCCAGATAATATGCATTCCATGGCACGTTGAAATATTGCTGGTGCACTCGACAAGCCAAATACTAACCTTGTTTATTTAAACAGTCCGCGATGTGTATTGATACACGTTATACTCTGTGATTGCTCTTTTAAACAAAATTGGTTATACGCCATAGACAGATCTAATTTGCTATATTTTACGCCGCCATGCAGCTTTGCGAACAAATCATTTGCCGTGGGTAAGGGATACTTATCAATGATCAGCTGTTTGTTTATTGTCACGGAAAAATCTGCGCAAATTCTCACTCCACCGTCCTTTTTCAAGGCGGATACGATTGGTGATGCGTAATCTGAGTGTTTAACTGGCACCAATACACCTAATTCAATGAGTCGATCTAATTCGTTGTCAATTTTATTTTTCAAAGCATATGGTACTGAACGTGCTTTAAAAAAAATTGGTTTCGAGTCTGTTTTTAAATGCAACTCTACTTCATACTCTTTAAATTTCCCTAATTTACCGGAGAACACGGTGGGGAATCGTGATATTAAGTAGTCCCCTATTGACTTGTCACTTGTTCTGCCAATTGATTTCACTATTGGCGCTAGTTCTAAGTCAAACGTGCTAATAAAATCTCGGCCTAACAATGATGGGCCGCCGGTACGTACGACAAACAAGTTAAGTTTACGCGTTATTTTGGAATATTCTATATCTAATTTTATAACGCCAACTGTTTCTTAAAGTTCCCCCGTATAACTGAATAGTTTTTTATCTGTAATTAGTAACGGTACTTTACTGAAATATTCATTATAAATCTGGTGTGATATAATGCTAACCGCGGATCCGCTATCTATCTCGAACTCCAACCCTAGTCCACCGATGAAAACGCTCGCCAGCATCGGTCGACCCTTATCGCAACGTATATTTAAGCACAACTTGCCGTCGTCGCCCTCTTCATCCACTTTACCTTCCTCCACGTGTTTCACTTTCGCGTCACTTGAGCACATCCGTCTCAGATGGCCCTTATTATTGCACTTTTTGCACTTATAGTTTTTAAACCGGCACTGATTGGATTTGTGATTAGCATAGCCGCACACACTGCACTTTTCCTTAACCGCAAATACGGAACCCTCATCGACGCTGCCGGCAGCCGCGCTCGAACCACGTGCTACCGGTGTTGCATGAGAGGCGCGCCGGGCACATCGCACGCTCTCCGCTAAATCCACCGCCTTGTTTAATGTCAATTCCGTTTGGTCCTGGGCAAAGAGCTTGTCACGCTCGGGTCCTGGTATCATGCCAATGATGAATTTATCCAGGAGTGCTTCCTCCAAGTTCTTAAACCCCGCAGTGTGCCGCCAATCCCCTAATTCTGGCCGCCCATTGAGTGTGGCTCTCGTCTGATCGCTACCCCGCCGAATAAAAGATCGATTTTTCTGCGAATCCGATCCGCTTTGGCTCAAAATGACTGTCTAGAAGTTTCAGGATTTCATCTAAACTAGTTTCTTCCAGCTTCTTAGGCAGCGCCAAGTCCCTCGCTAGCATATAAGTAGGTCCGGTGAGGGCGCTGATGAGTATTGCCCTCCGTTTGACCTTCAACTTGTCCGTTTCGTCCGTAATATCATTTGCAATAAACCATTGTTGCAGCCGAGATTTATAACTTGTCCAGTCCTGGGATAAATGGTCAAAGCTCGTCATAAATCCGAATGAAGCACCAAATGTAGACATTGTGCACTCGTAAGTTCGTCCTCGTCGCCACTGTTAGATATGCAGGTATAGGGCGGACAACAGTCAAACACGCTAGTCAATGACACACTAATCGTTTATTAACTATGAACGAGTACTGTCGCCGGGTCGCAGCCGCGGTATGTTACACACACATACATAACAATGAGCAAGCACCGTGGATATGGCTATCTGCTCAGCGCTCATGTTTTTCCAGCGTGATGTGAGCGTGGACAACAATCTGGCGGCATACGCAGCATAGCATTCACCTTCCTTAGGCCTGCTACTCATCATCTTAACAAGAGTAGCGGCTGGTGTATCCACGCAGTCGTAACGGGATAAAAACAGGCTTTTGAAGTCACACCATAACGCACCCGCAAACGATACTTGCGAGAGCCAACGGGAAGCACTTCCTTTTAAAGCCTTGCTTAAGGTGATGATTAGAGCACTTCCCTGAAGCGGTACTTCCGATAAGCATAGATCCGCTGTCGTACACCAGACACGTGCGTCTACATCCGGCTTATCCGGGTCAAATTCAGGCAAAGAAATATGCTTGGTACCTGCCGGGCCCTTAATAGCTTGTATCAGGGATATCATATTCTGATTTTGAGCAGCTAGCAGCGTACGAAGTAAATTCTCGTCGCACCGTGACGTCATCGCTTCATTCTCCATATTTTCTTCAGCTCGAGTGAATCCCACTTCTGATGTCGCATCGAGGGTGGCCGAGATACGCCATATTGGGTCTTCTTCACGATCCGACATAGTTTTTCGTGGATGTGGGCACTATCGTGGGTACTCGAACAAAAGATAATTTAAATTAATACAAAATAACTTTATTTAAACTAACGACTTTTACACCAAGAAACAAACACGTGCATTGGTACTGAGAGTATGCCAAGACTGTTCGACGTTGACTGTCGCGACTCTCGATCCCTTCCTTCGTCCTTGCTGCATCCCCTCTACCGACGATCGTGTCCAAGCGGCCCTACCGCTTGCGTTTCCGGTAACGATATTAGTTCACCCTACAATTGTTAGATGGCGCTGCTTGTTGCACCCTAGCGCCATTAATCCACGACAAATAGATGTTTAGAAGTTAGGGTTTATTTGTTAATAACTTAATCCTTTTGCATACTGCTAGTAATGTATTGTTTAATTCCTATATTATGTGACAATTCGATGCCAACTGGAAATTTGAAAAAAAAAATGATATTTTTTATGTATTTAATTTATTATTAATAATGTAGATATTTAATGCATAAAACTTAAAAAAAATATTTCAATTAATTATACAGAGTGTTAGTGTAAACACCGTTATCCTTGAAACCAGTGGTTTGGTTTCACTAATAGAACGTAAATTAAATGAAAAAAATATCTAATTTTTTTTAAAGTAAAATTTCCATTTTACCTCAAAATTATTTCACCCTTATTACAATGATATAATTAGTTAAAACTTATGTAGGTAGTTATAACGGACGGCCAGTGCAGCAGGTCAACGCTTTTTGTGGTGATTACGTAACTCGGGCGCATAGAATCCATGAATTTACGGACGGTGTCGGACAGAATTTTTTTTTTTAATTTTTGAAAGAAAACTTTGTTTATTTATTTTTAAGTTCAGATAAACATTTTTTATAATAAATCAAGTTCCTATGGTTTTAGTGACAACGGTGTTAACACTAACAGTCTGTATACAATTAAATATTTTTTAAATTTTTTTAAATTTCAAAAAATATCACGTGACTATAATTGTAACTTCATGATGTTCTTACTTCATCGGGCAGCTAAACATTATGACGTCACACGCGCTCGTGTTTATTTGGGGGTTTTCGGTACTGGATTCATAAGTAAATTTTTATTTTGAAATCACTTTTGAACTATTGCGAAAATAAAAAATAAAAAATTGTTTTGCTATAAAATTTATATATGTCGCCGCGAAGATACGCTGATTATTAAGAATTGTTTTATTACCTATCTGATTTAATTGGCTTACTACAAAATAATTACTTCATTACTAATCAAAACTTATTCATTACTAACTAAACAAAAGTATTTAAATATGCTCAAGAAGGCCTCAATAGAGTATGTCATTGGTTAACTAACAACTCACTTACATTAAATGCAACTAAAACGAATTATATAACTTTTTCCTTACGAAAATCCATTTCTTCATCACACCAAATCATAGCACATTCTTGTAATTTAACTGTCAACTCAAAATGTAGCTGTCCAAATATTCAGAAAGTCCAATTTACTAAATATTTGGGGGTAACCATTGATGAAAATCTAAGTTTTTCTGAACACATAAGGGTAGCCTTTCGAACTGAGCGTCACAAACGCAGCGTCTATAGCGTCACCAACATCGCACTACAACAGCGGCACTGTGACGTCACTGACGCCGCGACAGTGACGCTGCGCTCGAATGACGTTCCCTAGAATTTCATACATTTGCATAGAACATCTATCTGTCGCACTGTCGCGGCGTCACAGCCGCGGCGCCAATGACGCCATAGACGCTCAGTTCGAAAGGCTACCTTTAGCAATGTTGCTCGGAGAGTTCGTAAATTGACATATGCCCCTTGCGTCCGAGCATCAACGCAGTGTACACGTGTTACTTGAGTATTCCTTAAATATAAATAATATTTCTAAAGTCCCAATTAACTTAACTCGTTAAGTAAATCTTAAACCAAGTTATACTAAACAACGTCGGAAGTTAACAAACGAAGATAAACCTTACTGGAACATCCATAGAAACCGAGCGTCCGCAGGCCACACCGGGGCGCCCCACTCACCCGCAGCATCGGTGAGACATCATTACATTTTCCATCCTTGTCATCAACGCCGCTAGCAGTGCATTTACAAAATTATTGCTACACTGTGAACCACTCTGTACCACATACGAAGAAAGAACTCGCTATAGCTACTTATTTTATCTTCATTATACCTCGCACACGATTGAACAAGCTACAAGGTATCGTCGCTTGGGTATTTAAGTATTTAAAGGAAGTTTGTTTACCTACCTTTCTACTCATTATGTCGGTGCGCCGTTCACCCGTTACTACACCAAAATCTACGGTAGAACATACACAATCGGAATCTGACTTAAAGGACCTTCAATTAAGCGACGCATCCTTTGTCAATGTCAAACGAAATAAGAGGTTCCGACTTAACCAACCTAGTCCACCGGAAACAGAACATAATCTTAATTCTGACATTATGGAATTATTGAATGCCTGGAAAACAGAATTCCAAACAAAAATTGATGAGATGTTCTCCAACCAAAACACCCTAATTACAAAATTAACTTCAGATATCTTAGAATTAAAAACTCAAACTGGAAAAATACAAAAATCAAACGACGACATAGTTCAGTCTATGTCGTTTATCAACAAACAATACGAGGACATAAAAAGTGGCTTGGATTGTTTACAAAAAGAACGCATTGAGCAAAATAGGTGTATCGAAAATCTTGAGAGAAAAATACAGGACCTCCAATTAAAATCAAGATCTTCCAAAGTAGAAATTAGAAATATACCCCAGGCCGAAAAAGAAACCACCGCGGATCTTACCCACATTGTCTGTAAAATTGGAAAGACCATCGGGACTACATATTCCTCTTCTGACCTACGAGACATATATCGCCTTCCTGGAAAACCAGGCTCAATGCGCCCGATCGTTGCCGAGTTTCAAACTGTACAGATGAAATTGAACACCATTGCCGCAGCACGGGAATATAATAAGGGCAAAATAACAGAAGAGAAACTTAATACAGAAGTGATTGGAATCCCCGGTAAACAACAGGCAGTTTTTGTATCTGATTATCTTCCCGCAAGCTCAAAGAAGTTGTTTCACCGGGCAAGAGAGTTTGCCAATCAAAATAGTTTCAAATACTGTTGGACGGTAAATGGAAATATTTATATTCGTAAGATAGATGGAGATAAACAAATTTTGATTACCTCCGAGAAGTGCCTAGAGGACTTGAGGAAAAATATGTGACTGACAGTCACGATTCATCTGGCACTACGTTTTGTAATAAAATGTAATGTTGGTCTACTACTAGCTCTCAAATCTTCTTGCATGCTTTATGTTTGTTATATCTCGCAACAACCTGTAACAAAAAAATATGATTACTTAAAATTAAGTTTAAAATGTAAGACAAAAACACACACTCACAACTGTAATAATGCACAACCACATTTCCTCACTCTTATTAATCTAATTTCAAAAATACAAACTCACATTCACGCATACACTCAACTCTCACACTCTAACTTTTCAAATTACTCTCAGCCCTTTACTAAATGCAACCGTATAACCCGCTACCACAAATTGAATTATTCAGCAGACATTTATCTTTAACAAATGGCTAATATAAACGATATAAATACAGAATTAGACTGTAACATTAATACACATTCTTATATTTGTAATCCGGAAGACTGTAAAAGATACTCAGATACATACAAAAAAGGCTTTAAAATTATTCACATAAATATTTGTAGCGTAAACAAAAACATTGACCAATTTCGGATCTTATTGTCGGTGACTAAGGTTGAATTTGATGTTATTGTTCTCACCGAGTGTTGGCTAAGTAAAGCTAATTCTGTACCTACACTCGAAGGCTATATAGCACATCCCTCAAAGTCATTACTGAACCAAAATGATGGCATAATAATCTATACCAATAAGGAACTTACATGTAAAATCAGCGAACCTTTCTTTAAGGGAGCAAGCTGTTTAATTTGTCAAGTTAACAAAAACATTGGCATTGTGGCAATCTATCGCTCACCATCACTAAAATCTTCAGACGATCATCGAAATTTCATTGACAGTTTAAACAATGTATTTAACAATTTAAAGATGCAACACTCGATACTCATTGGCGATATGAATATCAACATACGCCCAGATAGCACGGATCCCTTGTGTGACGAATATAATACTCTCAACGCATACCACGGATTTCTTCCCACCCATAATTATCCTACAAGGATAAGTAATAAATGTGTTGATCACATCTTTGTTAGATCGAATCTTCTCTCAACTACACTAGTATTGCAATCACACATAACAGATCACACTCCCATAGCTTTATTTTTGAAACTATCAACACATAACTCTAGACACCGTTCCACCAAAATATGTATTGATTATCCTAATGTAAAAGCCGAAACTGAAAAAACAGATTTCTCTCACATATTACAAATAAATGATGCTAATGTAGCAGCGAATAGTCTTATCAACTTATTGACATCTATAATAAGTAAACACTCAAGTCTTATCAATATCTCAAGAAAAAATAGAATTTTGAAACCTTGGATGACGCCAGGACTAGTACGCTGTATTAGAAATCGAGACAGAATGCATATTAAAGCTAGAAAATCTCCAGAAAACATGACACTCAAATTGACTTACACCCGTTATCGGAATTTTTGCAATAATCTTATCCGTAAGCTTAAAATTGCATACAACAAGAGTATTATAGATGAAGCGGGTAACAATGCTAAGGCTCTCTGGAAAGCTATAAAAACGGTAACTAACACCTGTAAATGTATTGACAGTCCTACAGAGCTTTTGAATTCACACATAGACCCTAAGCAATCTATTAATCATGTTTGCAACTTTTTCTCTTCAATAGGAAAAAAGCTGGCTGAAAAAATTATATCCTCCAGTCCTGTTTGCAGCTCTTTTAAACTACCTCCTAGTCTTCTTTTAACGAATACTGCCAACTCTTTGGTTTTATTGGAAGTAGCAAATGCAGAAATAGAAACCATAATCTTACAACAACGACAAGACTGTGCTATAGGGTGGGATGGTATACCTGCTTACCTTCTAAAGCTCTCTCGAGAAACACTGGTTCCACCAATAACTCATATTTGTAATCTCGCAATAAGTACTGGCATATTTCCTGATTCGTTTAAAAGGGCCCTAATCCATCCAATCTATAAGAGCGGTGACAGAGACTGTGTCAATAACTATCGCCCCATTTCAGTGTTATCTGCACTATCCAAAATCCTGGAGAGGATTCTTAACAATGCAGTCAAGAAGTACATAAATAAATTTAACATCCTAGCCAAAAACCAATATGGATTCAGATCAAGAATTTCCACCGAGGATGCTGTAATTGACCTAACTAACACTGTGGTCAAGAACTTAGATGGAAACAATAGGTGTTTATGTATATTTCTTGATCTCTCCAAGGCATTTGACACAGTCTCTGTACCAATCCTACTGGATAAACTGGATAAACTGGGGATTCGAGGTATCACCCACAAGCTTTTCAGGGACTATCTCACACACAGAAAACAAAGGGTAAAAATAGATGACCAATTAAGTGACGAGGTTCCAATTACCTATGGCGTCCCTCAGGGGAGTATTTTAGGACCCACACTTTTTCAATTGTACATAAACGACCTTTGCACGATGTCCCTTCCACACACTAAAATATTTACCTATGCAGATGACACTGCAATTGTCGTGGAAGGATCCAATTGGCAAATAGTGAAAGAAAGGGCCGAATACTCTCTTAAGCAAAGTTATGATCTGGCTCACCAATAACCTGCTAACACTCAATCTAGATAAAACGCACTATGTACCCTTTTCCTTGTCAAAAATCAATACTCCATCTGAGGATTTTTCAATCAAAGCCCATCTATGTCTCTCGGGTAATGACTGCACTTGTCAAGAACTAACACGAGTGGCAAACGCAAAATATCTCGGAGTGCAGCTGGATAATAGACTGGTTTGGGACAAACAGGTTGAATCCATTAAAACAAGGATCAGAAAGCTAATACATGTGTTCAAAACCCTACGTGATGCCACCACACAAGAAAAATTAAAAATGGTCTATCTCGCACTATGCCAGTCTGTTATCCAATACTGCATTCCGGTCTGGGGAGGATCTGCTAAAACGCAGGTCCTTAAATTGGAGAGAGCGCAAAGAGCGGTGCTAAAAGTCATTTATAAAAAGCCTTTAAGATATCCCACTGTTCAACTTTACGATGACAGCAAAGTTTTAACTGTAAGGCAGCTCTTTGTCCTCAGATCCATCTTGAGGAAACATCCAAGTGTTCCTCTTCCTAACCCAAAAAAACGTAGTAAGCACCATGTCTGCCCTAGTATTCGCAGCAAAACTGCTTTCGCCAGTCAGCAGTTTGAAAGTCTTAGTTGCAAACTGTACAATATTTTCAATAAAAAAGTAAATATTGTAGGACTCAATAGTAAAGAGGTCAAAAAGAAAGTAACTAATTGGTTAGTTCAGCTAGACTATGAAGGTACTGAAGCTTTACTTAATTTTATAAAATGATCACATACATTCATCCATACATACACACACATACACACACGCACACACACACACACACACACTCAGGCACACACACACACACACACAATCGCTTGTCTTACATAAAGCATGATAATAACCCTAAATTAATTAATATACTTATACATATATTGTAATTGAATAGTAAATAACTTGCCTCTCCATGTAACTCACGATCACTGCAGGCTTCATATTTTGAGTGAGCACTGTCTCCCGAAATACAGGCACTAGCCTAGTTTGGGAATCAGTACTAGTACAATAGTAATTAAGTGCGTCGTAAATAAGTCTCACCTTGTATCTAAGCTAAATTGTGACAAATAAACTTTTTATTATTATTATTATTATTATATATATTTAAACAGCTTAGACATGTGGCAGACTCCAAAGTTATGAAAATTGTCTATTTGGCCCTCTGTCAATCTGTCATTGCCTACTGTATTTCTTCTTGGGGTGGAGCAGCCAAGAGCTGCCTTATTGAATTAGAGAGAGCTCAAAGATTGATACTCAAGGTGAGTCTATTCAAACCAAGACTATTCTCTACGTCGGAACTGTATCAACTAGCTCAGGTACTGACGGTAAGGCAACTTTTTATTCTTGCTGTCGTGCTTAGGCAACATAAGCTTCTTAAATTCGTCTCAAATAACCCAACATTAACTCGGCGTCGTAATTTTTAAATTTGTCCTACAGAACCAGCCAGAACAGGTTTTAGCGACAAATTTTTCTTTTCACAAGGCCCGCATCTTTATAACCTCATTAAATAAAAAACTTTCTGTTTACGCAAATTCAAAACAAGACTGCAAGAAAAAGGTCATACAAAGGCTTCTAACACTCAAGTACGAGGAGACAGAGAAACTTCTTTGTAGACACCGAAACATCTAACACGCGCGCGTGAGCGCACACACACACACCCCCACGCACTCATAAACACACCCTCTCACACACACACTCACTCAAAAACACACCCCCACACCTATTCACATGCATGATTACTTTTTATTATGCATGCACATTTTCACTCCCTCTGCATCTAACTACTCATGTAGCTCATGCTCGTATAACTGTTCGGGTTAAGGAGGCCAGGAGACCCATGACACAAGTTTTTTTACTTAGTTTGGGCTCCTGTCTCCCTTCCATCTATAAACATTGTAAATATTATGGAATGTATGTATCTTGTGGGAGAAAATAAATGAAATTTATTATTATTTACATACATAACATCACGCCTGTAATCCCCAAAGGGTTAGGCAGAGGTGTACCCATTAGTACACCCACATTTCGCCAGTTATGTTTTTAGTCCCATGTAATAGGGGGCGAGCCTATTGCCATCAACCGGGCACAAATCCAGACTCCGAGGCTGCTACTGAGAAATTCCTGATGGAAAAATCAAATAACAATTTGCCCGACCTGGGAATCGAACCCAAGACCTCATGCACAGCAGTCGCGTTTGCGACCACTAGACCAACGAGGCAATTATTATTTATTATTATTATTAATCATAAATCTGTAATAGCAATGCTATTATTTAGACAAGTCTTATGTTTATAAGTGAGTGATTTGGTTGGTGACGGTGTAGACATTTTATTAATGTCGGAACCGTTAGTAATTAAATCCGTATATATAAATTTATAAAAATAAATTGTGATTATTTTTAAATAACCTAAAATTATTGAAATATTATTGTAGAATAAAAACTTTATATTTTAATTTAACTCTGTTTTGTCAAATAACGATTGCTTCCGGTGGGGCGACGTCACAAAAGAGTGTGATTTGAGCGCGGAGCTCACCAGGATTCGCTACGCGCGCGTGAGCGAAACCTATAGTGCCGTACGGACCCCAACAGTTTTGACAAGAAACCGGCACTCTCCGCAGTGTGCGCGCCGGTGCTTGACTCCAGGCATTGTCGCGTACACAGTGGGAAGCCGACGGCTCGTAGCTCCAGCTCGCGCTCGCTAGGAGCCACGCACATCTCCACGCTCGCGCTGTACGCGGACGACGCCGCGTACATCACCACGTCGCTCTCGGCCAAACACGCGGCCGTCAAGATGCAGCGCGTGCTCGACGAACTCCCGGACTGGCTCAGTAAGTGGAGATTATTATACATATATAGCTGATTATTATTATTATTATATTATCGCCTCACCATGGGCCCGCACGTCAGCGCAACAGTCGCGCGGGTTAAGCACACCCGCCACCTACTGCGCCCGATGCTCTCGTCGCGCCTACCGACCCGGGTGAAGCTGGGGGTGTACAAGACGTACATCCGCCCCCAACTCACCTACGCCGCCCCTGCCTGGCTCGCCCTCGCGGCCGAGGTGCACAGGTGCACACGTTCCAATCGCTCGCCGCACACTACGACGTCCCGCCCACTGCTGCGCGATCGGCTAGATCTGATTACGTAGTAGCGGGGCGCGGTCAAAACCGGCCAACCAAAGCGCCAACCAAAACCGGCGCCCTTGTTGCTGGATCGACCTTTGCTGGGCCTTCCCTGGGTCACCAGGGATCTCACCCGGCAGGGGTCTGGTCGCACGGGCGCCGTAAAGAACTTAGGGCGCTCCCACGATCACACACCACAGACACTGACGTGCGCCGGGGGCAGGAGCCCCCCGCAAGCGCCTAGGTGCAAACATGCCCCCCCCCCCTCCTCACCGGGAGAGGGGCGGCAAACCCAACGCCCGGTCCCTATTTTTAGGGACCGCGATCCTGATGCCTCGGGCAAGGGGCAAACAGCCCCGTCACCGATTCCTCGCGCCCCACTCCGGGGCGATGGGAAGACTAGCACGCGGAGCTCACCACTCTTCGCTCGACGCTCGCCGCGAACGGACGTACTGCGCTTCGCTCCGCGCCCGCTCGCGACTCCCCGCCACTTCTCGTTGCGCTCGCCGCGACGACTCCTGTAGTCAGCAGACTACAACCTGTTCGATCCGAAGCCGCCTTTTTCAAGGCAGCGGACGATTACTTATTTCTTTAACCCGCGTGTTGTTGTGTTAGCTTCTTGGCCCCTTCAGGGCTTAAATCCACAGTATCGTGGTCCTCGGTGGATACCTTACGGTGCCAACGAAGCCGAGGGGGTGTTGCCCCAATCACACCCGCCGACCCCCTTCAGGGTGAGTCTCCTAGTCGTGCCTAGTCTCTGGTTTCGTTCACAGCTACACACCTAGTGTCGGTTGGGCGTGTCTATACCCTTCGCACAGTAAGACTGGCGACGGGTTTACAAGCTTAGGGCACACCAGTAGGTACTCACCTCCCTGCCTACACCCGGCTGGGAGGGTTACACATCCCCGGGCCCATCCACCCGGGGAGCTAGGCAGTTAGGATTAGGATTAAGTTAGGTTCCCCTCGCAAAATTTTTCCCGCGATTCCCTCCCTCCCTCTTCGATAATGTCGGACGCAATCATCGTTGCGTTCGTCACGGAGGTCCTCTTCAAGGACCCCGAATTCATTGCCAAATATGGCAAGAAGTTTGCTGCTTTGCAGCAAAACTCTTCTCCGACCGAGGAAAGCATCGCTAATTTTAGCGATGTACTCGACAGCCCCGCTTCCCCGCCACCCGTTGATAAAGGAATTTCAGTGGCGGCACTATCAATGCCTTCACTAGAAATTCCCTCTTTATTGTCTATCGAGACAATAAACCCCTACGCGGAAGCACACAATGTGCCGACCGCCATTGTTCCCGCTGCCATTGTTTCACAAACAATGGGCGCCTCGCAGCTGCATGTCGCAGCTGCAAACCCCGACACGTCCGAAAGTATGGACACCTTGGTCCCACGTGACCACCCTTCTGCCCCCACCTCCGACTTTGAAGACTCCCTATCCTCCTCCGCTGTCGACGACTAGCAAGTCGTTGGCAGTGGAGGCAAGAGGAAGAAGGGAAAATCTCCCTCCCAGGCTACCAAAGCCAAAAAGGTCGTAGCAACGACCTCCCCCGCGTCCCCCTCGACCCCTAGTCCCACCGTCAACGCTGTCTCGACTTCCGAGTCCAGCCGCCCCCCTAGCCTACTTCCAACCCCGCTTTAGCTTCAAAGAAGAAATTAAAGACAACCCCCGCCGCCCTTGTTGATTCAAGACAAGGCCAAGTGGACGGAAGTTTCAAAGTGGTGTAACAATCGTAAGATCACTTACACCAATGCCCGCACTACCCTGCAGGGCATTAAAGTCCAAGTTCCCACGTCGAAAGACCATAAGGAACTAACCAGCTTACTGAAGGTGAGGAACGTCTCATTCCACACCTATTTCCTCCCCGAGGAAGCGCCCACCCAAGTGGTGATCCGGCGCATCCCTAAAGAGATCCCAGTTGAGGACATCCTCAACGACCTCCACTCCCAAAAGGTCCCCGTCTCGGCAGTCCATCGCCTGCACAAAGCAAGGGGCGGCCCCGCCTTCGACACCGTCCTGGTCGTGTGTGACCCCACGGAAGGCCATCACCCCATTTTTAGGTCAAATCAATTTGCTCCCTCTCTGGCATCTCCATAGAGAAGCCCTACAAGGCCAATGTAGTCGGCCAATGTCTCCGTGGAACACGTTCAACCACCAAAGAGCCTTTCCAGCGCTGGCCACCTCACAACCCGCCCCAACATCAACGCCGCCGGCCCCTGCCGCCCCCGCTCCTCAACCCGCCCTCAAAAAGATTCCTCCCAAAAAGGCTGCCCCTGCAGCCTCAGCAGCGCCCTCTCCCGTCCGCACCGGCCCCGTGGCCGCTATCCCCAACGCTGAACACGTCCAAATCTTATCGGACGCTTTCAGCATCTATGTCAACCCGGATGCCGTAACTATGGCTCAGGAAATCATTGCTTGCAATGCTGACCTTACAGCCATAGGGAAAGTATTCGACGTGTACCCCGCCATTACGCGTGTCCTAGAAAAGCTATACCGTCCTTAACCATAATGGATAGTAAAAAGCTATGTTGTGCCAAACCCCGTTCCCTCAAGTTAGGCTTCTTCAATGCAAATGGCATTAATGGCCAGCGGGATGAGATCGCCACTTTCCTCCGCGATCATCAACTCGACATTCTCCTAGTACAGGAGACATTCCTGAAGCCCCGCCATCGTGACCCGAGAATTACAAACTATCGGTTAGTTCGCAACGACAGGTCTCGTTGTCACAAGGGCGGCACCCTCATATACTACAGAAAGGAACTGTACTGCATCCCTATGGACCCTCCCCCCCACTCTTGCCTCGAGGTCTCACCCTGTCGGCTCGGCATGACTGGTCATCAGCCGATTACCATTATTTCTGCCTACATCCCTCCTTCGTCCTCAGAGGACCCAACTCTGCTCACTAACAATCTCTCCGCTCTTCTTGGCCTGAGTGACTCCGTTATACTAGCGGGCGATCTCAACGCCAAACACCCCGCCTGGAACTGCAACATGACCTCTACCAGAGGTAAAATCGTGTTCAACCTCTGTGCCACCCTCAACTTTGACGTCATCGCTCCGATGACTCCTACTCACTTCCCCCATGACCCAAATCACCTCCCCGACATCCTCGATGTAGCGCTCCTCAATAATGTAAATCTCCGTTTGCACTCTATTGAAGCGCTCCCCGAGCTCGACTCCGACCACCGTCCGGTCATCATGGAACTAGCCTCCCGCTCAGGTCCCTTTGATCCCAGCCAACCGACCCAAGTGATAACCGACTGGAGGAAAGTAAGCGAAAGCTTAAAGTCCGTCACGTCGCCTCACCTGGACGCTATCCCCGACCACATTGTTTCACGACAGGCGCGATCAACTCCTTCACGGAGCACGAACTATCGACCAAACTTCCGCATGCTCTCCTCTAAGGCGATTATCGCATAGCACCGCTCTCAAGTCGATCACCGTATGCATGCGTTTTGACCAATAGGAAGCGAATTTTAGTTGTGTTCGTCGTAATACAATGACGTGTAGAAGCGGACACTCACACTTGTGTGCGGGCGCACATTAGTAACCTGTTTCCCTCGTTTTGTTAAATGTTTTTTCAATGGTCACAAATTCTAATTGTCGTTTCGGTTTCAAACTATGATATTATGGCCCACGTGAGCACTTTTATAAATCATTGTTGACAAGAAGTTATTTCGTACTCATTATAATATATTATGTTTGATTTAGAAAATGTGTTTTTGGTATTATTTAATAAGTCCACACAAAAATATATTTCGTACTAAGATAACATGTAAACAACTACTAGTGACTCGCCCCAGCTTTGCACAGGTGTTAGAAATCACTGAAACGTTCCGTTTTTCTGTAATATAATATATATACCTATACACCTAAATTTCTATGAACTCTGTATACAAGTGTGTGTCTCTGTGTGTCTCTGTGTTTGTGTGTGTGTCTGTGTGTGTGTTTGTGTGTGTAAAAGCCTACGAAAATCAGTACTGCAGTTTTTGAGACGCGGCGCGGCGGGCCGCGGGGTACTGTTTTATTATAATTATGTAAGGATAAGAATTTTATCCGCTTGAAAATTCTATTTTTACAGAGCATTTATTCTGGAGAATTGTAATCAGATATTGACTAATAAAATCCACATTTTTAGTTTATATTAACTCGATAAAAAACTGTCTAGATTTTTTTTATTAGCACGCTTTCATTAATTTCATTTGTAACTAGCTCTATTATAAAATATTGGAAATCCTACCTCTATGGGTAGTAAAGGGCTTATTTGGTTTTTTAAAATTATTGTTTATTTTAGGTAGTTATTTGTTGGCGCCTACTAAAATCGTGTAGCAATAATGCGTCTAATTAACATGTTTTGCATCCAATGTGTGACGATATGAATTGATGTCACCTTGAAACTGACTTGTCTTTTAAACTCCATACTGTTAACACCTTATTAAATTTTTAATTAGCTTACATTGAGTATCCTGTATTTAAGTTCACTGGTATATCCCTCATAGTCCCCCACACGGTCCATTACGAGCCGGATAGAGGATTATATAAAATCGGCGGATTATCAAGATTTGGATATAATTATCACGCACGCAGGTGCACTGGAGGTTATCTGCCGGTGAATTGGATGGACTTCAAGCGAGCTATTTACGGTGTACAGCGTTTATAATTTACCTAATATCATCACCCCAACTCTCAGGTAGTATAAGTATATAGGCATTTTCAAAGGTCAGTACTATTTTATTGCATTGTGTTAGATTAAAATCATTAGGTACTTGTTACATTGTGTCTTAGTATTTTTTCAAACAGCAAAGTTAAGTTTTAAATTATACTTTATTACAGTATAGTTGGCTTGTTTGCTACATTAATTAAACTTACATTATATAAAGCTGTAACTAAGTCGCTTTTCTACTAAATAGTGATGTTAATTGTTAGCAAGTATCTTAACATAATATAAATCATCATCAAACATTGATACAAATAATTTGAGTGTTAGATATTAGGACGAGTCATTGTTAAACATTATTAGCTTTTAGAATCACTGATTTATGTAGTCAACATACATTAGTTTAGTTATGCCTATTTAGTTAATGTTAAAGTTACAAAATAATAAGTTGTATCTTTATTGTTTAGTAGTTTACGTTGATATAGTTAATAGTTACAATATTGAGTTTGTGTTGTTTACAATAGCTGTAACAAGCATAAAGACAGGCGTGTATTCACATTACATTGTTCGTTTTTTATAATAATTGTATTCCTATCAATTTCAGGTTGACAACACTCGTCTCCCAGTATGTCTGAGAAAAGAGATTTAATTAAAAAGCGAGGCAGCTTCAAGGGTCGTCTAACTGCTTTCGTCAACTTTCTGGACTCGCTCAAGGACAAAGAGTTATCAAGGTGTGATGTGTCTGAACTGCAGTTGCGTATGGGCAAGATCGAGTCGTTGTACGAACAATATGATGAGGTACAGTTACGTCTGGAGTGCTTTGTAGATGACCTTAAATTACAATACTCTGAGCGATCTGAATTCGAGTCTAAAGAGACTCCAATTCAGATCGATAAAGATTATAAATCCTTATCCAGAGCACAAAATATTCTTAGTGATTTTAATAAAGATAATAAATCGATGGAAAGCTGTAAAAGTACACATGCTAGCATGCATCAGCCGGTTAAGTTGCCAACGATTCAGTTACCGAAGTTTAGCGGATTGTATTGTAATTGGCTTGAATTCCACGACACCTTTACTAGCCTAATTCATAATAACGATGACATAGACGCAATTAATAAGTTTCATTACTTGAGAGCATCACTTGAGGGAACAGCTGCAGTGGTAATCAAATCTATTGAGTTTTCTGCAAATAATTATTCTGTGGCATGGAAGTTATTGTATGATCGATTTGATAATAAAGGGTTATTGGTACAGAATCATGTATTCGCATTATTCAATATCGAATCGATTTCAAAGGAATCTTCTGTAGCAATAAAAAGTTTAATCGATCAGTTAAATAAAGATTTGCGAGCATTAGAATCATTAGGGGAGCCCGTTAAATACTGGGACACACTATTAATTTATATTGTTACTCGTAAACTTGATCAAAAGACCTATTGTGAGTGGGAAGAGTGCTAAGGTAGGATGGATAAAGACAGCGCGATTACTTTTGACGCATTTATGCAGTTCTTACGTAATCGAGCTGATCTTATCGAGACCTTAGAACTAGTACGAAATAATTATTCCCAAACGACAGCTAAATCTGGCCCTAAGGTCAAGTCAATGGTAGCAACACAATCTCCTAATAGTTCTAGCACTGAATTAACTCAAAAATCATGTCCTAAATGCAATAACAACGATCAATTGTTAAACAATTGTCCACAGTTTCTCGCATTAAGCAATGACGATCGTCTCAAAGTACTACCAAGTTACAAAATATGTTTCAACTGTTTTCGTTCCGGGCACTTTGCTAACAAATGTAAAAAACCAGGTTGCAAACTATGTAAACGTAGGCATAACACGCTAATTCACGTAGATTCTAAGAACACTATTGCGAATACACTTAGTGGTAATTCGATGAACAACTTGTCTGCACCGTCTGCGTTACCGTCTGTTAACACTGATGCGATTAACGTAGCCTTGTCTGCAAACATTCCGTCTTCATGTCATACGCAGCGAGACGTGTTGTTATCGACCGCCTTGATCAAACTGCGGGACAACAATGGTTGTGAGCATCTCGTTCGCGCAGTACTCGATAGCGGTAGCACGTCATCATTCATTACGGACAGGTTGTGCAAAAAACTTAACTTAGTAACTAGCCAAATAAAAAAATCGATTCTTGGCATCAACAATGTCACTTCGCAAGTAGACAAAATATCTCGGGTACAGATTACGTAATTGGACGACAGTTTTGTGGTCGAACTTCATTGTTTTGTTCTGCCATACATTACAAGCCACGTACCGTGCCGTGAAATAAATATTTCTAATTTGAACATAACATCACGCCTGTAATCCCCGAAGGGTTAGGCAGAGGTGTACCCGTTATTACACCCACATTTCGCCAGTTATGTTTTTAGTCCCATGTAATAGGGGGCGAGCCTATTGCCATCAACCGGGCACAAATCCAGACTCCGAAGCTGCTACTGAGAAATTCCTGATGGAAAAACCCAATAACACTTTGCCCGACCTGGGAATCGAACCCAAGACCTCATGCACAGCAGTCGCGCTTGCGACCACTAGATCAACGAGGCAGTCATAATAACAATAAACAAACTAATTAATACAATAGTAATAATTAATAATGGTAATTTGAACATACCCTCAAATATTACTTTAGCTGATCCTACATTTTATCGCCCAGCTGATGTTGATATTTTAATTGGCGCTGATTTGTTTTGGGAGTTGTTAGGATCACGGAGACTAAAGTTAGGTACTGGAAAGCCTGTATTATTTGAAACCCGCTTAGGTTGGATAGTTTCCGGTTCAATCACTCAGAATTATATTTCACTGCTGTCAAATGACGTAAAATGTAATTATTCTAAAATTAGTTCCGATAGCGATAGTGACTGGGACAATCTTAAAACAGAATTGACAAAATTTTGGCAATTAGAAGAGGTGAATGCGAAATCGTCCCATTCTTACATGCCAGAAGAAAAGTCGTGTGAGGAACATTTCGTAAAAAATATGACACGACTATC
Organism: Hoplodrina ambigua; assembly: GCA_949774945.1. Classification (NCBI taxonomy): domain Eukaryota; kingdom Metazoa; phylum Arthropoda; class Insecta; order Lepidoptera; family Noctuidae; genus Hoplodrina; species Hoplodrina ambigua. The sequence continues at coordinate 19,707,604 of OX458964.1, forward strand.
TGATGATCGTTTTTGTGTTCGCATACCCCTTAAGAAACATCCTTCAATTTTAGGAAACTTAACTATAACTTTAAGTATAGCTCGCTGTGCTCTCTCTAGTATGAGAAGCAGTCTTTTACATGCCCCTCCCCACACCGTAATACAATATCCTAGTACCGACTGACACAGGCCAAAGTACACCATTTTTAAAGTGTCGAGATTTGCAGATTCCCTCAAGGACTTAAAAATATGTAAGAGACGGAGGGTTCTGGTGGTGAGAGCCTCAATTTGTTTATCCTATCTTAGTTCACTATCTATTTGTACACCCAGATATTTAACGCTGATTGTTCTGGTAAATTTAGGACAGTTGCATGATATGAGCGTACTAGAAGGGCCCTGGCACGAGTGAGCAATAATCGAGAACGTGTCTGATGGTGAGTTATTACTTCTTATAGCAAATGGTATGTAGGTGGATTTTAGTAGATTGAGTGTAAATAGATTCGAGTTTAGCCATGTCATTATGGTACTTAATGCAGACTCTGCTGCTGTTTTGACGCTATCCCAAGTAGGTCCATGTACTATTATCGCCGTGTCGTCAGCGTAAGTAAAAATTTTGCATTGTGGTAACTTTAAATTGCATAGGTCATTTATGTAAATTTGGAATAAACTGGACCCCAGAATGCTACCCTGCGGGACGCCGAAGGAAACAACTTCTTCAGCTCTGAGGTGAGTACTGATTTTAACACGTTGAGTGCGGTTTCTCAGGTAGTCTTTAAATATTTCAAGGGCAATTCCTCGTACACCAAGCAACTCCAGCTTAGAGATCAGTAGGGGAACAGAAACTGTGTCAAAGGCCTTGGCATTTAGTTTTGCTATCCAGGTTCTTCGCTACATGTTGCGTCAAGTCAAGTACTGCGTGTTCTGTTGATATACTTTTCCGGAAGTCGTACTGATTCTCAGCGATTATATTGAACCTATCCAAGAAATCTTTAAGGCGGTTGTTGAGTATCCTTTCCAGAAGTTTAGAAAGTACAGGTAACACCGATATGGGTCTATAGTTATTGACACAGTTTCTGTCTCCCCCCTTATGAATAGGATGCACTAATGCCTTTTTGAGGGCATCAGGAAAGACACCATTTTGCAAACAGCAGTTAAAAAGGTAAGTTATGTGAGGAACTAACACATTTTTACAGTTCTTTAATAGTAAAGGTGATATTCCGTCCCAGCCAACAGCACTGTCATTATTTAATTGAAGTATAAGTGACTCCACTTCGGCTTCATCTACATCTAGCAGAGCCAATGAGTTGATAGTGGGGTTGGAGATATTACAAGAGGACGATTGGTGTTTTGGGAGCAAGGGGGGTTGTGCACCGGATTGGATATTTGCCGCCAGGTTTTTGTCAACGTTAGCAAAGAAATGGCATATCTTGTTAACGGAAGAATAGGGATTATCACATAAATTTAGAAGCTCTTCGGGTATAGTTCGAGTTTTAGATGTGTTTGTAATATTCTTAATGGTTTTCCACAACTCTCTAGGATTGTTTTTCGTTCTCTCCAGTTCACTTTTTTCATATGAAATTTTCAACTTGCGAAGTAAGGAGTTAGAAGTGTGAAGTGGACTTATTATGAAGTTTATCACGGTTTTTCATACATTTTAGAAGACCCGGTGTTATCCACGGTTTTATAGTTCGTTTGCGTCTAGGGATTTTAATTTGTACCGAGTTATTTGATATTATAGATGTTATTATAGTGATGAATTTGTTCATGGATAGATTTGGATCGTTAGTTACATAAATATCTGAAAAGTCTGTGTTTAGTAGATTCTGCACAATAGCTTCATGATTTATACGGGTGGTAGTGTGTCGTAACTTTCGAACAAGTTTAGGGTGAGCAATAGATAAAAGAATGGGTCTATGATCGGTAATGTGGGAGTCCAGCACTAGTGTGGTAACAGGTAAGTTGGTTTTTAGGAATGTGTGATCTAGGTACTTGTCTAGCCGGGTAGGGAATAGGTGGGTAGGGAGAAGTCGGTGAGAAGCATCAAGCAATAAATATTCCAGGCTTCGCTGGTTTCTATTATCTTGACTTATATCGATACTAGCTGACCCGTGCCCACTTCGTTGGGCGGTAACCATTTTAACTTGCGATGAAATTATGAGTGTGGTTCGGTTAGTAGTGAGTGCTATGATTTATTTCCTGCCTAAAGACGCTGCGCGCGTTCAGCGCTAGATTCCCGAGCACGGGCCTGCGATGTTCTCTTTGGTTAGTAATCCGCAGTGAACGCTCGGAGCTAGATTCCCCAGCACGTGCTTGCGAAATATTTTCTCTATTCCTTAAGTGGCGCTGATGCTTTTCAAGAGCAGACTCTTCCGTACGGCGTACTCGAGCTGCTCTGGGATGTCTGACAGAAAAGTTATGATTTCCTTTTAGGCATGTTAAACAATCGCTGAAACTGTCCGATATCCTAAAAACAGAAATACCATGGGTAAATGGATAAAACGTCCGTACAAAGCATGTTTTAATGTGGTTCGTGAATGGACGGCGGCGTTTTGCGATTTAGTAATTTTATATTATCTTCGAAACTATTTAACCAATTGTCATACTGTTTCGGGCAAATCGTATCTCTATGATGTGCTTGTGATGATAATAATATTTTTTTCGATAAGGGGTAATATTCCGTTGTTTAAAAAATCGTCCAAAGGTAAGTACGTCAAAAAATACCTTTTTTTAACACATAAAAGCTAATATGTTTGCTAAAATATAAAAGATAGAAATATGGTGTCGCCGACTTTTTTGTAGAACTATTAAAGGCGGACCAGGTTGCCATACATTGTTTTCAATTATATTCAACTGTTAAGGCAGCGCATGCAAATAACTTTGTTGTAAAAGCAATTTTTTTCCGCCTGGCTTTACAAAAATTGAGATAGTTCGGCTAATATGCATGATATCTTTATAATTTATAGCCTATAGCACTCACGAATAATGTAGCTTTCTACCAGTGAAAGAATTTTTAAAATCGGTTCATTACTTCCGGAGATTACCCCCTACAAACAAACTTACAAACTTACAAACATACAAACTTACAAACAAATTTTACCTCTTTATAATATTAATATAGATTAAAATCCCCAACAAGAGCAACATTTGTAAAGGAGGATATTTCACTGTGGACGTGATTAAGACTTGCTAGAAATTTATCTTAATTTTCTTTCGAATTGTATGATGGCGATCGATAGACTGCCACCACTGCCAGCTTATTATCCAATTGACATACCAGGCAATTTCCACACTCAAATTCTGGTTCCCACACTGTACTTTTTAAGCTCTCTTTTATATAAAAAACTACGCCATCATTTTGATTAGAATTCGTTTTCGTACTGTATGATTGAAAACCATCAAGTTTAGGTAAATTAAATGTTTTACTGAGCCAGCTTTCGGTCAATATTATGATGTCATGATTTATACCAGTTTGGCTCAGTAATACTTGAAGTGAATCGAAATTTTTATTTATCCTGCGAATATTTATGTGTAAAAGATTTATATTGTTTGTGTCAAAAAGTTTAACATGTTTTTGGCAATTATCAGGGCTGCAGATAGCCGCATCTCCTACGCAGAGTTGGTCAAGGTCGTTGTTTATATTAATGATGTTAGCCATTGATCTATGTTGTTGATTACACAGAAATATTGTTTGAAATAAGGTGACTGAAAGTGTTTGAGAGAGTTATGTGCTATTAAGTAGTAAGAGCTTTGCTTTTTTGTGTGTATGGGAATTTTGTGCGTGTGTGTAGAGTGATTAAGGAGAATGTTTTTGTGCAGAGTGTTATTGAAGTATATAAGTTAGTGATTGAATTTATTGTAACATGAGAAGTTGTGTAACAAATAATTAGTTCTTATACAAAAAGAGTAAAAAAGATAATTTTTAGGGCAATTAAATACCAATAAAGTAGCATGCAATAATGATAACTTATACAAATAAAAAGATGTTGCGTAATTAGATACGGTTAGTCACAGGATATTACTGTTGAGTACCTGGAAGCATTTTTCGGAGTTTATTAACTGTTGTTTGTCGCCTTCAGCTTTGCGTAAAAAAATATTACCATTTGCGGTCCAGCAGTATTGGTAAGAGTTTTGTTTAGCGAATTCTCGAGCCTGATAGAATAGTTTCTTGGAACTGGCGGAAAGTTGTTCTTCAACGTATATAGGTTTTCGTTCTCCCGTCATTCCAAGAAGTTTCGTATTTAGCTTATTTTCTTTCCCTTTTCCTCTGTTATACGACCGGACAGCTGTTATAAGAGCTTGCTTCTTTTTTACTGTAGTGAATTCAACTAATACGGGGCGCGGAGTGTTTGAGGTGGCTATCTTACCCGGTAGTCGGTATATGTCGCGGAAATCAGATTCCGCTATGCTTAACCCAACAAGTTCGCCGATATTGCATACGGTGTTGGTTAGACTATCAGTATTTTCCAAACTTTCCAGCGGAATATTACGAAGTTCAATGCCCGACCCACGAGTCATTCGCTGAAGATCTGAAATCTTTTGTTCAAGACTTTGAATATAAGAGTGTTGTTCCTGGCGTTCCCTTCTCAAATCTTCCACTTCTTTCTTTATATCTTCAAATTTCTGGTTCATGAAGGTTGAATAGACTTGATCATTTCTTCATTTCCGAATTTCGGTATTAGAAGACTGAATCTTGACATTTTGGCCCTTTATTTCACTAATATCGGAAGCCAATTTGGACATAATAATAATAATAATAATTTATTTCATAAAAAGGAGATTGTAGTACATGAGGCATACATAGAGTTACACATAATATTTAAGTTTGAACCATGTCAATTACAATCTGGTGGGTGAAGTTCCGCTTTCCTAGCTAGGTTATAGAATAACCTGTATTAAGGAATAACGGTCCTTGTCCCTTACAAGAGGTTACAATAAACTAGTTCAATATTAATTTCCAATTTATGTATACAACAATGCTTATAATTATTGTAAAACGTGCGTATGGGTGTGAGGGTGTGTGTGTGAGTGATTGTATGTATGTAAGTGGTGATAGTGTGTGTATGTAAGTGAAAGGGTGAATGAGAATGTATGTGTTTGATTTGATTTAAGTCGTGCTTGGTAATATTAGATTTGTCACTGTCACTGAGTGAGATAATTTTCTGTTTCATCATAGCTTATATTTTGAAGATGTGAACGTAGAATCTTTTTACATTTAAAGTTAGATAATCCGTAGATCAAACAGATTTTGTTAAATTTATTGTACAGGGAGGGGCCTAGGTAGTTACAAAATCTACTTGCAAATGATGTTCGTAGTTGTGGAAGAGTGCAAATTAAGTCTTTCCTACGCTTTGTTACTGTTTTATAAGGGGTTTTACGGTGCTGTAGAAGAACTGTTTGAAGGATGAAGTGCTGTCGAACGTTAAGTACATGACAACTACTATACAATAGATCAGTAAGGAACATGATAGGTCTAGAGGTAGCTACCTTCAATACCGCTCTGTGTGCGATTTCAAGTGGTTTTAGTAAAGTTTTCACAGCACCACCCCAGCTTGTGATACAATATGTAACAATAGATAAGCACAAGGAAAAATAAACTACACGTATTATGTTTGGATTCGCGATACTTCGAAGGGTTTTAAATAAATAAATCAACTTGCGGACTCTACTGGTAAGTTGGTTAATTTGAGTTTTAAAATTAAGATGTTTGTCTATATATACTCCTAAATATTTAATGTGGTCGACTATAATTAAGGATGGGCAGAGGCAGGAGGCATTTCCTTGTAAACACCTGTGTTTGTGGGCTTTGATAGATAGAGGAAAAGTTGGCTGGGTGGCGGGACTAATTGAATAAGTAATAATGTTAGTTTTGGAGGTGTTGAGTGTTAGTGAATGAGAGTATAGCCAATTTAAGGCTTTGTTGAAACCAGACTGTGCAAGGTGCTCAAGATCCGACCAGGTGTCAGCAACAAAGGTTATAGCAGTATCGTCTGCAAACGTTACTATCTTGGCGTTTGGAATGTTAAGGTTGCATAGGTCGTTTATAAAAACTAGAAAAAGAGTCGGACCCAGTATGCTACCTTGGGGTACTCCGTAATATATCGGAAGCTCTTCGCTTATATGGGTATCTATGGTAACCATTTGAGCGCGATCCGTCAGATAGTTTCGGAAAAGTTCTAATTGTAAACCCCTGACACCAATCCTTTCCAGTTTTTGTAGAAGCATAGAAATTGGGACAGTGTCGAAGGCTTTCGCAAGATCTATAAACATAGTTAGCACCCTTTTATTTTTGTCTAAGTTATGTACTATATTGTTAAGTAAAACTTGTACTGCGTCTGTGGTAGATTTACCTTTACGAAAGCCAAATTGCTGTGCGGATATTAAATGGTAATGTTCAAGGTAATTGACCAGTCTTTTATTGATGAGTCTTTCGAGTACCTTTGACACGGCACTCAAAACTGCTATTGGGCGATAGTTACTAGGCTCCTTCCCGTCCCCTCCCTTAAAGACCGGATGAATTATAAAAGATTAAAAATGTGCCTTAGGATGGGTGAAAGAGTAATTGCGTATTTTTTTAGAAAGTATGGTGTGATGCCATCCCATCCAGTGGCAGCATTAGACCGTAACGAATTAATGACAGTAGTAACTTCTTCGGGATCAACACGGTCTAGAACAAAAGAAGTAGCTGATAGGGGATTGAGCTTATCTTGTGGCAAAGCCAATGCTTGATTGTCTCTATCTTTTATAATGTCATGAGCAAGCTTTTCGCCTATATTAACAAAATATGAATTAACGCTATTACATGATTGTGTAGGTGATAGTGACAATGAAAGTAATTGTGTAGCTGTGGTGTTAGTTTTAGTAGTATTGGTTACACATTTGATGGTATCCCATAAGGTTTTTGCGTTATTACCTGCCCTAGCTAATTCTTGAGTGTCATACAGTCTTTTTGCTTTCTTTAAAATATTAACACAAAAATTTCTGTATCTCTTATAAGTAATATTAATTATTTCATCATCCGGAGATTTTTTTACTTTTTTATGAAGCGCATCTCTATTCCTAATACACCGCAATAAGCCAGGCGTAATCCAGGGCTTTAAAATCCTTTTTTTAGAAGCAACTTTTTTGATTATCGTATTATCCGAAATAGCAGAACTAAGAAGTTTTAAAAAGTTAGCAGTAGCGGTATTGGCGTCTTTTTCGTCGTAAAGAGGCCTAAAATCCAATTGCCTTACACTTTCATCAAGCCCTTCATAGTCTGTCTTTGTAACTGTAGAACAAGCTGCTATTGTCAGGCCTTGGTTCTGGATGCATAATAAAGTGGAGAAGTGATCGGTAATTGTGGAACTATAGACAAAAGTTCGAGTTTGACTCTTTGTTCTTAGAATTGTGTGGTCTAAACAATTGTCACCTCTGGTTGGAAGAAAATGGGCGGGGAGATAACCATGAAAAGCAAGACAGTCTAAGTATTCGTGATAACGCATGTCAAGTGTGTTTGATTTTAAATCTATATTTATGTCACCAGTTATTATTACAGATTTAAATGCATGAAGCGATGAGAGAATATTATTGAGGGCAGCTATGAAACTCCGTATACAGTCAGCAGATGAAGAGCGATATATACACAGTATTGCCACCTCAGAACCGATCTTTATAATAAGACCAGAGGCAGATTGGCAAAAGTCTGGTTCTTCACAAGAAGCTATCAAGTTTGACTTGAGATATACTACAACACCATCACTTTGGTTTTTGTGTTTAGAAGTCTTAAATATATTATAGTTCTGCATAATTGGAATATTACAGTTACTAGCACACTGTAACCAGCATTCGGTCAATACGATTAAATCGCAGTCAAAAGAGATGCGGTGGAGGAGGGTTTGAAGACTTAAAAAGTTACGAGTAATAGATCGAATATTTTGTGACAAAATTTTGATGTACTTTTGCGGATGCAATAGTATCAAATGAGTATCTTCAGGTGTACATGTATGAGTTATTGACACAGAAAGCTGGTCAATATTGTCAATTACTTGGTTAATGGCAGCCATTGAAATGTTTTAAATACGGGCAAAACTGTGATGATAATGAGGGCAGTTAATTTTCCATAAAGTGTTAAGTTTAATTGTGACTGTATTAGAATATACACTGTATACTCTGTATACACTGTGTTTATGTACTGTATATTGTTTCGGTAGGACAGTGACTGGAGAGAAACCATGAATGGACAGCGTGGTTGTGCAAACCAATAGTTGAAATGATTGAGTGGTTGTGTGAATGTAGGGTGTGTAAAGTGTTGTGAGTGCGTTGTAAAGATGATGCAATAACAATGTATACATTAAAAACCAAAAGTAGGAAGACGGAGTTTAAAAATATTGAGGCTAAACAAAAACAATAGAAAAACATCTTATAGTTACGTAGTCATGCATTGTTGTCTAAGGGCAGTTGCTTTAGTTGTTCTTCATTTTTAATCACTATGGATTGGCTATCTGACGACGACGTGTGTTTCTCAAAAAGGGAATCCTTTTTGAGAAACACACGTCCGTTCGATGACCAGCAATAACTGTATTGATGAGACTTGGCGAATAATCTGGTTAAGTAAAACAGCCGCTTAGAGAGTGGGGTCAGCTGCTCGGCAATGTAGATAGGAGTTTTTTGTACGTTGTTGAAGTTAAGATAGGTGGAGTTTACTTTATTACTAGCATTCGATTTGTTATAGTTTTTTACGGCAGTAAGGAACTTAGTTTTCGCGAGTGTATTTGAAAACTCAACTGATATATTTGATGTCAGAGCTTCCTTTTTAGACGGTTGTCTGGTTATGTCACGAATACTGGATACCTCCATATCGGCTTCTGAGTGTTTTGACAGGTGGATCATAGTGTCAAACAACATTATCTTTGTCTCCTGAGTCCTTTTGGGAACATTGCGTATTTCTACGGACGTTTTAATGAGGTTACGATCTAGATATTCTATCTTCTCCTCTAACGTAGACACCTTGATCGCCATTGAGCTGCGTTCTTTTTCAAGACTCGTTATTTTATCCTCTACAATCGTTAACTGGTCTGAAATACCATTCATGGGTTTTTTCGAGTTCAGTATTGGTAGCCTTGATCTCAGTGTAGTGATTCTTTATTTCAATGAAATGGTTCTCTAATTTATCAAGGCGGGAATTTTGGGAACTAATCATTTCAGCAAGCATCCTCTTAATCTCCTTTTTTAATGCATCTAATTCTTCACCAGTATCCCCACCTGATAGGCGCCTGCGTTTGGCTCGTTGTGTTATGTTACCTTCGATGCTGGTGTCTGCATAATATAGTTTCTGGATGACAGATTCTGACCGAGACGGATATAGGATTAGGAGGAGTTTTTGGTGGTGTTTTAAACATTGTTTGCGCCACACACAATATTTGTTAGCGCAAGATTTGATTGTACCACACAGAATAGTTGCTCGCTAATCGCTATCGCGCATAAATTATGGCAAGCGACAAGTATAAACTTAACGAGCGCTGCGTCAGTTTGTTTGACTGTGTGCGTAGCGTGATCGCGAAGCCACGTGCGGGTGCGCTGCTTGACTCCGCCCACTTTATTGCGTTCACCCGAGTTGGTCTCCTTGTCACTCGCGTACGTTGCGTACGCGTTTACTACTTTGTAGTTATGCGCGCCTGGTATTTAAACGAATTTAATTTTGCGTTTATTTCCAAAATATATACTATTTAAATTGTAAAAAATAAAATAAGTTTATACGGAAGGCACGTCTACTCGCTTTCGCGGTCCGGAGGGAAGGGGATAATAGAAGTCTGCTCCGCCAAAAATTTAGACATATTACTATCTTGTTCCACTTTCCAGGCAGCTTGGTTTTCCTGTAAATTTAACGAGGTCAACCGTGTCCCGCTTTGAGGCGAGTTGTTCCCACGTGGACGTTTGCTCCTACTCATGTTTACATAATCACAATCATTTTGGAGAACTGCTGTGGCTATATCTGATTCTGATTTAGCTTGAGGGGTTTTTGGCGGGGTGCGCTTCAGCAGAGACATAATTCGTAGATATAATAGTAAACAAAAGAACCAACTCACAGAAACGGTTTGCAACTAATTGTACTCAATACCGGGAGAACCGCGTAGCCGATGAGTCGTAGCTAGGGTGTTCGTAGCAGACACTCCGTTGTAGCACTGTAGCACTCGTAACTCGCGGCGCTGGGATGACGTCAGCAGCACGTAGCACTGGTAGCGTTGTTTTATCGATGCTCGCCGCTGTCTCGGTGGCGCGTTGCGCCGGCGCACGGATCCAGGCTCGGAGGGGCGTGGGTTTGAATCCAGCAATCACAGCAATTTTTCGGAATCCAATTTGGATGTTGTTTATAAAAATATTGATGTCTCGCTCTAGGACTGCCCAGTGGGAGGAGCCGCCCGTAATAGATTCTTAAGGAGAGACAAGGAATCGAAATTTGGTAAAGATGACCAATCACAGAATTTAGTTCAAAAATAGTGGACTGACAACCGACAAGCGTCCACACTGTACGACGTTCCACGGTCGAGTTTCCTATAAGTCTGACAAAGTCTTCGACTGGGCACACAAAGCGTGACATATTATCCGTAATTGCGCGCATTTTTGACCCCCTAGGACTACTGGGTCCTATTGTTATTTTCATGAAGGTGCTACTACAAAAAATGTGGTTCGATAAATTATCGTGGGATCAACCATTACCTATTGATATTCGTAAACAATGGGATATTATTATTAAATGTTTGCCTCTTTTAAATGATGTTCGTGTACCGCGACTTGTAGTTTCCAATTTATGCATGGAGTTGGAACTCCATATCTTCACAGATACATCTGAGTCTGCACACGGTGCTTGCGCTTACATTCGCAGTGTTAATGGGTCCGGTAAGTATATGACTCGCTTGTTAATGGCAAAAAGTCGAGTAGCACCCATCAAGCCTACAACTATCCCGCGACTGGAGTTGTGTGGTGCGGTAGTCGGTTCTCGTCTATGAAGGTGCTGAGCTCACTTCGCGTGAAGATCAGTCGGGTCTATTGTTGGACTGACTCCACCATCGTGTTGGGATGGTTACATATGATGCCTTCCAAACTTCAGCTCTTTGTACGCAATCGCGTTGCTGAAGTTTTAGAGAAGGCGGGCAATTGTACTTGGCGACACGTCCCAACAGATCAAAACCCAGCAGACCTAATATCTCGTGGTATGGATATTGGTGATCTGCAAAGTTCACAACTGTGGTGGCATGGACCAGATTTTTTAGAATTAGACCCGTCTGAATGACCTTCTCATATTACGAGTCCAGAGCTACAGTCGCTACCGGAGATTCGACCTACTGTAGTGTTAAATACTGTCATTAACAATAACAGCACAGATGTTGGCATTGATTTTAGTCGTTTTGCAAATTACTCACGGCTTGTACGTTCTGTTGCTTATCTTTTGCGATTCATTAATTCATGTAAAAAACATTACCCAAAAACAAATTATTTGTCGAATGATGAGATACGAGATACACACACCGTTGTCATTATTAACAGTCAGATTCAGTCATTTCTCAAGTATCAATTACTTTTACATAATAAAACCTTACCTAATAAGAGCGCCCTTCTAAAGTTTAATGTTTATTTGGACGATAAAAAAATAATGCGCGTAGGAGGACGTCTCGATAATTCTAGTTTTGCCTTTAGTAAAAAGCACCCTATTTTGTTACAGTCCACTCATCAATTTACTAAATTATTATTTAACGTGGAGCATAAAAGGTTGCTGCACGCCGGCCCACAGTTGTTACTCGCTTCTATTAGGGAATCGTACTGGCCAATAGGAGGTCGCAACTTGGCGAGGGCCTGTTATCATAAGTGTGTTCTGTGTCATCGTATAAAGGGTAAGATTGTACCTCCCTTAATGGGTAACTTCCCAAAGAACGCCTTCGTCCAGGTTATCCCTTTGAGAGCACAGGCGTTGATTATGCCGGCCCGATTATGTGTGCAAGCCGTCAAGGTCGTGGATGTAGGTTAGTAAAGGTGTACGTTGCTATTTTTATTTGCTTCACAACCAAGGCCATTCATTTGGAGCTCGTTGGCGATTTAACTAGCAATAGTTACTTGCAGGTTTTGTACCGATTTATTGCTCGGAGAGGTAAACCCGTAGATATCTTTTCAGATAACGGTACCTCATTTGTCGGCGCGTACAACGATCTTTCCAACTTTTTAAAATGTAACAGTTCGTCCTTGGGTGAAAGTGCAGCGAATGACGGAATCAGGTTCCATTTTATACCTGCCTACACCCCCCATTTTGGTGGACTCTGGGAGGCGGGTGTGAAGTCAACCAAGTACCACCTTCAAAGAGTGTTGGGAAATTGTAATTTGACTTACGAGGAGCTGTACACCACGCTGATCAAGATTGAAGCCGTATTAAACTCTCGTCCACTGACACCGTTTTCTTCAGATCCCGCAGATTATGCACCGCTCACGCCGGGACATTTTCTTGTTGGGCGGCCTTTGACTTCCCTGCCTCAACCTGACTACCAGAATCACTCTGCCAACCATCTGTCTCGTTACCAGACGATCGAGCAACTCCGTCAGCATTTCTGGAGCAGATGGAGCAAGGAGTATGTTGCGGAGTTACAAACACGTAGCAAATGGCGTTCCTGCAAGGATGGTCTGAAGCTCAACTCCTTAGTCGTGATTAAGGAGGATAATCTTCCTACTCTGAAGTGGAGACTTGGACGAGTTGTGGCAGTTCACCCGGGAACAGATGGCGTCACCCGTGTCGCTGACATCCGAACGTCTACTGGAGTAGTCCGTCGGGCATTCAACAGAATCTGCCCATTGCCTGTGTCTGCGGAATCTGGTTGAAACCGGTTGTTTCAACGCCCGGGGAAATGTTGGCGCCTACAAAAATCGTGTAGCAATAATGCGTCTAATTAACATGTTTTGCATCCAATGTGTGACGATATGAATTGATGTCACCTTGAAACTGACTTGATGTCACCTTGAAACTGACTTGTCTTTTAAACTCCATACTGTTAACACCTTATTAAATTTTTAATTAGCTTATTTTCATCTCATGTATAGTAGGTAGCGTCTACGAGTGGCGTGTGGACGCGCAGCGCCGGGGCGAAACCCCGCTCCCGCGGCAAATCGCGGCACTGCGGAGTGAGCTCCGGTGCGATCTCATGGCGGAATGGGAGATGCGACTGTCGCAACCCAAGTTCGGGCACGCCGCAATCGCGGCGATAAGACCCCTCTTTGAGGAGTGGCTGGAGAGGCGCTACGGCGTCCTCACCTACCGCCTGACGCAGGTCCTCACCGGACACGGTTGTTTCGGGAGGTTCCTGTGTCGGATAGGGCGGGAGGAAACGCCCGGGTGTCACCACTGTGTGGATCGCCCGGAGGACACGGTGGAGCATACGGTGCAGTACTGCCCCGCTTGGGCAGGGCACCGCCGTGTCCTCACGGAGGCGATAGGCGGCGGCGACCTCTCGCGTCCGGACCTGGTTCAGGCCATGCTCCGGGGCGAGAGGGAATGGGATGCAGTCACCTCCTTCTGCGAAGCAGTAATGCTAGCGAAGGAGGAGGCGGGCCGCGTGAGGGAGAGAACCACCTCACGTCCCAGCCGCCGCGGGAGACGCCCAGGGCGTCGGACGTCGCGAGGCGACATCCGGCCACCGTAGGCGCGGGCTTGCGGACGGCGAGTAATGGGTAGCTCGCCGTCCGATCAAGGACCAAGCCCGGGTCGACGGCGCGTTCTGTTCGCGCGCGCCTCAAAGAGCTGTCAGCACAGGGACGGGGCTCCCAACGGGGCCAACGCCTGCCGGGGTTGCGGGACGTCTTAACAGGATACCGTGGCCCCGGAACGTAAAGGGCAACAGAAGGAACAGGGTGGCTTTTTAGTCAGTAAAAGTCTGACAGTCCCTTCCACCCCACCCAGGGAGGAAGGAGTCATTTGATGATTTTTACCACCTAAAAAAAAAAAAAAAATGTATAGTAGGTAAGAGATTTTTGCTTTAAAGTTACTCTTAGTGTGAAATATGAACTGGTTGCTTGTGGGTTCTTTATAATTCACTTAGGATTTGCCCATATTTAGAAAAACAACAATTTAAATTATAAATTATTTTATTATTATGCATCTTTTCAAGATTGTCCAAAAAACATCATAGATATATATTGAAAAAAATACATAGAAAGAAAGAAAAACTGTTTATTTACAAAAAAATGACTAGTTGGTATTAAGTCTAAAAAACCAAAAGCAAAAAAAAATACAAATAAGAAATATGTGCCACTACCGCGCGAAATAGCATTAATAGCATAGCATATCAATAGCATTTCACATAATTGTCTTGTCATGCAATCAGCCTAGCAGGTTGTTCATATTTATAGGTAAAAATAAAGAATACAACAATTTATTACCTAATTATTAACATAAGAAATATATATTTTTAAAAACTAGGTATACATATATTTTATTAATTATTAGCTGACCCGTGCCCACTTCGTTGGGCGGTAACCATTTTAACTTGCGATGAAATTATGAGTGTGGTTCGGTTATATATAGTGCTATGATTTATTTCCTGCCTAAAGACGCTACGCACGTTCAGCGCTAGACTCCCGAGCACGGGCCTGCGATGTTCTCGCGCTCTGGCTAGCGATCCTCTGCGAGCGCTCAGCGCTAGACTCCCTGTCCCATGTTGCAGATATGTACATGCTGCCTTAAATCACTGAGACGCTGCGCACGTTCAGCGCTAGACTCCCGAGCACGGGCCTGCGATGTTCTCGCGCTCTGGCTAGCGATCTTCTGCTAGCGCTCAGCGCTAGACTCCCTGTCGCTTGTTGTAGATACATGCTGCCTTAAATCACAGAGACGCTGCGCACGTTCAGCGCTAGATTCCCGAGCACGGGCCTGCGATGTTCTCTTTGGTTAGTAAGCCGCAGTGAACGCTCGGAGCTAGATTCCCCAGCGCGTGCTTGCGAAATATTTTCTATATTCCTTAAGTGGCGCTGATGCTTTTCAAGAGCAGACTCTTCCGTACGGCGTACTCGAGCTGCTCTGGGATGTCTGACGGAAAAGTTATGATTTCCTTTTAGGCATGTTAAACAATTGCTGAAACTGTCCGATATCCCAAAAACAGAAGTACCATGGGTAAATGGATAAAACGTCCGTACAAAGCATGTTTTAATGTGGTTCGTGAATGGACGGCGGCGTTTTGCGATTTAGTAATTTTATATTATCTTCGAAACTATTTAACCAATTGACATACTGTTTAGGGCAAATCGTATCTCTATGATGTGCTTGTGATGATAATAATATTTTTTTCGATAAGGGGTAATATTCCGTTGTTTAAAAAATCGTCCAAAGGTAAGTACGTCAAAAAATACCTTTTTTTAACACATAAAAGCTAATATGTTTGCTAAAATATAAAAGATAGAAATATGGTGTCGCCGACTTTTTTGTAGAACTATTAAAGGCGGACCAGGTTGCCATACATTGTTTTCAATTATATACAACTGTTAAGGCAGCGCATGCAAATAACTTTGTTGTAAAAGCAATTTTTTTCCGCCTGGCTATACAAAAATTGAGATAGTTCGGCTAATTTGCATGATATCTTTATAATTTATAGCCTATAGCACTCACGAATAATGTAGCTTTCTACCAGTGAAAGAATTTTTAAAATCGGTTCATTACTTCTGGAGATTACCCCTACAAACAAACTTACAAACTTACAAACAAATTTTACCTTTTTATAATATTAGTATATTAGTATAGAAAACATCATGCACGTTAGAAAAAATCTTCATATATCTAAAATAGTGTCATCATATCAAATATTTAAAAAAAAATAGTGATAGACATAATTTTAATACTAGAAATAAGGACAAATTAAATCAACCAAGTTTCAGATTGGCAAAAGTACACACTTCTTTTATGGGGTACTGTGTAAAATCTTATAATAAAATACCACTCGATATTCTCCAACTAAATGAGAGAAAATTTAAAACTTGCATAAAACGCACACTATGTAGTCGAGCATATTATAAGTTAGATGATTATATCACGGACAAAAATGCTTGGCTAAATGCTAGTCCTGCTCCACAGCTACTCGGGCTCACAAATTAGAATTGTTTTTAAGAGAATGATATTTCTTACCCTCTTTTTTGTCGAGCTGAATAACTTGTACAGTTATCAGTACGATTACTTTTTCTTTTTTTACATATAACAGTCATCTAACGTATACGGACACTGAAAGTGTTAGTATTGTATCATTTAATATCATTTATTTCAATTTTGTAAATGTGAGTACCATGGAGCGTTTTATTTTATTTACTGAGTTACTATGTGCTTTTACTAATGAGCATGGCAGTTGAGAGCTTGTCATGCTCACTTAAATGTCTCGCTGATGGTGGCGCGTGTGTTGGATCATTTGGTTCCCTCCATGATGGTTGAGCTAGGTGGTGCTGATCCGTCATGCTCGTGAACGGGTGCTGTCAGTTGGGATTGGTCAGCTCTTAACTGCTATGGCTTACATCTTTAGTTTTATTATTTTTTACTACGGTTTTATATTCATCTTCATTGTGATCACATGTAGAATCAACAAGAATTATGTAACCAGGATTTTGTAAAAACCTAATTTAAAAGAGTGCCGTGGAGTTTCTTGCTCGTTCTTCTCCATAGAGGCCTACCTCCGTTTTGGAACGAGCAACTAGCTTCAACTTTCGGCCTAACTGACCGACTCCTTGACAATTCAAAAGTGCCTGTAAATGGTTTAATTGAAATAAATGTTTTGACTTTGACTTTGAAAAAAAACATCAAATTCTTGTGCGAAATTGCGAGTAGGTGTAAATGGGCTTTCTTGAAATGTGGCTATCATATTAGCCAATTGCCCTTCGTTGATAGCCCGAGGTCGAGGTGCACGGACGCGCTGAGTTAGATTTTCTCCTTCTTCATATCTACGCACCCAACGGCGCACTGTGGTTCTCTGTAAAAAAAAGTAACAATTAGGTTTTTGATCAGTTTTTTTTGTGTTAAGTGGAAAGATTATATATAAATTTTATAGCAAAACAATTTTTTTATTTTTTATTTTCGCTATGGTTCAAAAGTTATTTCAAAATAAAAAATTACTTTGGGAGGTTCCTGTGTCGGATAGGGCGAGAGGAAACGCCCGGGTGTCACCACTATGTGGATCGCCCGGAGGACACGGTGGAGCATACGGTGCAGGACTGCCCCGCTTGGGCAGAGCACCGTCGTGGCCTCACGGTGGCGATAGGCGGCGGCGACCTCTCGCGTCCGGACCGTCACCTCCTTCTGCGAAGCAGTAATGCTAGCGAAGGAGGAGGCGGGCCGCGTGAGGGAGAGAACCACGTCACGCCCCAGCCGCCGCGGGAGACGCCCAGAGCGTCGGACATCGCGAGGCGACATCCGCCCACCGTAGGCGCGGGCTTGCGGATGGCGAGTAATGGGTAGCTCGCCGTCCGATCAAGGACCAGGCCCGGGTCGACGGCGCGTTCTGTTCGCGCGCGCCTCAAAGAGCTGTCGGGGCCAACGCCTGCCGGGGTTGCGGGACGTCTTAACAGGATACCGTGGCCCCGGAACGTAAAGGGCAACAGAAGGAACAGGGTGGTTTTTTAGTCAGTAAAAGTCTGACAGTCCCTTCCGCCCCACCCAGGTCGGAAGGAGTCATTTGATGATTTTTACCTCCTAGAAAAAAAAAAAAAAAGTACCGAAAACCCCTGAATAAACACGAGCGCGCGTGATGTCATAACGTTTAGCTGCCAGACGAAGTAAGTAAACATTATGAAGTCACAACTATAGTCTCGTGATATTTTTTGAAATTCAATAGGCTCGCCCCCTGTAATATGGGACTAAAAACATAACTGGCGAAATGTGGGTGTACTAATGGGTACACCTCTTCCTAACCCTTCGGGGATTACAGGCGTGATGTTATGTTATGTTATTTTTTGAAATTTTTATCAATTTTTATTTGTTTATAATTAATTGAAATATTTTTTTTTAAGTTTTTGCATTAAATATCAATATTATTAATGATATATTAAATACATAAAAAAATCCCATTTAGCATCGAATTGTCACATAATATAGGAATTAAACAATACATTTCTAGCAGTATGCAAAAGGATTAAGTTATTATTAATTAAACTCCAACTTTTTAAATATCTACTTAAATAACATTGTTATCTGTATTTTATATGGGTAGTTAAACCACAAACAGATATTTAACAATGGCATTGTAGTAAATTCCAACATTGTGTAAAACTCTCCCAAACAAATTTGTGCATTATTGTTAACGACTTAAAATGAAGGGTCATTGTTTAAGTAGGTGTTGAAAGATTTGTTATCGGGTCATAAAATGTCCAACCTATGGCTTTGAACGCGCCGATATAAAAAAAAGGAAGGAAAAAACAAACCTCTTTTTAAATTAATATTTTTAATATTATCTAAACGTAATTTCTTATTTTATTGCAAAATTCTAAGTCATATAGTATTATTATTTATCGTTAATTAGCGATTTACTTCGACTTCGCACGAGTCTTACAAATCTCTAAAATGCTCGGCTTTGCTCTATAATAATTTGCATGCGCATAAATACCTTCCAAAAAATGAGAGTGAAAACCCATATCAAAATCCGTTGCATTGTTTAGAAAAAAATAGCGGAGAATCAGACAGACAGATAGAAACAGCGACTTTGCTTATACTACGAGTATTTAGAGACTCGAGGTAGAGATTTGATATGAAATATGTTCGCAGTCAGCAATCGTTAATATATTTGTGTATTTCTTTTACACAGAAACGCATAATACACGATTTCGTAAGAATAAAATTTCTAATAACAACAACACATATACGACATATAAAAAATGCATGTAGGTTCTTTTAGGCATTCAAATATAATATGTGAATTAATAAAAATTTGTTTGTAACCTACCATTTATCTATAAAACTCTGTTGTCGGGCCGACGGCGACGTTGGCGTCGGCTCGCGAAACAATAACTTTTAATTGGGTCTGTGAATTACGGTGACAGAAGAAAAAAAAAATGAGTTCTATATAATAATGCAAACAATAAATATATAGCTCAGTAAAGGAAACCAACATGCACTTCATTAATTTCTATCTCTAGATAAAAAAAAATAACTTACTTGTAGATTTAACTCTAGCGCAATTTGGGATACCTATATTTAATCCTTGTCTATGCAAGACAATGATTTCATTTCTTTCTTCCTGATTAATAATAATAATAATAATAATAAATCCTTTATTTTCAGGCTACTTTGGCCCATAGATAAATACCTTACAGACTAACATATATATCATAATAGTACAAAGTGTGTTAGTGTATAAACTTAAAACTATGTTAGTAAAACACACTTCACTCAAGCACTGTCTTTGTGCGATCGTGTGGCACTTGTCCGCGGAAACGACGGAACATAACACCTTGCGGCCAAAAGTCCTCTGCCATGACGAGGTGCAGGTAGCAAGTAGGTACTCGCACCACGAACGCCTTGAAGTTGACATTGCGGCGCGATTCAAGCAACTGCACTCTCGGCCTGTATTTGGTCCTTTGGCATACGTACTCCACAATGTCCTCGGCCTTAGTGGTATAGTGTAGGCGGGAAATATACACGGGAGTGTTCGGCTGGGCGGCTCGAACAGGGAAGTCGGGCTTGATAGGAGCTGTGCCGCAGCGGTTCTTGTTGGTACTTTGTCGGCGCTTCTTCCTCTGCACCGTCACAAAACCATCATCATCAGCCCGGTTCGATGCCTTTTCAGGCACGGGCTTCTTTGTGGGAGCGTTGGCGAAGTCGTTAACTCTCACAGGCGCTTTAGACACAGAAATACGCAGACGCAGACGCAGATTAAAGGAGAATGACCACGACAATATGGACCACGGTACAGAGTTGCGTCAATTCCAAAGTTGTTTTAGATGGTTTATAAATTAACCAAATAACCATCTACAATTGCCATTTTGGAATCAAAACCCGCATTTCCAAGTTTTTTTAGAAAACGTAACTTAACCTCAAAATGGAAATATCCGTCGTGTATAGAGGTAAGTTTATAGGTCGTAGTTTGGAGAGCAGATTAATAAGCATATCTGATGGGATAGAGACTTAAATAAATGAGTACCTTGCCTTTATATTTCCTGTTAAAACAGTTACAAATGCAAAAAAGGAGAGCTGTAAAAACAATAGAATTCAAAGAGATCTTTAATTTGATCCAGTGACACTGGTAGCACTTTGAACATGTAGGTAGGTATATAATCAATAACAGTATAGTATAATCATATCTAACCCTTACAGTAAGTAGGTATAGGAACAGCGAATGACTTCATTCATCATTTTCATTAAAAAAATCATCTAAATAAGATGCTGGAGCAGTGATATCATTGTATCGAGCCCAACTCAAAAACCACACCACTGTCATTATGTGAGCACAGCAGCCAACAGTTCGCTTACCAACAAGGCAGTTGCAACAATAACCTACTATGGCTTGTAATGTATTTGCTACAGCATCGTCTCTGCTTATTAATAAATACGTGTAATATATATGACTGTTCACATGCCTGGATTTAATCCTACCTCTTAACGAATAGTTATTTAGGCCTAAAATCAGAGGAATATCCTCATCAATTTCAGTATTCACTTCCACTGAATTGATTTGAATCATGCTGCTGTTGCCTCTGTAATTCTCTCGTAGCTGATCTCCAACATGCAGCACATACACGTCCCATTCTGGAAACCTAAAAAATTAGGTGCTTAAATATTTTTTCTGTTAGCCCAAGTAGACAGATTCTGTATTAGACATTCCATATTCTCAATAAGATACTAATAAATATTTACCAAGTGCAGTGGAACCAGTCTCATTAAAATGTTTCTTTCTTGTCGATCATGTCCCACAGGGTATGTTCTTGGTGCTCGTAAAATAGAATTTCCACAAGGAAAGCAGATTCTTCATGTCCAAGAGCAGGCAAAGGCATAGTACTTCCTTCGCTCATTGTGTAACTCGATTTTGAAGCAGTCCAAAACACTCGGAACAAATTATACTTCCTGGAGACAGCTGCAATCAAAAAAATATATTTGAAATAAAATATAAAAAAAAGGTCATTAGAATATAGTATAATAGAATGAGCAAAGGAATGTCACAATCACTGACTTCAAGCCCAACTGAATGGGCCGCACAATATAATTATATTTTGTGCTTACAGCACGGAGTGCTTCCAATTTCAGCATTGTGACATTGATTTTATGCTATCATTTGTCTAAAGTTTTTAATATGTGATTTATAAAAAGCAAAAATTAAAATATAAAAACGAGAGAATGACTGAATAGGTTTAAACTATCTGAGAAATCAAGAAATAGACTGATAGGTATGAAAACGTCAATAGAATGTTGACGGGCCTGTTGGTCTAGTGGTTAGTGGCCCTGACTGCTAAGCCGGAGGTCGTGGGTTCGATTCCCACTCAGGACAAACTTTGTGTGATGAGCATGATTGTTAGTTCTGTGTCTGGGTGTGATTTATCTATAATATGTATGTATTTATAAATTATATAAGTATGTATATCAGTTGTCTGGTTACCATAACACAAGCTCTGCTTAGCTTGGGATCAGATAGCCGTGTGTGAGTTGTCCCAAGATATTTATTTATTATTATTATTATTAATGTGCTGCTTACCTGAATAGGAGTTATCCATGACTGTAACACATTGATCATCTGAGTAGTAGTTTATTCTTAGGATTGCAAAAAAACAGTTGATACACCGGTTTCGCCGGTCGATTGTTCTTGTTGTCGGTACCTCACGCGAAATGGTCGACATTTTTAGTAGGTAGTCGCTAAGTAGTACAGTACAGTACAACAAAATACGAATCACACACAAACTTCAAACAAAGTGAATACTTCTTGGCGTAAAAACGTCCTGGCGTAAGATTCACAATTTCACATTAAAGTTAGCGATAGTGATTGAAAACAAGAAATAAACAAATAGTTACAACGAATATCACAATTACTGTGGAGAGTAGAATTCGATCAACACGAAAAAAACTGTAATATTTAAATCGCAATGAACAAACTAAGCATGCACCACGCGCAATTGACATTGGACTTTTTGACAATGACAATTCAATTTGAGACACCAACACCAATGTTGCCACTTTAGATTTTAAATGAAAATGATTACTCGAATAAATACACTCGACACACAATTATTTCAAATGACTGATTTAGTTCTATAATCATTAATTTATTAAAACGGTTCCATTTATATCAAACCGAAGCAAGATAATTAAAAAAAAAATGTATGCAATCATTCATTTGTATCGTTAGCCAACATAGTGAAATTGCTTTAAAAAGTTTTGAAAGCAAAATAATACGACTACTGTGTGTGTGAAATACTAATTATTTCACACCACAGTCGTATCATCCCGCTTTATTATTTATAAAAACCCCGCGATTTACCTTTCCAATGACTTTACATTTATATTCTTTGTAATCGTCTACAAAAAAAAATCGATTAGAGTTGTCAATATTTTTACTTATTTTGATTATGGCAACACTTTAACGTAAGAATAACCGGCATTAGGTAATTCATTCTATCAAAACAATTTCATAACTTATTAAGTTTACAAAATAAACCCCTATACAAAATTGGCATTCTAATTGCAGAATGACTTCTAAAATAAAGAAAATAATTGTAATATAATTTTTATCTTGATGCATGAGAAAAACCAGTACCGTCGATGGTCATAATTCTTTCTATGAATTCTGTATATTGGTAAAATCCTACGAAAATCAGTACTGCAGTATTTGAGACTTTTTTTTATTATAATAATCCGCTTGAAAATTTTATTCTTACAGAGCATTTAATACTGGAGAATTGAAAACAGATATTGACTAATAAAATCCACATGTTTAGTTTATATAATATTAACTCATTAAAAAACTGTTTAGAATTTTTTTATTAGCACGCTTTCATTAGTTTTATCTGTAATTAACTCTATTATAAAATATTGGAAATCCTACCTCTATGAGTAGTAAAGTGCTTATTTAGTTTTTTTTAATTATTGTACATTTTAGGTAGTTATTAAATATTTTCATCTCATGTATAGTAGGTAAGAGATTTTTGCTTTAAAGTTACTCTTAGTGTGAAATATGCACTGGTTGCTTGTGGGTTCTTTATAATTCATTTAGGATTTGCCAATTTTTTCAGAAAAATAAAACAACAATTTAAATTATAATTTATTTTTATGCATCTTTTCTTAAAAAAATTACATAGAAAGAAAGAAAAACTGTTTATTTACACAAAAATGACGCACATTACATAAGAAAACATGTAAGAAAAAGCAAAATAAAAACAAGTTGGTAGGTATTAAGTCTAAAAAACTAAAAGCAAAAAAAAAATACAAATAAGAAATATGCGCCACTTCCGCGCGAAATAGCATGAATAGCATAATGGTCTTGTCAGGCAATCAGCCTAGCAGGTTGTTCATATTTATAGGTAAAAATAAATAATACAACAATATTATTACCTAATTATTAACATAAGAAATATATATTTTTTTAAACTAGGTATACATATCAATAATTTTTACACAATCGTTATTTTAGCATACCACATAATATTATACATTACACTTACTTTATTACATTATTTATCAAATACTAGCTGTCTCGCGCGGTTTCCACGCGTCTTTATATGTATAGTTATTGCTCCATGATGAGCGTGATATTTACGTGTTCCAGGAATGCGTGGCTTATTCCCATATCATACTATACTGAGTCTTGGTGTTTCTTTGCCTCATTCTTTTTTTTATTAGTTTTTTTTTTATTAGTTTTTTAGTTTTTTTTAACTAGTTTATTTTGTTATATATGTGTATAGACGTATGTGTGTGTTAAATATGAGCAGGCATTCATGGAACACGTTGTTTATTACTAGATTATAATATCATATTAATAACACTGGTAGTTTCAGACATTAGCGCGATTAAACAAACAAATATTCAGATTTACTATATTATTAGTACACATTTATTTACATTGATTATACAGGACCACTTTAAAATAACTGGCACAATCATTGGACAAAATAACATTAAAATAATATTATTAAAGAATTAGAATAATAACTATAAGAATTATTGAAATAAAATACCAAAATAAAGGTTGTAAAAAAACACATCAAACTGACACCACCGTGAAATTTAAATGATTTTTTTCTGCAATGATTATTGCATATTTAAATGATTTATCGTGGTAGTAAAATTCATAAAAAAAAATTGAAATGTGATAAAAAAAATCTCAAAACTGATCTCTTTCGAAACAATTAATAGGTGTTATAATGAATATTTTTTTATTATTTTTGAAAATAAAAACATCTTTAGTACTACTTAACTGAGGGCAAATCATTCTGCCGCGGAGAAACAACCATTAAAATTTCAGAATGTTTAACATATTTTTTTATATCTAGGAATAGTGACGTCATAAATTAATAAATTAGGTTTCTTATGTCCAAGCGTAGTCAAAAATACTCTACGGATTCTTGATTGTTACGAGTTTTATTATTTTGAAAACAAATAAGGGTACCGCTTCAAAAAAGTCTATATCTTTTTACACCCTTCTTTACATTCAGGTTGCTTTGCAAATTTTTACTTTATTAAATGGTGAAAATTAAAAAAAAATGTTTGAAGTAAAAGTTTGTTTCTGTATCACTCGAACATAAATTCTTCCTAATCGATCACAATTTTTTGCCTCTTTTGATAGAAAGGAATCGTTAGGAAAATTACCATTTTATATCTCAAGGATTCTTTAAAACAATACAAATTGCAAAAATATATTACGTAAAAAAATCGCATAATAGAAAGTAAAGCTTTTTAAAGTGGATCTCATATCAATTTCAAGAAATTAAAAAAAAAATAACAATAAAACTGTCAAGGATTGCAAATCAATATTTTTAACGGCACTATTTGGGCCACCTGAATGTTAAAATTAAATTAAACATTATAAAAAAACGAATACTTTGTCGCTGCTCCTCCCGCGTCTATAACTGCATCACACCGGGTACGCATGGACCTAACCAAGACTTCACACAAGTTTGAACCCTTAATCTATACCAAGCTTCTTCGCAATGGGTGACAAGTGCTTCCTTGGTTCTTTCTGCCCTATTATCCCATTTCTGGACCATAAAACCCCATAAATTTTAAATGAGGTTTAAGTCTGGCGATCGGAAGGGCCATGGCACTGTTTTAATTTGTGGTTGCTCTCGCAACCACTCTCAAACAACTAGCGCACGGTGTATCGGGCAATTATCTTGGAAAAAATAAAACTCTGGCACCTCCATTTCTGGAAACACCGTGCGCACAGTCGGTAACATAATATGTTCAAGCACATCTTTATATGTGTGGCCATATGCTCTCCCCAGTATGAAAGCCAGTGCGCCTGGTCCAGCAGCACTTATCCAGCCGCACATATTCACGACAACTCGTCCTGATTCTGCATTTGGGATAACATTTCGAGGTTCGCATCTTGTGTTACCTATTCGCCATAAATTCCGACGACCTTGTTGGCTAGAGTCGAAGTCTCTGTCGTCCCGAGCGAATCGTACGCGAGCAGCTTTTTGGTTGTAGAGTCAAAATATTTTTTTTTGCGGGCCGTCTGTGCTGCACTCCAGCTCTATGTAACTCGTTCCGAATAGTTTGCATTGAAACATCAAATTCTTGTGCAAATTTTTCGAGTAGGTGTAAATGGGCTTTCTTGAAATGTAGCTATCATATTGGCCAATTGCCCTTCGTTGATAGCCCGAGGTCGAGGTGCACGAACACGCTGAGTTAGATCTTCTCCTTCTTCATGTCTACGCACCCAACGGCGCACTGTGGTTCTCTGTAAAAAAAAGTAACAATTAGGTTTTTGATCAATTTTTTTTTTGTGATAAATGGAAAGATATATATAAGTTTTATTGCAAAACTATTTTTTTTTTTTTGTTATAGTTCAAAAGTTATTTCAAAATAAAAATTTACTTCTGAATCCAGTATCGAAGGCGAAAACCCCCGAATAAACATGAGCGCGTTACGTCACATGCGCTCATGTTTATTCGGGGGTTTTACGTTTAGCTGCCAGATGAAGTAAGTAAAAATCATGAAGTCACAACTATAGTCATGTGATATTTTTTGAAATTTTAACAATTTTTTAATTGTTTATAAATAATTGAAATAATTTTCTCAACGTTTTTTGCATTAAATATCAACATTATTAATAATAAATTAAATACATAAAAAATACCAATTTTTTTATTCAAATTCCCTGTTAGCATCGAATTGTCACATAATATAGGAATTAAACAATAAATTACTAGCAGTATGCAAAAGGATTAAGTTATTAACAAATAAACCCTAACTTTTTAAATATCTATTTTAGTTATCAGTTTTAGTTATCTGTATTTTATACGGGTAGTAGACCATAAACCACCGTGGCGGATCTTTGTCAGCGACTTAATTATTTGGAGCAGCAGACACGGGCCAACAACCTGGAGTTGTAGTGTTTACCAGAAAATAAACAGGAAAATCTGTATTCAATCGTCAAGCAGCTGGGCTCAGTGGTCGGTTGTAATTCAGGATGGTGATATTTCTCACTGCACAAGAATAGCGAAACTTAACACGAGTAATATTCGCCCTCGTTCTATTGTGATGCAGCTTGCTTCTCCGAGAATCCGCGATCAGCTGTTGGCCTCTGTAATTAATTATAATAAAGATAAAAGCCACGAAAAACTCAATTCCTCAGATTTTGATATAGCTGGAAATAGATCTCCTGTGTTTGTCGCCGAGCATTTATGCCCTGCATACAAGGCTCTCCACGCTGCGACCAGACTTAAGGCGAAGGAGAAGGGGTATAAGTATGTGTGGGTGAGGAACGGCAGAATATTTGTCAGAAAGACGGACGGCGACCAGCATGTCTTTATTAGAAGCTTGGCATTTTAAATAAGTTAGAATAACGTTAAGTATAAATTAGATTTAAAAAAATGTGTTAACTTTTGTTCAGTGCACTTATAATTTTAATCATTTAAGTTCAATAATTTACAAATATATTATCAAAACTGTCGAGGGTTAAGAACTAAGACACATACTGTATCTCGCAATATTGCCTGTAATAATTATGACATAATCATTCTGTCTGAGTCTTGGTTGAATAACTCTGTGAAAATGAAAATGGCTAACGTGGTACCTATACATAAGTCAGACAACAATGATGACATAACTCTAGTTTTTGTCTATGTAATAGTAAATAATACTCTTTACCATTCTCGGATTTAAGGATATATTATCAGAATACTAGAGGTTTACGCACTAAATGTCATAATTTTTATCGTCAAGTTTCGTGCGAAAACTATGATGTAATAATTATAACCGAGACATGGTTAAATGATTCTGTAATGAGCTCAGAGCTATTTGATAATAGTTATGTAGTATATAGGCGAGATAGGAATAACAGGAAAAAGGATGGTGGGCGGGTTCTGATTGTCGTACGAAAGGGAATAAACTCAAAACGAATGACTCAATGGGAAAGCGATTGTGAAGATTTGTGGGTTATCATAGACATCTCAATTACAAAATCTGTCCGTCAACTAGCATGTGCGCAGTGTATTTGCCTCCGCCTGTACTTCGTTCAACCCTGGAACACTTTTTGGACTCTTGTCAAACCATATTTGAACAGTCAGGCTTGAAATCGTGCATAGTTGGTGACTTTAACTTAAGCAAAATTGATTGGAGCTTGGTAAGTGAGTTGGATAGTGGTTATGTGGCACCAGGTATTGGTTACTTGTTAACTGATTTTAGTCATATAAACAAATTATTTCAACTTAACAATATAGCAAATAAGTCAGGACGCATACTTGACCTTGCGTTGACTAACTTAACTTCCGGTATCGTATATCCTGCTCAAAATCCTCTGAGTTTAATTGACCCTCTGCATCCCCCAATCGAAGTTAATTTAAAATCATTTAAAGGCACAAGACTTCCGTATAATAATAACAAGAGACTAAATTATTACAAATTAGACTATGATATTATTTGTAAACAATTAAATGAAATTGATTGGAACCTTTTATTTGATGGCACTCACGATGTGAACGATATGCTCAGTATTTTCTACAGTAAAATCAAAAATATTATAGAAACGCAAGATCCCCCGACCATACGAAAACGTAAGTCACACCCTCCTTGGTTCGATAAAAATTTAATAAGAACTTTGAGAGAAAAGGAAAAGATACGCCAGCGATACAGAATCTACAAAAACCCCATGGATGAGCTTGAATTAAGGCTGCTGAGTAAACGGTGCTCGGTTATAGCTGCCTCGTGTTATAATAAATACATTAGCGGTCTAGAAACAGTAATAATCAAGAATCCGAAGCGATTTTGGGCTTATGTCAAGGACAAGCGAGGTGGCACCAGTTCTTATCCCCTTACAATGACTGACGGCATCGCATCGTCTTCGGATTGCATCAATATCTCGGAAATGTTCGCAGCTCACTTCTCTTCCATGTACAGTCAACAAAATGTGACACATCATTTATCTCCCTCAGAATACATGCAAGACATGTTAGCTTATAGTTTACCTCTGACAGCACCCACGATTGAATGTGATGCCTTGCACAGTAAATTAAAATCACTGGATCGTCGAAAAGGCGCTGGGCCCAACGGAATACCTCCTTATGTGTGCTTCGCCTCTGGTAGCTCCCTTGTTACTAATATTTAATCGATCTCTTGTGTCAGGCATATTCCCAAATATTTGGAAGGTAGCAAAAGTGGTGCCAATTCATAAATGCAGTGACCGTAATTATGTATATAACTATAGACCAATCTCAATTTTATCTACCCTCGCCAAAGTTTTTGAATCGTTGATTTGTCCCCACTTACAATCTCATTTGAAACTTTACCTTAGTAATTCCCAGCATGGCTTTGTGAGCTCCAGATCAACATGTACAAACCTAGTGACTTTCACGGAGACTCTAACAAGTGGCATTGACTCTGGGAAACAAGTTGACGTGATATATACCGATTTTAGCAGGGCATTTGATCGGGTCCCTCATAACATACTTCTGCATAAATTAGCTGCATACGGCATCACTGGCTCCTTCCTTAACTGGTTTAAATCCTGTCTTGATGGTCGTTCCTTCTTTGTTGCCCTCAATGGCTACCAGTCTAACTCCTACATGGTTACATCTGGCGTCCCACAGGGATCACATGTTGGGCCTGTTTTATTTAATTTGTTTGGTAATGATCTCGCCAATGAGTTAAAATTTTCTGAGTGTTACATGTATGCTGACGATCTAAAATTCAGCAGAATAATTGAAACAGACCGTGATGTTGAGTCGTTACAGAGAGATATTGACATATTAGTAAAGTGGTGTGATGAAAATGACATGAGCTTAAATATCAGCAAGTGTTACCACGTGACATTCACCAGAAAAACTAAATTAACACGATCTGCTTACTACATTAGTGGCAACTTAATTCAAGAAGTAGAACAGATAAGAGACTTGGGAGTCTTGTTCGATAGGCAGCTTACATTTGTACCACACATTGAAAATGTAGTTAAAAAAGCCTCTAGAATGCTCGGGTTTGTCATAACAAATGTTTCCTGTTTTCGTCGAAATAAAACTAAAATTCTATTGTATAATTGTTTGGTTCGCAGCTCGCTAGAATATTGCAGTACTGTATGGAGACCTCACTATGCCACTCACACACTAAGATTGGAAAGGGTTCAAAAACGTTTTTTGTGCCATTTAGCATATTCTTCCGGAATAGTTAAAAAGATACAATCATATAAAGAGAGACTCTTGCATTTTAAAATGATATCCCTACAGAAGAGGAGAGATTTATTAGATTCAATATTTTTATTCAAAATTTTGAGAAATAAAATTGACTGCCCCCAATTGTTGAGCAGGATCAAAATCCGTGTACCCACAAAAAGTCCACGAGTTCCTATAACCCCCCTATGTCCTCCTCTTCGTAGAACTGTTCTTGGTGCTAATTCTCCAATCCCCCGTCTATGTAAATTATTAAATAGCTGCAGTGATCTGGTGGATGTACACTCTGACTCACTTGGCAAGTTCCGAAGTATTGTGTACAAAAACTTGTGAAACCATTGTAGTGTAGGTATTTATTCTATTAAATGTAAGTGTTAGTTTCGTTTTTAATCTTAATTTTTTGTATTCTAACATTGATGATGATTTTGATTTTAATCTTGTTTTTGATTATGTAGAAGTCTCCAAAGGTGAGAAATAATTTAAAACAGTGGAGTAGAATTAATTTGGTTTAATCCATACAGTGACCAAAATCAGAGTGAGAGGTTACAAAGAACAGTTAAACTTAACCGCTAATTAACTTAATGTTCGCGCGTAGCATCATTAGCAATGGGTAGTAAAATTTCTTCTATGAAAGCAGTAGGCGCTCCGACATGCCCCCGGGCATTGAAAGCCTTCCTTTCAACCACTTATTAATTATTAGTGATCGGAAGGGGACAAATCTTGCTGAATGATCTTTTGACCACTTCAGTCGAGGTTTTGATCTCCGCCACGCGCGCTACTTGGTCAGCACCAGGGTACAACCTTATAATCCTGCCTAGCTTCCACTTGAGGGGAGGCAAATGATCTTCCTTCAACAAAACAAGGGAATCGATCTTCAAAGGATGGTTGGAAGTCTGCCACTTCGTCCGTTGTTGGAGTTCCGACACATACTCTTTGCTCCACCTTGTCCAAAAATGCTGTCGCAATTGCTCGATACGATGGAAGCGGGTGAGATGGGCAGCATTATGATCTTAAAGATCCTTTGTTGGTAGCGACGTAAGAGGGCGTCCGATCAAAAAATGTCCCGGGGTTAACGGCGTCATATCGTCGGGGTGCGAAGACAAAGGCGTGAGTGGCCGTGAGTTTAAAATGGCTTCGATTTGGACCAAAGTGGAATTTAATTCCTCGTAAGTGAGGTTACAATTTCCCAGCACTCTCATCAAATGAAATTTTGTTGATTGAACTCCCGCCTCCCAGATGCCACCAAAATGTGGTGAATAGGCAGGAATGAAACGAAATTCTATTCCTTCATTTGCTAAGTCACCAGATAATCCATCCGAGTTATTCTTTAAAAACTTTGCTAAATCATTGTATGCTCCGACAAATGTTGTCCCATTGTCAGAGAACATCTGTGCCGGTTTACCTCTACGTGCAATAAACCTACGTAAGGCTGATAAATAACCGGAGCTCGTCATATCACCTACCAGTTCTAAATGTATTGCCTTGGTAGTGAAACAGATGAATAAAACAATGTAAACCTTCACTATGCGACAACCTCGTCCTTGACGACTAGCGGGAGAAATAGGACCCGCGTAGTCTACGCCAACAGTTTGAAAGGGAAAACCTCCCAGTGATAGGCGCTGCTGTGGTAAATTACCCATTATTGGTGCTATAACCTTTCCCTTCATACGAGAACACCTAATGCAGCGACGATAACATGCCTTAGCCAAATTACGTCCCCCTATTGGCCAATATACTTCTCTAATTGATGGTAATAATAATTGTGGCCCAGCGTGCATGAGCTTCTCATGTGTAAATTCAAAAAGCAAAATTGTAAAAGGATGAGTGGACTGTAAGAGAATTGGATGCATTTTTGAATATGTAAATGTAGAATTTTCAAGACGACCGCCAACTCGCATAATTTTAAATTCATCTAAAAATACATTAAATTTAAGCAAATTACTCTTTCTTGAAAGACTTTTATTTTTAACTAAAATACTATATTCACTGAACGACTCCATCTGAGACACTCTAATGATGACGTTCAATGCGTTACATAACTCAACTTCGGAAAGATAATTGCTTACAAGTGGCCGTCGTCTACATGCATCAATAAATCGTAGCATGTACGCTACCGCACGCCTAAGACGATTAAATTTAGAAAAGCGATTAAATTGAATAAAATTATTAACGTTATGGACTTCATCCATTTGCGCAACACATGATAATTCGGTACGCGTTTCTGGTAGTGATTTCGTGTTCATATAAACTGAATTTAAAGGCCAGCTTACTTCAGGCTCCATTAAAAAAGTAGGCCCTGACCACCAAACGTCTAGTGACTGAATTGAATCAACGCTAACACCACGCGAAATATAATCCGCTGGGTTATGTTCAGTAGGAACGTGTCGCCACAAACAATCGCCGGTCAAATCTAAAATCTCGCCAATGCGATTACGGACAAATGTGTGCAATTTACACGGCAACATTTTTAACCAACCCAGTAAGATGGTTGAATCAGTCCAGAACGTAGTACATGACGCCTTAACTCGTAATGACTTCACTACCTTATTGTAAAGACGAGCACCGACTAAAGCTCCACAGAGCTCAAGTCTGGGAATCGTAGTAGCCTTAATCGGAGCTACTCGACTCTTAGAAACTAATAATCTGACAAGAATTTTGCCAGATTCATCAATGCTACGAACATACAGACCTGCGCCGTATGCTCTTTCAGACGCATCAGAAAAAATGTGAAACTCGAGACGTTTGAATGAATCGATTATTACACGTCGTGGAACGCGAATATTATTAAGGTGATGCAACTTTTTAATTACGTCAGACCATACATTTTCAATTTCCGGCGTTAACGGCTCATCCCAGGACAGTTTATGCAACCATAATTTCTGTAAGAGCATTTTCAGACTAATGACAACAGGAGAAACGAGACCTAAAGGGTCGAATATTTGTGAAATTATGGAAAGCATACTACGTTTCGTACACAGCTCTGTCTTGGCGATCGAATGACCTATGGGAAAACATAGTTCATCAGCAACAGCTTGCCATCCTAAACCTAAGGTCTTGCTGG
The DNA here is from genome assembly GCA_949774945.1 of Hoplodrina ambigua. Classification (NCBI taxonomy): domain Eukaryota; kingdom Metazoa; phylum Arthropoda; class Insecta; order Lepidoptera; family Noctuidae; genus Hoplodrina; species Hoplodrina ambigua. The sequence continues at coordinate 19,740,428 of OX458964.1, forward strand.
GCTCATTCCCGGCGATGTTTAAATTAAGGGAAGACTGAGCCAGTTCTGAGACTAATTGAGGTTCATTAGACTGCCACTTTCTAAGTGGAAAGCAAGCTTTTTTTTTTTTTTTTTTTTAGGTGGTAAAAATCATCAAATGACTCCTTCCTCCCTGGGTGGGGTGGAAGGGACTGTCAGACTTTTACTGACTAAAAAGCCACCCTGTTCCTTCTGTTGCCCTTTACGTTCCGGGGCCACGGTATCCTGTTAAGACGTCCCGCAACCCCGGCAGGCCAAATCCTTCAGGCCCATAAGTCTAACATCCTTCCTTCTGAAAACGTTGGAAAGACTTGTAGATAGACATCTCAGGGATGGAGCTTTAAAAGATAAACCGCTACACCCTCAACAGCATGCCTACAGAAAGGGCAGATCAACAGAGTCGGCTTTACACGCGGTAGTGTATAAAATAGAGTCGGCCATCTCAAATAAAATATCAACACTTGCGGCCTTCATAGACATAGAAGGAGCTTTTGACAAAACTATGCACAACAGCATCAACCACGCTCTTAAAAAATTCAGAGTGGAACCAGTTGTGAGAAACTGGATCACTGAACTAATAAGTAAAAGGGCGGTCCAGATAGAGGTGAACACTACCACAAGAGCGGAGGTAGTCAGAGGATGCCCACAAGGGGGAGTCCTATCACCTCTATTATGGAACATAGTAGCAGACAGCCTCTTAAAACGGCTAAATGAAAGAGGATACACTACTATTGGTTATGCAGATGACTTAACAATTCTGATAAACGGGAATGCAGAAAATGTGTTATGCAAAGTAATGCGTTCTGCCCTTCAGATTGTAGAAGAATGGTGTGACGAACAACAGCTGTCAGTAAACCCGAAAAAGACAGAACTCATCCTTTTCACCAACAAAAGGAAGTTACCAGAACTACAGTTACCAAAATTATTCAACACCAAACTCTCCCTATCGACGCAAGTAAAGTATCTGGGTGTCATACTTGATAGTAAGTTGAACTGGGCGAGTCATATCGACGCAAAAACAAAGAGGGCCTGTATAGCTTTTGGTCAGTGCAGAAGACTTGTTGGTAAAAAATGGGGTCTTAACCCAAAGATTACTCTTTGGCTGTACACATCAGTTATCAGACCCTCTCTGAACTACGGATCAGTTGTGTGGTGGCCCAGAACACAACTGACCACAGTAAAAACAAAACTCCAAAGTCTGCAACGCTTAGCGAGCGTAGCAGCCACCGGATGTATGAAAACCACTCCATCAGCCGCCTTAGAGTACCTCCTAAACTTGAGACCTCTAGATCTTATCATACAGGAAGAGGCTAAGATAGCCGCCTTAAGATTAAGGTCGCACGGACTGTGGAAATTAAACGCAGACACAACACACTCCAAAGTTCTGCAAGGGGTTCTAAAGGAAATACCACTCCTTGAGGCACCCATGGACAGAACTTCATGTCACCACATCTTTGATCGAAGATATGATATCCAACTTAAGGCGGAAGCCGAAGACTACTCTGGCATCAATGAAGTTCGGATATACACAGACGGATCCAAAACCAATTATGGTACTGGAGCTGGCGTCTTCTCAAACGACCTAAACATCAAAATGTCAACAACTTTAGATAAACTTAACACGATCTTCCAAGCAGAATGCATTGGCATCACCAGAGCGGCTCAAGCAGTTGCAGCCAGAGACGTCAGAGATCTCAACATTAAAATTATCTCAGACAGTGCATCGGTGCTTCAAGCGCTACAAAACAACACTATAAACTCTGCCCTCGTTTTGGAATGTCATAATACACTCCAACACATTGCGACCACAAACAAGGTAACCCTGCAATGGATAAAAGGGCACAGTAACTCACTGGGTAACGATGCAGCCGATGAATTGGCTAAAAGAGGTATGAAGACAACAGTATACGGCCCGGAACCGCTGCTTCCCATACCTCAAGCCCAAATCAAATCATGGCTACGTAAGAAAACCGAGGAAACACACCACACGGAATGGAGAAACAGTGTAACCTGCAGGCAAACAAAGAATGCAGTTCCGAAAGCATCAAAAAGATTTGCCCGCAGCCTTATTAGATTGAAACGGGACGAAATTCGGATGATCATAGGCATCATAACCGGCCACTGTCCCCTAAACAAACACCTATTCACCATAGGTGTGACAGACAGCCCTCTGTGCAGAGGATGCATGGAGGCGGAAGAAACACCACAGCACGTGCTCTTGGAGTGCAGAAGCGTGGCAGATCAACGGGCACGGACTCTCCAATCGCCGGTATCGCTCCCCGAAGCCTGCAACAGTCTGAAAAGACTGCTGGCATTCTGGGAGGATCTGGGATGGTTGGAGTAACTCCTCAAGGATATCCTTTTCATACGTACAATGGCCCAATAAAGAGGCTAAGTGCGGAAACAGCCCAGCTAACCTAACCTAACCTAACCTAACCCCGGCAGGCGTTGGCCCCGTTGGGGGCCCCGTCCCTGTGCTGACAGCTCTTTGAGGCGCGCGCGAACAGAACGCGCCGTCGACCCGGGCTTGGTCCTTGATCGGACGGCGAGCTACCCATTACTCGCCGTCCGCAAGCCCGCGCCTACGGTGGCCGGATGTCGCCTCGCGACGTCCGACGCCCTGGGCGTCTCCCGCGGCGGCTGGGGCGTGAGGTGGTTCTCTCCCTCACGCGGAAGTGGAAAGCAAGCTGAGGCGAGAACTGACGTAAGTTTACTACGCATGTTTTTAACTTCAAAGTCAAAGTCAAAGTCAAATCATTTATTTCAATTAGGCCACTATAAGGCACTTTTGAACGTCATTACATGAAAAAAAAAAATTGAATTGAATCTAGTTGCCCCTTCCAAAAGGTAGTTTTGTATGGAGAAGAATGGGCAAGAAACTCCATACGTACTCTTTTAAAATCAATGTTTTACAATGTTATTATTTGTATACATAGTCATACGTAATTACATGTGAATACAATGTACCTTCTATAAAAAAAACTACTGTATAATAACACACAAAAATAATTTATATTACAAATTAGGAATTCAAGGTAAAAATATATTTAAAGTTACATCATGTTCACATGTTAACAAATATTGGAACTGTAGACAACCACTCTCAACATCTCAACCAATAATGAAACAGCGTGTGAGCCTGCGCAATCCCATAGTAAAAATCAAATAAAAAATAAAAATATAATAAAAATGTCACAAGAAAAAAGAAAATATATATACACATATATATATATATATATTAAAATTAATATTAACCAGCTTGATTTTGTCTAGAATGAATAGTAATTGTCCTATGGAGCAGGACCAGCATGTTTCCAAGCAGTCTTATCTTGAATATAATCCTCTAATTTATAATATGCTTGGTTGCAAAGTGTACTTTTAATATGTGTCTTAAATTTTCTTTCATTTAATTTTAATATATCAGAAGGTATTTTGTTGTAACATTTAACACAGTACCCCATAAAAGATGTATTTACTTTAGACAATCTAAAATAAGGTTGAGCTATTTTATCTTTATTTCTGGTATTAATATTATGTCTATCACATATTTTCTTAAAAAGTTTTAGATTTTTTCTCACGTACATAATATTTTCATAAATAAATTGGCAAGGCACTGTCATAATATTAATCTTCTTAAATACTTCCCTAAGAGATTCGCGACGAGGTAGATTGTAAATGGCTCTGACAGCTCTCTTCTGTAAAATAAAAATGGTTTCAATGTCAGCAGCCCGACCCCACAATAAAATGCCATAAGACATAATGCTATGAAAGTAGCTGAAATAGACTAATCGCGCAGTCTCTACATCTGTCAACTGTCTTATCTTTCTAACAGCATACGCTGCTGAACTTAACCGTCCCGCAATAGATGTTATATGAGGTCCCCATTGTAATTTGTTGTCGAGCGTGATTCCTAGGAAAACCGTTTGATTAATAAATTCCAGTTTTTCTCCATTCAATATTATATCACATTCGCTACTTCTAACGTTTGGTAAACTGAATCTAATACATTTAGTTTTTTTTTCATTTAATACTAAATTATTAACTGTAAACCAATTTTGGACCTGAAGAATAGAGTTATTCACGTCGTCAAGATTTTGTGACCGCCTGTCTATTTTAAAAATCAATGAGGTGTCATCTGCAAATAACACCATCTTCGGTTCATTTTCCAGTAATTGAGGCAAATCATTTATACAGGGTGATTGGAAGATGGGTGCAAAGCTTTAAGGCGAAGATAGTACAGACAATTTAGAACCATTTAAGCCATGGTTGTCTTAGACGAAGTCTTACCAAATATTTTTAACCAAATTTTTAAGTTTTTTTTCGGAAATTCTCAAAATTTAATGTAAACTGCATAATTATGGCCAAATTGAATGATAAATGAATTCATTTTTTATTTATTTAATTAAAGTAATGTGTAAGCAATCAAGCAAAACATGTTTTAGGCTTCTGTGTCATTAGACATTTTTTTTACAGACATTTAAAGATCAGAAAAAATAAAAAAATTGTACAATACGTCTTTTAAACCTTATTCAAAAAAAAAACGGAGGGTGCTTTTTTTGTTCAAACCTTTTTGAAGACATGCTTGATAATCGCTCTTTCTTTTGAGGTATCATTTATGCGGATATCTTACAAAATATTGAAATTAGGGCCTACAAACCAATTTGAGGGAGAATTTTTTTTATTTTAGGCAGACTAATTAAAACAACATTTGAATTAAAATTATTTATTTTTCATGTTCAAAATGACGGCCGTGATTCCTAATACAAGCACGGCCCCGTCTTCTAACTTCTGTAGTCGTTATTTTCAACATCATCTCCTGCTTCATTGTCTCAAACGCTGAATTTATTCTTTGTATCAATTCTTCTCTAGTGTTAATTTCTTTGTTGTTATACACCAGTTCCTTGGCCCGGCCCCACACGAAAAAGTCCAACGGGGTCAGATCTGGGGAGCGAGCGGGCCAAGGGATGGGTCCATCCCTGCCGATCCAGCTATCAGGAAAGCAATTGTTGAGGTGTTCCCTTACATTTAAAGTCCAATGCGCTGGACAGCCGTCTTGCTGAAAGATGACTGTTCGGTCTCTTTCGAAGATCGGGACACCTGATTCCTCTATCAGCAGTGGTAAATCAATTTGCAGAAATTGCAAATAATTTTCGCCATTCAATGGATCAGGCAAAAAGTGGGGCCCAATCAATGTTCTGCCAATTATTCCAGCCCATACATTCACAGAGAATTTCATCTGAAATGACACCTGCTTCTTAAAATGTGGATTGTTGTCTACGTCGGCCCATTCATGGATGTTGTGAAAGTTTGTAATACCTTCCCTTGAAAATTTACTTTCATCCGTCCACAAGATTGATTTCAGAAACCACGCATCTTCGATGTCTCTGTTGAGGAGGAAACGACAGAACTGAATTCTTCTTTGAGGATCTTGCTCTACTAGACCTTGCACACTCCTGCCATGGAACGGATACTTATCATTTTGGTGCATTGTATGCCACACCTTCCATTGAGAAATGTTTAAATTTCGAGCTACTGCTCTAGTACTGGTAGTAGGATCCGCTTGAAATGCTGCTAAAATGTCTTCGTCGACGGCAGTTTCGTGTCTGCCCGGGTTGACTCCAGGTTCCACGCGGTGAAACCCATCTTGGGCAAGACGACGAAACGTGTTGTAAAACACTCGGACATTCGGTATCCTGCGATTCGGATAGCGCTCTTGATACATCCGTCGCGCCAAAGATCCATTGCCGTCTGCTCTACCGTACATAAATACGATATCCGCATATTCTTGATTGGAAAAAGTAGCCATAGTCACTTAACAATTAAGAAAAACGGCGTAGGAGCGCACTAAACGTCAACTCAACACAATTAAGTCAAAAATCAACACGTGCAGGAGCGCGAGGCTACGACTGGACACGGTGAAACAAAAAAGTTCAAAACTAACGCAAACAACACGTGCAGGAACGCAAAGGGCTACAACTGAACACGGTAAATTGTGAATCAACACGACAACGTCCACTCACAAGGGCAGTAGTTTGACTAATAAGTAAAAGATGTAACGGCTTCATCACAGACCGACTGACCCTGACTAAAGAAAAACGACTTTGTTACCTCAGTAACTAAGACCATTTTGCTGTAAAAACCAACTCTTTATCGCTTTTTGCTATTCATTGGGCGTTCTACCTGGAAATGCCGTCGCACCGCGCTCGGTGGCCATTGTTTAGAGAATCCCCTCAATGGGTTCCCCTCAATTGGTTCCTGCATGTGCCAAAAATTCTTAGAATTGAACAATGTTATCATTTCGAGCACATAAAGTATTCTTTTAAGCAAAAATTTTGTGTTTTGTTAGACTGCCTAAAATTTAAAATTTCTCCCTCGATTTGGTTTATTAGGTCCTAATTTCAATAATTTGTAAGATATCCGCATAAATGATACCTCAAAAGAAAGAGCGATTATCAAGCATGTCTTCAAAAAGGTTTGAACAAAAAAAGCACCCTCCGTTTTTTTTTTAAATAAGGTTTAAAAAAAGTATTGTACAATTTTTTTATTTTTTCTGAGCTTTAAATATCTGTAAAAAAAATGTCTAATGACACAGAAGCCTAAAACATGTTTTGCTTGGTTGCTTACACATTATTTTCATTAAATAAATAAAAAATTAATTCATTTATCATTCAATTTGGCCATAATTATGCAGTTTTCATTAAATTTTGAGAATTTCCGAAAAAAAACTTAAAAATTTGTTTAAAAAAATTTGGTAAGACTTCGTCTAAGACAACCATGGCTTAAATGGTCCTAAATTGTCTATACTATCTTCACCTTAAAGCTTTGCACCCATCTTCCAATCACCCTGTATAAACTAGAAATAGAAATGGACCCAATATCGAACCTTGAGGAACGCCCATAGTCGTTTCAGACCCCAATGAGTTTACGCCGTTTACCTGAACTTTAGCCTGTCTACCTATCAGATATGACCTTAGTAAACCAAGAGATGTTTTACTAATCCCGTAGTACTCCAGCTTCAACAAAAGTGTCTCATGGTTAACGCAATCGAACGCCTTTGAGAGGTCGCAAAAGATTCCAACGGCATCTTGAGCTTCCTCCCAGGCGTTAAAAATGTTCTTTAGTAGGGTGACACCAGCGTCAGTTGTACAACGCCCTTTGGTGAAACCGTACTGTTGTTCATGAAAGATGGAGTTTTTATTAAAGTGACGTAACATTTGATTGAGCATTAACTTTTCAAATACCTTACTGAGAACTGGGAGAATCGACACAGGCCTATAATTGTTGGGTTCCTTACTATCACCCGCTTTAAACAATGGTACGACTTTACTGTGTTTCATCAGATCGGGAAAGACTCCTTGGTCTACACTGGTGTTAAATATTAAGGCTAAATAGGGCGCAATGGTTTCGATAATAGACCCACTAACTTTTACAGACATTCCCCAAAGATCTTCTGTTGATTTAATTTTAAGATCTTTAAAAGTTTTTATGACAGCCTGGGGGTTAGTATGTTGAAATCTAAATTCCACAGGGCAAGCCTTAACATTATTTTTAAGTAAGGCAGCAGAGAGAGCGGGGGAGGAATTCAAAGCCTCAGTAGTTTGAAGGGGAATATTAGCAAAAAAAGTTTCAAATTCCTGGGCTACTTCTATATCTGTATTAATAGGGCCATGTGCAGTCTCTAAATTAAATTCAGTATTACGCTGTTTTTTTCTACCTGTTTCATTGTTTATTATTTGCCAAGTAGTTTTTATTTTGTCATCCGCTGACTTTATTTTTTTACTTATGTGAAGAGCTTTCGCCATTTTACAAACACTTTTAAAAAGCTTTGAATATTTGGAAACATACTTATGAAAATTTATATTAATTGTATGTTGCTTTAGTCCATAAAGTTCAAATAGTTTTTCTCTGCTTTTACGAATACCTGGAGTCGCCCAGTCGCTAAATAAGAACTTTGTGTAAATACTTTTAGTTTTTAGCGGAAAATTGTCATTAAATTGGATTTTTAAAATTGAAAAAAATTCGGCATAAAACTCATTTGAGTCACCTATATTATTGAAACTATGAGTGCATAATTTACTGGACAAAGAATTATTAAATTTTTCGAAACTTTTACAATTAATTGGTCTAAACCTAATTTGAGTTTTTTGTAGTGGTACGTAGGCACAGAACGTAATTGATTGTCCACTATGATCAGATGGCAGCCTGTTAACAATTTCCTTATGAAGGTATTCACAATTACAAAATATATTGTCAATACAAGTGGCAGAAGAAGCTGTCACTCGGGTAGGCTCACTAAAAACATTTGACAAATCAAATGATTTGAAAAGGCTTAATAATCTGATACTACTAGTGTTACTTTCTAACAAATTAATATTAAAGTCACCACATATAATGATTGATTTACTACTAATACTAACTCTTTTTAATACATCTTCCATTACAGAATCAAACACAGATAAATTCTGGTAACTGGGAGGTCTGTATACACAAACTATAACATGCTTATCAAGCTCAACACAGGACAATTCAATGGTGTGTTCTACCGATAGTCTAACAATGTCTTTACGTTCTTTAGATTTAATTGAATTTTTAATAAGTATTAATGAGCCACCATGTATCATCTGTTTCCGGCTGAAGTGACTAACTACACAATAATTTTCATAATTAATAGACATTACTTGGTTATCTTTAAGCCAATGTTCGGTAAAACAGACAATATCAAACTTGGTTTTTTCTAGAAACATCTCAATTTCTAGTAATTTGGAAGAGCAACCTTGAATATTTTGACTAAACAATTTTAAAGTATGTTGCTTTCCCTTACATGCTACCTTGCCAGAAGATACCTTTTTATTATTCAGTAATAATAAGTGATTATTTGAAGAGGTAACTTCTGTTGTCTCACAATTTAGTTTAAAGAGTTATCCGGAGTGACCCCCACAACCTCAACCGAAGAGTTAAAGATACCGGTGTGTCTTTCAGCAGAGAGAGAATACCCTATCTGGCTGGTATTGGCCTCCAAAGGTATTGGTATTATTGGTGGACACTCCTTCGTACACAGTAAAAATTCACAACAATCAATCACTGTGTTGTTAGCAGAAGTGTACAACACAGTTTCGTCACTTAACTTAACTTAACTTCATTAAGATCATCCCCTCCACTTAAAAGATCATCGACGTAAAAATCATGTGTGATGACTTTTGCGATTCTTTCGTCGTCACACTGAAGACCGAGCTGCTTAAGACACCTGGTAGCGAGAAAGGGGGCACTTGCGGTCCCATAAGTTACCGTGTTAAACCGATATGCTTTTAGTGCATCTTTAGGGTTGCAACGCCAAACTATCCTCTGCAAATCCCTGTCATCAGGATGTACCACTATCTGCCGATACATCTTTTCGACATCAGCCATTAAAATATATTTATGCTGTCGAAATCGCAGAAGAATTGATAAAAGGTCATCCTGAACCGTGGGTCCAACCATTTGGATGCTGTTTAGGGTAACTCCATTAGAGGTTGGGCTACTCGCATTAAACACGGCCCTCAGTTTGGTGGTCGCGCTGCTGTCCCGAATAACGCCGTGATGAGGAATGTAGTGCGGATCCGTAGTCAGTTTACATTCCGTCATATGACCCAACGAAGTGTATTCTGACATAAATTCAGAGTACATTTTATAAACGTTCGCCTGGTTTGACAACCTACGCTCTAAAGAATAAATTTCATTGCTTCGCACGATGCAATGAATTGCCTAACACGGACGGATTATTCTTTAACGGAATTCTTACACAAAAGCGTCCATCAGGCAAACGCGTAGTGTTGCTTACAAAATAATCCTCGCACAATTTGTGTTCGGGTGAGGGAGCGGAACATTCAGTTACATCCTCCAAACTCCAAAACCGCTCGAGCTGATGCTGAATTTGTGCATGAACATTATTACTGGCAGCCGCATCAAGCTGCACAAAATTACAAACAGGGTTAGGTAAACTAGTGGCATTACTATTTACTAAAGGGCCAGAAACTATCCACCCTAACCTAGTTTCGTACAGTGTAGGTTTGCCTGTGCCTAAATCTATCCTTTGTGATCCTAGAACATCCCAGAAAATGTCAGCGCCTATTATCAAATCAACTGATGCTGGTGTGTGAAAGTTAGGATCGGCTAAACATACGTTACTAGGTATATTAAGTGTACTTATGTCGAGCAAATGACACGGGACGTTGTTTGTTATCGACGGTAAAACGAAACATCTTAAATTAGCCACAAAGGTTTCATCTAATGATTTTAAAGGCACCAAACACATTTTAGTTATTTGCGACGCAACACTGTTAATACCCATAATTGATTTATTTATGGGTGTAAAGGGCAGATTTAATTGACGATACATTTTATTCGTCATAAGACAGGAAGTGCTACCACTATCGAGAATTGCGCGAGCTAAGTGCTCGCGATTATTTGAATCATAAAGCTTAATTAGTACCGTCGATAACAGAACGTCAACGCGATGACCGTGTCCTTGATGACTGGAGGCCGCGACGCTCGCCGACAGTGTCAAGCTAGGATTCACATCGGTAGAAATGGCGGGGGGCGTGCTGCAAACAATGTTATCAGTTCGCCCGCTAGTCACAACCGGTTTTGTCTTAGTAGTATCTGCTACATGAATTAGAGTGTTATGACGTCGTTTGCATAATTTGCAACCGGGCTTCTTGCAATGATTAGCGTAGTGTCCACTGCAAAAACAATTAAAACAAACTTTAAAACTAGGTAATAACTGAAGTCGTGCTTCATTGCTTAAAGCTAAAAACTGCGGACAGTTATTCAGTTTGTGATCTTCGCTGCATTTAGGACACTTCCCTGAATTCGAGCTGGTTGCATTGTTATTAGAACTGTTGTCTAATGAAACCATAGTTTTATGTTTGGACGATTTAGTATTTGTGTTACGTTGTGTGGTGTTCTGTGACGTATGACATTCTATAGATTCAACAAGGTCAGTGCGAATCTTCATGAATTCAATGAAATGTTGAAGTGAAATGGTATGATCCTTGGTGATCCGACCTTTGTACTCTTCCCATTCACGTAGTGTCTTGGTGTCTAACTTGTGTGACATGATGTGAATGAGAAGCGTATGCGTATGCGTATGCTTCACAGGCTCTCCTAAGGACTCCAATGCACGAAAATTCTTGTTAAATTGATCCATTAAGCGTTTCAAGTCAATTGACGATTCTCGTTAACGCCGAAACGTGATTATGGACTAATAACCGTTTATTATCGTAGCGGTCACACAACAATTGCCAAGCTATGTCATAGTTTTGTCGCACAGAACTGAATGGAGTTAATTACCACAGCAGCGGAACCTTCCAAAGACGCTCTCAGGTAATGATATTTATTGATAAAATCTATACTTTGATTTGAGTGTATTAGACTATCAAACGTGTCACGAAACTCGAGCCAATTTTCATACGAGCCATCGAACTTAGGCAGCTGTATGGTAGGTAATTTGACGGGCTTGTTGTTACTATTGGTACCACTATGAGAACTTCATGTAATTATTATTAATCCGGCTCGAAGGACCATGTAGAAGTCTCCAAAGGTGTAGAAATAATTTAAAACAGTGGAGTAGAATTAATATGGTTTAATCCGTACAGTGACCAAAATCAGAGTGAGAGGTTACAAAGAACAGTTAAACTTAACCGCTAATTAACTTAATGTTCGCGCGTAGCATCATTAGCAATGGGTAGTAAAATTGCTTCTATGAAAGCAGTAGGCGCTCCGACAATTATTACTCTGATTGAATTCTCATTTTAATTGTATTTTGATGATGTTAGCGGTATTTTGATTTTAATTGTATTATTTTTTATTATTATTATTTTAATTCTGATTTGATTAAGTGTGTTTATAACTTTACCTTTTAATTTTGAATTTGTTCCGTAAACATAATTATGTTCGATGAGTATAAGAACTCATCTTACTTTTATGTAGGTGCCCATTTACCAACGGCAATATTAATGCATGATGTGCTTGCCTGTAAGAGATTGGTACACTAGTCTATAAGTATATTGCATGTACCTCATATCTTTGTATCAGTGTATCCAATTGTTGCTGAGCCAAATAAATAAAATAAAAGATATTTAACAATGGCAAATTTGTGCATTATTGTTAACGACTTAAGTGCGGTAACTCAATTTCAAAATACATTGATGACTTAAAATGAAGGGCATTTGTTTAATAAGTCGGTGTTGAAAGATTTTTGTTATCGGGTCATAAAATGTCCAAACAATGTCTTTGAACGCGCCGATATTAAAAAAAAAGAAAAGAAAAAAACTTAATTATTAACGTTGAGCATGTTTGATATTTTGGAATGGTTAGGGAATAATTTTGCACCAATTGCTTTATCAGTATAAAAGTACTATCATTTATGTGGTAGAATACAATATTCATTTATTGCGCTATCGTACACAAACATGACAATTTATATTACATTAAAAATTTAAAACTTTAAAACTATTACAATTATTTTACATTAAAAAGTTATACACGAACATTCGCGCAAGCGCCCTGCGCTGCCTAAACGAAACAGTAGGCCCAGGCATACATTTTCGCCGCGCCGTAGAGAGGGGATAGCTGTCTACTCTCCATCCGTCTTACGCTTTTTCGATCAGGTCACGTGTCCTGACGCGAGTTTAAGATTTTATACCCATTACAGAAAAAGTGCTCAACGCCGCTAAAGAAGTTTTCACTTCAAAAACAAACCTCTTTTTAAATTAATATTTTGAATATTATGTAAACGTAATTTCTTATTTTATTTTTGCAAAATTCTAAGTTATGTATTTTATTAATATTTATCGCAAATAAGCGATCTACCTCGACTTCGCACGGGTCTTACAAATCTCTAACATGCTCGGCTTTGCTCTATAATAATTTGCATACGCATAAAAACCTCCAAAAAAAATTCTCTAAATGAGAGTGAGAACCCATATTAAAATCCGTTGCATTGTTTAGAAAAAAATAGCGGAGAATCAGACAGACAGAAACAGCGACTTAACTTATACTACAAGTATTTAGAGACTCGAGGTAGAGATTTGACATTAAATATGTTTGCAGCCAGCAATTATTAATATTTTTGTGTATTTCTTTTACACAGAAACTCAATAATACACGATTTCCTTAGAATAAAATTTCAAATAACTACAACAAATATACGAAATATAAAAAATGCATGTAGGTTTCTTTTAGGCATTCAAATATTATATGAATTATTAAAAATTTGTTTGTAACATACGATTTAATCTATAAAACTCTGTTGTCGGGCCGACGCGACGGCGACGTTGGCGTCGGCTCGTGAAACAATAACTTTTAACGGTAGCAGAAGAAAAAAAATGAGATCTATATAATAATGCAAACAATAAATATATAGCTCAGTAAAGGAAACCAACATGCACTTAATTTATTTCTATCTCTAGATAAAAAAAAATAACTTACTTGTAGATTTAACTCCAGCGCAATTTGGGATATATTCAATCCTTGTCTATGCAAGACAATTGAGGTATCGGGAGCAAAAAGACACGCACTGCCAGTTCAACCGTTTATTGCGGACTGACGTCCGATACAGGATAGGTACATGCGTACGCGCGCCCGCTCATACACTACAATCCTCCACACTTATTATATAGTTACCTCTAATGGAATACAATAAAAAAATAACAAAAAATAAAAATAAACAAACTAAATTGTGTGACTATCTTAATGCTAATGTTTCTAATAATTATAAGTAGGTGGGTTATTAAGTCGGCATTGGCGCATGGGGCGGTACCGGGTCAGTTCAAGAGTAGGCGAGTGCGGCGATTGAGTTACCGCCTGCGTAGCTTACTCCTCACAATCTTCGAACAGCTCCTGAGCATCATCCTTATCCTCCCTTGTTACCTGTGACGTGTTCTCCTCTAAACGGCTCGGACTGGGCCCACTACCATCCACAGCTGTTTCGCCCTTGTTACCAGGACTCGACGGGCTAATTAGTGAAATACGCTTCCTATGCTTAAGCTGATCGATATGTTTATGCCACTCCCTACCTATCGCATCGACTACTCTATATTCAGTAGTACCTAACTTTTCTGCTACCTTTCCCTGAACCCACTTATCACCTCCCCTGTATTGGCGGAGCCAAATCTCTTCCCCGGGACGCAAGTCACGTGTTCCGCCTGCACCACCTGTCTGCTGTTGCTTGTGTTGGGTGTTCCTAAGGGAAACACTAAGGGTGTTTCTGTCTGGTCTCAACGAATCTAGCTTGGTTCGCAGCTTCCGACCGCACATTAACAACGCCGGCGTTTCACCCGTTAGTACAGTGCTCAGTATTACGGTAATGCAATAGGAAATTGTTTAAAAATAATGTTACGTCCAAATTTTCCCTTAATGCCTTTACTCTTTTTACTGTTCTAACTGCATTTTCCGCAGCACCATTTGACGCTGGGTGATATGGTGCCGTAAATAAATGTTCTACTCCGTTTGAGCTTAAAAATTGAGAAAAGTCCCTACTTGTGAAGGGCGGCCCATTATCGGAAACTATCTGTTTTGGTAAACCAAAACGCGCAAAGACTTCACTTAACCTATTTATCGTGTGGCCCGCCGCCGTACTCTGTACCTGACTTGCTTCTATCCACTTGGTCCTAGCATCTACCATAACCAAGAAATCCCTACCCGCGATCGGTCCTAGGAAATCCAGATGAACCCGAGCCCATGGTTTGTCTGGCCAGGGCCATGGATAGGGTACGTGTCGCGGTGGCACATCCGCCTCGGCTGTGCAAGTCTGACACGTACGGCACATTGTCTCGATCGCTTCGTCAATGCCAGGCCACCAAACATAGCTACGAGCGAATGACTTGGTTTTTACAATATCCATATGTGCCTCGTGTAACTCTGATAATACTTTCGACCTACAGGTCTCCGGCACTACTATTCTGTGACCCCACATGACGCAGCCCAGTTCTTCATATAACTCTTTTTTCCGATTGTAATATGGTTTTAATGAAGTTATTATTTCATCCGACGGCCATTCGTCTCTAAGATAAGATAAAACCCTACCTAGCAAAGGATCTTGGCTAGTTTGTTTCTTTATTTCCCGATAATCCATTAGCACCGCATTCTGTGCAAAATGTAAGTACGTTTGTTCCGGCACCTTAGTACATTGTTTACCTATCGAGCGCGCCGGCAGACGCGACAAGCCGTCTGCCCCGTTATCTTTCGATCCTACAAACTCAATATCGTACGTATATGCCGACAACTTAATGGCCCATCGTTGTAATCGGCTGGCCGCCATTGATGGAACTCCTATTTTGGGTCCCAAAATTGTTACCAACGGTTTATGATCGGTTCTCAACGTAAACTGTTTACCGTATAAGTATTGATGTAATTTTTCTAAACTAAATACAATCGCTAATGCCTCCCGTTCTATTTGCGAATAATTTTTCTCCGCGCAAGTAAGCGCGCGCGACACATAGATACCCGGGCGCTCACGCAGGCCGGTGCCGCCCCCTGCGCCTGCGCCCTCCCTTTCGCATAGTTGTGTTAGTACTCCTCCTAGACCGCGTGCGCTGGCGTCGCACGTCAAAAACAAAGGTTTGTCCGGGTCGTAATGAGCCAGGACATCTGCACTTGTTAAAATAGACTTAACCTTTCTACACGCTAACTCGCATTCGTGTTTCCATTTCCAAGTGATACCTTTCTTAAGTAAACTGTACAAGGGCGCTAAAATGGTGCTTAAATTACATACGAATTTTGCATAAAAGTTGATTGTTCCTAAGAACGACCTTAACTCCGTGACATTACGCGGGGAAGGGATGTTTACTATTCCTTCTACTTTGTCTGGGTCCGCCTTGATTCCCTCCGGGGAAATAATATACCCTAAATACTTAACTTCTTTTGTCATAAAGAAACAGTTATTTTTCTTTAATTTAATTCCGTTGCTATGTAATCTTTTTAGTACTTTTTCTAAGGTTTCTAAATGCTGTGTCATCGTCGTTGACCCTATTATAATGTCGTCCAGGAATACTTGTACGTTAGGAATATCATTAAGTAGGTTCAACATTATCCTCTGGAAAATACCCGGACTCGATGATAGTCCATAAACCAATCTCTTATTTATTTATTTATTTATTATGGCACTCCAACGACAAAGTCACAAAAACATTCGTACATACAGGATTTCTTAAATACTTAATACTATAGTGACCTTGTCACTTAAAGGTGTGCAGCTTTTATATTGTGATACAATGTTAATAGGTTAGTAGCGAAAATTGTACACAAAGCATTGTAGAATCATTAAATGAAATCATTAAAATATTTGAAATATTACCATACACGATTAAAATTACTGTATAAAATACCTAAAAAGGCCCTTATGAGTGTTAATTACTGCTAAATTGTCGGGGTCATCTAGCTCAATTTGATTGTATGCTTGGGACAGGTCAATTTTTGATAAAACCTTGGCGCCATTTAGCTTAACCAACAGATCGTCGATGCGAGATCGATCAGCAAGACAGGATTTAACGTCACCTTATAGTCCGCACAGATACGAAGTCCTCCGTCCGCCTTACGTACCGGTACCAGTGGAGTGGCCCAGTCCGCGCTGTCCACCGGCTCAATGATGCCGGTGCGCAACATGGCATCTAGCTCCTCATCGACGCGATTCCGTAGTGCATAAGGCACGGACCGAGCGCGGCAAAACACCGGAGTCGCGCCCTCGCGCACTCGCAGCCGCGCCGCACCTCCCTTGAACCGACCCAGTCCCTCCGTGAATAATTCTTTATATCTGGAAAGCAATGACATTAATCTGTTATTACCAACAGTACTGTTTTCCATCTCAACCTCATTTTTGAACAATGTGGGTATTTTAATTTTTAATTCGGAAAGCCATTGCCGGCCTAACAAGGATGTAGTGCCACCTTTGATCACAAATAATTCTAAATATTTAGCTTCTTTTCCATAACTTACTGATGGTTTAATAACTCCTAGAGGCCTAACTTTAGCACCATTATAAAATTTGAACACTAAATTAGATTTTTCTAACTTTCTAATATTAAAATACCTATCGTACATTTTTTTGCTAATACAGGACACTAAGGAACCGGTATCTACCTCCATAGGTATGCTAGTCCCGTCAATGTTAATTGATAGGCTTACCGGCTTATAGTCATTTAAACAAAGTTGATACAGATCTTCCTCAATCTCCAACTCTTCATCTTCATGCGGTGACTCGTCGTCTCCAGACCGGTCTGTTGCGCCCCTCATGTGATGCTCCTGGTCCCCGGCGCCCACGTGCGCTAGCAGGCCGCCGCCGTCACCGCTACCACTGCCCGCGCGGCGCGCTTGCGCCCCGGCCGCTCGCCCCGGGCACACTTTGCGTAGGTGACCTCGTTGTCTACATTTGCCGCAGATGTAACGATTGTTTATTTTATTTATTTTATTTTATTTTATTTTAATAATTTTAGGAAAACTTACAGCTAGTCATATACGATAGTTCGGGTTTAGATACCATTAAAAAGGCCAATTACAAGTTTTCACAGGTAAGAAAGTAAACATAGAATTAAATAGGTAGTAGACACAATAAACAGGTCTGTAAGGTACTTGGGAAAAAAAAAAGCAAATTAAAGACTATTTTACGTTTTGAAAGAAGTGAGTGCACAGCGTCTTTTTTAACTTATTTACACTAGTGTAAATAAGTTAAAAAAGACGTATCACGGCAAGTCGAATCGTATACACGACTCGCCCTAATCATGTACGAGTTTTGTCTATAGTTTGTTCTTGTCACTGGTGTATACAACAGGCGAGGCTTGCGCAAATACGAGTAAGATGCTCGCAGTCCAACTTTGCTCAACAATTCAGGCACGTCGACGGAACTGTTAGCAATCTTAAACAGAAAAGCTAAATCAGAAATTTTTCTGCGCTCATGCAAGGGAAGAATATGAAACTTTTTACACCGTTTGTTATAATCCGAGATATATACTTTGGAACGAAATTGAATGTACCTTAAAAATTTTCTTTGTATGCCCTCTAAACGATTAATGTAAATGTTATAAATCGGGTTCCAGACCTGAGAGGCATACTCGAGGTGGCTACGAACAAACGAGCAATATAAGATTTGGATTGTCTTTATGTTTTTAAAATCGGACGAGACCCTGAATATAAAACCTAGTGCTTTTGATGCTTTGCTAATAATATTGTTGATGTGAGTGTCAAAAATAAGTTTCGAGTCGAAGGAAATCTCGAGATCCTTGATGACATTGACCCTGGATATGGAGGTATCAAGGAGAGTGTAAGGAAACAAAAGAGGGTCGGGTTTTCGAGTAAATGAACACACGAAACATTTGGAAACGTTTAAGTCTAACTTATTTAGGTTACAGTAAGTTTAGAAGGTGTCCAGGTCATCTTGCAGTAACAAGGCATCAGCGTGGGTAATAACCTGTTTCATAATTTTCATATCATCTGCATATAGTAGTAATTTAGAATACCGAAAACAGGCGGGGACATCATTAATAAAGATATTAAATAGGAGGGGCCCTAACAATGATCCCTGGGGAACTCCTGATGGAATACGCATAGCTCTGGAGGAGTAGCCATTCAGCACCATAGTCTGGCATCTTCCCTCCACGTATGACTTAAACCATCTGTATAAATTACCCCCAATACCCATCGAAAAAAGCTTACGCATTAGGATGATATGGTCAATTCGATCAAAACACTTGCTGTAATCGGTATATATAACGTCGACCTGGGATCCATTTGACATAGACTCCGATAAGAAGTCACTGCAGAGAACTAGATTAGACGTGGTAGACCGACCTCTCAAGAAACCATGTTGCTGCTCTATAAAACTGTGTTTGATGGCCGAGTAAACTTGTTTGTATACAATTTTCTCCAGTACCTTCGCAAACACACACAATTTGGAGATCGGCCTATAATTCTCAACAGAAGATTTTGAGCCCTTTTTATGTATCGGTGTTATATATGCCGATTTCCAGATCGCTGGTACCAAGCCTGTATTAAGTGACCTTCCAAACAGGATTAAGAGGGGGACAGAGAGACTTTTGGCGCATTTCAATATGAAAAAAGGTGGCACATTGTCAGGACCTGCGGATTTATTCAGGTCAACTTGCTTCAGCAGTCTGTGAACCTTTTCCTCTAGAATTTCCACAGCATTGATGTCGGAAGTACCCCGTACACTGCTGAGATTTGCATCACAGGACACAAGACCTCCTCGAGTACCCGAGCTCGCAAGAAAGTTGGAGTGAAAGAACTCACTAAAAAGATTGCAAATAACATCCCCATCACCAGATGACAACTGACCGAAGTGTAGCACTGATGGATACGAGTTCGAATGTTTCCTATCTTTGACATAACTCCAAAAGGCTCGAGGATTATTACTTATGTTTGATTCTATTTTGTTTATATAATCGTCAAACATTACCGTCTCCAAATCTTTAAGCCGTTGCCTTAATAAAATGAAGCAATTATAATCTGCAAGATTCCCATATTTTTAAATTTATTGTGATATTTAGCTTTTCAACCGACTTCAAAAAGGAGGAGGTTCTCAATTCGACGCGTATGTTTTTTTTTTTTTTTTTTTGTATATTTGTTCTACGATTACTCCGCCAATTATGAATCGATTTAGATGATTCTTGTTTTGTTTGAAAGAGTATAGCTCCGAATAGGCCCCATAGGAATATTGTCATGATCTGATGATGAACTTTGGAGATATGGAACGGAACTCCTTATAAAATCACAGCAGAACCGCCGTAACAAGAAAAATTGCTTTGTTTATACGTGTAGTCGATGACTGACTGAAGGAAGTGGGGAGGGGGTACGTCAACCCCCTCCTACCACTTTCCAAAATTAAATATATCGTGTGAGGTATTTTTTGAAAGGTCTTTCTGTAAGGATTTTAAACATTAACACACAAGCACTAAAAAGTGAAAAATAAAAAGCTTTTTTACAAAAAAATATGACCGCCTTCAAAAACTACAAAATAAAAAATAACTTTAGCTTGGAAGCCGGTGGCAATACCTACATAACAAGAAACAAAACCAAAGCCGCCGACTTTAAAGCTAAAGTTATTTTTTATTTTGTAGTTTTTGAAGGCGGTCATATTTTTTTGTAAAAAAGCTTTTTTCTTTTATGATTTTGATCAAGTAGCTTCGGTACCAGGGTGGATATTTAGATTGGGATCCCATTTTTTTGGTTGGTACGTAGGTGTCACGGATCATGTCAATAACAGAGTAGAAAAATGTGACAGCGTCCTCAATCGACCGACTGCTTAATTCACTCTGCCAATCTACAAGGTTAAGCTCATCACATATTACGTTGTAATCTGCTAATCGATACAAAAAATTTACGTAAGGACGAATCGGAAGGCTGTGCAATTGAACAAAGTCGGCCGTAACGCATAATGCCCGGTGATGCAAATCCTCAGGCACAAGCGGGTCATCACTGCAAGTGACAGCAACTTGGTCGTTGGACAGCACCAGATCTAGGATTCTATTATTCTGTCAATTAGGTTAGTTTGCACATCTCCATGAAGGATAGCAGGGTACAAGGAACATCCATCGGCAGCCGGCTGCCAAGTTAAATTGGGCTGATTAAAGTATCCTACAATAACAAACTTGTCAGCAGAATGTTTAAGTACAATATCAGCTAAGTTTTCTGAGAAATTGCCCAACTGGACTGCTAAAGAGTTACCTACATTCTGGGAACAGATGTAGACAGTGCATATGTGCATCTTGTACGAGATTCTGGGTTTTTTCCGCACTAGTGTGTACTAGATGTTGTACTGACAATCATCAACCAGATGATCGGAACCTCCACAGGCGCGACAAGGATACCCCTTGTTCCCGCCGCCGCCGCCGGCGCCGCCAGCGTTCGGTCCCCGTGATCTTGGAGGGCGCGCGCCGCCTCGGCTCGAGGCACCGCGCCCGCGCCGCGCTATCCCGGCATGAAGTATGTCGCTGCCACCGCCATGGTTGCTGCCCGCTGCGGTCTCGGCTCGCTCCACCGCTCCCGGGCTCGTTCCGCCGCTTCCATCGCGCATGCGATTTTTACGGCCTTGGCATATTCCAGGTTCTCCTCCGTAAATACACGTTGCCTGATTGTCTCGCTGATTAGTCCACACACTAGCTGATCACGAAGATTTTCCTCCAATACCGCCTTAAATTCACAGTGTCTTTCTAATTTTTTTAATTTAGAAATATATTGAGGTATGCTATAGCCCGCTTGTTGTCTCCTTTGTCTAAAGCGATAACGTTCCGCCATAAACGAAGGTTTGGGTTGTAAATGATCTTTCATCAATTGCGTAACTACAGCATATGATTTATTACTGGGTTTCACGGGGCTCGTTCGATTACTCAATAGTTCATAGGCTTCATCGCCCATTGCCGCGATCAATGTGGGTAGCCATAGTTCTTGTTTCATCTCGTTCACTTTAAAATACATTTCTGCTTGTTCCACATATAATATCCAATTCTCGGAACGCACACTAAACTCCATTAGCTTCCCTATTGTCATGTTGGCCGAAAGTTTAAACAAAGTCTAATTCCGCACGCTAATTCAATCCTCGTTAGCCACTGAGGTATCGGGAGCAAGACGATACAGGATAGGTACATGCGTACGCGCGCCCGCTCATACACTACAACAATGATTTCATTTCTTTCTTCCTGATTGTTCCTGATTGAGGTTTCGGGTTGTCATCGTTAATGACAAAACACAGCCCACAGGTAGTCACGATACACAGTCCAGGATACGAGCAAGGGTCAAAAAGAGTTCCACGATCACAGCCCGGTATACAAAGCAAAGGTCACAGTTGGGCAGGCAATAAGTCCGATAGAAATAAACAGGTCGTAAAATAAAATTGGGATTAAAACGAGAAGCGTGAACAATTAGCAAGATGCTAATTGGCACTGGCTAATGTTTGTTGATATTTTTTGCCGCACGCCCTTACTGCACTCACACAAATATGTATTGTCTCTAATTGGGTGGAGCAAGGAAGGGGCGTGGTCTGTCAGTATCTGCGCTTCCGCAAGACTATTTTCTTAACTTAGCATGCTTAAGTTTGGCCGATGGTACCTATGGCCAGTTGAAGCGAAATGAAGCGCCGGGTGTATGCCACTGAGTTCCGTAACACGTCGGAACTCAAAAGGCGGATTCGTAGTGCGTTTAGAGACATAAAAAATGACACTTGTGCTTCCTAGAGTGCGAAACAATTTAAAAAAACGTGCGGAGACATGCGTGGCCGTAAATAGATCCCACTTTGAACAGCTTTTGAAGTAAGTGTAAAATTATTCAATCAGTGTAAATAAAACCAGTAAGTAATTTTTAATTAAACTGTAGATAAAAATGTGATTAACTTTTAAATACGCCAAAAATACCTACCCAGTTGTTTGTATTTTTTTTTTTCTTTATTGTTAAATGTAACTTCCATCTGGACTCGTCACGCAACACAAGGTAGGTATTTTTGCCTGTCCTAAGCCAGGAAAAGTATGAAGGGAAAGTTACATCACTGGTTACGTGTATTGAGTTTTTATTACAATGATGTAATTAGTTAAAGCAGGTAATGTAGGTAGTTATAACGGCCAGTGCAGCAGGTCAACGCCCTGCGCATGACGTAACGTAACTCGCGCGCTGTGCGCGTGACGTAACTCGGGCGCATAGTATCCATGAATTTACGGACGGTGTCGGACAGAAACTTTTTTTAATTTTTGGAAGAAATATTCGTTTATTTATTTTTAAATTCAAATTCAAATTTTTATAATAATTCAAGTACCTATGGTTTTAGTGATAACGGTGTTTACACTAACAGTCTGTATAATTACAAATGTACTGAATAAATTAAGATTATAACAATTTTAATAAGTTAGTTACAGCATGATACAGATAACACAAAAACAAAGAAAAGAAAAGACAATTACAAACATAGTGCATGAGTGAGTGAGTGTGAAACTGTAAGTGTGTAAGTTGGGTGAGTGGTGTGTAGGGGTGTGTGAGGGAGAGAGGAGGTGTATGTTAGAGAGGGTGCAGCTGTTTGTGTAAATTAGAGTGTTTCCTATGTGATTTTGATGAAATATACCATAATAAAAAGCAAGTACCAATCAAGTAAAAAGCAGTATCCAGGCAAGTACCAATGTGAACTTTTCAATTCATATGTACTTTCTAAAGTTTATCTTGGACATCACTGGCATCGGTGAAGGAATACATCGTAAGGAAACCTGGACTTACTGTTCCATTCAAACCATATCAGAGGCCCTTGAGGCGGTTTAGAAACTCTGACACTAGGGTGTGTGGGGTCGTAATAAGACCTTACTGCCCACACGATAATAAGAAGAAGAAGACCATAATAAAGTATGCTTTACATTCGCTGCATTAGAACTTCCGTTTCATCGTATCCGTATGAAAGCAACATAGCTTTTAATGTTTGTCTCGTTTCGTGGATTGTGAGGGGATAAATATAAAGGGTCCTGATTAATTTATTATATAAATAAGTTGCCTGGTGATCACGCTGTCGCCTAGCCAAAGCTGTGTGGCAACGCACAGGTACGCAGACGTCAGGCGTAGTTCGTCTTTTTTTGTGTTTGTCGTTGTAGGGTGTAACGCTGTGTTGTTTGACAATAACCTTCAGAATATAGGTTTGCCTCACAGTGAGTACATTACACAGCTCATATAATGACTTAGTAGGGAATAAAAAGGGTTTAAAAGTCATGACTTTTAGCAAGGATCTCTGGGCTCTTTCTAGGTGTATCATAAAAGTTTTGCACGCATCACCCCAAACCACAATACAGTAGCTCAGCACAGATTCCGCCAGGGCAAAGTATACCCTGCGTAATAAGTCAAAGTCTGCCACATGTCTCAGCTTTCTGAAAGCCCATATTAGCTTTCGGATTCGCGTAGAGGTGAGATCAATGTGATGTCGCCAGCTTAGTTTTTCGTCCACCAAAATGCCAAGATGTTTGACATGTGTGACTTTTTTTAAAGACAGACAAGAGCAGTCACTGTTTATGATTGGTGAGTTGCATGTGTGTAGCTTAATGTTTGTGTCTGGTGGTTGAATTTCGGAGAAGTGGAATTGTAGGTATGAGGTTTTTGGGATGTTCAGAGTTAGAATGTTAGTTCTAAGCCAGTGACCGACTTTACGTAAGCCAGATTCAGCGAGCTGTCGGACCTCGTCCCAGGTGTCCCCATAAAAAATTAATGCTATGTCATCAGCAAGTCTTCACTTATGAAGACTTTACCATTTTCAAGTGATAGCTGGCACATGTCATTTATATAAATGAGGAAAAGGCTAGGGCCGAGTATACTGCCCTGTGGGACGCCGTAGGTTACCCTGGCATCAGAACTGATGTATTCTTTTATTTTAACTTTCTGGGTACGGTTATAGAGAAAGTTCTTAAAAATATTTAAGGCATTTCCGCAAATACCAACCCTATCCAGCTTATCCATAAGGGCGGGAATTGAGACGGTATCGAAAGCCTTTGCTAATAATAATAATAATAATATATTTATTTATTAGACATCAGAGGTCCATGGGTTAGTAACAGAACACTTATAATCTATGTTAGTAAGACACACATGGAGTAGAATAAAATTTAACATTATTCTTGCCTCACCAGTATTCGCATACAGTGCTGCAGAATAGGTGAGTCAAGTTTATTTGTTAACATCTTCAGAATGACATTTGAGCTCGACCGCGCCCTCTGCAAAAGTGAGGCTGTCTTTAGTCTCACCATAGCATATAAATCATAGGTGTGAGCCTGTGCGCACATGCCCGAGGCACTGCAGAAACGCGGCAAGCCCAAAAGCATCCTGAAGCTGTTATTGTATTGGATTCGCAGCTTATCCAACACTCCCCGTGTATAACTGACCCACAGACCACTCGTGTAGAAAGTTTGACAATACGCTTTGAATAAGGTTAGTTTTACGTCTTTACTACAGCGAGTAAATCTGCGGGCCAACATATTAGCTTTCACAGCGAGAGCTCTGCGCTCCCGCTCAATATCTGCATGATCCCTAAGGTCGTCCGTTACACAGTGTCCCAAGTACTTAAATTTTGTCACTCTCTGCATTATCTGACCATCGAGTGTAATGACTAGCTCAAAAGATATTTTTTTGCCGACGGCCTTAAAGATCATGTAGACACTCTTTTTACAATTGTATATCAGGCCATGGCTTACAGCGTATTTGGTACAGTAATCTAAAAGTTCCCGTATTGAACTGGCAGTTGGGCCCAGTAGCACCATATCATCTGCGTAGCTAAGGTTATTGACACAAGTGTCATCAATCCAGCATCCAACACGCTTGCAGCTAAGCCCAGCTATCAGCTCATTTAAGTAGAAATTAAAAAGCTTCGGTGAGGTAAGTCCCCCCTGCCTCACTCCACACTCGTCTGTACGCGTCAGAAAGTGTGTTTTGCCATCTCACATTATTCACTTGATTTGAGTACCAATACTGAAACACACGAACTATTTCAGCAGGTACGCATGCCTCCCTGAGCTTTTTCCACAAAATCTTATACGACACAAGGTCAAAAGCCCTGAAGAGGTCAAGGTAGTATGCGTAAACTGGTGTGCGTCTATCAGTATAATATTTGACGGTTTGCTTTAGACTTAATATTGCGCTTTCAGTGGAAAGTCCTGGCCTAAACCCGAACTGAGCATCATGTAGATCTAAGAATTTATCTAATATGCTGTCTAGCAAACCATCAAATACTTTGGCAATGACAGTTGCGAGCGATATAGGCCTGTAATTATTTACGTCTGTAATATCACCCGTCTTATTCTTTATAATGGGTACCACTAACGTTTTCATTCAGTCTAGTGGTAAAAAATAGTGACTGATACACAAAGAATAAAACATAGACAACACCCGAGCACAATGGAACCCCGCATATTTTAGGTGGTCGATACTGAGACTGTCATGCCTGCACTGTCATTGCGTAATGCTAGATACTTGCTTGGCTGTAAATCTGATAATAGGGCTGTCCTGACTAGCCTCAGTATCGATCACCTCACCCGAAGGGCCCAGCGGCGAGACCACGCGAAAATGGTCTTTAAAAATATTCGCTATACCATTAGCTGTGCTACAGCCCGCAACTGTCACCGGAAGGGATGGCTTGAGATTAATGCTGGCAGTGGATTTCCAAAATCGGCTAAAGTTTTTTGATGATCTGTGAGAAGATATTATGTCCATCTTTATTTGTTCTTGGTGATTTTGGCACCATTTCAATTTTCCTTTGAAAATCTTTTGGCTTTCTCGCATCTCATCCCAAACTCTGCCAGAATTAGGTTTATTACAAAGATTCCATACCTGATACTTCCTTGCCTCCAAGTGCGCAGCGCGGACGTGCCTGTTCCACCCAATTACGCGTTTTTTACCTCGCGGCCGGTCACCTCTGTGTGTCTGTATGGCTGCGTTAGACATAACGTCTACAATGCTTTTATAGTCTCAAGGCCACGTCTGTGTTCTTCAGAATTACAATTCTTATCAGCACATTTCCTAAAAAGCTCCGGAAAATGCATGCTCCGGAATTCACGATTACAGATATCAAAATATTACCTGGATTGATCACTGTCGCGCTCATGCTATTTTACTTTGTTACATAGCGACTTAATGGGAACCGACTTGTGAGCAACTGTACTCAGGTTGCACTCAATGGCCAGCGGTAAGTGATCAGACCAAAAAACATCATACTCAATGTTAACACTCACTATAGTTTGCCAGGCAGCCTGGGTAACAAAACAATGGTCCAACCAGCGCCTGCTCCCGTTCATGTCACTCACATA
Organism: Hoplodrina ambigua; assembly: GCA_949774945.1. Classification (NCBI taxonomy): domain Eukaryota; kingdom Metazoa; phylum Arthropoda; class Insecta; order Lepidoptera; family Noctuidae; genus Hoplodrina; species Hoplodrina ambigua. Next base: position 19,767,244 of record OX458964.1, read on the forward strand.
AGTGTGGTTATTAGACGCTAAGCCCAACAATTCCGTGTCGGCACATATCCACAGTTGATCTGTGCTGTAGTTACACAGTTCATTCCAAAAATGCTGGTGCGGGTGGGAGTTGTAATCACCCATCATATAAACCGCTTCTACATCGCTAGCTTCAATAACAGCACTTACTTCGCTTAGACACTCAGTAAATTCAACAAGTACAAAGCGCCTAAAACATATACCGTCCGGCCACAATTAATCATTGAGAAAAAGGCGTGGTTTGAGACATAAATAAAAGATTCGTAGTTTTTGTTTTTCTTCATATTATTTTTTTCTAATGTGACTGAGTTTTGTTCCAAATGTATTGTTTAATATCCTCTTCTCTCGATTCTTTACACACATTAGATATATACAAAGGTATTCTACTTATTTGAGCGGATTTAAACAGGCTGTTAGGATCGTTAGTAGCCTTTCCCGTGCTACTAACCAGTGGCGTGCGGTCCATAGAGGCATAAAGGCACTGCAGACCCTAGACCTAGTAGATCTAGATCTAGACAAGTTACAGTAATTTTAAAAATAAAAAAAATATTCTGCGTAATAAAACTAATAAAATTATTCAAACTAATGTAAATTAATAGCAACGCGCATCGCATTCATACCGTAATCCGTACTCGGTACTGTCAAAACTACGACAGGCGTTCGTAACACATCGCCGACAACGCGGAAGGCAGAGAGTGATTCTGCCTACAATTCATTCATAAATGTACGCATGTAGTGGTACATTTTCGTGTCTGTGCACTGCACACAACGGCGAGGTAACAAAGCCATCTCCTGCGGCAGGTGACCCAATCCCGGGCCAGCTCGTATGAATCCGTCGTCTCTATTGGCGCACCCCATGTATTATACGACTAAGTTTAATGAGTATTAGTTCAGTGATATTTCGATTGACAATGATGCAATTTTATTTGATAACGTTTTACTTCCCAAAATTTAGAAATTGTTTTTTTTCTATAGAGTCCATGTTTTTTTTCTTTCAAGTGAAGCGCGCTGTTTTATGTTTTTATTTTAATGGTTCCGATCGGAAGCTATTTCGACTATTTTAAAAAGTAACATTTCATTAAACTTTCCCTAAAAGCACCATTTTTTTTTGTCGTATTTTATAAACAACTAGTTTGAGCGGCCATTAGTCGTTTGTTTGTTTTGATTTGGTCGTGAGCTTTGTTATCAGATATTTAAGATTTAACGATGTTATTAGTGTGAAAAAATGGATAATATTCACTGTGAAAGTTGTTCATGTGTTGTGTGTTTAGAGGAAATAAAAAATATGCGTTTTTAAAACTATCAGTGACAAAAAGACGTGATCGTGAAAGGTCAATGACACCGGATTTTATTTAATTTGACTGCTATTATTTAATTTGCAAATTAATATGAAACATCAAAACATATAGGTATCCGTAAAATATGTCTACAAAATCAGTCAATCTAGGCTATTTAAGGTGGCAATTACCTACATTATTATTTAAGTCGACAAGACGACGAACCAAAACCATGATAGGTACCTAGGTACATGTTTGGTAAGATACCTACCTAGCTTAAATAGCTTTTAACTGTTTTGCCTACCCTGTCTAAAAACTCTGTGCAGGCCACTGCTACTAACAAATCTATTTCTTCGCCTCCTTCCATATTGAACTTTAGTCCATTCATCCGTATCCCCTACTTTTTGCTTACATTCGCTACTCGCTTTCTGTACGTCCTCTATAGATAAACTCGATCGCGCGAGATCTTGTTCGCCGCAAGCGCCCACGTTCTCGCTGTGATTCACACATTTGTCAACTAGTGCGAGTGACGCGACAGTCGTAGTGGTTTCGTTGGCTGCGCACACGAAAAAAAACAAACCGGTTCTACGTCCGAAACCACGGCATGTGCCTCCACGCGCCTGCTTGTGTCGCTATGAGTAACGACCGGTTCCCTGCGCCTAACAGAAGTTGCCAATTTGTTGACGAGGGTATGCGCTACATTATTTGCGACTGCAACTGATAATTTCACTGGTGATTGTGAATTATCACATATATTATTTTCATTATTTGATTCCAATGTAATATGACTTAAACCTATTGACCCACTTTCAAATTCAAATTTTTCTAACAAATGTCCACCTCTCTTGTGATTTATGGGATTGAAGTCTAAATCACTCAATGACTGCGTTCGCATAGCAACTTGAAATTCACGTAATTGTTCTTTCGTGACACAGTCAGCTCTTAAAGACTTTATTTCCTCCTGTAAAATCAATATATCTCTTAACACCCGTGTTGCATCTAAGTGGTCAAAAGTGACCGGCAGTAGTCTATGTAAATCCTTGGCAACAAAAGTGGGAAGCTTCTCTGGGTCCGCAGCTTCTGTGTGCTTCATTAAATCAATAATGTCTTGTAAATCCCTATTGCACTTCCCTTCTCTTCTTCTAGACTTCATTGTTTTCGTTGATACCGCTTCAAATAAAAGCTTTTTGGCAGCTAACACTTCCTCATCAGAGAAAACTGTCTCACATATCCTGATGAGCGTAATTTCGTCCATCACACTGATTTTATTTTGCATAAATGCGAGCACTTAATTAATTACCATATTGCACGAGCTACATTTTATTACATTCGAATTCATTTTTACACGGTGCGCGCGCGCGGTCACCCGAGCGGTCAGACGTGAACGCGGGATTCTGAAGCGGGATTTTTCGGTTTTTGAAAAAACCTAAAAAATACCTACGCTAAATCGAGAAAAACTCTAACACATTTCTGCTTTTTGTCAAGTTATGCGTGACTAGACTTATCAGTTGACTAACTGCGTCTTCGGTGCTCTTTCCTGACCTAAAACCATATTGGACATCTGATAGTATTTTGTTAAGTTCTAAGAAATTAACGAGGAGTAGACTCGTTAATTTCTTAGCACCTTTTCCAATATTTTTGACATAGTTGATACAACAGAAATGGGCCGATAGTTTCGAATATTGTCTTTCACCCCACCCTTGTGTACAGGGGTAATAATAGATTTTTTAAAGGCTTTTGGGAAGACTCCTTGATTAAAGCATATTTCGATAAGCTTTGTTAATTGGGGAACTATAATATGCTTTGCTAGTTTAAGAAACTTAGCTGGAACAAAGTCCCATTCAACGGCGCAATCATTCTTCAGGCTCGTTATCAGTAATTCGAGTTCGGCCTCGTCCGGGGGGAGCAGCACGATAGAGTTGGGTGTGGGGGGCAAACTAAAATTATACGGTGTTGTACTTTGTATGTCAATGTCATCTGCGAGCTTTTTACCTATATAGGTAAAAAGCTATTTCGCAAATATTTGCGAAATAGCAATTATACTTACTCCTTCTCCGAGACAGATTAACGTGTAGTAGCGGGTAATCGTACCTGCGCTATCACAAATTTCAAAGCTAAAAAAAAAAAACATGAAATAAAGACCGTTCTCTCGTCGGGCAATACTATGTGTATATGTCATTACGTGTTTTTGTGCTTCGCGCTGTCACTACGTTCTCTCAACAAAATATTTTTTTTTACTAAATTTACTTTGTTAATAGTGTAGAAAATCTATTTAAGTTAATAATCATGATTACAGCCATGTTATATCATGTGTGTAGACCATTAGTTATTGAAATAACAAGTGCAGTGAACTCAGGTACCGGCAGTTTAATGTACTACATTTGGGTTTGTTTACGAAGAAAACAGGTATGTAGTTATTGAAAATATTAAAAAAAAAAAATATCAATCTATTGAAGCATCACCAAGGTAAGACTGGAATTTATCTAAGGATTCTACGAAGAATTCTTAATTTTGAAGGTTATAATCAAAAAATAATATCACAAACAATTTCGTTCGTCTTTATGTCAAATGACCACTTCCGGTATTTCCGGTCATTGACTAAACTCACTCAAAACTTCGGTCATCGGTAAAATTCTGTTAAATTAGTAACGGTTTTTTCGAGATTCAGTGATCAGTGATTTTAATTTTTCTCCGACTACGGTGACTACCCGGAATTGACTGTACTTTCAAGAAATGGGTAAACGAAAGAATAAGGACCAGAAATATATCAAGAGGAAAATTCGGAAATTGGAGAGGAAACTGGAAAAGATGCCAGTTGAAGTCGATTCAGAAGGCTCAACACCGCCATGTTCATCGCCGGCGAGGCCTGAATCGCCTTTCCCACCCACATTGCTGCCTCCGGTAGCTCAAATAACCGAAGCATCGCCGATACCTGCGGTTATTGTACCTGATCAGAATGATATGGAACAAGAACTTAATACAGGTCTGTAAAACATGAAAACCTATAGGTTATCCATATTAAATTACATAATTATTATGTACCTAGGTAGGTATTAAAACTTATGATGTGAGTTAATCTTCAAACGCCTGGGTGATCCTAATAGAAGGATATAATGTTAGTAACACATAAGCGCCACCACGTGCGGGTGGACACTGTGTCAAACCTTACTAAATACATGGCAAGCGCTATCACACTGAGGGTAGACAATGCTAAATATTAATTTTCACACTGGAATATTATTGACTTAGCGCTATCACTAAGCGGATAGACATGTCTATATCTTTTTGTTGTATTTTTTTTTAGAAGATAATCTGCCTGTCGAACTCTTACAAGCCCTGGGAACCGAAGGTGAAGAAAACACCGAAGTTGGAGAAGCTATTAGATCAGAACTAGCACTCCGTTGGACAAGGATAATTCAAACAGGACTCGGCAAAGAATCTCGAGAGACCATTATTAAAAAATATCCAACACCTATCAATTTTCCAAGGGCAGTGGCTCCTCTAATGAATGCGGAGATATCCGCTTCACTTTCTGAATCAACCATTAAAAGGGATAAGAGGATCAGTTATAGACAAAACTTAGTTGGAAAACTGATGACTTGCCTTGGACAATCTTTGAGCAAGGTACTGACAGGTAACATAAACAGTAAAGTCCTTGTTGAAAAGATAAGTGATGCAGCTAAGTTAGCTGCGGAAATTTATCATCAAGACTCCTCTTCAAGAAGATTTTTCGCTTTGGCTGGTGTCAACAAAGTTGTACAAGATGCTGTGCGCACAGCAATACCTGATGACACATTATTTGGGACAGACTGTGCTGAGAAAATAAGGGCTGCACAAGCCATCCAAAAAGCAGGCTCCATGATTAAAACAACAGAAAATAAAACATTTAAACAAGGGACACAGAAGAAACAGTTAAACTGGAGAGGCCCGCCGCAGTACCAACAACAACGAGGTCGCGGCGGGCATCAACCTCAACAACATCAACATCAGAGACAACCTCGGCCAGATCAAATACGCTGGAAGACTCAGAAGCCAGCTCCGTCCAGTTCCAAGTCCAGATACCGCAGATAGATCCTCAGGTACATGCAGGTAGACTAAAGCACTTTAGTAAAAACTGGTGTAAAATAACTAGTGACCCAGTAATTCTAAAATGGATTGAAGGTTATGAGATTCCATTCAGGGAAACTCCACCTCCTTACCAAACTGTGCTACAACAGTGGTCAAAGAAAGAAATAGAATTAATTAAATTAGAAATTGATAAGTTAATTACTTTAGGCACAGACTCAGAATGTTCTTTCTGTCCAGATCAATTCACATCTCCATATTTTTTAGTTTCTAAACCAAATGGCTCTTATAGATTTATATTAAATTTGAAAAAACTCAATAGTTTTATAGACACAGAACATTTCAAATTGGAAGACATCAGAACAGCCTGCAAACTTATTTCCAAAAATTGTTTTATGACCTCTATAGACTTAAAAGAAGCTTATTTTTCAGTACCCATAGCAGATAATTATAAAAAATATTTAAGGTTTACTTTTAATGGCCACTTATTTGAATTTAATGCTCTACCTTATGGTCTGTGTACAGCACCATTTGTCTTTACAAAACTACTAAAACCAGTTTGTACCTACCTTGGAAACAATAACATCATCATGACATGTTACTCATCTGTATTTTCATAAATCAAAAAGAAAATGTGAGGAAAATGTAAAATTTGCAGTAAATCTTTTACAGAGTTTAGGTTTCATCATCAATGTTGAAAAAAGTCACCTTAAACCAAGCCAATCATGTCAGTATTTGGGTTTTATTTTGGAATCAACAAATCTTGCTTTATCGGTTAATTACGTTAGCTGCGATCGGAGGATTTAAAAAAAACCAAAAATGATTTAACTAAATTTATTTTAAAGTAAAAGAATTACATTGATTATATTAAATCTAAAATTAGCCTACGTGCCTATTCGAAGTATGAATATGGAATGGAATTTTACAGTTTTACAATAATTGAGTAATCTAGGTCTGTGCGACAGAAAGTGCTATCTCAGCTCGCCGTTTCCGTCGTTCGTTTAATTGCAGCGTATGTTTCTACAATAAAATTATTGAGTGCTGAGTTGGCGATTCCCCTTATGCAGCTGCGTGTAACATCTCCACCCGCAGATCAGAAACTATTTTAGAACTTTGAGAGAAAATGTTTCTGGGACTTTTCCTCTGGGCGCGCGATCCTCTTCTCTTATTTCAGATTCTTCGTAAGTATGTCCCTTGGTGTTGGAAGTTTCGCAGCGTTTGCAAAACCATTTATTGCGATAGCCCAGTATAGCAATGATAAGTGCGCCTGCACCTAATAATGCAATGTAGAAGGGTATGGTCGTATGATATATGACATCTGATTGCAGTTGGTTAAGCTGTATCGGCTGACTCGTCATGACATGGTTCTGGATACTGTGTAGTCCTCTTAAGTCGATTGAACTGAGATGAACTTGAGTTAAGGCAGCATGCGGTGTGTCCACGTCGTTGTAGGGAATGTTCATTAGTTTCAAAGGCTGCCCTTGTATTACATCGTTGTCATTGATTATAGTTAGTTCCTTTGTACGGAGATAACAATTGATAGGTATAGTGGCGAGGTAGCTTCCCTGTAGCGTATTGAAGTCTTCTCTCCCACAGACTGATTGCACTTGCGTTGGATTTGGGAATGATATGACGTAATGCTGGTCATCTAGTTTTTCCATCGCTTCTTTTTCCAAAAATACTGTTTTAAATTGGCAGGAACTCTTGAGTGCTTGGTTCATGATAAGTTCTTGTATGCAGTCAGTTTTTGTTCGTATTTGATGGGTTATTTCCTTTTCACAGAGATACCAGTTATTAAACTTCGAGCATTCTGCTTCTATGTACACGAAAGAGTTTCCATTAGTTGCTATAAAGGGATAGGTAGGGATAAGGGCTTGACGATTTTTATTGGGTACTATAGATAACTTATATAAATCATAAATGATTTTGGAAATTATAGGAAATCTGAAAACTATAACTATTTGTTTTTCATTGAAATATGATCCGGGCCTGATAATGTCGTAGTATTCTCTGAGCTCTAGACTTAGTATTTCATCCTTACTGTATATTTGTTCTAACCTATTTACCATAGACCTAAGTGTTTCTATGTCTATCATAGAATGAACAGTGCTTGACGCATGTATAAACGCTAACATATTCTCTATTCTAACTAATTCTAATCTTAAATCTTCTACATTTTCACTTATAATAGAAATGAGTTGACCAAACTTTGCATAAGTAATTAAACTGCCTGTGGTAAGAGTGTTATTTAACAGTAACTCTAAGGTGCTATTGATTTTACTCTGGTTTTCGACTAACTGTAGTAAAACGTTATTATGCTTAGCCATCCATTCTTTACTAAGACTAATGTGATTATTGAATTCGTTAACTAACTTATTATTGTTAATTTGTAGATTTTTGATAGCGTTTTCATGATTTAAGGCATCTGTGTAATCTAGATTTCCGGTTATGCTTTTAACTACCGATCCGAGACCGTCTATTAGACCTCTCTTTACACGACCGGGCTCTAAAGATTTTAGCTGATTAGATACTTTGCCAATTTTGTTAGTAAGATAACTAATTTGGAACTCAAACAGTGTATAAGTGTCATTACTAAGCCGACTTTTGTATTCTGATATCTGATACTGTAGTGTTGTAATTTGATTTTCAATGTCCCTTAGATTCACGTACTGAAGAAATGTATGATGATGAGTCGTCATTCTCGTCGATCCAAGTTTATAGGGTAGTAAGCCGGGTCCATTGGCCAAGCTTTCAAGTTTTATCTCCGACGCGGTCGTCTCGCGAAGTACCAGCAATAATAGAATCCTGCAACAAGTTAGGTTCCTTAGGGCCTCTTTTTAATCTATTTTTGGCTACAGGGCCACGTTTTTTGGATGTGTAAACGTGTATGGGTAAATCGGCCAGAATGGTATCTTGGGTATATCGCGGTGCTGTTTTTTGGCGACTTGCAGAAGGGTTCTTAATGAATACCTGTTGTTAAGGAACGTATTCTATTTCAGGTTCGCGGTTCTTATTTCTATTTTCTATCAATGCAGTACGATTTAATAAAGAAGTTTCGTTTATGATATTATAAACTTCCTTCATTTGTGCCCTATGGTTGTGAACGTACTGTTGTAATGCTTGTTGCGTAAAATCGATGTCTAGAATGTCGCGGGGGTCAAAGTGACCAGTTAATAAATCGAATGGTCTGCATCTAGTAAAGCTATGTATTGAAGAATTATAACCAATTATAGCATAAGGCATAAGATTTACGATGGGCTCCTCTTTGTGCTTTAGTTTTAATATTCTTATATGTTCAAGGAGAGTTGAGTGGAACCTTTCTATGTTACCGTTATCGTTAGGCGAATGCGGTAAAACTCTATGATGGTTTATCTTATGAAGGCGTGTGAATTCTAAGAAAAGTTGGTTAGTAAATTCTGTTCCGTTATCAGTTACTATAGTTAAGGGAACTCCGTGGTGGGTGCAATATTGTAATAATGATTGAAGTATGCTAATGCCCGTACCATCTCGGAGATGGTATGCTTGTCCGTATTTAGTAAAAACATCTATAAATGTCACATACTTTTCATTATGAACAGTGAATAAATCCATGTGAACTATCTCGAATGGTTTTGTTGCCGGGGGTACAATATTAAACTGGGGTCTAACAGGTCTCCGGTCATATTTAGCTTGCCCACAAATAATGCATTCATTAATGAATTTAGTTATTTGATCCTTCATTTTGGGCCAGTAATACTTTCTTGAAAGGGCTAAATAACATTCAGTAATTCCTCGGTGATTAGTTTTGCCATCATGGTAGTGTTGAGTTATCTCCTGCTGACGTAGATAATCTTTAACGTTTTCTAATTCTATCTTAGCTAGTACTAAGTTCATAGATGAACTCTTAAACTTTTCTTGTATGACTGGTATGATGGTATACATGGCGAGAGGTGGATTTATTAAGATACCGGTTTTTACTTTCGGGTTCACATACTCTTTGAGGGCATTAACTACATCTTGTTCTAATTTAGATGATGATATTTGGATTGCTATACGCGTGTGGGTATCAAATGGTTTAGTAATTACTGGTTTTCGTTTAACATCTTCCACTACAGTGAGGCATAATTGTCTATGAAATCTGTTAAGAGGTTCGTCTGTGATTGGGACTTCTAATATAGGATTTTCGAGGCTGGTGTGAACGGTTGCAGTGGATGAATTCGTGGATGGCGGGTTTTCTGATGGGTTAGGCATCAATGAACATAATTCGTCTATTATGGTGTTAATATCCTCATTGTGAATCTCCACCCGAGATAAGGCATCAGCGTTTGTATTTGATTTGCCTTTCTTATAGATAACGGTGAAATCGTATTCACTAAGTTTCAGCCTCCATCTAGTTAATCGCGAATTGGGTTCTTTAAGGTTCATCATCCACTGTAGAGGTTTATGATCCGTCAGTACTTTAAATTTACGACCAAACAGGTAAGGTCTAAAATACTTGGTGGCCCAAACTATAGCAAGAAGTTCCTTTTCTATGGTGCTATAGTTAAGTTCACTTTCATTTAGGGTTCGGGATGCAAAACACACAGGTTTGTCGGAACCTACAGGTCCTTGAGATAGAACGGCACCAATTGCAACGTTCGAAGCATCTGTCGTCAATATGAACTCCTTATTAAAATCGGGATACTGTAGTATGGGGTCATTTGTTAAGAGAGTTTTGCACTTTTCAAAACTGTTAATGTAGTCGGAGTCTAATATCACTTTTCTACCTTTTTTCAAACATGCTGTGAGAGGTTTCGTAATTTTTGCAAAATCCGGGATAAATTTACAATAGTAACCTACAAGGCCTAAAAATTGCTTAATTTCTTTTGGAGTTTTTGGAATGGGGTATTTTTCTATGGCTGTAATTTTATCTGGATTGGGTTTTATTCCTTCACTACTTATAATGTGTCCAAGATAACCAGTTTCATGCTTTAAGAACTCGGATTTATCCATTTGGATCTTAAAGTTCGA